>JAQQTO010000059.1:33465000-34715000 GCA_029884595.1 Ormosia semicastrata | reverse complement strand
GGAAGAAAATTATCTTACTCTATAATTATATAAGAATCTCTCTTGTCGAGGATATTGAATGTTTATGTCAATTGTCTACAGCCCCATTGTTTATATGCTCTAATTGAATATGTGCTTTCCATTAGCTGCACATATTGCCATAATTATCCAATTTTATATCTTTTAATTGTTTATGAAATATTTGCATTTTGAAATTAAAATATAATAAATTTGTTAATCACTAAAGTAGTTAAATCTTTAAGTTGATTTAATTTTAAAGTGTATAATAATTATATATCAATTGTTAATAATTTTGATGTTATAAATGGGATGATAATTATTAATTTATGGGTATATTGAGGCTCAATATTATAAGGCTCAATAAATATTAAAGGAGCTAATTTTTGATTGGTTGATTTTTGAGAGGTGGTTCTGATCATAAGTATTGAGTGGATTATAGTGGTTAAGTGGTTATCTCCTAGAAATTGATCCTATCTCTATCTGTCAAGTTTTTACATTACCTTCACCATTACTAATGTAAACATGGAAGAAAAAAAAGTCGAGGGATAGAAATAAAGCTTCTTCTTCTAACCTTCAACATCATTAAAGAATTTTCTCAAAATTTCAAAGACTTGATAATTGTTCAAAGTAACTCTATCCACATAAATACTGTCATGTGGGGATGACAATTTTATGGGTCTGGAGCATTTCCGTCCCGATCCAAGCATAAGTGATGGATATAGAGTTTTAATCCAAACTCGATCCAATCCAAAACAAATTGGATCAGGGAAAATCTGACCTGAACCAAAAACAATATTCAAGATCTAAAACCCTTTTTTTCAGCTAAATCTAGATCTAAAACTTTGAAATTAAAAACAAAAAACAAAAAACAAAAAACAAAAAACTTCAACACAGAATCTAAAACTTTGAAAATAAAAAAAAAAACATAATTTCAACACAATAGGAACAAGATCTGCAGCTCAAAAAAAAAAAAAAAAAAAAAAAAAAAAAAAGGGAACGGGATCTGATTTAGATTCTAGGTCCAAACAAAAAATCAACAAAAAAACGAAGCAATATTCAAGATCTTAATCTTTGAAGATTTGACATTCAAAGAGTTGGTGGTGCAAGCGTGTTTGTCGCCGGCACTAGTTCGCCTTGCTGCTGCCGGCTTGTGCCATTGCTGCCACTGCTTCGCATTGCTGCCTCTAGATCTAGTGGCAGACTCTGGTGCCACTGCTTTGCCCCGCTACCTTTGGTTCACGTTGTCTCTGGTTCGCGTTGATGCCGTCGTCTATAATTTTTGCTACTAGTGGTGGTCGTCGCACACCATGTTGAAGAAAGAAGAAGAAAAAGAGATGAAGAGATTAGGAAAAAGATGAAGAGATGAAGTGCATGTTTAGTAATTATATTTAGCAAAATTAGTTTTAATTTTTTAATAAAATTTAATGTATTATAAATTTTTTTTTTATAATATTAAAGATTGAAGTTTATTTTAGATTATGTATTATATTTTATATTTTGATATATAAATATTATTTTATTTTTAATTAAATAATTTATTTAATTATTTTATATATATTTTAATAATTTAATATATAAAAATAATTTTTTATATTATATAATTAAAATAAATTGACTTAAATTATTTTTTAATTAATATATTTAAATATAAAATTAATTTTATTATAATCAATTATAACAATTAGTTATTAAAATAATAAAATTTTTACTATTGTTTTCCAACACTCTCAAAGTTTTAGAAGAGATAGAGGAAATCTGATGGTTTTTAGATTTGAAATAACCGAGTCCTATGGATATCCAAAAATCCATTGAATATCACACAAACCCGATTTGACCAGATCGAGATGTATTTGGATCAGGAAAAAGTCTGACCCAATGGACTAAGTTAGTTGGATCGGATCGGATCGGGTATCCGATCTATTGACATTCCTCCCTCATGAATGAAATGTGTGAAAATCCTGAGATTCCAAAATTATACTTTATTCTTAGTTTATGTCTACAATAAGGTCATTTCTAATATACATTCTGCATCTGGTATATCTCAATCGTTAATTATGTTAAAAAACAACATCAAGAATTATGATTAATGACTTATAACTTATTGCACTATTTATTATTACTGTTCATTTGTCTCCACTGAAAATATTATTCATGTTAAAAAAAATATTGTTTTCGTCGAAAAAATACTGTTTATCACCAAAAATTATACTATTTATAATCGGAGTTACTGTTTAAGTAATTATTATTTTATTTTTAAGTTACATGATTATGTAAAAATTGTCGTTAAAATAATATTAACTAAAACTATACTTAGTCTTTATATTTTTTATAAATAATTATATATACTAAAAACTCTACAAATTTTATTGTATTTAAATATTATCGTTAAAATTTGTAAAATTTTTTAATATGTACAATTATTTATGAAAAAATATAAAATTAAGATAATTTTAACTAATATTATTTTTACTTATATTATTTATACGCTGATTATCAACTTAAAAAATAAATAATATAACTTGAAAAAAAGTGATGATTGATAGATGGTATTCGTCTGATAATGAACAGTTACTAACCGACAATAGTGATGGTGATGATGTATAAAAAAAAATAACCTGAAAAAAAATAACTACAACAAAAATACTAACTCGAAAAAAAATAATAACCTGCAAAAAAAAACTTGCTAGTGCAAGTAAAAGGTGTATTATACACCCAAAGCTGCAGGGTGTATAAAAGCAGCCGCCCTTCAATCATCAAGAACTGCAACTTTCATGCGCACGGTGGAAGAAAAGTGCGCAATGGCTAAATCGAGTAGCAAGAACAGAAATTGATTCACAAATTCATACATTGAATTACCTCAAGCATAATCGCACGACAAGAATACCCACAAAAGCTTTTATTCAAATCAAAAGAGTCACTTGCTCACCAAACTAAATCCATGCAGCTAAAGAATTAAAAAAATAAAAAAGGTTGGAAGGACCTACTGGTACAGTGGTACTGGAGTCCAGCGAGGTTGAAACAAGATTTTTCCTTCTTCCTTTCACCAACGAGACACTCCTTTTCTACTCAAATACTCTCCATAAGAAAGACCAGCCATGAGACTCGTATGCTCTCTGAGCTACAAATTCACCTACTGTCCATTCATTTGTGCCAGACATAAGTGTTGGCTGTCACAAGAAATATCCTCCACAAACGTTGGAAGAAAATATATCCGTCATGTGCTAGTGTCTCAAGGAATAGCCTCTATATAGGAAGAAAATATCTCCCTGGTTGCCGTGTGCTAGAATAAATACGCAACTAAAAACGAATAAATATCCCCTACGAACCCAATAAATATTCATATACATCATTAATATATTAATGAATATAAAAAAAATTCTTGCATAAATATAGAATAGAGAAATTCTTACAATAACATGGTACATCTAATTTAGATGCATTAAATCAATTATAATATTAATTAAGATAGTTAAATATAATTATTTAATAATTAATTATGATAATTATATTTTAATAAATATTGTGATTAATTTAGTATACCTAACTTGATTGTACCAAGTAAGAATTTTTCATATAAAATAACCAAATTAAGTGCATTAATATGATATCCCAATTTTCTTTAACAAGAAAGAAACTATAGGTGTCTTGACTTTTACCTTGTAAAGATACAAGACGTAATAAGTAAATAGTAGTGCATTATTTTGTAAATCTAAGGAAACAAATCTATAAAGATTTGAAGTAAGTTACAAGATGTGAATAGTTCATGCATTTGTTACACCATCTATCAATTTCTACTATACATGTATTATAGTTTGAAGACTTTATGAAATTAATAATGGTCTTACATGCATATCCATCAAATTATATTTTTTTAACTCATCATTTATCATGCTTTGAAGCATGCAGGCAAGTTCAATCATGCACTGAATTTCACTCATCATTTATTATGTTGGTTGTAATAGTGTAAAAGCTTGTCAAATTCTCGTGTTAGACTTTGTCTATATACATGAGTGTGTCTATAGCAAGAACGCTTACATTAAATTGGTTTCAATTACTACAAGCATGTGTATGTCTCTTAGCTTATGTAAGAAACACATGCTTGATATATAAGAAAGTTATAAGTGACTTATTTTTGTACCAGAATAATTACAACACTTGTTTGGTGAATAATTTTTCACAAACCTTGATAACTTCAAAAATGATAAGTGAAATCAAATATTTATGCAAGAGAATTTAAAGAAATAATAACGTGTAAATCAAATAAAATGAATAGCATAATAAATTAATTCCGCTTCTAAAATGAAGATTCAAATTTAATATATTAGGATAGATATATCAAGAGAATTTTGTTCATATCTTATCTCTTTCATGAATACATATTATTAATCATTTCACTATTGATTAAGAAATAAACCAGTAGATATTTTTAAGTGAAAATCAATGATTTCCATTCTGTAAATATTGAATGAAGTAATGAATAAGGTATTTTTTAGTTTTTGTGCAAGTGACTGTTAATATAATAATAAAAAGCAACTCATACAATCTCGCACAATGAAAATGATAGTAAACTCTAAAAAGAGCATTACAGATCAAGAAAGCACTAGAGGTTCGATGATTCTTCACTTAGCGCGATCTCTTTTGAAGTCGCGGATCTTAGACAAAAAAATTTGGTGGCGAAAACAATGTGTATCTCCTAGTTGTTTATATCTTCATATTTCATTCTAAAAATTTAGCATCAAACTACTAGAAAAATCTTATTCAGAGATGAAATTTAGATATAGACACAATTTCATCTTTAATAGAGACAGAAAAAGAGATGAATTTAATGATTTAGAGAAGAAAAATAAATTTTATAACTTAGAGATAGAATTGATTCGTCTCAAACCTTTTTGTCTCTAATTTTGTCTCTATTCAATCAATTTAAAATCAAATATGTTTAGAAATAAAATTATTTAGAGACAAAATATATTTGTCTCAGATTTTTTTCATCTCTAATTGCATCTCTATTTAGTCAATTTAGCATTTTAAAAAGTCAAATATATTTAGAGATAAAATTTAAAGACAAAATTTATCCGTCCTAAATTTTTTTCATCTCTAACTACATCTCTATTTGATCAATTTAGCATTTTAAAAAGTTAAATATGTTTAGAGACAAAATTTAGAAACAAAATTTACTCATTTCTAAATTTTTCATTTATAATTGTGTCTCTATTTAGTCAAATGAATGTTTTAAAAAATCAAATATATTTAGAGACGAATGTGTTCCATCTCTAAATAATTTATATAATTTAATTTAATTTTTTTCTTCTAAAAGATAGAAATGGATTGTTTCAGTCTCTAATTTTTTTTAAATAAAATGTTAATAAGTTACTTTTATATTCTTGTTTCCTAAAATTGTCTTCATATTTCCATTTTCATCACCATCGGTCCCTTAACCCTAGCGCCACCGGTCCACTGGACACCACCATTGGTCTACTGACTCATCCACTCTAGTGACGCTCCTCTGGCGGTGAGACAAGGCGAATAATCACCATCGATCCACTGACCCATCGACTCTGGTTGTACTGCATTGCTGGTATGAACCCTAACCCAAATTTGTTTAGAGCTAAAGGCGGTTTATGCCTTCATGGTTTCACTTCCTCAGCTCAGTGTTGCTTGTTCAGTGTCTATTCTCATGTTCTGTATGCTACATGTTCTTCACACTTCACTTTATGTTTTGTTCTCTTCGAGGCCTTCAGTTGATTTTGTTCTTTAATATGCTGGTGTGTTGTTCAGGCTTCATATGATTTTATCGACGTTTTGTTTTATTTTTTTGATTAAAAAAATATAATAATAATAATAATAATAATAATAATAATAATAATAATAATAGTAATAGTAATAATAATAATAGTAATAGTAGTAATAGTAATAGTAATAGTAATATAATAATAATAATAAATTAAAAAATATAATTTTGTGCTATAAAGTTAGGATCGATCAAAATCTATTGTACTTGATATATATCCTTTTATTTGTATTTTTTTATTTAATTCATGAAACATGGACCAATTTCCCTTAACTCAGGACTCATAACTCAGAACCCAAAACACAACAGACCTGATTGCAAATTTCAAATTTCAAATAAATAAATAATAAATAAATAATATATATATAAACAAAAAATAGAAAAAGAAGAGAAAAATTAAAGAAAAGAAAAAAAAAAGAAATGAAAAAGGAGAAAAAAAAAAAAAAAAACATAAAACAGAAAAAAAACAGAACACTCTCTCTCTTGTCTTTTACCCCCATCTGGTGTTGTTCTTGCCCTAACTCAGTTTCTCTTCTTCGTGTTGCTATCTAGAAACGGACAATTTCTCTTCTGTCGTGTTGCTATTGTTGCCATTGATTAAAAAATTGTTATTATTTGGGTTTGGGTTCACATATTTGATACGATCCATAAAATTTTAAAAAAAATTATTGTGCAATCAAGATTGCGATTCATATCACCAAAAAAAAAGATTTTCTATTCTTCCTCAATAAAAGTGGTTCAAGTTTCAGTGAGTTTAAGTTCAATTTTCAATTATTATTGGTTTCTTTTTTAGTTATAAACGAAGATTTTGTTTAAATTTTATAAAAAATATTATAAAATATATATATATATATATATATATATATATATATTGATTAATCTTGTAGAAAATTTTTGAATTTGTGTGTGGATTAGAGAGTTGATTTGCTATTGTTACCATTGATTAAGGTTGTGGGTTTGGGTTCCATAATGTCGCAACCAATATTGTGACTAAACGACCAAATAATAGGATTCTTAAAAAAAATAAAGTTGTTATCAATGTTTATTTAAATTAAAAAAATTCTTTAATTAAGAAATCTGATCTTGTAGAAAATGAGTTTGGATTCTAGAGTTGATTATAGATAAGGAATGTGTTAATATCATAATTTTATTCTATAATAATAAAAATAATATTATATTTATTTTACTCCTTAAAAAAATATGCTAACAAGTAAGATAAATATAAATACATAATAGAATAAACAAAACTTCAATAAAACCAACGAAGGGAACCTAAGATTATTTTTTTGTTATTATCATTTTTATCCATTATCCCCTTATTTTGTATATATATATATATATATATATATTGTGTGTGATTTTCATTATTATTTACTTATTGGCTTTTCTAAAGGTTACAAAAAGCAATATGGCTTTCTTGTTCATAAAAACAATTTTATTTTATTTTTTTCAAAAGCTTCACCCCATTAGTAAAAACAAGCTCTGACGCAGATTAAAAATAAAATAATAATAAATAAAAATGAAAACCAAAACACATTCTTGAATAAAAAGTTAAAAACTAAGTGTGTGTTTAAGAAAATTGTAAAAATTTGATTATATTTAGTAATCGATTATTGTATAAAATTTTTTGTTATAATCAATTATAATCGATTCATTTTTATATTTAGATGTATTAGTTATAAAATAATTTTAAATTAATCTAATTTATTTAGATGATATAAAAAATTATTTTTATATATTAAATTATTAAAATAAATATAAAATAATTAAAAAAATTATTTAATTAAAGACAAAATAATATTTATATATCAAAATATAAAAAAATAATCTATAAACTAAAATTATAAATTTTAATTTATAACATTATAAAAATTAATTTTAAAAAATTTTTATTTTACATTAAATTTTATACAAAAACTTAAACTAATCTTACTAAACATTATTAAATACTATTACAACATGTTTTTTCTCAAAAAAAAAAACTAATCATAACCAATACCAAACACACTCGAGTTACAATCCTAAATTAACTAAAACAAAACAAGTGCAAAGAAAGAGAGAAACAGAATGAACGTTCTGGCCTTTTGGGTGAGAGGCGACGTGAAAGGGTTGCAGTGTGGGGATGATGGCAAAGGGGGGTGCGACAGTTTGGGGCTGAGACATGTTTTAGGTTTGGGCGACGCTGGTGGTGCATGGAGGAGACAGAGATGAAGGCAAAGGCGTGACAGCGCATGGCGGTTTAGGCACGCGGTGATGGACAATGGTGCACGGCAGCTCGAGGACACTGTGGTGTGGGTCCTAGCAGCACAGGTTTGGGTTGACGGATCTGGGCGGTTGGTGCACGACGGAGGTGAAAACCAGGTGGTGGTGGTGCGTGGAAGAGAGACCGATTAGGAGCGGAATTGTGCAGATGTGGAATGGGTCTTGGTGTGAGGACTGGCTGTCCACGGTGGTTGCAGGTTTGGGTTGACGAATTTGGTGATTCAGAGTGACGGAGTGGTGACTCGTGTGAGATAGACGACGACGTTGGACTTGCGGGGGCCGAGGACGAGGATAGCTCGCGGTGGTGCGATGGTTGTGGCCTGGCTAGTGGTTTGAGGGTCTATTTCACTGGGTTGGGGTTTGATTTTGTATTGGGTTTTTTGGTGGTTGTGTTTAATTTTCTGGAAAAGTAGTGGTTCTATAAGCGGGAAGAAAATGGTGTTTGGCGGTGATGGGTTACTGCAGCCATGGAGATTAGATAGTAATGGCAGCTATGCGTTTGGGTTTTGGGGATCAAGGACGATGGTGCTGGCTATGTGTAGAGATTATGTCTTGGTAATTTTGTGATGAAAATTAACTACAAAGATGAGTAAACAAGACACGATGAAAATTAAGGTGCACTTCTTACTAGTTTTAAGTCTCCTGTTTATTAGTTAATTAAACTAGTTAAGATAAATCTGTTTGTTTCCTTTTGTTTCATTTAAAGTTAATTTGCTTCATATCTAAACTTTACTATGTCACATGTTTTTCAAACTCTCCTTAATTAGATGTTGATTTGCTTCATTTCTCAGCTTTACCATGACTTTGTATCTCATGTTGGGTTGCTTCAAATATAAAAAAACTGAAACTTCATGTTTGGAAGATCCAATTTTAGTTTTTTAGTCTGATAAATTTTCAGTCAATTTTCTAAACAAATATGGCTGCTAAGGAGATTTCAAATATGCTGTTTGATAAAGGTATGCGGGATCGTATATTTTTAGTAAACACTAGTCTCTGCCTAATTGAACAAATTGAAAAATTATTTTACTACTCAAAGGGGTCTCAGTAGCTTAACCATTCTGATCGAAGCAACTACTAAAATGTATTATATTATATATTATATACACCTCTAAAAGTTTTAACCAAAATATATTTCAAACGAACATATTAGTTTTACCAAATTATTTTGCAACTCAAAGGGCTCTCTGTTTTGAACTATGTTTTTACCATGACATTTACAATTCTCCTTTTGGTTTAATTATGAAGCATTGATTAGTCTAAAAAAATGGCATGCATTATAATTCTTCTCCATGTAGGTCAGTCAATTCAATTGAAGCATCTTAGCCAATCAATTCAATGTTCTTGGTCTATCTCTGATTGCTTCTTGATTGTAGAATTATGTATATGTACCTGAACTTAGTCGTGTGTTATTTTTGTGCAAAACATTGATAAAATTCCATTGGTGAAGTTTCCGGTGCTAGTAATTCATTCAAGTACTCCACATTTATTATGTTGACTTTTCTACTCACTACTGTTATCATGCAGATGCTATCATATTCTCCATGGTTGTTGTAATGGTTGTAGTCCTTAAGTCATAGTGCTTAGTGCTAACTTTGTGTTCAAAGTGACAAATAGCCTTCTTTGTAATTCAAATAAGTATCTTTATTTTTTCTGCCGACACTTGTGATGAAAATCATGATATGGATAGCTGATAAATGAACACCATTTTTCATAGCATGAGCTAGTTAATTAACAGAAGAAATAGGAGTTTGTTCATTGAACCAGACTTTACTGGCATCAAGGCTGAAAAGACATCCGCCTGTGTTGCTGATATAAGCTTCTTAAATTATTTTCTTGTGAATATTGTGACTTCTCACATATTGTTTTCCTGTCTTTATATTTTGGGCACAATCATTGCTTTACTAATTTGGCGTCATCCTAATACTTTCTTCTGGGAACTTCTTATGAGGTTGTTGATTGCTCTCATGGCAAGCAATTGTGGGAACTTCGTCAAGAGAAATATGAACATTTATGGCTCAAAGGAGGAAACCACTGTAATATGGAACTTTATTCGGAATACCTTCAACACCTCAGAAAATTCATATCAATGGTAGATTGTCTTAAGAGTATGAATATAAATATGCAATTAATGTTGAAGAAGAATCAATTTAAAATTCTTGCTTTTGCCAAATTGTCATGTTCATCATTATTGCTAATTAATATTTTTATAACCTCTTGCCTCCTTTATATTCTATCATAGGTGGGTTATGGCCTCACCATGGCAAAGATCATGTTCAAAGGCAATATATGGTCAAGACATCAACTATAAGTGGATAAGTTCTACTCATCTTTAGCTTAGGACATGCTAAGGTATTAGCAATTTAGCTCAAATTTTGCTTTGAGTGGCATTACTTGTGATTGTAAAAGTTACAGAAAAGTTTACTTGCGAAATGTAATAGCAATTAATGGTGTGCATAAGATATTGTAATTACTTCGTATGCTTTCAACTATTTTGATATCTTTTATAGTTAGTTAGATAATTATAATGATTGATGATTTATTATGATTTTTGGTAAATTTTGATTTTGGATAATTATGTGCATATGAAATAGAATTTTTTTTATAAAATGAAGATGTCTAGTTGTGGCAAATCTCAACTAGTTGCTTAATTTTTTTAATATTTTTAAAAATATTAAGAGACTGATTTAGTGACGAAAAATTTTGTCTATAATTTAGAGACAGAAATACAAAAAAAAAAATTCTGTCTCTAATTAAAAAATTGAGATGAATCTTGGTAACTGAATAACGATAGAATTTTAAAATTTATAAATGAAATTTTTTCTTCTCTAAATTAGAGACAAAATTAAATTTTCTATCTCTAATAATTAGAAACATTACTTTTACCGATGGATCAATGTTTGTATCTAATTCGGTCTTTAAATATTTAGAGACGAATTTTAATATTTTAGAGATAAAATTTGTCCGTCTCTAAATAGGATTTTTCTAGTAATTAAATACATTAAGTGTCATTTTAAAAGAATTTAAAGGTTATTTATCTTCATGTTCAATTCTTAAACTTTATATGCATTAAAATTATGCTTTTAAGAGACTATATATATATATACACACACACTTCATTACTCACTACTCAACTAGTAAAAAATTAACAATTTGATATATGAATCTTAATGAATATATTAATAATAATATGATCTAGGAGGATTTTATTAATATAGTACTACTATACTACTATAGTAACAAAGAGCTAGGAACAAAAATATATTTCTATAAAAGCACAAATGGAAATCATTAAAATACAAATCACAACAAATTATAAAGAATAATGGAAAATCACATAATCACACACACATATATTAGGTAGCCATATTCCTAAAGATAAAACTTACATAAAATTATTTGTAGTAATTTTTTTTATTAAAAATATGATATATGTATATTTTTTTACAACTCATTAATAAAAATTTAAAAAATAATAAAATAACTAAAAATTAAGACACATAATATATTTTTATTACAAAATAAAACACGTATTATATTTTTATTACAGAATGGCAGCACATACACTACAAAAACTTTACCTATTTTATCTTATTCCAAACCTTGAAGATTCTTAAAATTATGACGGGCATGGGCACGGACCACCTGAGGAAGTTCTTTTATTTTTAATTGGGGGAAGAAGGCACCAATGGATGTTGAGGAAAACCTGAAGAACGAAAATAGTATTACGTCCACTACATTTTTGATAAATGTGGAGAGAAAGTTGCCTGTGAAACTCATTAGCAGCGCTTGCCGGAAGACAATGAAGAAGGACAATCCAGTGCAGAGTACTGCAATACCAACTGAGGAAGATCCCACCATAGCATATGTGCCTGTGGAAAATGCGACGATCATTGCTGCCACCGCAACCAAAATGAATGAGAAGGCTACATCTGAGAGGTAATTATCCTTCCACTTGTCTTTACTCAGTGGTGAGACAAGATGCATGAAAGTAGCAGAAGCAGACAAAACCAGAGCTATAGTGTTTGATACAATGAATGCTTTGAAAGATGCTGTTTGTCCCAGAATAGGGCGACCCTGATGCTCGCCATCTTGTACGGTACCACCTGGTATGGTAAACCCAGCTGCAAAACTCACCGTTGCAATGAGTGTGGCCACTATTAAATGCGTTTCCTTTGTTTCCTTATCAAACACTAACTTGCGATTCTCTTCTTGCTCATCCTCCAAGTTTAGATGTCGTCGCTGACTTCGTCTTAAACCACCTAATTTTAATAACTTTATTTTGTCCTGCATTTGGGTAAAATGGTACTTGTTCACTCTACTTCTAGCTGGTATCATGCTTTAATTTGCAAACTTAAGGTCAATACATGGAAGTTTGAGTGGTTTCAAAATGTTAAAAAGAAGAGCCTTATAATTTCGTCGGTTCTTATATTGGAGGAGCTTTTTCCAAAGTTATTTAATTTAATCTACTCCATCAATTACATGAAAAAACCTGGCTGCTGGCTGCTACCAGCTGCTTGGTTTAATCACACCCTTGTCCATCCTACAAGTTATCTAATTCATTTAAAATAATCAACACATTTAATCTACCAAATACCAATGACAGTAAATTAGTTAGGAAAATGAAATGAGAAAAAATAATGTCACAAATGTAGCTTAAAAATATAATAAATTTCTAGTCAAATCATTGATAATAAAGGTGCTTTTTACCTCTTTTGACATTTGATTACCCGGCTTTGCAGTATAATTGGCGTCAGCAACATCAAGGGCCGTTTGATCTTCTTTGTTCATGGCAAGTTTGTCGACTCCGCGCTGAAAAAACCCCGTATTCAAGGTCGAGGAAGTAGCGTGGTGATGAAGGGGGGTGTTTCCATCAACGTCTTTCTCATTGTAAAGGTTGCTGAGCGATTGGTTTAATAAGATAAAATTCATTGCAATTAAAGAACTCCCTTTCGTAGCATAATGAAGAGCGTTGCAACCTTTGTTGTCCACTATCTCTGAACAATCTGGATAGCATTCTATAATCACACTCATAATAACCCAATGACCACAATAAGCTGCAATGTGAAGAGCTGTCCTGCCTTCTTTATCTTGCATGTATGCGATGTTTCCATCTTTTTCAAGCAGCAACACTGTCAAATCTAAATCCCCAATTTTCGCCGCATAATGAAGAGGAACCCAACCATTTTTGTCCGCATGTTTGACTGAGACTCTCAAATGTTCTTTCTCCAGAAGATTCTTAGCCATTTCTGATAGAAGATACAAGAAATCAGCACATTCTTTTCATGCTAATACGAGCAAAAGGTGTAATAAATTTATGAAGTTCCGCATCCTATTCTTGTCTCAAGATTTTCAACCATTAAAATTTTCAAACTGTTCTTTAGAATTTCAGATGAAAAGTAAAAGGAAAGAACAAAATTTATTTTCAACTCTTTTCCTTGGATCCTTTCTTCTAATCCTTGTAATCATTTTCTATGTGTCTATTAATTTAATTAAGTAAGATTAAAAATAATAAATGAAAGGTGATTAAAGGAGTTGAAAAAAAATGTTGGAGCTAAGTTTTTTTCAAAAGAAAATTTTCTACTGATTCCTACAGTAAATCTTGTGTACAATTACATAGTTGAAGAATATTTTGTAAAATGTGAGTTTAATGAATCCAACCATTATATCATGTGAGTAATTATTAGTTAGACACAATTTATCATAAGTATTTAAATCATTATGTAATATATGTAAGGTTGTGAAGACATAATACAATTATATTAATTTTTAATTATATTTTTATATATATTAAACAATAATTTAATATTATGCAATAGATAGTGACTGACTAAAAATTTCTCCAAGAATCCATGGGTCTTTATTCTTTATTTTATCCATTTCTTTTCAAAGTACAACTTCTTCACCCCACGTGTAACTTACACTCAAAATTCTAAACAACAAGAAAGAGGCAAGATGTAGTACGTATGTACCTATGTCACGGTTAATCACGGCAGCATGCAATGCCGTTCGGTCATTGGGGCCATCATATGCCGGTGATTTTAATACCTCTAATATCTTACGCACCATTTGCTTATATTGTCTCTCAGATGCCAGATAAAGTGGAGTCTCATTGGCATTATTAGCAGAATATGCGTGATGAGGATCCATTTCTAGCAAGATCTCCACTACTTGAATGTGATCATAGCGCACTGCCTCATGTAAAGCAGTGTCCTTCTCGCAATTTGTGGCCCTGATAAGCTTTTTCTCTTCTCCAATTCCATTCTCAATGTCTTTAGGAAAACGTTTGGCACGTTCAATCAGTAACTTTGCGATACTGGAGTGTCCATACCTTGCAGCCATATGAAGTGGTGTTTCTCCTTTGGCGTTGGGCTGTAGAACTAGACCTCCACACTTACCAAGAATCTGTTCCACAAATTGCTCTGAAACATCTTTGGTTGTCATGGAAAGTCGATAAAACTTTTCCATAATCAATTCAAGTTTTGGTGTTGGAACACTTCTGGTCGTTTCACTAGGAAGTTGGGATGCCGATGTCAAGTGTATATGAAGGACTGTGTTTTTGTTTGGGGTGAGCAGATTGTCGATATTCTGGACATTGGTGAAGTCATTGAAATTGCCTTTCACTGCAGCCTCGTAAAGCTTACGATCAATACGCGTGATACTCTCCCTCCTCCCACCAGTGCCGTGCAGTGATGATGAAGTATTTCCAGTCAAATTAGAAGCCACTTCTGCGGCATCAACCAGGTTGGCTGCTGTTATCTCCATAACAATTCTGATAGGTTTCCCAACCAAAATTGTCCACAAAAGCAGTGATTTCAGTGCTACACTTGGCAGAATATGTAGAAGTACTTATATGGAACTATTTATAAAATTAATGATCACTTTTATTCTATAAGGCTTTAAAGTACTTTACCTCCATTGATTTCTTTTTATTATATTTTATTTATATGTTGACTTCCGTTATTTGAACACCACATTCTGAACACGACATCTCTATCATACTCTACTCACATGTGAATACGGTGTAAATTCTAGAGTCATATACATTAGGAGTAGGTTAGAATTTCTCTTCAAATTGAGGGTAAAAAATTAGGTTGTTTAATGGAATTTGTTGAAATACATCTCACTCACTTCTATTTCATTTCATCTTTTTTAACAAATCTAAATAATAATAATAATAATAATAATAATATATAATAATATATCTCAATTTAATTTCATTCTCCTCCGTTCCATCATATTATACTAATCTAAACATATCCTTTAAGAAGTAAAATAAGAAATCTCAAGTGTTGATGAAAAAATTAAAAGAAATAGATTTTAACAAAGTAATCCATAGTTTGTTATGCAACTGTTGATTTTCATATCAATGGCCAAGATTTCTTAATTTTCTCTCTAAAGTGAAAAATCATTGAGAAATTCTTACTTGCATACAATTATACAACATCATTTTTACACACACTTACAAAAAATTAGAGAGAGAATATAATTTTTAATGATGAGTGATTTTACAAGGACCCATTTTTTCTCTTTCTTTAATTTTTTGTGTCTTATGTGTAAAGATGACGTGTTACATATGTATGCACACAAGAATATCTCAAAATCATTTTAGATGAGCCAAATCAGTATTAAAAAATACTTTTCTCTTCTTTTATTATTCTAAAAGGAAGTAGTGTAAGAATACGGGGAATTAAGACGTTTTTATAAGTTTTTGAATTATTTTTAAAGTGAAAAGAAAAGATTTTAAAAGCGGCACAATAGTAGAAATGCAATTACACAAAGCATATAAATGTTAAAAATGATTGGGATAATTAATTTTAAGCACAGATAATGTTAATCTAATGAACATAAAATGTTCCAATTATTGTGAACAACCATAATGGGTTAAATACACCTTCTTGGGCTTTTTTTTATGAAATGTGCGTTAAAAGACCTGTACAGTATATATTCTAATATTTACACATTATATTTTTCTATGACTTTTGTTATCCAATTGTCTCAAGCCTTCCATGGTTAAATTTAAACAAACATAAGAGAAGTTTCTCATATAAATAAGCCTCTGTATTAGGATAGCATATCACCAAGACTCATATAAATAAGTTGCATATCACCCAAGACTTGAGAGATATATAATTGGAATATATGTTGGTGAACTTAACTTTAGTCTGCGACTCGAGCCATTTAAAAGATAATATACTTTTCGTTCCATTTTACCAAAATGATTTTAGGATCATGGACATAGGTTAATGAAATTAAACCAGGTTAAATAATGTCTATTTTATTTCCTTCTTATTAGGTGCCTGTTGATTCATATGCCTCTCAAGTCTCAACAACTTCTAAGTCACTATAAGTAACTAATTTCTTAAAGGTATTGTGCAAGTACGAATAAACACTTCTGTGCAAGATAATAAGATACTTAACGTGTAGCCTAGGTGATAAAAATTGTAACCAAGAGACTTGCCACAGAAAAGAGAAAACAGGAGTTAGGAAAAATAAAGATTAAAAGAAAAAACATAAGGAGACATTCTTTGACGCCACAGTCAAGTAAAGGCAGAGATTCATTAACGCTCCTGACAATAATTCCATGAGTAAAGTCTGCTTCTGCTTAGAAAAGGCATAACAGTGAAGATCAAGCACACACAACTGATATGTAAGTTGCTTGGTAAAATTTGACAATTATGATATGCTATAATATATCCATAAACGTTAACTTTGAGTCCCTACACTAAAACACGAGTATTTTACATTCATTTCATAACATCTACCCTGCCCACCCATAAACTATACTAATATATAACAAAATTGATCAAAATTAAAGTTGCCAGGCTCTGCCTAGAATAGAATGCATTTGTCCTCACACATGGTTTCATAATTAACAGGAAAAGATTTAAGTTTGATACACTAATATAAAACTTCTTTGCATTATCACCCAATTGTATACTAGAATAGCATCTGTGTAATGCAAGGAATTATAAAAAAATATTTAAAAATAATATATGATAATTATGTTATTATTATAAAAATATATTTATAATTTTCATAAATAATTATGGGTGATGCAGAAATCTCATGTTGTAGTTCAAATATTTATTTTATTTTTTTACAGTATAAAGTATGAAGTTTTATATAAAATTTTGAGAATATTTTAAAAATTTCAAAAATTATTGAAAGAGTGTTTTGAGTTTTAAGGGTTGTGGCTACAACTAACTCTCTTAACTTTATCATTGTATATCTGTTTACTGGATATTTTGTCAAAGGACAAAATTTGATTATTGTTATCACTCTGGAAATGGAATCTCTTTCTCTAAAGAATTCTCAAGTATTTGGTGATTTGTGAATCAAAAGAATACCATAAATTTATCTCGAATTTTAATAAGAATGCAGCAAAGTATTGATATAAAGAGTAAGAATTATCAGAAAAGGACTTAATCGAAAATGAACTAGAAGTTAAAGGAATGCAAATAAACTTAAAATAGTAAAATGCAAGCAATTTAGAGAGTAATCGAAAATAAGTTAACGTATGTAAAGAAAACATAGAAAGAAAGAAAAAGGCTATGTAAAAGACAGAACTTAAACTAGCATGAAAGTAAATTCAACTAGAATTTAAATGGAATCAAGTAAAGAAAAAGCAACGTAAAATAAGTAGTGAATTGAAAGCAGTAAATGAAATGAAAAAGAATAAAGATGCGGAGAAGTAAACTTGTAAGGAAGTAAATAAAGAAAGTAAAGTAATTAAAGGAAAATAATAACATGTAGGAAAGTAAAACTAGCATAAATGACTCTAAGAATCACTCGATCAAAGATGAAAGGAATTGAAGAAAATGTAAAGGAATTGCTTTAAACTTGCAATGAATATTAAAGATTACATAAATAAAGCAAGGTGGATGGCATACTTGACTAGTCTCGTTTATCTGTGAGCGTCAAAATGACTTCGGATGTGTTTGAGATGCGTGCAAGTGTTTTCCAATCAACCTAAATGCCTTCACCCTTTCGGTATTTATGGACAAATGTGGTAATCGTTATTCTGACAAGATCTTGTTTAGCGTCTTTGTTAGAAATAACATCCTAAACTAACAACAATATGCTTGTCTTGTTTTAATATTATAGAATCAACTGCTAATAACTTCTTAAATTCAAATCCTAACACTTGGATTTGAATTAAATACAATTGCCTTGAGTCTGCTTCTTGATGTCTTGAACTCGAAAATGCCCTTTGCAATCTTGGAAATTCGCTTAAGTGTTCTTCATTCTTTGCTTCGTTTTCAAATGTGATTTCGAGAAATTATTTCCTTTGTCGAATTGAAACCGTCTTTAAGAACTCATCCCTTGCCTTTGAATCACCTTTTGATTAGCAAAAAAAAGTTATAACATCTCAATTGAAAGAGTTAGTTTCGATTTGGTAATCGAAATTTAACTTAATAGTTAAATCAACCATAAGATTTTTTGTTTGCTAATGTATTTATTTTGTAAATCAAAAAGTTTATTCTTTTTATACCAACAATATCATAGTATGGTTTAACACCATATAACAAATATTTTTATTCTATAAAAAGTTTCAAAAAGTTTTCATATATATATTTATATATGTATGTATGTATGTATGTATGTATGTATGTATATATATATGTATGTATGTATGTATGTATGTATGTATGTATGTACATTATGTATTATAAACATTATTATTGCATTAATAAGATAATAATAATTATGAAATTCAAATTTAAATTTCTAATGAGTCATTGAGAGTACAATATAAAAATGATACTTATAAGAAAGAATACTAAAATAATTTATATTTTCTTTTAATTTTTGTTTAAGAGGGTAGTATTAAAACTCAAATTCAAATTATATTAGTAGTACAACTTAGAAATAATAATTGACAAATTTTTTTACATTTTCCTTTAATAGGATAATACTAAAATTCAAATTCAAATAATATTGATGTCATAACTTAGAGCTGTCACTTGGCATAATTCTATAAATAATGACTCTCTTTTTATATACTATATTGATTGATTGTCAAATCATTAAAAAAGTTTAACTTTCACATTAACTATCTAAGTCCAAGAATTCTAACATTTTTAAAGATATGCTAACAAATCATTAGATGATAGCATAAAAAACTTTACGGTATAGTTGTATGAATCAAACCAGCCTGACCAGTCCTACCCAATTTACCTATTTATTTAATTAGTGTTTCAAAAATAAAACTTGTGGAATTTGTGTAGTCTGACCCAATTTTTACTTGTTTATTTAATTAGTGCTTCAAAAGTAAAACTTTTGGAATTTAAACCCAACACCTATAGACTCTTATTGTGATTAGGGGTGCACACGGGTCAGGTTGGGTCGGGTTTGAGGGGGAAAAATGTCTGAACCAATCATTCAAGGTCGGGTCGGTTTGGGTCAGTTTCGTGTGAAAAAATCAGGTTAACCCAAACCGAACCAACTCGATTTTTATCGGGTCAGGTCATTCGGGTCAGAGAGCATTCTGAATTAATACAGAATGACTATCTACATGTAACACTCCATTTTCTTTGTTTAGTTTACAATGGATTGAAGTTTGAACCTAAAACTCAGAGACCAACCATGCTTTACCCTATGCTTAGGTAGCACAAGCATCACTCATTTTCACTCATCCTCCATTTTCATTCCTTCAATTTTTGATTTTGATCAAACCAACCACACTCCAAGTTTCTCAGTGTCATGTTATGAGTGGAGCAAAATGCAAACCACAGTGAGAAAAAGGGAAAATTAATAGAAAAATAATTTGACATAAGACTAGATAATGAGAGAGGTAAATGGTCATTTCAATTCAACTTGATGCATAAAAGAAAAGGTATTGCCTGCTACTGCAATACAATAACAATAACAATGTTCTTTTATTATTTAAATTTTTTATGATACAAATGCTGAAATGCAGTAAAAACTTTTAATCATTGTCTAACAAATTAAATTATCGCTACTTGTACATGGAAGATCGCATTGATGTGGTAATAAAGAAAAGATCAGGAAGTGTATATGATATAAGGTGTGGTAAATAGTTTATAGATATTACATGTGCCAAAACAAATATAAGGAACAACAAATGGCATGTTAAAACAAAGTAACATCATGATGATAACAACAAAATGAATAATCCAGTTTTTTGATACATTCACAAACAACTGAGAATAGTTTAATGTTTTGTCAGGAGAAATTAGAGACATTCCATAAGTGCCAAGGGGAGAGACTTCAAGACAAAAAAGATGTCAATGTAGAAAGTAGAAACGTACTCTCTCGGTTAGACAACCAGGAATTAAAAGCATGATAAAAACTAAAACAAATTAAAGGACTTAAAGGCAAAAATGGAAATAGGAAGTCAGACCAAAAATAAGGAAAGAATGATGAGGAATGATATATCTAGCTGCAGCCCCAGATGAAATGTCAGAATTAGCACATTAGAAGGCACCTTCAAATTTAGCATATCAATTATCCCATAACTGTTATGTTAAAAAGAAGAGAAAATAATACTTCCCTCTGTATGGACAAAATACACTGTAAAAGTTGAGTTTAAATATGAAAAAAGGAAGCAATTTAAATTTGAACTGTAACAGGTACAATCAAAATAGATAAATCTTTATGAATTTTTATGCTTCCCCCTTCTCATACTATTTTAACCAATAACCTGTGTAACTTAGAGAAAGACAAAGAGAAATGCTTAAATACAGAATTCCTCAAGTAGAAAATGACAATTAGTTCATGAAACGCAGACACAAAAACCAAAAAACTAATCTTGCTATATGAAAACCAGAGGAAACATATAACCACGGGTCAGGGAAAAGAAAAAAAACAAAAACTCAAAAACTTTCTTGGTTTTCCATAGTTTGAGAAAGAGGTAAAGTGAGTGCTGGATACAGAGGTTTATCGAAGAACTAGGAAGTAAGAAGCAAAATTTCGTATTCATACCTGAGGAAGAAGTCAAGCACGAAATGAGAGACGGATTGTCGAGAGGAGATTGAGGGCTGAGCAGCAACAAGCAGAGGTGGATGGTGGCGTCAGGCGTGGAGCTTCCGGCTGTCGCTATGCGCTAAGGGAGAGGGCTGAGGGAGTAAGGGTTAGGGGAGGGTTGGATTCGATTAGGTTAGGGATTGAAAATGGGAAGAGGTGAGAATCTGAGATTGGGAATTTGTGATTTGTGAGATAGAAGAAACGAGAAAGTTACGAAATAAAAACCTACAAAGGCTGAAACCAAAAAGACGCTGTTTTCTCGGGTTTCGGGTTCACAGGTCAATTCAATAAACCCGTTACCCGAACCGAATTTGGTCAGGTCCATTAATTTTGACCCGACCCGACCACCTAACCCAACTCGGATATCTTTGGTCGGGTCGGGTTATTCGGGTTCTCGGGTCTGCGGGTCGGGTTGTTCACCCCTAATTATGATGAAATGCACCATAACACTAAACCATATGATCTTATTGAATAATATCCTCAATTTATAATTTATATTACTTTAAAACTGTGTTTTTTGTATTTTTATTTATATATAATCAAATGGTACAAGAGACTACTTTTATAGAAGGAGTGTAGGAGACAAACTGACTACAATTCATGAAACAAATAGAAAACTAGCATAACAAGCTAAACAAAGAAGGAAACTAAATATTTACATCATAAACTCTATTTATAGCATTAACACAACATTAAACACGGTTAACTACCGATTTAATGTTATTGATTCTTAGCTTTAATAACAAGGCATTAATATTGATTTAATGCCTTATTAAATACCTGCACTAATACTGATTTAATGTCTTTTAATGCCTTGTCGACACTCCCCCTCAACCTGGCTTGAAAATGTCCTCCATAGATAGCTTGCTTATTATACTATCAAATAACTTCTTAGGTAATCTCTTAGTTAGAATGTTTGCGAATTGTTTTGGTATGAGGACATATGAGATGCAGATCTGTCCACTTTCTATCTTCTCCCTGATGAAGTGTTTATCAACTTCCACATGTTTTGTTCTATCATGTAAGACTGGATTGTGAGCGGTGGAGATTGCTGACTTGTTGTCACAATACAGATTTATTGGTGGAGAATTATAAGTTCTTAATTCCTGTAGAATTTTTCAACCCACAATACTTCACATATTCCATGAGCCATTGCTCTAAATTCAGCTTCTACACTACTTCTTGCCACAACATTTTGCTTCTTTCTTCTTCAACTAACCAGATTTCTTCCAACAAAGGTGAAATAACATGATCCATATTCGGTTTGTTACACTCCTAACCCAATCTGCATCAGTGTAGGCTTCCACTTGTAGGTGTCCACGCTTTTTAAAGATAAGTCCTCTTCCAGGTGATCTCTTCAAATACTTTAGGATCATATTTACTGCCTCAAAGTGTTTAGGTCCTGGTAAATGCATAAACTGACTTACCATGCTCACAACAAATGTTATGTCCAGACGGATATGAGATAAATAGATTAACCTCCCGACCAGTCGCTGATACCTTCTCTTATCTACCACATCCTCAGGTTTGGCTAGTTGCAATTTGATATTAGGCTCAATGGGTGTTTCAGCAGCTTTACATCCCAACAAACCTGCTTCTTTTAAGAGATCCAAAGTATACTTCTGCCGATTAACAAATATACCATCTTTGGACCTAACGAACTCAATTCTAAATAAGTATTTCAATAGACTAAGTTCCTTGATTTTGAACACTTTAGCAAGTCTCTCTTTCAAGTTTTTGAGCTCAACATCATCGTCACCTGTCAAAATAATATCATCTACATACACAATCAGAATTATAATTTTGCCATCTACTGAGTATTTGTAGAATAATGTGTGATCAGCTTGACTTTGAGTATAGCCAAGGTGTTTTACCACTATTCCAAAATGTTCAAACCATGCTCTTGGAGATTGTTTTAGGCTATACAGGAATTTTTTTTATGTCTACACACCTTATTTCTTCCAAGATCTCCTTCAAATCCTAGAAGAAGACTCATAAACACTTCTTCCTCTAAATCTCCATTTAGAAAGGCATTTTTTACATCCAATTGGTATAAGGGTCGATTGAAATTGACAACAAGAGATAACAGGATTCGAATGGAGTTAAGTTTAACTACTGGAGTAAAAGTCTCTTGATAATCTACCCCATAAGTTTGAGTGAATCACTTTGCTACCAACCTACCTTTACACATTTCTACACTCCTATCTACCTTGCATTTAATGGTAAAGACCCACTTACATTATACTTTCCTTTTATCATGTGGCAGGTCAACAATTTCTCAAGTCCTATTTTTCTTAAGAGCATTCATCTCTTCTAAACCTACTAGTTTCCAGTTTGGATCATTTAGTGCTTCCTTAATGTTTCTAGGCACAAACAGATTTATAATTTTAGAGGTGAAGGCTTGATGATTTTGGGAAAGATTTTTATAGGAGACATACTTGGAAATAGGATGACTTGTACTGTTTTTGGGTTTTTTCTTAGTGTAGTTTCTTGTACTTCTCCTAAGAGCTATAACCAAGTCAGAATTTAAAACAGGGAGTTCAGTGTTACCTGGAAGATCAGGTGATTCATTTGTTGGGCTGCCTTTTGGGAGATTCAGTTGGTCTTATGCAGGAATGATAGATTGATCTCTGCTCCATTTTAGATTTTTCTGACTATAAACATGAAGCTCCTTATTTAACTGTGGTATTTCTTTTCTTGTTTGGGCACCGCCTAAGTTTGACACTTGTTCTTCCTTACCAATTTCATTTTCTGGTTCACTTTCTTCAGTGTGTAAAATAGGTTTGGGTAGAGGTTCATGTAAAGAAACATTGTTATGTAAAAAAATACTTTCACTGTTGTTCTCCCCTTAAAGAGAATTTTTTGAAGAAAAGTTTGATGTTCCAAGAAGGTAACATCCATGCTGACATGTAATTTTTTTATGATAGGATTAAAACATTTGTACCCTCTTTGGTGAGGAGCATATCCAATGAAAATGTATTTTTCAACCTTGGGATTAAGTTTAGACCAAGATATAGAGGGTATATGCATAAAAGTTGTACAACAAAAAACTTTTAAAGGCAGATTAGCATACAATCTACAAGTTGGAAAAATCATCTTAAAGTTGTCTAAAAGAGTGTGGTAATTTAACACATATGTAGATATCCTATTTATGAGGTATGCTGCTGTCAAGACAACGTCCCCCCACAAGTATTTGGGGACATTTCCTTCAAACATAATGACTCGGACTACTTCAAGTAGATGTTTATTTTTCCTTTTAGCAATGCCATTTTGTTCAGGGGTGTTTGGACATGTAGATTGATGTTGAATGCCTTTGGTTAAAAAAAATTCATTCAGGGTTTTATTAAAATATTTTGTACCATTATCAATTCTTAAAGTATTGATTTTTGTGTCAAATTGAGTTTCAACCATGTTTGAAATTTTTTTTAACATATTGAGAACCTCATATTTTTCATGCATTAGATAAATCAAATCCAACATAGCCATGTATGATCATTAATAAAACTTACAAATCATCATTTTTCAAACTGTATTGTGATTTTCGAAGGACCCCATGCATCACTGTGAATTAGATGAAAGGGTTTGGATGTATGATAAGGTTGTGAAAGATAAGAGATATGATGACTTTTTGCAAGAACACAACTTTCACATTCAAAAGAGGAGCAATCAACATTTCTAAATAAATTTAGAAACAAATGTTTAAGGTACTGAAAGTTAGGATGTCCTAATCTATTATGCCAGAGCATTATTTGGGCCCGTACAGGTTGAGAACTTATACCACTAAGACCTTAAGCTATTTTATTTTCAAAGTCATCCTCAAAGTAGTAGAGTTCATCTATTAGTCTAGCACTGCCAATCGTCCTCCCCAAAGTCCGATCTTGAAACACACAATGAGAGGCTAAGAATTTTACATGGCAATTAGAATTTTTACAAATTTTACTAACAGATAGAAGGTTATAGGATAACTTTGGAACATGTAAGGCATTTTTTAAGTCAACAAGTTTATATAGTGTGATACTACATTTACCTGTAATTAGTGAAAAACTACCATATAAATTCTAATTTTTTTTACTTCTAGAACAAGGAAAATAAGTTTAAACAGATACGAAATACTTGTCATATGATTAGATGCACCTGAATCAATGATCCAAGGTATATACGACTCTGAGGTGCAAGTAAAAAAACTAGGAATACTAAAATTACCTATTTGTACCAGAGAACCACTAGGAGTATTAGACAAGGAACTAGCTTTTAGTAACCTTAGGAGCTATTCAAGTTGATCCTTGCTCAGAGAGGTCTTCTCGGCTTTATGGGCTGCCGAGGACGTGGTGGTACTCCATTCACCACTCGGGTCGTGCTGGGTCCTCTCCCACTTGGGGCGTGCTGGGTGGCTAAGGAACTGTCAGTCATAGCACGAAATAAGAGGCAGCAATGCTACGAAAACACTGCTCTGATACTAAGTTAAAAACTGTGTTTTCTATATTTTTATTAATGCATAATCAAATGGTACAAAATACTCATTTTATAGAATGAGTGTAGGAGACAAACTGACTATAATTAAGGAAACAATTAGAAAACTACCATAACAAGCTAAACAAAGAAGGAAACTAAATATTTACATTATAAACACAAAGAAAACTAAATATTTACATCATAAACTCTATTTACAGCATTAACACAGTATTAAACACGGTTGACTACTAGTTTAATGCTATTGATTCTCAGCTTTAATAACAAGGCATTAATACTAATTTAATGTCTTTCAATGCAACATTAATATTGATTTAATGTCTTATTAAATACTTGTATTAATATTGATTTTAATGTCTTTCAATGTTCTGTCTACAATATTATCATCATCACTAACATTTTTTTTAAAATTTTCTTTAACCAGATTTTCTAGTTTGACCACTTGACTCGCGATCAAACTGTTAACTCGACCATCTTAGCAGATTGACCTCCAGTCTGAATTATACAACTATGTTTTACACAACATTTTGAGTTAACATCCATGTAGCTGTAAAACTCATCTTGTTAATAGTCATTGTATGTTATGGTACTTATGTACTATTTAAATTATGCTACAGACATTTGATTGCTATGTAAATCAAAATAAACTGTTGCTTCACAACATTATAATTATAGCAGAGATCTTATCTACGGTTCAGATTCAATCATTTATTAGATGTCATATATTATATACGTGCATCTACCAACTTTACATATCAACAACCAATTGCATTGATGATTCACTGTTCGTCATCAGGACAAGCTTCAAGAAACTCTCTTATTCTCAGTCGTTCATCCTATGTGAGATCAGGATCATCACTAGTCAATCTCTTCCGAAGAGAGGCACGAACACAACTGGGATCATCAAGGACCTGTTCATAGAGGATGAAAAATATGAAATCAAGAATTGCATTTAAAGATGTAAAAAGATACCAATCACAAAATTTCTCTTTTCTAAGCAAGGTTGAAACTTCAAACTTACTTGAAGAAAATTATTGACATTGTAGGATAATTAACCAAGCTTCTAAAAAATTATTGTACTGCAAAATCATTGTCATTTTGCTATTGAAACTGCACTGCTCTGCCAAGTTACTAGCTGTGATTTACCTTTTGACAACTTGTTACAATTTGCAAGAAGTGAACTGCTGCCTATCAAATTTCATTGCACCACTTGGAGGAGCCCATCAAGTTGCCCACAACTTGCAAAGTGGTTTCAAAGTGTGTTGCCAACAGTATATATAGCATTTAAAGTTTAGCCACACTAAATGGGTTTCCTCTCTCATATAATATTTTATTCAACTATCTTAGCCTATAAAAGACTATTTTGTACCGAGCTTGTATTATCAACAAGTAAATCAAATAGAATTGTGGTATTCCCTTCCTCTCCTATATGCTGCGTAACTCTTTGTGAGTGTGAGAGAAAATTTCCTGGGTGAGGTTTTGTATTTTTGACATTATATTGATATAAGTTCAAGTTAAATTCAGCGTTAATATTTTGAGAGTTTACGAAGAATAAGAATGTTCTTTAATATCCATAATTTTGATGGCCACACATTTAAAGGCTTATGATATTTGGAGCTTTATTAAATTAGGTATTCAAAAAAGGAGCTGATGCAAATGCTCAGAGGAGAGATCAATTGACGTTGTTACAAATTCATCAAAGTGTGGATTATTCGGTGTTTTACATGATAACTAATGCCGAAATAGTTAAAGAAGCGTGAGATATTTTGAAGTTGTCGTACAAAGGAGTTAGGCTCAGAAATCCAAACTACACTCTTTGAGAAGAGAATACAAAAGGTGTGAAATGTCCAATTCAGAAAGTATTGAACAATATTTCTCGTGTTATTGATCTTATCAACAAGATGAGATTATATGGAGAAGAGCTACCAATCAGTAAGGTGATTGAAAAAATTATTCACGTCATACCAATCAAATTTGACCATGTAGTGACTATAATAATAGAGTTACATGATATAGACACAATGACAATTGTAGAGTTGCAAGGATGTGTGGAAAGCCATGTCAATAGAATTCTAGAGAGGACAGAAAAATTGAATGAAGAAGCCTAGAAAAGTTAGGTGAATTTGAGCAATGCTACTGAGTCCAGCCAAAGTGCAGAAAGAAAAGGTCATGATTACAACAATGAAAGAAGAGGAAATTTTAGAGACAAGGGTAAAAAAAACTTCAAAAGAAGAGGAAGATAAGGGTAAAAAAAAAAGAGGCAATAATTTCAAATCACCCAGCCAAGGAAATGGAACAAACAATTTTGGGTCTGCGAACCGAGGAAGAGGAAGAGGTAATAATTATCAAGAGAGAACTAATTTTAATTGCTTTCAGTGTGGGAAGTATGGATATAAGGTTGCAAGTTACAGATACAGATTGATGAATCAGAACAATTACAATACTCAAGTAAAAGTTGTCAAAAATCAGTACCAAAATGTTGGTGAGAATTTTAATACCCCATAAAGTTTATTTTTGGCAAGTAATTATTATGTAGAAGATGAAAATACATGGTATTTAGATACTAGCTATAGTAATCACATGTGGGAAAAAAAAAGATTTATTTTCCTCATTGGATGAATATGTCAGTTCAACAATAAAATTTATCAACAATAAAAATATTCCTATTCTGGAAAAAGATCGGATATCTATTAAATTGAAATGTGGCTCTTAAAACTTTATCTTTGATGTTTTCTATGCTCTTAGTCTTCATCATAATTTGTTGAGTATGAGACAACTATTATAGAAAGGTTATAAAATACAAATTCGCCAAGGATATTACACTATGGTTGACAAGAATGGGAGATTTATTGTAAAGATAAAAATGACTCTAAACCGACTCTTCCAATTGAAGATTCAACATGAAAATTTTTCTTACTTGAGTTCTATGATAGCTGATGATAATTGGTTGTGGCATATGCGTTTTGGACACTTTCAATTTTTTGGGTTAAATTATTTATCAAGGAAAGAACTTGTTTCTAGTTTGCCTATTGTAAATGTTCTTAATTGTGTATGTGAGACCTATGAATTGGGAAAGAAGTATAGAGAAATATTTCCTGTTGGAAAATCCTAAAAGGTAAGAAAGTTGTTGGAGATTGTCCATTCATATATGTGTACTGTTGATGTACCAACTCATGGTGGTAACAAATATTTCATTACTTTTATTGATGATTTTAGCAAAAATACTTAGGTGTATTTCTTGAAATATAAATCAAAAGCTTGTGATGCCTTCAAGTCATTCAAGGCGTTTGTGGACAAACAAAGTCATTGCAGAATCAAAACTTTGAGAATAGATAAAGGTCAAGAATATCTTGCTTGTGCAGATTTCTTTGAACAACATAGGATTCAACATTAGTTGACTACTAGATACACTCTTCAACAGAATGGAGTAGCTGAGAGGAAGAACTAAACCATCACAGATATGGTGATGTGCATGCTGAAATTTAAATAAATGCCTAAAGAGTTTTTGGTAGAAGCAATTACTTGTGTTGTGTGTATTTTAAATAGGTGTCCAACAAAGAATGTTCATGATAAAACTCCTGAAGAAGCTTGGAGTGGAAGGAAACCCTCAATTTTCCATCTCAGAGTTTTTGGGTGTGTTGCATATGCCCATGTGCTAGATTTGCTAAGAAAGAAATTAGATGATAAAGGTGAAAAATGTATTTTCATTGGTTACAATATGAATTCAAAGGCATATAAACTGTATAATCCAAAAATAAAGAATGTGATTGTCAGTCAAGATATGACATTTAATGAAGAAGGAACATGGGATTGGTCCTCAAAAGCACAAAAGGACCCAGTAGTGATTTCTGAAAATTATATTTAGGAAGATGGTTAGACAGATCCAACACCTCAACTAGAATCATCAAGTTGACCACAAAGGTGTCGCCAATTACCAACTAGATTAGAGGATTATGTTGTGACTAATGATAATGATCCATCTGATGAAGAGATTATCAATTTTGCTTTGTTTGCATATTATGAGCCAATGAAATTTGAAGAGGCTTCTAATGAACATGAATTGGAGAAAAGCTATAGATGAAGAAATTCATGCAATTAAGAAAGATATATATTGGTCCTAATAGATTTTCCTACAAATAAAAAGCTAATTAGAGTGAAATGGGTGTCCAAGACAAAATGCAAGCCTAATGGTGAGATTGATCATTTTAAAGCAAGATTGGTTGCAAAAGGGTATAAGCAGAAGCTAGGCATTGATTACTTTGAGGTATTTGCACTTATTTCCAGACTAGACACAATTCGTATGATTATCTCGCTTTCTACTCAAAATAAATGGAAAATATATCAAATGGATGTTAAGTATGCTTTTCTAAATGGTACTTTAGAAGAGGAAGTATATGTTGAGCAACTTGCAAGTTATGTGATTAGAGGAAAATAGGATAAAGTCTACATATTAAAGAAAGCTTTGTATGATTTGAAACAAGCACTAAGAGTGTGATATAAGATGATTGATTCCTATTTCGTGGAACATGGTTTTCAAAGATATCCTTTTGAGCACACTTTATACATTATATTTGTTGAGCCTGGTGATAATTTAAAGATGATTGTAGATTTCAGGGAAGTAAAGGTGAGTTGCTTTGAGATGACAGATCTGAGATTGATGTCTTATTTTCTAGGCATTGAACTTGTTTAACAAGATACAAATATTTTCATTTCACAAACGAAATATGCTAATGATATTTTGAAGAAATTTCAGATAGAACTCAAAGCTAGTTTCTACTCTAGTTGAAGAAAATTTGAAGTTGATAAGAGAAGATAACACTATTAGAAATTGGTTTTTAATGACTAATTTGGTGATAAAAAATAATCAGTCAAAATAGTGATTGATTTAAAGACCGAAATAGAGGGAGAGAAAAAAATTTTAACTGAATCGGTCACTAAATTATTTAGCAACTGATTTTGCGATAAAAAATTTTTTAAAAAATTGTTTTACCTTATCGGTTTATTCAAATTTTAAAAAGTGTGTTTTTATCCCTAGCAGCCCTTTCTTGCCATAACCTTTGCATCTTTTCTCCAACCCGCCCTCCACCTTACCACCCCACCTTGTGGCATTTCCACCTCGTGGCATTTCCACCTCGGGCTCACACTGACTGCCAGTGTCCCCACCCCCTAAATCAACTTTGTAGTGGGCATATTTTAAAGTTTACCAGTTTAAATGGGTTTCCTTTCTCTTATATAATATTTTATTCAACTATCTTAACCTATAAAAGGCTGTTTTATACCGAACTTGTATTATCAACAAGTGAATCAAATAGAATTGTAGTATTCTTTTCCTCTCCTATCGACTATTTTACTAAACTGCCCTTAATGGTGAAATTATTTACTAAAATACCACTATCTTGAAACTATTTATCAAAATGACGTTTTTTTAAAACTACATACCAAATTGTCACATTTTTATCCAGCGTGACATTTTTTTATTTTTTTTTTGTCCACTTAGATAATGCCAAAAAGGGTGACATTTTCATCAGCAAAGCGCCACTTTTAATGGCGCTGTCCGAAAAAAAGCACCACGTGTGATGACGCTTTCCACATAATAGCGCCAACACAGATGGCACTATTACATATGCGAAAAGTGTCATCACATGTGGCACTTTCTTTTTTATAGCACCATTACATGTAGGGCTTTTATGTGGCTGTGTCTAGTTGTTAGTTAATACGAGCTTAAATTTTACTAGTCCAACTCGTACTTTTTGTTGGCTTATTCAGGCTAGTCCATCAAACTATTATTATGTTACTTGATATAAAAAAAATTAATTTTGATCCATTATTAATGTAAAAGTTTCTTATACTATTAAGTAATTATACATTGTCACATTATAAAAAATAATTAATTCTCAAAACCCAACAAAAATATTTGTTTGGGCTTCCTTTAAAGTCATAGATGTAATGATCTTAAATAGTATAAATTTTTTTTACACAAACAATATATCAAAGAATTTGAACTTTGAAGCATGCTTGTACTCTCCAATCTCCTCATTTACTATCTCAAGCATGCTTCCACTACCTCCCACACAACACTTATATGAAAACTTTAACAAAATCTCCCCTAAATGTTGGACCTTCCCAAAAGCACATAGCACATAAACCTATTTGACATAGTTCAACCAAAGTTCAATCATTTGGATTTTATGAAAATTTCGACAGAGTTTTCCCTAAATATTAGTGTTGGGAAATCCGTGAACAAAAGCACAACGAAAAAAAGATTTCTACCAAGGATCCATGCAAAAAAGAGAGCCATGAAACGTGATTTTTCATGTTTACCTCTTGAAACTAGACAAAAAAAGATCAAGCAAATCACTAGCACTGTAGCAACGATGGTACCTCTACGTTGTCCACACGAATAGACTCACAAATATCCAACGTCTGTGATCTTGGAGTCTCACGTCTCCTGCACAGTGCTAACTACGAAGAGAAGAAAAACTTGTCACTCTCTTACTCACTGTTTCTGTTAGGGTGCTGCTAGGGTTTGCAACTGATGCTCCTTGACAGCCCATTAGCAGTACTATGTATAATAGTGACTGCCTTATACGAGTGAAAGTAATAGTAGGTTTAGCAATGCAGCCTTGGACTCATCTATTATGAGTCTGGCCCATGATAAAACCTTAGTCCAACTTGAATTCTAATTACTCCAATACAGTCTGTTCTATGTATATGACCCTACAGGTTCTCATGACATTGGTAATAATATTAAAATCCTATTTTAATATTACAAGCAGTGAGCGGTATCTAACAACATATCGTTATTACTCAAGTAATGAGAATGTCAGTGATTTGACATAACCTTTCCATGACCAATGTTTCCGTATAGTTTAGTCCATTTTGTCAAAATATCTAGATTGAACACAAGGCATGGAACTTGTCACCCTTGTATAGTTCAATATTTTGTTTCCTGATTGTCGCAACCAGAATCGCGACGGGACGACCGAAAAAATATAAAAAATCAATGGAGTCGCCACCAATGTTTATTTAAATTGGGAAAACATTAGAAAAACCCTTTTATCAGGAAAACTGATCTTTTGAAAATGAGTTTGAGTCCGGGAGTCGATTACAGATAGGAAAGGTGTTAGCATCCTATACTGCCCGTTCCAAGAACGGTACCTTATGTTAGTTGTGCAAAAATTTAATAATCTCAAATATATTTATTTTTACCCCTTTAAACAAAAGACTTTGTAATTATTTTTTATTTTTCTCATTTTTTGAAAAGAAATAAAAGAAACAAATAAATCATGAAAATTTATTTTTTTTTGGCTTGACAGAATAGAGATTCTGCTCCTACGTATCCCCGGGTGCAATGAGGAACTCAAAGTCACGTAGTTCTTTATAAAATAAGTATGGGTTGGTTGATTTTATTTAAAAAGAGATTTTATTTGAAAGCGAATCCATTTTTTTTGCACAGGATTCAAGTTAGCACTAGGCTACTCAATAAATCCTTATGATCCAAAAGATAATGAAGATAGCATCCGCTATTCAATCATCATCATTGGTCATTGCATGGATTAAAAGATTTTTTTTATTTGCTATTTTTATATTCTTTTACCCCTTTTTTTTGCCAAAAAAATGTATCATTATTGCCTTAATATGAAATGGGCAGCAGCCCACGAGATTCAAACTCAAATCCCAAAAGACAGTCAACAATTCAATTTAAAAAAAAAAGAGTTTGAAACCTTGAGCACCAATAACAGAGCACATACAGAGGACGTTTGGGGAATGATTTGGAAATTGGTTCGACGGTCGGTTTAGGGAGATTGAGTGATTCTGTTTTCGAGTTCGACAGTCGGTGGGGATAAGGATGGGATGGATTCGACGGTCGGTTGGAAATGGGTGATTCTGTATTGGAGTTTGACAGTCGGTTGGAAAGGGGTGATTCTGTTTTGGGGTTCGACAGTCGGATGGAGATGGAGATGGGATGGGTCTTGAGGTTAGTCGGTCGGTGAGGGGATGGTGAAGGTGTCGGTGAAGTCGGTCGGTGAAGGTCACAGTGGTGTGGTTCGACGGTCGGTTGAAGATGTGATGGAGACGAGGCAAGGTTGTTAATTGGGGGCTGTTTGGAGATGATGGGATCACAGTTTGGAAAATGGGGTCCGACAGTCGAATGTGATGGAGTTTGGTTGATGGTGTGAAGATTTGGATGGGTTATCGGTAAAGGGAGTGGAACTCACGGTTCGACGGTCGGTGCAGAGGGATTCAAGGGTCCGACGGTCGGTTGGTTGAAGGGAAAGATCTGGCTTCTTGGGTTTCGACGGTCGATGAGGGTGTCGGTGAAAGGATGGTAACTGGTGTTGGTCGGTGAAGGTCACAGTGGTGTGGTTCGACGGTGAGGGTGTCGGTGAAGTTGGTCGGTGAAGGTCACAGTGGTGTGGTTCGACGGTCGGTTTAGGGAGATTGGATGGTTCGACAGTCGGATATGATGGAGTTTGGTTGATGGTGTGAAGGTTTGGATGGGTTGTCGGTGAGGGGAGTGGAGCTCACGGTTCGATGGTCGGTTGGTTAAAGGTCATGGTTGAGGGAAAGGTTAAGGAAGGTGTTGTTTACGTGTGCATGGGTTGATGGAAAGTAGTAGTGTACATTTTGGTCCGGAAAAGGTTGAATGTGGGTAGTTGAAGATGAAAGTAATAAAAGGGAGATGGATTCACGGTTGGAGAGTGGATATTGGGTTTCGATCGGGAGGCTTGAGTGGATATGTAGTATTCATTTCAGGTTGAGTGCAGAGGGATTTAGGGGTTGTGTGCAAGTGAGAATAGTTAGCAGAAATGAGCTATATGACATAAATGCAGAAGGTTACCTGTGGAGTTCAAGGTGGAACAGTTGAAGTGAATGCTATTCCTCAGCAAGGCTTCTGTCTCCTTCTTGTTCCCCTCTCTCTGTCTTCCTTGTGATGGATGTGCTCTTGGAAGTTTATGGTGATGAAGGATTGATAAAGACGATCGTCACAGTGGAGAATGGGTGAAGGTGCTGTTTTTGGTGATGAGGGTGGTGAAAATGGAAGGTGTTTTTCTGGTTCTTGAAGGTGAAAAAATGTGTGAAAAAAGATCCCCCTCTTTTCTGATGCTCTTCTCTTTTAAATACCTCCACCCTTTCATCATTTCTCCCCTGACATTTCCTTCTTTTTTTTCTTTGCGTGAGCCTTCCTACGTTGAGCCCCCCATTTCCTCCTTTATCAGAACCTTTTTCTTTTCTTTCCATCCTTTTAACCCCCCTTTTTTCTGCTTGCTGCCTCAATGCATTTAATGCCTTCTTCTTTACGTGTGCAAGTATCAGGTATTAAATGCAATGCCCCCTTTTAAAAAATTTTTATTTTAAAACGAGATCAGTGTTCCCCTTTTTAGTAGGCTTACAATTGGGCCAAAAAAGAAGAGTAAAAGAATTTGTTAGCCCGTTCCAAATTGAGTATTCACAGTATATGTTCAAAATATTGTAATTAAGTATAAAAAAATTTTATGGACAAAATTGGGTATCAACAGCTGCCCCCCTTTGCTTTACATTTAACATAAATGGGAAGCAAAGGAATTGATTTAATTTTGTCCATGAAAATTTTCACTTCTTTTTTCTTTTCTTTCTTTCTTTTTTTTTTTTTTTGGAAAGCATATTGACGCAAAAAGAATGGACATTAAATGAGGTAGAAAGTTTGGGGAGTCAGGTACCCGTTGAAACTTGACAGAAACTTAAAACAGAAAAGGCACAAAACTTGCGGAGTCGGGTATCCACTGAAGCTTGACGAAAGAAAAAGAAAAAGGTGACCTGACAAGGCCCCTGCTTGCTTTGGAAGCGATGGGTACAAGGACCCAAAAAACTAAAAAGCAATGGGTGCGGGGACCCAAAAGAAAGACAACGGGTGCGGGGACCCGAAAATTAAAAGACAAAGGGTGTGGGGACCCGGAAAACTAAAAGACAATGGGTGCGGGGACCCAGAAAACTAAAACACAATGGGTGCGGGGACCCGGGAATTAAAAGACAATGGGTGCGGGGACCCGAGAATTAAAAGACAATGGGCGCGGGGACCCAGGAATGAAAAGACAATGGGTGCGGGGACCCGAGAATTAAAAGACAATGGGTGCGGGGACCCGAGAAGCTAAAAGACAATGGGTGCAGGGACCTGGGAATTAAAAGACAATGGGTGCGGGGACCCGAGAAACTAAAAGACAATGGGTGCGGGGACCCGAAACTAAAAAAAAGACAATGGGCGCGGGGACCCGGGAAGCTAAAAGACAATGGGTGCGGGGACCCGGGAATTAAAAAACAATGGGTGCGGGGACCCCCGAAACTAAAAGACAATGGGTACGGGGACCCGGAAACTAAAAGACAATGGGTGCGGGGACCCGGAAACTAAAAGACAACGGTGCGTGCACCGGACCGAAAACTAAAAGACAATGGGTGCGGGGACCCAAGAAAACTAAAAGACAATGGGTGCGAGGACCCGAAACTAAAAGACAATGGGTGCGGGGACCCGAAACTAAAAGACAACGGGTGCGGGGACCCAGAAATTAAAAGACAACGGGTGCAGGGACCCAGGAGACTAAAAGCAATGGTTTTGTGAATGCATGTGATGTCAGAGATGGTGCATGATGTAATGGATGCATGGTGATGCAATGGATGTGATGCTTGAAGGCAATGCATGTGATGCCAGAAAATGATGCATGATGCAATGGATGCCCTACTGTAGGAGTCCTCATGAACCAATTGAGTAAGCAATTTTTTGTTTCTTTTTTCATTTTTTTTGTTTCTTTTTTATTTTTTTTTTGCACATCGGAGCTTTGGTTCCGTAACCCTTAAGGACTTTTTCCCACAGCAGGGTCGCGATTGAACAGCAAAATCTGTTGATTGGCCTTATGATTTGTCTGGTCATCCTTTCTTTTCTCATCAACACTTAAAGGGCCTCGAGCCAGAAAACTTTATGCAATGGGCCTTGAGCCTAAAAAATTGTACAATGAGCCACGAGTCAAAGAAGTGAATGTACTTGAGGAACCAAACACTTCTTGGACAACTTTGACTAACCAAACTCATATTCAAAAGGGATCATTATTGAATTTCTCTTCATTAAATATGGCTTGTGTAGAAGCTTGTGACTTTCTTCCCCCAAAAGTTCCTATTTCCACCGGACATACTTCAATATGAATTAGCCATTGAGGATGTCATTCCCTTCATCGATTGAAACTCTAGAACTCCTTTGGCTTGAGTTGTTCATCAAGAGGCTACCATCAGATGGTTAAATTGTACTATTGTACTCATGTTCACCCAACCTGAAGCATCATGTACCAGATATGCATGGATTCAAAAGTACAACATGAAAGAGATTTACTACCCGAGTGACCTTTTTTGACTGATTTCGGGAGCATGACTATACGAAGGACATTTACAAAGGATAAAAACACTAGTGGAACAGTACAAAAGTCAAGAGGTTTTTTTTTTTTTGGGACCCAGTTTGGATGTGATTGATCTTTACTTGACAATTGGACATCATGACCATTGTTTTATCAGGTATCTACAAAAATATGCCCCTGTGTATGGTATCAAATGAATTTGACTCAAGGTATGTCCTTTGAGAACAAAGATGCCCCAGATGTAGGCCATTTGACAACAAAAATGTCCCAAGTGAGATTTTTTTTTTTTTTTTTGCGTAAGGCCAAATAAGACAAAGCAAACTGTCCCAGTTTAGAACTGAATTGAACATGGTAGAGACTTGTCCCAATGTAGAGCCAGATTGAACCAAAAGAAAACATGCCCCAGTGTAGAGTCAGCTTGAACACGGCAATAATTAGCCCTAATGTAAGTCCCCCCCCTTTTTTTTAGACCGCCCTTGCGGGTTTTCAGCCTAACAATTTTGTTATTTTTTTTTAATTTTTTTTTAAGAGCAAGGATTGAAAATTCAGCAGTGCATAAACTTTTTGTCTCAAAATTAAAGTTGATGAAAATGAAAATGACCTTTCATTGATCAGAATGGACTTTTTAAGGCTTATAATGTGGCCAATGTTAGGGGTTATGAAATGAAAGGTACAAGGCTCAAACAAGTGTTTAAAGGTTAAGTGGGATCAAGGATCCTTGTTCAAACTTGAACCTTGTCAATTGTTTTTGCACTTTCAAGCACACTTTTCTCTTGTTGTTCTCCATTTTTTTGTTCTTGTTCAAACTTGAACTTTGTCAATTCCTTTTACTTTCCGCCTCTTTCGCCTTTTCTTCCTTTTTATTTTATACTTCAAAATAATCACCATGACAATCAACCTTTATTTTGTGTCATCCCCTAGTGTAGGGGTGATCCTTGTCCAGGGTTTATTGAAGAAAACTTTCAAGCTCAAAATAGGACAACGAGGGATAATGGCAAGATGAATTCTTGTGAGAGAAAGAGAAATATAGTCAATCTTCATTTCAAATCTTGATTGCTCATTTTCAAAAAAAAAATTTTAAATTTGAGACAAAATGATAATACCCACCAAGTGATTATTTATTTGCTCCTTTTTTCTTTTTTTTTTTTTTTGATTTTTGATTTTTGATTTTTTTATTTTTTTTTTGTGCAAAGAACACCTGCACTCATGGGTCTCATGACCACAAACAGTTTTCACAATGAGAGTCCAATAGGATATGAACCAAACGAAAGCAAATAAAAAGCATAAAAGAATGACAAAAGGATCTGACAAGAACATGAGTGCCAAGAACATGGGAAAAGAAAACAAGGTATGCTGAGATCCACATAAATCCATCACATTAATGCTTCAAGAAAGTTTACATAAGTTCAAAAACTCGAATGGTCTTAACGATTGAACAAGCATGACGTTAGTACAATTAAATCATCATTCATGGTAACAACTTGGTAAACAAATCAGAATACCAGTCACTCAGAAATTTTCCAGTGCTGGAGGACTCCAAGGTATGGTTCATTCTCAATTGTTAGAAAAATGAAACATCACCTTGTTGAACTTTCTAAGATTGCCCCTGATCAACCATTGTAGGCATTCGTTCCTATTGCAGATAGGCATGTGTAGAAACCTCTGACAATGCTTGGTGATTTACTATTTAGGTAACCGTTGTCATCCATGAGTTTTTCTGAAGCCCTATTTAACTCATTCGACTTGAAGTCCACCCTCAGTCGGTTCAACATTTTCCATACTTGTCTGTCCGTCATTCATTTGGTGCAGTCTTCCCTTTTTCATTTCCCTTTCAATCATTTCCCCAATTATCACAATATCAGAAAAATTCGACGACACACTTCCAATCATATGATCATAGAATGGCGCGTGCAGTGTATCAGTGAACATAGCAACCATCTCTTTATCTGACAAAGGGGGTCTTACTTGTGCAGCTATTTCCCTCCACCTCTGAGCATATTCCTTGAAGGTCTCACCATCTTTTTTAGACATGCTTTGTAGTTGCATTCTATCTGGTGCCATGTCAATGTTGTATTTATACTGCTTTACAAAGGCATTAGCTAAATCCTTGAAACTCCTTATGTGGACACGTTCAAGATGTGTGTACCAATTCGAAGCTGCCCCAGTTAAACTGTCTTGGAAGAAATGGATTAACAATTTGTCATCGTGAGCTTGTGAAGCCATCTTGCGAATGTACATTGTCAAGTGATTCTTTGGACAAGTAATCCCCTTATATTTATCAAAATCTGAGACCTTAAACTTTGGGGGAATGACAACGTCAGGGACAAGATAAAGCTCAGTAGCATCCTTGAGGCCATAACAACCTACTCTTTCAATGACCCGTATTCTCTCTTCCAAAGTTTCAAACCTCTTTTTGAACTGAGGATTTTCAGCAAAAGAATTCAATGGGTATTGAGGCATGACAGTGGGGACAAAATGTTGTACTGGTGGAGTTCCACTGGTACCTGGGTAATGGGCATATGGTTTGGTTGTACTCAATGAGTTTGAAGCAGGCATGCCACTGTCAGGGGAATTTGCAACCCATGGTGGTACAAAGCTGGAAGGGAAGCCATATGGTGGGATGAAGAAAGGGAATGAGTCTTTGTATTGGCGGGGTTCCATTAGCATTCACCGAGTGACTTGAGTTTGGGTAAAGTTCAACAGTTTGAATTCGGTGTCACTTGTTGGCATGCTATTACCGGGGGGATTGGTGGTTAATGATGGTACATAGTTGGGGATGGAAGCCATAAGGAGGGAAGGGTGGCACTTGGATTTCTTGAGAACTGGTGATCGAGGGTTGAGTAGTGATTGGCATCACAACTCCTTGAGGATTGAAGCCTTGGTATTGCAGAGGGTTGGAGAGAAACCGAGACAGGTGAGGAGGTGTGGTCGGATGCCCCTTGTTTGCCACTGAGGGATTCCCATTTGTGCTTCTTCTATTTTTCATAGACTGAAGCATCTCCATCATCTTGGACACTTGCTCTTTGAGCTGATTCACCTCATCCTTCAACTCTTGAATTTGATCTTTTTCATCTATGATCCTAGCCTGGGAATGATCCTGTAAGGGTGTCGCGGAAGCAATTTTTCGTTATAGTGCCCATTTTTTTCTCTTGGTGAAACATGATATGAATATGCAATTATCAACATTGACTGAACAAAATTGGCAACATGCATGCATGCAAAGTATTATGCAAATGAAATTTTTTATTTTTTTTATTTTTTATTTTTAAAAAGAATGCTATGAATGTCATGATAATGCAAGATGATGTATCTTTTTCTTTCTTTTCCCTTTTTTAGAGTCAGGAATGCGATGAAAATGTAAGATGATATTTTTTATGGGGATGTCATGCAAATGCAAGATAATGTATCTCTCCTTTTTTATGCTAGAAATGCTATGAAAATGCAAGATAATGTATATTTTCTTTTTTTTTGAATGCTAAGAATGCTATGAAAATACAGGATGATATTTTTTGTTAGGAATGTTATGAGAATGCAAGATGATGTTTTTTTTTTTTTTTGCTTTTTTGATGCTAGGATTGTCATGAAAATATAGAATGATATTTTTTTCTTTTTTATGAATGCTAAGAATGTAATGAAAATGCGAAATGATATATCTTTTTTTTTTTAAGTAAGAATGAATAACATGAGAGATAGATGGATAATGAATAATGAAAAAAAGAAGAAGCTAGGAATGAAAATGCAATATCATGTATCTTTTTTCTTTTTTGTTGAAATTTTTTTTTAGCCAAAAGAATGCACGGATGAATGACATGAGGAATAGATGGATAATGAATGAAAATGCAATATCATGTATCTCTTTTCCTTTTTTGTTGAATTTTTTTTTTTAAAACCAAAAGGAATGCATGGATGAATGACATGAGGAAAAGATAAAGAAAAAGTATGCTCCATTTGTGTCCTAATCAGGTGTAACCTAAGGAGATAGATGACTCTAAAATTTTTATGTCATTATGTTCAATCCACTAGTGCAAGGTTTTTAGGACAGATCTATCTTCTAAAAAGTCATGGTCCCCAGATTGCCCTCATCTCAAAAGATAAGGACCCAATTCATGAATTAATCACAAGTAGGGATGAACCCTCTCAATATGACTAGTCCATGATACTGGTAACAATCTGAGTGGTGTCTCAACAAATGTCAAGTGAGCACAAGGCTCCTCAATAACAAAAGTCGAGACCCCTCCTACTCCTCGGGTTCGCACAGACTCGGGTATAGAGCCCAAAAGGTGTGTGAGGTAAGTGATTAGTGACGTGTGTGAAGGAGCATACAAACCTGTACAAAAACTTTAAAAGACAAAACTATCCCAACCTGCAAAACATATATACAACAACCAGCCAGCAATCGTCTACCCTAGGATTTTAAGAATTAAGTACAAAATATATATACAAGTCACAATATACATGAAATAATGCTATCAGATATTTACATAAAAGTACTAAATAAAATACATTTACAAAACAAATAAGAAAACAAAAAGAAAATGACAAAGAGGGTAAAATAAATAAATAAGAGATTATGAAAAATTTGCACAACTAACAACAATAGGCCTGACTCTCTAACATGTCCCCAGTGGAGTCGCCAGCTGTCGCAACCGGAATCGCGACGGGACGACCGAAAAAATATAAAAAATCAATGGAGTCGCCACCAATGTTTATTTAAATTGGGAAAACATTAGAAAAACCCTTTTATCAGGAAAACTGGTCTTTTGAAAATGAGTTTGAGTCCGGGAGTCAATTACAGATAGGGAAGGTGTTAGCACCCTATACTGCCCGTTCCAAGAACGGTACCTTATGTTAGTTGTGCAAAAATTTAATAATCTCAAATATATTTATTTTTACCCCTTTAAACAAAAGACTTTGTAATTATTTTTTATTTTTCTCATTTTTTGGAAAGAAATAAAAGAAACAAACAAATCATGAAAATTTATTTTTTTTGGCTTGACAGAATAGAGATTCTACTCCTACGTATCCCCGGGTGCAATGAGGAACTCAAAGTCACGTAGTTCTTTATAAAATAAGTGTGGGTTGGTTGATTTTATTTAAAAAGAGATTTTATTTGAAAGCGAATCCATTTTTTTTTGCACAGGATTCAAGTTAGCACTAGGCTACTCAATAAATCCTTATGATCCAAAAGATAATGAAGATAGCATCCGCTATTCAATCATCATCATTGGTCATTGCATGGATTAAAAGATTTATTTGCTATTTTTATATTCTTTTACCCTTTTTTTTTTTTGCCAAAAAATGTATCATTATTGCCTTAATATGAAATGGGCAAAGAAATTTCACGAGATTCAAACTCAAATCCCAAAAGACAAATCAACAATTCAAATTTAAAAAAAGAGTTTGAAACCTTGAGCACCAATAACAGAGCACATACAGTAGAGAGGACGTTTGGGGAATGATTTGAAAATTGGTTCGACGGTCGGTTTAGGGAGATTGAGTGATTCTGTTTTCGAGTTCGACAGTCGGTGGGAATAAGGATGGGATGGATTCGACGGTCGGTTGGAAAGGGGTGATTCTGTATTGGAGTTTGACAGTCGGTTGGGGGTAAGGATGGGATGGATTCGACGGTCGGTTGGAAAGGGGTGATTCTGTTTTGGGGTTCGACAGTCGGATGGAGATGGAGATGGGATGGGTCTTGAGGTTAGTCGGTCGGTGAGGGGATGGTGAAGGTATCGGTGAAGTCGGTCGGTGAAGGTCACGGTGGTGTGGTTCGACGGTCGGTTGAAGGTGTGATGGAGACGAGGCAAGGTTGTTAATCGAGGGTCGTTTGGAGATGATGGGATCACGCTTTGGAAAATGGGGTCCGACGGTCGAATGTGATGGAGTTTGGTTGATGGTGTGAAGATTTGGATGGGTTGTCGGTAAAGGGAGTGGAACTCACGGCTCGACGGTCGGTTCCTGGTTGGGGTTCGGTAGTGTTTGGAGAGGTTGTGGAGATTGCTTGGGTGATGGGGATTATGGAGGCTTTGAAGATAGTGAGTATTTTGGAGGTGAAAGTGAAGTGATCGGATTTAAGGTTCGACGGTCGGGTATAAGTTGGGTTTTGAGGTGATTTCGCGTAATGGATGGTTGAAGGATGGTGGTGTGGGTTCACGCGTAATAGTGAGAGGGGATGGTGAAGGTTGATATATGGGGATTCGACGGTCGGTGGGGGTATGATGGTTGTTGGTTCGACGGTCGGTGCGAGAGATTCGGGGTCCGACGGTCGGTTGGTTGAAGGGAAAGATCCGCTTCTTGGGTTTCGACGGTCGGTGAGGGTGTCGGTGAGAGGATGGTAACCGGTGTTGGTCGGTGAAGGTCACGTGGTGTGGTTCGACGGTGAGGGTGTCGGTGAAGTTGGTCGGTGAAGGTCACGGTGGTGTGGTTTGACGGTCGATTTAGGGAGATTGGATGGTTCGACGGTCGGATATGATGGAGTTTGGTTGATGGTGTGAAGGTTTGGATGGGTTGTCGGTGAGGGGAGTGGAGCTCACGGTTCGACGGTCGGTTGGTTAAAGGTCATGGTTGAGGGAAAGGTTAAGGAAGGTGTTGTTTACGTGTGCATGGGTTGATGGAAAGTAGATGTTTTTGGTCTGGAAAAGGTTGAATGTGGGTATTTGAAGATGAAAGTAATAAAAGGGAGATGGATTCACGGTTGGAGAGTGGATATTGGGTTTCAGTCAGGGAGGCTTGAGTGGATATGTAGTATTCATTTCGGGTGTGCGAGAGGGATTCGGGGTTGTGTGCAAGTGAGAATAGTTAGCGAAATGAGCTACATGACATAAATGCGTAGAAGGTTACCCGTGGAGTTCAAGGTGGAACAGGTTGAAGTGAATGCTATTCCTCGCAAGGCTTCTGTCTCCTTCTTGTTCCCTCTCTCTGTCTTCCTTGTGATGGTTTGTGCTCTTGGAAGTTTATGGTGATGAAGGATTGATAAAGACGATCGTCACAAAGGGGAGAATGGGTGAAGGTGCTTGTTTTTGGTGATGAGGGTGGTGAAAATGGAATGTGTTTTTCTGGTTCTTGAATGTGAAAAAAGGTGTGAAAAAAGATCCTCCTCTTTTCTGATGCTCTTCTCTTTTAAATACCTCCACCCTTTCATCATTTCTCCCCTGACATTTCCTTCTTTTTTTCTTTGCGTGAGCCTTCCTACGTTGAGCCCCCCATTTCCTCCTTTATCAGAACCTTTTTCTTTTCTTTCCATCCTTTTAACCCCCCTTTTTTCTGCTTGCTGCCTCAATGCATTTAATGCCTTCTTCTTTACGTGTGCAAGTATCAGGTATTAAATGCAATGCCCCCTTTTAAAAATTTTTATTTTAAAACGAGATCAGTGTTCCCCTTTTTAGTAGGCTTACAATTGGGCCAAAAAAGAAGAGTAAAAGAATTTGTTAGCCCGTTCCAAATTGAGTATTCACAGTATATGTTCAAAATATTGTAATTAAGTATAAAAAAATTTTATGGACAAAATTGGGTATCAACACTGATACTTGAGTAGATTTCATAATAACAAATTAGATCAATATCTCATATTGACTCATTTGAGAATGGTCATGCATTTCGTAGTCTCACTCAATCATGGGTCCCGAAGATATCACTCCTGTTATGTAGGAGGAACAAATTCCATCTAGGTCACTCACATCCCTCTGCATGATTCACGGTATGTCCAATAACCAACTTTATAATCACATTGTTATAGATGACGTTTGATGGCATTAAAATATACAACTCCTCATATAGGAATCGTAGTGATTAATGCACAATTTTCAATTGTCGCATTTGCAAATCTAAGTGCAGGTTGTCTCAAGTAATATATTTCTCGGGAGTCCGAGGTCGATCCACAGGGAATTGTTGAAGATTAATTAAAGTGAAGTGAAGATTTTGTTACTTCGATTAAAATTATTTACTTGGGTAAAAAGATTCACTCTTGGTAAATAAAATAAAGGTAAGATCAATTCCTTTTATAACTCAATTAGAATCCTCGGAACATGGAGGTTCCAATCGGAAAATACAACATTAAAAGTCCAATTAAAATAATATACGTAATTATATTATGTTTCCTAAAAATATTACCACCACTTATAAATGGGTTAAAGCATTCATTGTGCCAATATTTTGTCTACAACAAATCAAGAACTCCTCTTTACAAAGATGGTTTCTAAATTATAAGAAACAAATTATAATACGTATAATAGTTACTAGAAAAATATAAATCATTTAAGCACAAGAGAAGAATAAATCTAACCTTACTTTATTACCAAGAGCTTCACCCTTTCACCCAAGTAAAATGAAACTTAGTTACTCATAGATAAGAAGAAAGAAAGAGAGAAGAAGAAGAAGAAGAAGAAGAAGAACATGACTTTAATTTAGAACAAAGGAAAATTACTACAAGAAAACCTAGTAACAAAATGGCATCATTTTGGTAACTAACACCTAACACCCTTAATGATCTGCCAAGGCCTCCTTTTATAGAGGATTAGAGATACAAAATGACAAGGGGGCTGAGTCATTAGTGGTTGGATGAGTGGAAAATGAGTGAAAAATGCCAAATGACTTTAGGTGAGTGGGAAATTATGGAGATTCCTTATCTCCGAAATCATGCAGCTCTGAAGTCATTGCATTCGTCATTTTTGAACCAAGTGGTCTTCATGAAAGTTGTAGGCCTGGATCTTAGCTTTCAAATGGCTTTGGTTTGAGTCCAATATCATTTCTATAACTCCAGATACGTTCAAATTACTGCACACTACCCAGGCCCAGTCACAACTCCTCTGTTCTGACTTCCAAGCCCAATATCACCTTCAAGGAGTCCGATTCTGAAAAAGTGTTCAACATGAAAGTTGTAGATATGGGTCTTATCTATTCAACATCCAAATTTCAGCTCATTTTACAACTTCTATCCCGAAAACTGTGATGAATAGTACACATAGGTTAAGCTGTTAGGAAAAGCACTCTGGTTCTTACTTCAACCCCAATTTGAGTTATCTACTCGTGTGATTGGGCCTTTGAGGTCTTCATGAAAGTTATAGAGCTCTCTCTTATCTTTCAAATACCACTAGAATCACCTCCAAATACCACCTACAGCCCAAGATATGTCCCAAATACAAAAATAGTGTAAGATATGGATCATGCTTAAAAATTCAATTAAGTCCAATTTGAGTCCAAACTTACAAAACATAATCAAAATCAATCAATTAAGTACATGGAGAGTGTAAATGACTAAAAATGAAGGCTTATTAATGTATCAAATATGTGATCATCAGTGATTTCAAGTCAAAGGACCACATACACCATTATCACTTTGAGAATCACTTATGACATTCACGTAACAATCCACACAGCATTCTCATGGTGGGTCAATCCAATACTTCATTACTCTAATATATATCCATGTGAAGACTTGATATCTCATATCCATGATCCGTGAGATTTGGTCATCAGTTTACGCACATACTAGTCTCAATGCATTATTGTTGTCCTAATTAACAATAATACTTGACTAGGGACATTTAAGAATAGTGTTATGATTCTATCTGATAGGATCTCACAATCAAGTCTTTCACTTGATGTCGTATGGCATTAAACTTACTATTCTAAAGACTTTATTATGTTTATAATAAATAACACAATAAATAAAATATCTCATGTATTAAATAAATATCATAATACAATGTATGTAAATATGGTCAAAATAAATTGGCCTCTAGGGCATACACCAACAATTAGACCTCCCCAAAAGTACATAAACCTGTTTAATTCAACCAAGGTACCAAGATCATTAATAGAAAAGCGGCAAAAGTATTTAATTCAACAAGAGTACCAAAATCATAATAGAAAATCATCAATAGTAACATAACAAAAATCACTAAATATAACATTCTCAAATACACTAATGACATATAATATTGCACGTTAATAAGATGGTCTAACATTAGAATATGGTAGCCTATGAGAGGAATCAGAAGAAGAACCTAACTATGATGGGTATGGTGGGCAACCCGGCGGTGGGTAAGGATATGGTGGGTAACCCAATGGTGGGTAAAGATATGGTGGGTAACCCGGTGGTAGGTAAGGATACGGTGAGTAAAAGTATGGTGGGTAAGTTGGATATGGTGGGTAATATGTAAGTGGTAGCTGAGATGCTGGGTATATAGCAGTTACAATTAGAGTGGTAGCAGTGGTAGGAGGTCGAGTTATGTGCTGGCTTGTAGAATCGGAGTCCTCAAGATGTCAAAGTCGTGTCCAAGTACTCGCTAACACAGTCCTTCTTCTACGTCGAGTCCTCTGTTCAATGAACTCCTCATGTGGCCCTGGAACGTCATATGTTGTTGGAGCTGGATGAAGTTGTTCCATTGTAATGCGATCATGCTCCTGCAATGAATGCAAAAATTTGCTCAGCAGATTCTCGAAGAGCCGCCATTACTAAAACCCGATGTAGCGTCAGTAGTCCAATCAAACTGCCAATCTGCAATTTCCACCTAAGAAATAGATATAACATATGTCATTATAATCAATACAAAATACATACAGTAATGAGCAAATTGGTAAAGAGCTTACTACACTCCCAAGAGATGCACCGATGCGAGAAATTCAGTGTTTGGTAATTCTGCATGTACTCATAATGTGAAGCGAGGGGTACTTGCAACGAGGTTCCCCTGACAAGCTTCTCTCTTCAAATACCTCATGTGGCTATGTAAACAAGATGTGTACCAGGTCAATTCTCATCATTCTTACTTGTCAATGCAATTGAGTGCAAACTTTCAGGTTGGCACAGTCTTATTGGTATAGGCTAGTCGAGACCAAACTGGTGCATCACCTTGTCTGGTTGATGCTACTCAACAATGTGAAAAAATATAAAAGGGACCATTGCTAGCACTATGTCCCTATTAGCCACACAAAAAGATGGAAGTGATGCTACCTTCTCATCTGTGTATGATTACCATATAATCTATAAAATGATATGTACATAGAATTAAGAAGCCATATATATAAGTAATTAATTCAAATGAATGTAAAATAATTCATACATCATTATTCTTCAGCTGATAAAAGAACTAGAGATAATAGTCAAGTATGTCGGTCACAATATTACTCAAAACTTTATGCTTACGTCACCTATTTATAAGTCAAAGTATTATATTGTGAATGGAATAGGGATAAAGTTAATTATGCCTGTGCAAGTAAGCAATAAAGCAAAATAATATAAAGAAATAATATATTCAAAAACTTACTACCATCCCAATGGACATAAGTGACTATGATCAACATCATAGAACACATCGGGTTCAAAATGGTCACCCAATGTAGGGGCAAGTCGGGAGAATCTGTACCATGCCCAATACTGCAATAAAATGCAAGCACATCTGATCTCGTGTGCCTTGTAATTCATAGCTTTTCAAAACTCTCTATACAAGTACACCAAGATTGTAGACCCCCAACTGTATGTCCCGACAACAATAACGTCCTCTAACAATGGAAGGAACATCAAGTGCACATACTTACCAGAATGATCAGGGCATAAGAAACCCCCAAGCAACCTAAGTATGTAATGTCGTGCACGTTATTACACATAATCTTCATCATCATCCTCTGTGAGCTTTGTAAGAGCTGGTTGCCATAAATATGTCATATCAATGCGTGAACCAGATAACTATGATGGAGTAGGCTCAATCCCTAATAACTGATCGCATAGATCAATCCAATCAGTCTGATTGGTAAGGCCAGTAATAACAGTGCCATCAATAGGAAGACCTGATATGATACTGATGTCCTCCAATGTTATGGTGTACTCTCCCATAAGCATGTGAAATGTATGTGTCTTTGGGCACTATCACTCAACCAACGCAGTAATCAAGGAGTGATCAATATTGCAATAGCTTATATGGGCAACCCCCAAGAAACCAGCCTGCTCCAGATATGGAAGAATCTGCATATGGGGGGTCTATATGCTTTATTTTCTAAGCACGTCTAACACACAAGTGCCGGTCCTTATGTCCTGCCATACATGCTAAGAAACACGATACTCTTACAACTCCAAAACTGAGTCATCCTCTGGGTCTGGGTTTACATAGAATGTCATTTGTCACGTTGTATGCCAAACAACAACAACAATTGATAAAATAATATGAAAATAATGTACATATTAAACATGAGTTATCGAATATAGAAGAGAAGGCACAATTAAAAGCAATATAAGAATCAAACTATATGAGAGTAATGAAATACACAGTGATAATCAACTAACATATATTGATAGTACTCGAATACAACATCATAGTGAAGTAATATACAACAATAGTCCTTGAATACACATTGATGGTTAGCTAATACAAGAGTCTGATTATGAAATTATATCCTAGCTCAACTAGATGACCCTTCTCCATCATCCCTCATAGAACTTGATTCACTAGCATGACATGTGCGAGAATTATGTCCAACTTGACAACATGTTGTACATGTTTGTCTCGGTCCTACTTCACATCAATCCATCTTATTTCTAAGTCGAGTTGATTTTAGTCGACCTTTAAATCTAAACAATGCACGATCAGGCACTAATGTTATGTCAGGAGCTATTGGTCACCATGTTTAATCTCGAATAGGTTCAAATTCAACTTCGTAAGCTCTATAAATATTTTCCATCTTGTAAACCCTATGCATATATTGAAATGAGTTAAGTACGCTAGAAGCACACATAACAATCGTATAAGAACAGAGAAAATGCAACGCTTGAAACATCCCACAGTCACATCAGTCTTCCTGTAGTTTAAAGTATAAGAAATTTCACCTTGTTGTGTTACAAGGTTGAAAGCCTCTTCAACCATGAATCTGGTGTTATGCATATCGTACTGGTGAACTTGGTGTAAGCTTGCCTTTTGCACGTTGATTCTCTAGTCTTTTAAAAAATCATCACTTCATTCCTAGCCATTCATGATTTTATCATTCACCTCATCTTTTTGGTTCACAAAGTATTCTACCAATTTTGTACATGTCAACTGAACCAATGCAATTATTGGTAGATTTTTGCTACCCTTCAACACTCCGTTGATGCACGCTGATAAGTTGGTAGTCATATGACCGAATCTACAGCCACCATCATATGTCAAACTTCATTTTTCTTTTGGTATCACATTAATCCAATTTGTCATCTTAGTAGTAGCTGTCAACTTCTCCAGCCTAACATCAAACTTGTATGCAATTGGTTCATACCTTGATATAACAAATTGATTAAGTTGGTATTAGGAACTAACTATTAGTATAATAAATTAGAATAGAACTTGGAAATTTTAAATACTTGTGTTAATCAGATATCTCTTCAACTCCTTATTCTAAAATGTGGAGTTAAAATTGCTACCAATATGCCATATGCAGAAGACATGATATGCATTCAACGACTAATATCTAATATGTGGATTTTCCATTGATTATAAGATAGCTCGATGTCAATCAGATATCAAGTACAAACCTTGTTGTTGTGTGACATGTAATCGAAGGTGGGCTAGGAACCAACTCCAAACATCCTTTGTTTCCCTTTCCACAATGGCAAATGCAATTGGCAGAGGTTTTCTATCTCCATCTTGTGTTATTGCAATCAACAACTTATGACGGTATTTACCATACAAATGAGCAGCGTCAATTTGAATAATGGGCTTGTAATATCCAACAACACATGGTCTAAATATCTAGAATAACTAACAAAACACTCTTTTTGAATGATCAACTCGGTTATGCACAATATATTCCATGTCTTGCAACTCCACCACTGTGCCTTCCATGTCTCTTCTCATGGCCACTAACCATCTGGGTAACACCTCATAAGATTTGTCTCAATCCCTGAAAACCTTCACAATGGCCAATTGTTTTGCCTTCCAGACTTTTCGATATGAAACTTTGTAACTGAATTGGCTTTGAATCCTTTCAACAATCAAGCATATAGGTACATCGGGGTTTTGATCTAACCATCTCCAAAATGTAAGAGCAGATCATACGTGAGTCCAACTTGTGGTGATCTAATGACACAGCTGAGTTGACGCAACTATGAGATCCATTATTTTTTGTAATCTGCCACACATAAGACGTCTTGCTTTGTATAACCCGAACTCTCTAATTATAACTATCGTCAAATCTAAGGCACTTAGCTGTTAGTCTCCGTGAATCAGAATCTTTAACATTATACTCCTGATGTCTGCGAAGCGAATAATGTTGGAGGGCCAACTTAACGGCATCTTTAGATGAAAATTGCAACCCAACAAATAATTCATCATCAAGACTCCAAGTACCACGATGATCTAATTCAGGCAAATTAGTAGGATTACTTAATGCATCCCAATTGATCTAAGAGAACTGAGGGCATGGTGCCACAAACACATATTGAAGGCCCAGAGGCACAAACATAGATTGAGGAGCAACCGACAATGGAGGGCCTTATTGTTGTAAATTTTCTTCAGCATCAAAGTTTTATACCTCTATGTCAGTGTCTGAATCATCAGTCTCTGGTACATATCCTTCATCTTCATTTGTGTCCCATAATATATCTCTAACAAGTGGGTTATCAGTTTCAATTGTTGCAAAACCAATAATAATCATACTACACGACTCAAGTGGATTAATTGAAGCAGCTTGTGTCATGGACATTTGAGTGTTGATAGGCTATGATAATTTAAGAATATTAGAAGGACCAGCTTGAAATTCTATTTCAGGAGGAGCTTCAATATGTTCATTATGCCCACTCATTTCTGTCTCAACATACACCTTTATTGAGGCCATGTCCGGAGATTGACAGAACCAATCTATCATGTATTTAATATCATCATCATCTTCTAATGGAAGAGCTATCCATCTCCATGGATTGTAGAATTGTGGAAATTGATACACAACAGTTGACACATGTTTATTTGCTAGGAGTCTTAACTTTGAATGGATTTTATTTTTCAGGGTGTCCAAAGTCATATTGGTTGTGATCGCGATAGGCCTAGTAGGAGGACCACGATACAATAGACCATTTTCACATCATACATTGTCTCATTGAAGTAAATGAACACATTAATGAGTTTTTTCATGTCAATCCCACTTTTGAATAATAATAATTCAACACATATGCAATCAATTTAAATGTGTCAATTAAAACAAAACTGTACATCTAACAATAAATTCATACTATTTTTTTACGTACAAATAATTTTCTAAGCCCTACTAATTTGAAAAAACTTACATTTAGTTCATTAAAACATGTCAAGTAGTCAAGCCAAAAAAAATCATACTATTTTTTTACATACAAATAATTCACACAATTCACACTTGATACCCTATTAATCATACTATTAATTAGTCAAGAAAAAAAATTCTAAAACCTTTAAATACATATAAACTAACAAAAATATATAATTAAGATTATTACAATAAAAAAACAGCTAACCAATAATTAAAAAAAAAAAATATTATAATAAATACTTACATATAAGGAATAATATTTAAATATAATCAAATAGGAGATTCAGATACCACTTCCACCAGCAACTGCCAAATTTATTAGGTGGGAGAGAGTTGAGAGAGTTTAAAGATAGAAAATTTGTAGAGATAGTGAAATTTGAGAAAATGAAGAGGATGACTCGTGCAAAAACCAGATGGCTGTATATATACGAAAAGCGCCAAGCTTAATGGCGTTTTTACCATTAAAATGTCAAACGATATGGCATTTTTACACTTAAAACGCCAAAGGTTATGGCGTATCCACATAAATAACATAAAAAATGGTGATGTATGCACGTGAATAACGTCAAACGTGTTGACTTTATCTATGTGGATGCGCCACCCTCTTTGGCGTTGTCCACGTGGACAGAAAAAATAATAATAAATGTCACACTAGATAAAAAGATAGTAGTTTGACATATAGTTTCAAAAGAGTGACATTTTAATAAATAGTTTTAAGATAATGATATTTTGGTAAATAATTTTGCCATCAAGGATAGTATGGTAAAAAAGCCCTCTCCTATCTGCTGCGTAACTCTTGAGTGTGAGAGAAAATTTCCTTGGTGAGGTTGTGTTTTTGACATCAGAGATGGCCGTCTTTGTTGGGAGAGGTCACAAGCTCATCCTTATTGCATGTCCATTCGCCATCGATCATGTACTTGTACTCGTAGCGTCCATCCTGGTAAATAGGACAAGAAGAAACTTATTTCTCATCAACCTAATAAAATAAACTACACATTTGCGTATCCAGAAAACTAGCAAATGCATTCCAAAATTTGAATTCTTAACTACCTAGAAACCTTTATAAAGCAACAAAACTCATAAGTGTTTAAAAATAGTCACTCAGTCCAGTCTGAAATTACTCCCATAATCCTCTCTGAAATGCAAATTATCTCTAGACCTGAAGGGTTAATAATAATTTTGAATTTAATAGCTTATGGAAGAACTTCAGCCATCTAGTGCACATGATTAAAGCTATTACATCAGCGAGCTAAATACAGTTATTCTCGTAATGCACAAGGTTGAGAGGAAAGAACTGAATACTATAAGGCTACTTTATTATAAAATCATGACTTTAAGTCTGTCATTTAAGACGATTTTTATGTGTGAAGCTTATCAAACATTGTAAACAAATTATTCAATAATCATTTTTGTTTTACCCTATTTTCCCCCATGTATTGCTTTTAAACCACAGCTGGTGATCAGATCTCAAGTTCTTTGATCATTCATCAAAATAAGACCAAACTTTAAAAAAATAACTGCACAGTTTTAACAAGTGCACTTACAGGCAATCCCCTCTTGAGAAACCGCAAACCCTGTTTCTCATAAAAAATTCTAGGTGCATTCTCTGAAAAGGGATCAAGATATATATTGAGTAAAGGTTTAGCATGATCATATCAACCGCAAATTCTAACATCATAGGAATATATGATATGTTCAAAATATAGTAAACAAGGCAAACTACGTAATTCTATTATTTTAAAGACCAAAAGATTTTGAATCTGAAACATATCATCTTTGAGTTTATCAATCATGCTGGCAAGATGTGAGTAGTCAAGTTGATCATATTTGTATTATTTTTACTTTTAAAGAAAAACAAATGCGGGCTCAAATACTAGTTAAAGAACAACAAAATAAATGATATACTTTTGTTTTTCATTCAAGATTGAAAATATATATTATAGCTTAAAACTGAACGTGACAGAAGTACACGTGTACAACTAAAGCCACAGTCTAAGTAAAAAAGAATCAAACATAAAGAAATAAAATTAAAATATTCTTATAAATCTTTTAATCTTTACATAAATAATGACCTGTCTTTGATTAGAATATAGAGATGAATTAGTTGAGATGCATACAAGTTAATGGACACCACTTGACTGCCTACAATACAAAAAATTAAATAAATAAATACTGGGAGAAAAAAACGTGTAATTTCCTGTACATATAAGCGTAGCTCAAAATGAAGCATCTGCTCAAAAAATTGGTTAATGTTTCAATATATATCTATTATGTTTTAATAATAGAGTGAAGTCTGCCTATGCTTAGAAAAGGCAGATATAATATATAAAGTGTGGCCCCCACTATATCTTAAGATACTGAAGTGAAGATCAAGCACACACAACTGATATGTGTTGCTTGGTAAATTTTGTTGACAATTTTGATATGCTATTATATATCCATAGACGATGATTTTGAGTCCCTACACTAAAACACGAATATTTTACATTCATTTCATAAAATCTATCCATAAAGTATACTAATAACAAATTGATCGAAATTAAAGTTGCAAGGCTCTATTTGGAACGCATTTGTCCTCACACATGGTTTCACGATTAACGGAAAGAATTTTAGTTTTGATGCAGGTGTAAAACTTTACAATGGTATGCATCAAATTAAAACTCGGATGGAAAAAGAAAAATGATTTCAAAGTCACTTTGTTGTGAAAATTCAGCATTTCTAAAGGCAAAGTCAGAGGGACACACACAAACATAGTTCATTATTCTGAAGTTACGTACTTGCATTTCCATTTCCCACCACCCATGTCTCAAGTTGTTGACGGGGTAGGTGTTCTAAATTCCAATATTTGGAATACAAGTTTATGCCAGGCTTGTTAGTTGTCATAGAGGATGAGTTGGTTGATGAGTCAGCTAATTATGTGGAAATGAGCCAACTCAAACCAGCAGCTGAGTTGGTTATTGAAGAGGGATAAAAGGGTCATCAAGAAGTCATGTGAGGTGTGAAGAATTAAGTGGAATCTGGTCCTTCCTCCCTTTGCTTCTCCTTCCCCCCTTGGCTTTACCTTCTTCTTCCTCTTTGGATTTACATTCTCTCTTGTATTTCCCATTACTGTTAGTACTCCTAATTCAGTACCTATTGTGAGATTCATCTGTAATTCTCATGAACTGATTTTTCATAAAATCTGATTGCATATCTGGACCCCTCATAGCTCTGTTATTCTTGTTTCTGCTACTGATTTAAATCAGCCTCTTTACATTAGTCTCTGTTGTGACATCCTTGTGCTTCTATCTACATATGTTCTATTATTGTGGTTCTGTTGGTCTATAGGACCTTGGGGATGTTTTGTCCTCATTGATGCGAAGTCCACTATGCCTGAGAGTAGTTCGTCTATAGATCTTAGATAACTAAATCATAAATCAATTTTTTCTTTTTCTTTTTTAGAAAAAAAAAAACGACTGTCTCATGCTGGGTTTCATGTTATCTAAGATTTTCCTATTTGTAGTTCAAAACGTATATGCACTTCATTTTTTTTTTCTTTTGTTTCTTCTGACTATTTCCAGATCATTTATGGAGTTGACCAACGCCGTTTTATAGTTTCCATAACTCAAAGTTTGCAACTTAAATATTAACAATAATCTTATCAAAATGTATCTTTCAGAGTAGCTTCAACATTTTGAGTTAACATCCATGTAGCTATAAAAGTAATACTCATCTTATTAAAAGTCATTATATGTCATGATACATTTGAAGTGTCTGTACTATTTAAATTATGCCACAGACATTTGATTATGTAATTCAAAATAAACTGCTGTTATAATTGTAACAAAGATCTTTCTAAGGTTCAGGTTCAATATTTTATTAGATATCATACACGTGCATCTACTACTTTACATATCAACAACCAAGTGCATTGATGGTTCACAGATCGTCATCAGGGTAAGCTTCAAGAAACTCTCTTATTCTCAGTCGCTCATCCTTTGTGAGATAAGGATCACCACCAGTCAATCTCTCTCGAAGGGAGGCACGATCACTACTGGGATCATCAAAGACCTGTCCATAGAGGATGAAAAATGTGAAATCAAGAACTGAGAAAGTACTTCACAAACTTCTAATGACTTAAAATGAGTAACGGACATAATTAGGGATGAGGCTATTTACACTCTCAATTCCCTATTCATACTCCTTATTAACCGCACTCATAATTTTATGAAAAAATAATAAAAAATTATGATTGGTTAGTAGGGAGTATGGATAGGCAAGGAGCGCCAATAGCCTCACCCTGAATGAGCTTAGATGGTAAAATAATGTCATGTGCTGCAAAATCCCTCCACATGATGTTTTTAGATATAAAAATTACCATGATTGTGATAGAACTGGACCAGAATTTAGAGAAAAAGATAGCAATTTTATTGAAAGAAATCTCTCCTCTCTGTATCAGTACCAGAGAAAGAAAGAAACAATAGGAAAGATTACAAGAAACTATCAAGAAATGGCAATCACCAACCTACTGTGAACACACTCACTCCAAGGACATGAGATCCTCACTCTCCCTAAACCCTCCTTACAATCCAGAAACAGATTAGTTTGCCCCATAAGACCCCTCCCCATTTATAACTCCTCACAGTTCCCCCTCTAACAGAATAACTAACATACATTTATTGTAATAGACTAACCAACTAATAGTTATTGTAACAGAATAACTGCCCTCTTAATTAGAGGTTTGCTAATAGATTGAGAGCAATATATGTTGTTATACATCATATTTTATATTTGAACTAATTCTCAAGTACATATTCTACCTTCGAGCTTCCAGCAATTTCCTAGGATTCAAAGATGTAAAAAGTTACCAATCACAAGATTTCTCTTTTCTGAGCAAGGTAGTTGAAACTTCAAACTTACTTGAAGAAAATTATTGACATGGCCGTCTTTGTTGGGAGAGGTCACATGCTCATCCTTATTGCATGTCCATTCCCCATTAACAATGTACTTGTACTCGTAGTGTCCTTCCTGGTAAATAGGACAAGAAGAAAATTATTTCTCATCAACCTAATAAAACAAACTACAGATTTGCATATCCAGAAACTAGCAAATGCATTCCAAAATTTGAATCCATAACTTCCTAGATACCTTAATAAAGCAACAAAACTCAGAAGTGTTTAAAAATAGCCACTCAATCCATTATCCTCTCTCAAATGCAAATTGTGTTTACTGTCTAGATACGAAGAGACAATAATAATTTTGAATTAAATAGCTTATGGAAGAACCTCAACCATCTAGTGCACGTGATTAACGCTATCACACCATCAAGCTATTAAATACAGTTATTCTCATAATGCATAAGGTTGAGAGGAAAGAACAGAATATTATAAAGCTACTTTATTAGAAAATCATGACTTTGAGTCAGTCATTTAAGATGATTTACATGTGTGAAACTCATCAAACATTGTAAACAAACTATTCAATAAGCTTCTCTTATGCCTTCTTTTCCCCCATGTATTGTTTTTATTTAACCACAGCTGGTGATCAGATCTCAAGTTCTTTGATCCTTCATCAAATATTACCAACCTTTAAACTAATAACTGCGAGTTTTAACAAGTGCACTTACAGGCAATTCCCTCTTGAGAAACCACAAACCCTGTTTGCCATCAAAATCTAGAGGCATTCTCTGAAAAGGGATCAAGATATATTGCGTAAAGGTTTAGCATGATCATATCAACCAAAAATTCTAACATCATAGGAATAAAGCATATGTTCAAAACACAGTAAATAAGTCAAACTACATAATTCACGTTATTTTATAGACCAAAAGATTTTGAATCTGAAACATATCATCTTTGAGCTAATCATGTTGGCAAGATGTGAGAAGTAGTCAGGTCAAGTTGAACAGCCCAGGACCAAACTGGAAATTTCTACGGACATATATTTTCTCCTAGTTTGTCAGAGCTCATGATAGCAGCAAGGGGCGAAAAAATATAATTGGTATCACCCAATAAGCAATTACAAGCTAGCAACTTTTTGGGGCCTTGATTAAAAAGTGTCATCAACTTACTCAATAAACATTGATGCTTTAAGAGTTTCATTAATTCTGAAATGGGAGTTAAACACACTAGATGAAGACCCATTTCCTGGATTTACTGATGAGATTACAAGTGACAATGAAGGAAAGGAAAAGAAACAAACAAAACAAATAATAAAAAGATTATAATTGGGAATGCAGGTTGGCGTAGCATAAACCTTGTTATCTAGATAATCATCATCCAAGAATTTCTTATCTAAACTATTCATATATATTCAAGAGATGTAACGGAAGCATATTTTTCTCTTCTCAAATATTTTGACATTGAAACAATAGCCGTCTTCCATTCAAATTATCAAAAGGACTCTTAACTCTTAATCTTCTCACATTCACAGTCGCACTAACAAGAGCCACGAGCTACACAAGATAGTTTTAAAATATTCTTTAAAATAAAGACTACACAACACCAAAAGCCCAACAAAAAACCAGAGACCTTATGTGCAGACATGTTTCAAAACAACATGATAAATGTATTTAACTGAAGCAGTTAATGAGTTAATGGTGATGGTGAAGCCATCTGATAATGTTCCCATGTTATGTTGCATTACACTTTCTATATTAGAGGAACTGAAACATTTCTTAAATTTAAACAAGGCTCAATCATCACCTGCCCCCATCCAATATCAAGTCCCGAAATTTCCACTGAAGAGCAATTGCTGTCTTCCCATGACAAAGTGACAGGCTTCTTACTGAGGCCTGTGAGCTTTAAGTAACATAAATAAATAATGGTTATTGATAAAATTTAAATAAAATCAGTATATATTTATATGATATTCACATATTTGTGATGATACAAAGAGGGAATAAAGAGATACAAACAACTAATAGACAATATCAATACAGTAATAGTATATTCAATCATATACTTAGGTACCATACTGCATACCAGGTCATGTTTCCTATTCAAAAGGGAAACATTTGCTTTCTAGTTATACAATTGACATTTGAATGAAGGATTCAAATGGTCTACCTACAAAAGAATTTCCTTCATTTCATGTTTCTTTTACATCCATTATCATACTAGGTCCCCTGACAATTTTGTTACGTGCTTTAGGAGCTCAAGAAAATAAGTCATCATTTTATACAGAGAGATTGGTTGGCAAGATTAGGGTAGTTTTTTTCCTTTTCTTTTATTATTATTATTTTTTATTTTTGTGATTAAAAGTTTAGTTTAGGGGAAGGGAGCTTGCCCCATTCCAAGTTCAGGGCATGCCACAAGCCTCAACAAGGACTTACAGTTCTTTTCTTTTATTTTTTTGAGCAATAGGTACACTCAACTACTTTGGAAAATTTCCTTTCAATTTATTTTGCAAGGTTGGGGAGTGAAAAGGAGAGTGCAAGATTTCGTGGAAGTGTGCTTTATATGCTGACGGGAGTGGTGCATTTGGCTTAAGCAATGCTTGAATTTTAGATTAGAATTCGTTACCCTCTTCTCCATACCTTTCTCTTATATTAATATATTTATATTAAATTATTCAAGTTCCTTCCAAAGTACTTATTGTGGCTAGAATTATGGTCATGCAGTTGAATTCTTTACATATTCATCCTCCATATTTTTCCTGCTCTTATGCTCACAGTTCCCACATTCTTGAAAAGGAACATAGTATGCCCCGCCCCATGAAACGTCATACTCCAACAAACCTCCTCTCTCCCCAAACCTCCTCTCTGCCTAATCCCTACGTAAAATTTGTGTGATGAAAAAAGATGACAGAAACAAGGTGAGTTTTGAACCCATGATCGTAATTGAAAAGGTCAAGTCATATCTTGGACAATGGGATGACCTGTTACAATAGTTGATAGAAGAGAGCACTTCCAAGGTCAGTTTATAAAAAAAATGCACTAAAAGCATGCTTGTCCAATAAAAAGATCAAAAACAAAGAGAAGAACGTCATCATTTAAATTATCGTCTTGAACTTTTTGCAAGAACTGAATCATGTCAGCTTTCAATGAGAAAATGACTTATCAAGAATATCACACCCATAATCGAATAACATAAAAAGCTATAATTCAAAAATTGTAAAACACGATATATAAATTTAAAAAAAAAAAACAAATTGACTCACAATGTCAGCAGTTGCACTCTTTATGGCATCCAGTTTTGGAAAGCATGACCTTTTGCTCTGCAAGAATAAAAAAGCACAAGAAAATTTAACAATTCTTCAATCACATTTCCCTCTTTAGACCAACTGGACCTGAAACTGGTTCAGAAGAATTATAACCATTAAACTGCTGGGATGAGAATTCTAAGACATACATAAAAAGAAAACAATACAACAACAACAACAACAACAAAGCCCTTTCCCACTAGATGGAGTCGGCTATATGTATCAAACGACGCCATTGTGTTTTGTCATAAATCATGTCCTTAAAAAGGCCTTTTAAATCTAAGTCCTTTTTAATGGTTTCACTTACAGTTTTTCTTGGTCTCCTTCTACCTCTATCAATTGGGTTATCCTCCATTTGAATTACTCTTCTTATTGAGACTTCTAATGGTCTTCTCCTCGTATGGCCAAACCATCTAAGGCGATATTCTACCAGCTTTTTCTCAATAGATGTTACTCCTACTTTCTCTCTGATGCATTCATTCCTAATCCTATCTTATCTTCTATGTCCACTCATCCAACGCAGCATCCTGATCTCTACAATGCTGAACTTATGCTTTTGTTGGCTTTTTACCGCCCAACATTCAGTACTGTAAAGCATACCGAGTTTTATAGCTGTGGGATAAAATTTTCCTTTAAGCTTGATAGACACTTTTCTATTACAAATAACACCCGAAGCACTTCTCCATTTCATCCACCCAGCTTGAATCCTATGATTTACATCTCCCTCTATTTCTCCGTCATTTTGTATGATAAAACCAAGATACCTAAACTGTGTGACTTGTGGTATGGTATGTTCTCCAATTTTCACCTCTAAGCTAGTGTTAGTGCACTTTTTGCTGAACTTACATTTCATATATTTTATTTTACTTCTACTTAAACGGAAGCCATAAAAAAAATATTAAATTAATTTCTTAATGTATAAATAATCAGAAAATATGCCATAAATTTTGATTAAAACAACCCAGGAAAATATAATGTTAAATAAGAATGCTGGTAAACTAGACTTGAGAAAATCAAATTATCAGTAAGTAAACTGCCCAGCTTCATAATTCACAAATACCTAAGGTTAGAAACTTGTTATATTCCAATCTAATGGTGTTTCAGGTAAACTGTTCTAGAATTGGTATTTGCTACACAATCATTATGCATAGAAATTACAAAATTCTGTAAATTCAATTTGAGTTACTTTTTGAGTTACGGAAATTAATGGAATAAATAGATTAGCCAAGCCTAATATGTTAAAAATCTGATCAGTTAGATACCAAGATGGAGAGACTTCTCTAAATTCCAGAAACTTATGTCAAAAAACCAAAAGAAAAAGCAAAAAGGAATAGAATCACTTCCATTTAATCCAAGCAAATAAGGAGTACTCAAAACAAGGCAGCATATTATCTACGAAGAAACCAATGCACTTAAAATGTGCAACAATAAGAAAGAAGTATTGAGGAAAGTTACCAGAAGTAGTCTATGAGCCTCATTAAGTTTATAACCCTGAACCCAAAACATAAATGCCAACTGAGACAAAACAAACAGTTAGTAAATGACCAATGGAGATCAATCAACATCTTTCATTTTAAATGTACCTGAGCTACAAAACAAACAAACCATGATTCATGTGATTTCATGCCAAAGTATTTGAGAAAAAAAAAATTAGACCTCACTAGCTTCTCCACCTCTATCTTAATGGTAGTTTGAATTAGTTAACCCATTTTCCCTCGTGTATAATTAAGACACAAGCTCTGGGTTTTTCTTTCTATTGATCCAACACAAAGTTATGTTAAAGTAACAATGAATATATAGTCAACGAAGCTAACATTTTATGCTTAGATTTCTCTATTGAGAAAATAACAAAATATCAATTTAAAGTATTTCTTTTCTACCCTTTCTCTCTATCAAAACAAGGCCACATAGCCTCAGGTCACAGCTTCAAGAAACATCTATAGATGAAATTAGGAGTGAATAAGGCTGGATGGCATGCGCCTTAGCCATATCAACTCAAACGATTCTAGTAGTCCACAGCAAAAGGATACACGATAAAAAGGGTGGCCCAGTGCATGAGGCTTCCATTATTGTGAGATCTGGAGAGGGTCAGATGTACACAACCTTACCCCCATGAGTGGAGAGTCTGTTTCCACAACTAGAACCCGTGACTGCCAGATCACAAGGCAACAATCTTACCGTTTAGCTAAATTAAGTTTGATCTATAGGCCTGTTTGAAAACTAAATTGAATGAAGAAAATGAAAAGTTTCAGCATTTAAAATGATTTATGGGTGTTTATCTCATACCAACAAATTTAAGTGAAAAACTGCTGAAACCGTTCAGCATGTGAGAGGTCACTGAATACATTCAGCATCAGCTCTGTCCTTATTTAACTAATTAAATGGAAATTATTTCCTTTAGCATAAAACATTTCAGGTTAAATAATTCTGGGAGTAAAACGCATATCAGAAATGAAACCAAGAGACTTACCGCAACAGCTGGAGCTCTTCCAAGTCCAGCAGTGCAGTGTATATATGTCACACCTCCATTGGAATTTATTGCCTTGTATAATTTGCTAACTACAGCTGGAAGTCGCATCCGCAAATCAAATGCGTCAAAGTCCCTGCTACATCAACATTAGATCACTATATAATGTGAAGAAGTGCAAGGCATACAAAGGCAACAGAATGTATAATGCAGAAGACATCACTGTTTGGTTATATATACCATGAGTAAATAGAATGCTAGTAATTACACAAAATGTACAATATACATGTAGTGCAGAAATGACTAAAATTTACCCATAGGTAAAAGGAAATTAGGAACTATAATGCATTGCAAGGTGACATTACCAACTAGTCTTACCCAAAAACCCACAAAGAATTGTCCTAATTGCATGACTTTTTGGCTCATTCACAGTCACACCCTAAATCTTCAGAACTGACAAATCCACATTTGATAATCAATTTCAAGAACATTCTGTTTTGTCTATAAGATTTAGAATATTTGGGTGGAAACTATGAAGATATAAAGCTGGTATCTGTCTGAAGAAAAATAGAAATGTAGAGTGTAGCTTACATATGATATGACAACATTCAAAGAAATACATCATAAAAATTTATCACTATTTGCAGGTTTATGTTAGACCCCCTATTAGAAAGGTTTACCAGAGAAGATGAGACAGCTGCCTATTGGGCCAGCTGTAGATTAGTTAGAATAAATAGAGAACAGAGGAGAAAACGGTTAGGAAATTAGTTGGGATTGAGCCTCCAAGCTTCGGATTCTTGGTCAAGCATTCTTTCTTTCTCCTCTCTATCGTATTCTTTCTCTAAACGTTTTAACTTTTCTCTGTTTGGAAACATCTTCCACAAGCATTCTTCTATACAATTCAGATTCTATTCAAGAAATTCAATTCTAGATTACCGATCAACTGGTATCAAAGCTTTCAAAGAAGATTCATGGTTTCGACGAGAGGAATGGAAACCACTTGAGTTTCTCGAGCGCGGATTCGAAGCATTCATGGAATCGCGCGAAGAATTGCAGGAACTGAAAAGAGTCTAGAAGAAGAACGACTCGAGAGGATCGAGACGAGAAGGCAACTTGGAGAACTTCTCGAGACGGTGCGCGGAATGACAAATCACAGCACTGAAATGCGACAAAGGATCCTCCGACATTCTCGACAAGACGAACGATCGATTCTCGGATCCGTGGCGGAAATTACATGTTCACAAACGCGTATGGTTGGGCGAATCGTGTGGAGCGTTATTTCGAGTTGAAAGGATTGAGTGATAAAGACCTCCACGGTGATGGTGGCTATGGAAGGTAAGGCTCGACGTGGTATCAATGGTGGGAATTTTGCGCTCAAACCCCTACCTCTAGGAGTTTCTTAATGTGATTCGGAGATTCCAATCTATGATCCACAAATTAACTCTTACATTTTCCAAACTCCGTGAGGAGTATAAACAATTTGAAGTATGCGGGACCACTCATAAGAGAAGCTCAACAGTTTACTTAAAAGTATTTTTCTTAATGGGCTCAAGGAGGTGATTAGATTGATTAAAGTTACACAAAACACACAATAGTTGATGGATTTTGCTCGAGAATTGATGAAAAAACTTACTACTTAATAAAGGAAGTCAAAAGAAGTGGAGCCATTACAAGGGGTGCAAATAGTACACGTTCACATGGGAACCAGGGAGCAAAAATCGCTCGGTAGATTTCTGAATGATTCTAATCTAAAATCTACAGGGTCTTTTAAGGGGAGAAATTTTCGAAGATTGAGTGATGCAGAACTCCAAGAGAGATCTAGAAGAGGCCTTTGTTTCAAATGTGATGAGAAATGGGGCCCAAGTCACATCTGTGCTAACAAACAGTTACATATTCTGATCCTGGATAAAGATGAAGATGCTAATGAAACAGAAATTGAAACAGAGGGAACAGGGGAAAGAATTGGAGATGAAACCCTTGTCCTTGTACAAAGATATCTTGGGTTGACCTCAAAAAAATCAATCAAGATTTGGGGAACTCTATAGCCTGGTAATTTTGGTCACTTCCCACAACTTCATTTCTGCCACCACAAGAAAGGATTGTGAATTACATGTAACTCCAACCCCGCTATAGATGAAAGGAGATGGTAGGAGAATTATGTGTGAAGGAGTATGTTCACAATTAACACTTCAAGCCCAAGGATTAGAAATCCAACAAGACTTTTTTATTTTCGAATTAGGGGGAGTGGATGTCGTGCTAGGCATGGAATGGTTATCCAGTTTGGGAGAGATCCGGGCTAACTTTAAAGAACTTTCACTTAAGATCCCCACTAAAGAAGGTACTAAGTTGTTGAAGGGAGAGCCTGCACTAACCCGAACTAAGGTTTCTTTCAAATCAATCCTCAAGGCCATAGCTGATCAAGGGGAGGGTTTCTTGTTGGAGTATCACAAAGTGTGAGGCTTTTCCTCATTGGTTAGTTTGATTATTGATGGGTTTGAGGGTATTTCGGAGAATTACCACCACCGAGGCGTCATGACCATGCCATGTCTTGAAGGAAGGGTCTAATATTCCCAACCTCGGACCTACCCCCATCAAAAGAATGAGATTGAGAAATCTGGATGATATGCTCAATTTCGGTATCATCGGGCCGAGTGTGAGTCCCTACTCGAGTCCGATCATTTTGGTTAAGAAGAAGGATGGGGGATGGCGTTTCTGTGTTGATTATCGAGCTCTTAACAAAATCACCATTCACAAGTTTCCTATACCAATAATCGATGAGTTATTGGATGAGCTGGGAGGAAGCAGCTTGTATTTTCTAAATTGGACCTTCTCTACCGTTATCACCGAATTATTCCGAGTTTTTCGACTCATCACTATGAGTTTGTTGTTATGCCCTTCGCTTACGAATGCCCCTTCCACATTCCAATCTCTCATGAAAGATGTTGAGACCTTATTTGAGGAAATTTACTCTAGTGTTCTTCGATGATATCTTAGTGTAAGATGATCACAAGAGACACTGAAAAGCTTTCAGCACCATTTGTTTGCCAACAAGAAGAAATGCCATTTTGGGCAACAACACCGGAATATTTGGGACATATATTTCCAACAAATTTAAGAAGTTGGTCGTGATGTTAGATGGCTGACCTTAAAGCACTTAGAGGTTTTTGGGCAGCATGTTCGTTAGGGACTACGGTAAGCTTGCTAGGCCATTGACTCAATTATGAAGAAAGATAGTTTTCTTTGGTCATCAGCATCTTTCCTTGATGGCTAACTAATTAAATGGAAATTATTTTTTCTAAAATCTTCACCATTGAGCATAAAACTTGGATTTCTCCAGAAGTTAAATAATTTTTCTTAGCCAAGCTTTATCGGATCGAGCAAAATGAACAGTTAATGGCCATTGTGATGGCAGAAATGGAGGCATTATCTTTTGATTTTGTCATTGTTCTTACCGCAAAGTTCCTCAGCTTTTGGGTGAGGAGCTCTGGACATCCAAGTCCAGGGTTTTGATTTTGACATTCGTATAGGCCTGGTTCAGAATCGTGCGGCGATGCTCTTTCCATTGGAAAATGACTTTTCTTTGCCTTGTCTCTTGTCCGGTTTTGAATTGGAGGAATGGGAAGAGGAAGTTCAAAAAGACCCTAAACTGCCATTATCCAGTTAATCCGAACTCACACTTCATCCTGGCTATTCTTTTCGGAACTAAAGCTGGAAATTGGTCGCCAAAATCTTCTACTAAAATTCCTCTTTTATTGAAGGAATTCCATAGCTCCGCGTCTCGGGAAAGTCCCTGCGTGACATCAACATTAGACATTATCACCCACAGGGTTTGCTCCATATTTGGGCGATATCCATGGATTTTATTGAAGACTTCCTAAAGTGCATGGGAAGGATGTTATTCTCGGTGGTTGTAGATCGGCAACAAATACGATTTTATCCCTCTTAGTCATCCTTTTAATGCAGAAGTTTTCACTGTTTGAGGTGGTAAAATTGCATGGGTTTCCTTACTATTGTCTCCATGATAGAGACAAAATCTTCCTCGCAAGCACTGGAGTTATTTCATCGACAATAGAAAACACTCAAGTTCGGCAACCCTCGATACATCGTTTGGAGACCTATTTACGCAGAAACCAAAACAAAGGGGCCTCGTTGGTGTTGGCGACTCGTTCAATACTAACTATAATAGCTCAACCAAATTAACTCCATTCAAAGCTCTCTAGGTCCCCAAGGGGAACTACCATTCCTTCCTTAGTTGAGGAAGTGAACAATATGACATCAATTGCAAGGTGATTTGAAAACCACCAAGGCTCAAGTTATCTTACCCAAAAACCCACTCCAAAGAAGTCTCTTGCAAAGAAGAGGAATGAAAAGTTGAGTCCTGCATGGACTTCAAGTCGGCAAGCAGTTGGCTCATTTCACAGTCACATTGCAAAATCCATCCCTTTTTCATGCTTCATTGTTGAAGAGAAGGCTCTTTCCTTCGCCACAAATCCACATTTGATGAATCAATTTTTCAAGAACATTCTGTTTCAGATTTTGAGGCTCTATAAGATTCTCGGTTTCCCTCTTTTCACCTTGAGGATATTTTTGGGGGGAATTGTTAGACCCCTATTAGAAAGGTTTACCGAGAGAAGATGAGACAAGCTGGGCCATTAGTGAATAAATAGAAACAAATGAGGAAAATAGAAATGTAGGGATTGTGTAGCTTACATTCTTTCTTTCTCCCTCTCTATGATTCTTTCTCTAAACGTTTTACGATCTTTTCTCTGTTTGGAAACATCTTCCAAAGAATTCTTCTATACAATCATTCTATTCAAAATTCAATTTAGATTACTATTTCATCGGTTCATTTGTAGGTTTATATTATTAACAACCAAACCTACCTTTGTCACCTTCATATTTGACTGAGTATTTACACATACAGAATATAGCCTAATGGATCTGATAAATAAGTATTACCAAACTAACTCAAACCCCAGATGGAAAACCAGGATCTTATCCCCAACAGGTGTCCACATCACGAGCAGGATCATGCATCATTGCCATACCCAAATAAAAAATTAGCATACCATATTCAAGGTAGTTTTTACAAAGTAGTTCTTAAACTAAATAGATGCATTTCACAACATAAAAATAATGGGTAGGTAGAATATGACTTAAACCATTACTGAGAAAACAGAACAGTATGTGATCGTGAAAAGTTAACATATGTGACAGTGATTAGTGTACGCCTCAGTCCCACTGAATCACAGAAAAATAATATAGTAATGTAGTAACTTCTTCCAAATCAATTCTTTGATATATTAAACTATTTGTTACCCATGCAAGCCATGAGCTGTAAGAAGTAAAATATATTTAGAAAATACAGCAAAGTAACAGATTTTTGAGCAGGAATTATTCTAGCTATATTTTTAAAGAAGGATTTCATAACATGCAACTTAACCATAATAACAAAAATTCAGTTCAATTTGAATTCACAATTGGTTGCATCTTAATGTTATAATATAATTATATCATGCCATAAGTAACCTTATCTCAGCACGCAAGTGTTGAATGTCATTGCACTTCTTGGCATATTCTCGTATGGCACTGATATCAACTCCGAAATATCTGAAGTAGTTGTAAAGAAGCACAACGGTTCTTGTTTTCTAGATGAAATATGTGGTACTTGTCTCAAATGCTGAAAGCGAACCTTATTAAACAAAATGTTTAGGATACTCTATGTCTGGATCTTGTTGCAAGCAAAATATAGTTTTCACTCCAATTCTACGAAGCTTGTCAACATCTTCAGGACTCTAGCAATTTATAGATAAAAATAAAGTTAGAGGACCAAACTAGATTTGACAGAATAGAATCAGGTTTCTATAATTGAAACAAAAATACCTGTAGGCATGATCCCACAATCAAGTCTGGACAGATGAAGTTGTAATTCATTCCTAATTCATGCCTATAAGTCAAAACTGTATAGAACTATGTTAGAAAGGGTTAACAACATTAAATATTCAAAGAATGAAAGAATAGGATGAGCTAGCTCATGAAAGGAGCCATCCTTCAGTTAATCCAAACTATTAGCTGAATACAAATATTATATACATAAGGCTGTTAGAATTGATCATAACAAACAAAATGAAGGTATTCCAATAATTTGAAATATTTCATCACAGTTTACCCAAAAAAATAAGTTACAATTAAACATGAAGCTTCAAGCAAAACACTATCTCTTTTTTGCCCAAATTGTTTCCGAGTCTTTTGTTAATCAAACTAGAACCACAAAATAGGAGAAGACCAACAAAGGTTCTAATGAGAAAAGTAGATCAAATAGAAGATGGTTCGATTCAAAGAGGAAGAGGAAGAGGAAGACCAAAGAAACTTTTAGGAGAAACCATTAAAAAAGACCTTATTCTAAATGGATCTACTAAAAACTTGGTTTTTTTATAGAGCCAAATGACATTGTTTGATCAATGTAACCGACCCTACCTAGTGAGAAAAGACTTTGTTGTTTTTGAATTAGAACCACAAAGTGAGTAAACATACCAGCACCCATGGCTTCTGTCATGTTATTACTATATGTCTCAGACTTCTCCTCCTTTATATCGGCACTACTTGTCTCTGCATTGGGTATAGAACCAGAAGCAGACTGCAAAAGGAAATGTCAATCATGTTCTCTAGAAAACACAAGAAATGTGAAAAAGTAAGGACACGAATAGCGGATACTGATATTCCTATTTACATTATCAACCCCAAGTGAGGATGAATATTTTGCACGGCTGGACACAGAAGGAACAAATGTCGTTCCTATTTTTAGGATTTGTAATTACTTCTATGGTGATACCGATTTGTTTTCTTTATAATTTAACTTTGTTCCCGTGTATGCACCCAAATGACAAAATGTACAACTTACAAATGCCATCACCATCATTGATTTTGGCAGATTTCAGAATATGACATGAACATTCCATTCACATATTGTCTTATTATTCCTGCTTATAGTGTACACTCCCAAAAATTCAGCTTTGCAATAACGCTATTTTATTTTAGCTACTAAATCAACCCTAATTAAGGGGTCCTCACATTATCAAATTTTCTAAGAGCTTATGAAGTTTTAATAGATTGGCACCACCAACCCCAGATTGATAATGAACTTCAAAGGAGAACACAAATATTATAGAATTAACAACACACACATTAAGATGGGCGGAAAATGGAATGAAAAACTAAATCTTTAAAACAGAAGATAATTTTAAAGTTACCTTAAGTGCCATACTTCGATTTTGATGAGGATTATTGATGATTCCCTGTAGCCAGAACCAAAAAATGGAGAATTTTACATACCTGATACCCATGAACGCAATAGCAGGGAAAATGCAGTCTAAGTGTGCAGAGAGAGAAGGTACCAGGGAAATAGAAGAGAAAGGAAGGTTCTTGGGGTGGCGCGTAACTGTCTGGAAGGGTAAAGCAGGGGATCTGAAAATGAAAACAGAGACAAAAAAGGGTAATCAAGAATCACATTCGATTTTGAGTAATATACGCAACCAAACAGACAAAGAGTGTGTTAACAGTTAGATAATGGAAAAGCAAGATGGATTAACGAACCGAGGAAGATTCTGAAGACAGTACATGATTGGATTGTAACAGAAATCTGAGCAGTGTGTTGAGTTGTGGAAGTTGAGTTCTGTTACAGTTGTGCTGTGAATTGTGATACGATCATGATATATTGATATACTTTAACTCTGTGCCTTGATATTTTTATCTGCCACTTGTGTTCTCTTTCTTCTGACTTGTGATGGGTAGTCAAAACGATTTATAGATCTTAATACTCTTTTTTTTTCATTTTTTATGAAAATTATTGTAACGATTTAATTAATTTTAAAAGAATGTTAATAATATATTTTTTAGATATTTTTTAATATTATTTTATTATTAATTTATTTTATATGTTTAAAAATAATTATTATAAAAAAATACTAATAACACTTATTTTTAAATTAATAATAATAAATAAATATTTAAAAAATATATTACTAATATTTTTTTTAGTTTTAAAAGCTCAAACATTCTCATAACAAAAACTCAAGTTTTAGTAAGTAATTTGATTTGAAGGATGTTAGCTTGATTTAATCATGAACTGTCATATTAATAAAACAGTTTGATTTCTTAGAAAATTGTAGCCGTAATCAAACTAATGATATGTAAATTATAATTAGTTGATAGTATGAAATATTTTTACTCTAATAATAGATTAAAATTTAAAAATATTTTGAAAGTCTCAAATTGGATACAACAGTGAAAATAAGATTATGTGTAAATGCTGTTTTAGATTTTTTATTATAATTATTTTTAATAAAATTAATTTAGTTTAAATTAAGTGCATGTTTGATGGAATCGGATGGAAGGCATCAATGAAATTAGAGATGGCAAAAATCTCAACTATAGCATGTATTTGAGTAGACTTTTCTGCGACAAGAGTGTATGTAGGGTATTTTTTTTACCCGTTTAAGTTTAACAGACGAAAATGGGAGGAGGGAGCATGATCCTTGCCCCTTGGTACTCGTTAAGTATAGTTACCGAAGTATTCTAGGCTTTACCTAAGCCACTAACCTTTCATCCCTTTACATATGCCATAGTAAATATTCCTGTTTAGACATATTACATGGATTGCAAATATCTATATTAATAAAGGTTGGGGAAATTGTTAGTGAAGTTAGCTCAACTGATAGCATTGAACAACTTCGATAAAAAGAATCTTTGTTTCGATTCTTAGCCGTGATCTTTTATTGATAAATTATTTGTAAGTATTAACAAAATATTTTTTCTTCCTTGGTATCTCTCCAATATTGGCAAAAGAAAAGAAAAAAAATAAGAATATAAATGATAGAAGAAGTTATTTAGAAAAAAATACTAATACTTATATATTATTTTTATTAGTTTAGTAATCATTTATATATAATTTAATAATATTTTATTTTTAATCTAACGACATATATAATTAATTCAAAAATGCTATTTACACAACAATATTTTTATATTACTTATAAATCATCTTATGTGATGGCACGTCACCAAAAAATACAAAAAGCAACCCACCCTCATCAAAAAATACAAAACTTAAAAAATAGTAGAGCCGTGAAAGCAGGTTCAACCCACCCCAAAAACCCACAAAATTCCTCCATTATTATTTATTATTTTTTATAGTATTTATTGATTTTTTATATTTATTTTTTTTATTTTTTAGTAGGGTTAAACTCCCAAAAATCCCGAAATACAAAACTTAGTAATAGTTTTTAGTGAGTTGCCCCCACCCCTTTTTGGCCTATACTGTGTCAATTTCCCAATAAATTTCCCCCACCCTTTGACAAATTCCCTCCACTCAAAACCCTATTCATCCTCTTCCCTCTTGCACTCTCCCTCCACCTAGAAGCAATTGAGAAAAGACCCAAGGTCATTGGAAACCTAGTCCCTAAAAATAATAGAAATTGTGTGCAAATTATTTATTTACAAAATGTTACTATTAATATCCACACCACACACGGCTAATTTCCCTAACATTTTGTCTTCTTCCAAACAGTCCAGTCCTCTCCTTTTTCTAGATTTCTTTTCTATTTTGAATCAGCTTCATTCTTCAAGCTTTTGTTCTGTTATTATTTTTTAAACTTCCATAAAAATACACAATTTCTTATTGTTGGTGCATGGCACAGGAGGTGCACACCTTTGGGGTCAACGATCTCTGTTGGTGGAAAGGAACCTCAGTATAGATTAAGCAACATCCCTTTTTTGAAGGTGTACACTGGGCAATGGTCTGTGTGCCACTCCACCAGAAAGGTTCTGATAATTATGTTTGTCAAAGGAAGTTATTTGGCTGTTAAAACTTAAAAAAGTAGGATGATATGAGATTTGAGCTAATTAAATGAGATCTTGAAGTATTATGTTGAATCAAAAAAGGTTACTTTGATATAATCTTTCAAGATCTCATTTAATTAAAATATCATATTAAAAAAAAATAATTAATTTTTTAACTCATCTGTCAATATTTTTTTAATTATTAAATAAAATAAATAAATATTTTTGTTCATAAAATATTAGTTATTTTTAATTTTTTATTTAATATTTTTATTAGATAATAAAATTTAATTTTTTATTAATATTTTTTATTAAATAATAGAATAATATGAATATAATTTATTTCTTCTACATTTTTTTACATTATTTTTAATAATGTGATTAATAATATGTAAATTCAATAAAAATAATTGTATAATGAATAATATTAAGCTTTAAAAACTATAAAATTTATTAATTAATATAATATTTATGATTAATTAAATATTATTATTAATTAAAAAAATAATATTAAAAAATGATATAAAATAATATTTTTTAATTAGAGAAATATTGTCAAAACTTTTTACTTTTATAAGTTTTAACAGCCAACTACCCTCCTTTTCGAAGTCTGCGCGCTCGAGTAGGGATTACCCTTCTCCATGTGCAAATAAAATCATGTTATTTGAAGGAGCTTATGCATTTTAATTATTTAAAAAAATTAATATAATAATTGATATGTAATAATATATGAGTAATGTTTTATCAAACTACAGTTTTTCACTAATGGGCTTTATGATTAATGTGGAACAAGAATAATTGATGAGAAAACTGTTACGAGAGCACTGCATATAGATTTACAGTTGGGTGGTTGTCAAAACGCAATCATAGTAATAAATTTTAATTCTAATGTCGTTCCACAAATTTGTGTTCCTATAATTTAGCATTCTCCATAATATATGTAACATTTTTTAAAGGCAATTTAATAATAATTTATACTATAACTAATAATATAATGTCATTAATAATAAATAATAACATTGTATTAAATCTTTTGATGGTAATTTTATTAATATAATAATATATATTAATAAGATGTAAATAGAATTTTAGTTTTTAGGACCTTTTAATCTATCCTCAACATATATTAAATGATAAAAATCGTATGTTGCTTTTGAAAAGCAATGAAAAAAGTTATTGATTGAAATAATGTATACAGTAACAGCTTTTCAAAAGAGCTTAAATTTGAACATTATTTAAAAAAGTTGTTGGAATTATTTTTAACTAGATGTAAATATTATTTTGTCCTTGATCAAATAATTTTATTGATCAATCAAATAATTTTTTTTAATTATTTTATACTTATTTTGATAATTTGATACATAAAAGTGATTTTTATATCATTCAAATAAAACAGATTAATTTAAAATTACTTTTTAACTAATATATCTAAACATAAAACTTTTTTTTTTATAATCAATTATAACAAAAAATTTATACAATAATTGATTGTTAAAATAATCTAATTTTCACATCTATCCCAAACACACACTTAACCTATAATCTCCAAATCCCCCCTCCCCAAAAGCTATTTTAATCTAGCTTTGCCCTAGTTTCGTCATACACTGAAAACAGAAAAGTTAATAACAAAGAGTCTTTGGCATACAAAGTCTCACATAAAAGAAAATTAATGGTCCAAAAGCTTTTGAGCTGTGTGAAATAATAGATGAAAAAATCTCATTCATTGATTTAATATCTCTAAGATTTGTGTGTGAAAAAAAAAATGTGTAACTAACATTACTAAAATAAAAATATATATTCATTTCTGGGAGTACTAACTGAAGAACACTATTTAAAAAAAAATAGCACTTGATTCATGTAAGATTAAGAAAGCCTACTTCTTCATCTCATTCCCTTAACTTGTTGTTTAAACTTTAAATTAAGGAACATCAATAAAACATATTTTTATTTTTTTATAAATAATTATTCACACAATTTTGAATTGAAGATGATGATTCAAACTCCTCTTTAAAAATGATGAGTTCTAAATTCGAACCATAAATTTATACAGTTTACATCACTATCATCCTTAGTCTACTTTTCTTCCTAGTAATTTCATAAGGAAATCAATAATTAAATAATTTCACTTCTTATTTTGCTCCCTTATACACATAGAAGTGAGATTAGTTGTACCGCGAGCAAAACCCAAGCTGCAGCATGAAGGAATAAAGATTTTCCACAAAAGTCAATCATCAAATATTTGTAAGAATTTGAATGGGAATACTCATTTTTGCAACATTTTTTAAGAATAGCACATTTGAGAATGAGATTCTCAAGAAAATATCTTTTAAAAAAATCGTTACATTTTGTAAACCAAGCACCCCTGAAGAATATCTTGATGCTTTGTTGGATAAGAAATACTAAATTGATTGACAATAGAATGGAAAATCTGTGTTTCCAAAAAAAAGAGAAAAAGGCCTTGCGAGAGTACATGCATTTAAAATTGAATTTTTTTTGTATCATTCCACTTTTATAGCAAAAATAATCATTTTAATATTTTTTTTACCACTTTTGATATTAATTAATATAATTCAAATTCATAATTAATCATATTAATTAATTGATTAATCATATTATTAATTAATTAATAAAATTAAAGTTAATTTTATAGTATGTCCGAACAGAACCTGAAAATTGAATCTCTCTCTACCACCTTCATTACATAGCTTAAATGATTGGATGACACAGATTTGATTAATTACTTTGGTCCATGTGGTATACCCTGTGTTTCTTTTCCAAGGTTGGTAGAATATCTCATAATATCTTAAGAATATTTAAAATATAATTTAATTTTAATATATTAACAGTGTAAAAATAAAACTTTATTACACTATCATCTAATAACATATTATCAAATCATTAAAAAAGTTTAACTATCACAACCACTACTTAGAAAATTTAACTTTTTAATGATATGATGATAGTGTTTACATTGACATTGTATCAAATTTAAACTCTTTCAATCTCAAAATATTCTTTAAGATATTCTAGCAAATGTAAAGTCATAGATGATGAAAACAAAGCATTTTCTTAACACTATAACTTGATCCAGAGGCTTCCCTCTCCTTTTCTCTCCAACCAAAGGAAAACCTAAAACATAGAACAAATGTAAGACGCTATTATCCGAAGATGTGCCTCTTCAATGGGATCCCATCACATAGCTATAACGCAGCCTCAAGTGCAGCTTTGTAAATTTCAGGAAGCAATTTGATTATTCCTAAAATTGTCTGTTCAAATTACATAACAATAATGGCCTTGAGGTTCAAAATTTTAATGGCCTTGAGGTTCAAAATTTTCATAAAAAAGTAAATGCGTGTAATACCAGTCAACTGCCTAAATCTACAAGTCCTGAGATGAATGTTGATACCACTTAGAGCTACTGATGCTACTTCCAACAGCATTGAAGACCAAATCAAGAATGTCAATGTCGTCACATATCTATAGGTCCCCAAGAATTTTGATCATCATAAGACTGGGGATCTGTAAGCACTGGTTTAAACTTTGGTCTTGCCGGTTGGTCTTTTCCCATGGGAAAGTTCCAGAATGAATCAGAGTTCTCGAAGAATATGTAAAATGCAACAGCTGAAGCTAAAAATAGTCCTAAAAGAAGCAAGTAGATCTGCCACTCTGCATGTTTGACAGGAAATTTAAAATGTCAAATTGAATAGATATTATTGTATGGCCTCAAAAGGGAGGTGTGTGTGTGTGTGTATGTGAGAGAGAGAGAGAGAGAGAGAGAGAACCTTTCCAATCTTTAGGTACACTCAGTTTAGTGACCAGCGCTCCCCATTCTAATGAGGTTGTAAGTACAACCCTGCAAAGAAACAAAAAAAAACCAGGTGAATAGCCAAGACCAAAAGATTGAATTTATTTGGGTATGATATTACTGCCTCTCACCATCCATTCAGACTTTTAAGTCCAAAAGGCAATGTGAGGGGGTGTGTTAGAGACATAGTTTATAAATAAAAGACCAATCTTATGCCTTTATCACCAGCTTAAGCTTTTAAGTGAGATTGGTTCCTTGACACCAAGGTTCAATTTAAAGGATGCACATTTACTAAGGCTAATAATCTGATGGAAAAGAACTCATTGCTAATATTAATCATGGTCATAGGGGAAGCGTAACATATACTAGATCCATCTTAGCTGTAAGGTGTCAGTTAGACTGTTTCTTGCTCCAAAGTAATCAGGATTATCACACGAACTGTCTCATTATTCAACATTATTTACAGCCATGATTTCCACCAAATCTTTTGCATCCCTTTCTTAGCATGTATGATTGTGTGATTTTGTCTGATTTTCCTTGATGTCTCAGACTAAAGCTAGAGTCATAACATGACTTCATATTTTCAGTGCCACTTATCATGCATAGCTACTTTTTCCATCCACCCGATGTTTCCTAAATGTATAGCTTCCAAATATGGGATCCAGGGATTCCAAAATCACTGAAATTATTCCAAAACCACTGAAATTAAAAAGTCTCTACTGAGAGAGAGAGAGAGAGAAACTCGTTTCAGGAATTTCAATAGGTGGAGCCAACAATAAGAAACAAAGTGTAGACCCAGGGTATATAACTGATTTTGTAACAATTGATAGAGCATATTCATGTTATTGCAAATCACTTACTTCTTTATGTAACCATCTGTCTTATTTTGGTGGTTAACATATTCTCCTTAGCTTCCAGATTTTTGTTTTGTAAATATCATAATGGCTAGTCGAATTTTTCTTTCTAATGCTTATGTCATAGCTAAAAATGCCCTATGCACTAAGTTCCTAGTTTCTTGCTTTTATACCAAAAAAAAGAGGAAAAAAAAAAGGAGGTTTCAGCAATTTACTCAAAGTCTACATAAATTCATAATCCAATGCATGTTCCAATATTCAAATGAATAGCATAAAACCAAGTTTGTGTTCATGATGATTAATATTTATCATAGAGGTGCCAAATTAAACCAATAGTGCATAGAGAATTTACCTTTCGCTGGGACAGAACTCAAGCGATGCAATATTTGTACCCAGGTGTAGTCTCTTGCTATAATGGTGTATCTGCATTTTCTTTACTTCAACTACACATATGTCTCCATCTTTACTCCCCCTAAAATTACAGAAGTCTGATGAGCTGAAGAAATGCAGGAGACATACAACACAGACTGTAATGTGGCATGCAAGTGAAGAGCAAATAACATCACAAGTTTATAGGCCTTCAAATTGTTTAATGAAAATATTATAGTAATTTTATACCTAATGTACCACAGACCCCTCCAATATAGTTTACTAGTGTGCTATAGTTACTTCACCACAACATATTTAACTTTTTTTTTCAGGTATAGTTTTAAAACAAACAATCACTTTTCTTTTAACAGCTAAATTTCCCCACCCACAAAAAACAAAGAACAAAAATAACAAAGAAAGATTGAGTGAGGCATTGACCCTTGTGATCAAGCTACTAGTTGAACTGATAGCAAAAATTAAATCAATTTAAAAAATCAGAATAAGATATGTCATTTTAGATCATGATGTTCCCTGGGAAACCAATTAGTGTCATTGCTCCTTCCTCTAGACCTCCAACCATCCACTTCTATGTGATTTGTTTTTTTTTTTACAAAGAAAGAAAATTATGTAGTCCACTTCTATGTGATTATCTCTATCTCCAGAAAAAATTGGTATAAATATGGATATAAATCTCTTATAATCAATCCACTTGATACTTTGTCAACCTAGAGTGGATCTTTTATTGAAACCCTTATTTTTCTAATCAAGCATGTATGACAACTTGAATCTTCTCAATATTCTCTATCTTTTCATATTTCTGTAACCACTGATTCATCATCATTAATTAAAGCGTTTCTGTACTACCCCAATCTGCGAAAATGATATTTAACCAAGTTGATCACCACTTTCCTCAATTCTTCTAGAGAAATAATCATCCACGCTATACCCCTGCATCAGTAGAATTAGAGCTTGAACTTCCAATATTGTTGCATCGTGAATATCCAAATCCTATATTGACGAGTTTTTAAAAGGCTATTATGATTCTGAAATGAAATACGATCAAGCTGACTGACAATTTTTTTTTTAATGAAATAATGTGTTTTTAACAAGCTAATTTGTCTGTAATCAACTCTTCAACAGTTTGCTATGCACTAAATTGCATATGATCTATTAAGGAGAAAAGCTGCTCTTGATTTAAGACAAATTATTGTAAAACTAATTTCCAAAAGCATTATCTTTTATGATAGCTGTTCAAATCCAAATCAAGTTGAGCAGCACTAAAGAAAAGCACTAGTTCTGAGACATGACAATCAAGGCAGGGCTCAAAACAACATGGCAGTAGGTATATGTGCTCTTTTGGATGTGGTTTTGTTGACTAATAGAAAATCATTGATAGACCACTAACACATGTTTACTCTAGAAAGAAGAGAAATGGGCTGAATAAGAGTGGGCTGCGTGTGTATGAAAGGAGGAATAAGGAGGGGATTGGAGGAATTGGAGGGTCTGTCCTCACAGCAGAGAAAAAGACAAAAGAAGAGGTTGTTAAGAACCTACACAGCTTGCGCAATATGAATGTGGAAGGAATGAGTGGAGTGATTCGGGCATTACCACTAGAAGGTGGGATAAATGTGAGGGAGAGAAGTGAGAAAGGTTAAGGCAAGAATTGAGTAAGGTGGAGAGGTTTTGGGACGGGTGGGATATTCTGTGTGTCTGCAGAATTTCCCTTGTTATTTTCTTTCTTTTCTGGCATTTTCTTTGTGATTTCAGTCTAAGCAGAGGACTACCTCTGCTTGTAAGGAGCTTGGTCTCCACTATTTCTACTCTAATTCCAAGTTTCTATCAAAGATATTTTTTAAGAAAAAAATAAATAATTTTGTTATATCTTAGTGTGTTTGGATGAGCCCTTTTAAAATAAATAAATAAATAAAACTAAAGCAGAAGCACTTAAAAAAGCACATTTTGTGCCCTTTTTTTAGGTGCTGCTGAAAAAAAGACTTTTTTATAACATGGAGAAGCTGTTCAAACATAAAAGAAAAGTACTTGTCAAATATTTCATCCAAACCTGAAATAGCTTTTACATGTTTTAAAGATCTTTTTTTTGTCAAAAAAATAGCTCACATAAAAAAGATCCTTTTTTAAAAAAGCTCATCCGTAAATACCATGTCATAACTGCCCAAAGTCCAAACCTATACTGGAAAAATGGAAAGAAAATTATAAATACCATGCCAAAACTGCAAGGAAAGGACTTCTACTTTTCTAGCAATTTCACAATAAAGGCTATAAACACAAATGCAAAGCCTCAGTAGGAAAGCTGATTGGACCAGACAAACATTAGAAACAAACATTACAAGGTAGAACAATAAGCATTTTAGGAAAGGAAAAGAACACACAAACTAAAGAACTTAGCAATTAGGCAGAAGAGAAAGAGTCAGTAGTAGTTTCTTTGACCCAAATGACTTATATGTTAAAAGGTCAAAGGGTTCACAAGAGACTCCAAGAAGGAATCACTGCAAGATAAACTTAAATCTAGTGAGTGCTATAGATCAGAAAGAGACAACTAAATAAGATGGAAAATCATGATCAGTTCTAACATTGTTTTCTCATCCTTCACAGTTTAGGCAACACAGTCAAAATCAAATTCTCTCTTCACTATCCAAATGATTTAAATATACTAATACAGACAAGGTGTTCTCTACCAATTAAGCAAGTGTTTGACTTTATTACATGAGGAAAGACTGCATAAGGGAATATGATACCTTTACATTAAGAGCAAATTTCAATTTACAAAAAGACATAATTGAATTTTCGTGCTTAAGTATTCATTAAAAAATGTCTTTTCAGCCTCTTTTCAATCTTTTCCACTCTTCTATCGAAGTTTTGATCACGGTTGAGAGGTTCGTTTACTCTAGGGCACTGTTATAAGTGTGGTAAACGAATGACCTGCTGGTCAACATTTTCAGATTGGGATATGTGCCTTCGTACAACAGATAATGCATGGAAGGCGGGGAAAAAAAACCACAAGCATTCCCTCTACCATGCAAACTGCTGAGAAAAACAGAAGGCAGTTGAATAGAAATTCTATTGACCAAAAAAAAAGAGGGTAGAAATTCTAAATCATTCACTTGCTAAAGATGTAAGGCTTGCACAGGATAGTCATAGAAAACTATCTGTAAAAATATTGGAAATCAAACTGACAAAAGATAAAATAAGAATAATGACTCAATGTTGACCATGCATATGCCCAGACAGCTAACAACAAAAGTCAGAAGGTAACTGTAGGTTCTTACAGAGAAAGGTATTTCCCATCATGGCTAATGGACATTACTGAAGCAGACTTTCTAATCAGCCTCTTGTGCCCAATTTTGTTCCACGTGCTCATATCCCAAACTCCAGTAACAGACTTATCACCTGCTCAAAGATAGAAATCTATAATAAAGGCCATACATTCTTGATCAAAAGAGATTAGAAGAATATATACAAATTAATAAAATATACTTGAAACAAGATACTCATATACCTTTTTGAACAGAGCAAAATAAAAATGGTTTGGTTCCATCCTTGGAAAATCGACATAATTCAATCTTTTCATCCTACAGAGACAAAAATGTAAACTTTGGATCAAGTGATACAAAGTAACTGCACACAAATCTTGCCACAGGTTCTTAAATCAAATGTACCATACCGAGTTGCGAGACAAAGTAGTCAAAGGAACACCATCTTCAATCTTCCAAATTCTTGCTGAACCATCAGTAGACGTTGAAGCTAGAAATTCTGAGTCTAGACTGAAGTATGATACAAAATGAAGGACAATATATTAAGTATCAACCTCATCAAAATTTCAAATCTCTTTCGAATCATAGTAACCTTTTTTCCTTGAGGTAAAGTGAAAATAACTTTACCTCAAAGTGTAACCAAGCAATTTAAGATATGAAAATAATTTTTTTTCCCTTGAGGTCAAAGTGACAGACACATAGTCAATTAACATAAAATATCATATTTATAACAATAAGCTAACAATACTTTTCCATGCTGTTCTTATAAAAAATACAGTATACAACAGCATGATGTCTCATGCTTCAAGGGAGGAGACTGAAAGTGATCTATTAAATGCGTCCATTAACCTGAGAAATGCAGCATGTAATAGTATCTTAGCGTCAGGAATTGCTTTTACCATCAGTATCAGGATTAAGATATTTATTATGTAACCATACTTTTATTGTCTAAAAATCATCTCTACACAGTCAAATTATTGCAGGCACGAACATGCAAAGCAAAATTATTCATATCTGGCTGTAAGAACTCCAAATAAGATTACTCTAGTTACTAACTTTATGAAGAATTTATTGCAATTCTACTGGCTGCATGGATAATGTATCAATGCATCTATGATGCAGAAAAATAATTAATATTAGTAGATATTTTATTTACTAAAGAGTCATGGTTCTATGTATTCAAGTCTAGAACTACTCAAGAGTTATGGTTATCTGTATTTGAAAAGTTAATTAAACTCTAGGAAAGTCCAATCTCGTAAGAGGGGTAAGTAATTAAAAACAGTCTAAGAGTCAATCAAAAGTCATTAATTAAGCCACTTAAGAGTCCAGTCAGTTCTAGATACATATTGGGTCTATAAATAGTGATTATCTATGTAATTTTCAACAGAGTTGAGAATGAAAAATTGAGAATTAAGTAAAAGTATTTCCAGAATACATCTTCTGGTGTTTTCTTTCAACTTTGGATTAGATTATGACAATATCAGATTCTCATCCAAGGAGGTGGACTCCTCCCACATATACCCTTTATTCCATATACCCACCCAACCTATCTTCATAATTTCCTTTCCCATCCAACCCATAATTTTAAATAAATTCCTGGGCTGCATTAGTTTGGCATCAGAGCAGGTTTTTCAGGGACTACCTTGCTCTCCTATGGCATCAAGGAGTGGTAGAGAATTTCAAGACAGGCTATTTTGCACTACAATGGGAACATGGAGTGGAAGAGAATTTCGAGGCAGACCATCTTGTGCTCCAATGGCAACATGGAGTGGGACAGAATATCGAGGCAGATCATATAGTGCTCCAATGGCAAAACAGAGTGGAAGAGAATTTAGAGCAAGACTCTCTGATCGTGAAAGAGATAAATTGCTGCTGCGAATTGTGGAAGACATTCATGATCTATCTAATTGAATTGCAAGTTTAGAAACTTGGAGACTCCAGCCAAATGCTCCAAAACTCATACCAAGAAATTCTGATTTTAAAATAGTAGAAAGTTCAAGCAAGCAACAAGATGATGAAGTTGCAAGAAATCTGAATTTTTCTGAAGATGAATAAGTCAAAAAGCAAGAGGATGTAGAACGAACACCTTTTAAACAAGATGAAGATGAAGTTGCCAGAAATTTGAATTTTCGTATAGATGAAGAAGCTGAAAAGCAAGAGGATGTAGAACGAACACCTTTTAAACAAGATGAAGATGAAGTTGCCAGAAATTTGAATTTTCGTATAGATGAAGAAGCTGAAAAGCAAGAGGATGAAGAACAAACAACTCTGAAACAAGATGATGTGGAAAATTTTGAAGGAGTGAAACAAGTGACAATGGTGATGCAACACATTACTGCAACACTTAAGGATTCTGTTGAGGATAATTGGCCTCGAAACAACATTTTCAACACTAATGTGAAGTTTGGAGATCAAGTAGTCAAGTTATCATCAATAAAAAGTGAAGGATCACAAGCAAGACAACCAGCAGCAAAGATTGTGAAAGCATTGTTATTGAAGCGGTTAGAAGGAGAAAATAAGACTGCAGATTCTCTCATCAAACATTATGGATCCATTGAAGATATTGATGAAGAACAAATCATTCATACACTTCCTAAGGTGTCATCAATGAAAGACAAGGGGAATATATGGAATTTCTTGTCAATTGGAAGAAAAGGAAAAAGAAAAAAAAAAGGACTCAAAAAGCACTTAGGTTAATGCAGCTGACTTTGAACTATTCAAGACATATCATGCCTTTAACTCGTCGGAGACGAGTTCTGTCCAGGCCGGGAGAATTGATGCAGAAAAATAATTAACATTAGTAAATATTTTATTTACTAAAGAGTCATGGTTAGTCTAGAACTACTCAAGAGATATGGTCATATGTATTTGAAAAGTTAATTAACTCTGAAAATCCAATCACGTAATTGGGGGTCTAAGTAATTAAAAACAGTCTAAGAGTCAATCAAAAGTCATCAATTAAGCCACTTAAGTCCAGTCAGTTCTAGATACATATTGGGTCTATAAATAGTGATTCTCTAAGTAATTTTCAACAGAGTTGAGAATGAAAAATTAAGAATTAAGTAAAAGTATTTCCAGAATACATCTTCTGGTGTTTTCTTTCAACTTTGGATTAGATTCTGACAATGTCAGATTCTCATCCAAGGAGGTGGACTCCTCTCACATATACCCTTTATTCCATATACCCACCCACCTATCTTCATAATTTCCTTTCCAATAAATTCCTGGGCTCCATCAATCTATTAGCAGGATCCAAATAGACTTGTTTAGTATTCCTACCTAAAATCCATATCCCGGACAGATTTGTGTGCTCTTGGTTCATCCAAAATCAAGCGCATGCCAGGCCACTCCATAATTCTGAGATGCCCATCCTATACTTGTTAAGGACAGAAGTTAAAATACAGAATCAAACTCTGAAAAAGGAAAACTCAAAATGCCACATAGCATATAAAAGCAATTGGTTGGATTCTAGAGTGATGCTTACCAACCCACCAGCAGCAAATTTAGATCCATCAACACTAAAAGTAATGCATTTTTGAGGACCAATGCCCTGTAGAGGGGCCAGTTCCTTGGCCAACAGCTTCACATTTGTTTCACGACCATACAGCTCAAACAATCTGCAAGAGCATGAAGAAATACGTCAATCAATATCTGTTCAGTTCAGTATCCAAGGGAGGACACAATGAAACTCAAGACAAAATATCAGCTAGCTACACTTGAGAAACGACTATAACTATTATATCAGTTATTCCCCTAGCTCCCAGGAAATAGGAACAAGAAACTTTCAGAAAGTAATTTGGTATGACTGAGCCTACGGTTTTATTTTGTCCTTCAAATAATTAAAGGAAGATTAAATGTTGGACTTCTAATTCTGAGATTACTGAAAGTGGCAATAACTGTTAATTTGAAAAATGAAACATTGACACAAATTAACAAAGTACTTTTCAATGGATAAATTCTTATAGAAGAACAAAGTTTCAACCCCAAAGCTCTTAGTAAAGAAGCCTACTTGCAGCTACCATTGCTGAGAGAGCACACAAGATCATCCCCACTAGGGTGCACTGCAATAGCAACAGGATCACCTTCCTCTGCTTCTAATACAAAAGTGGCCTGAAAGAACAATCAAACAAAAAGCTCATTAGACCAAAGCCCATCCAAACTTCCCTTCCATTCAGCAACCCAGAAACTGAACACTAAAAATACTTCTCAATAACACAATTTGTGCACAATATCTACTTCCCCCAACCATCTGCTTCAGGAAACAACAGTTTCTCAGCTAAAAACCAAAAGGGTATGCACAAAACAGATTCATGTTTCAAATATGTCCCTCTACACACACGCACACACACACATAGAAAACAACAGTTTCTCAGCTAAAAACCAAAAGAGTATCCACAAAACAGATTCATGTTTCAAATTGGTCACCCTATACACACATACATATATACATAGATATACATATTCAGAGGAATACCAGAGGGGAGGTAGATAAAGAAGTGGTCTTGGGGTCGAAGGAGAAAATTTGAAGCAGAGAAGGACAAGAGCTCCCACGCCTGGACCTTCCTAGAACCACCAGATTAAGGTTCTCGGGCCTCCGAATCCACGACCCGCATGTAACTGGACCCTGCGGCGACCCTTCACCGTTCTCCATCGATGTGTGATGAAATTGGAAACACAACCCCACCGATCCCAAGTTGGCTTCTTTTTCCAATTGGGGTGCCACAAATCAGTTCCTCTGAGATCGCTGAATTGTGATTCTTCAGCAATTTTATATAGAAATATCCGCAAAGGAGAGAGTCTCTGAAGAAAAACAGAGTCAAAAAGAGGAGCAAGTAGGACAGAAAGAGGCTTTGCCTTGTTTGTTTTAATAAACAAGGTACAACCTTATTCAAAGGTACATGTTCGAAGAAGACATGTCTCTCCTTTTATGTGTTGTGTTTTGCGATTGCTGATTATGGGGTTTATGTGATGATGGTGCAAAAATTGGTTGAAGGAAAAATGTTTATAGAAAACTAAAATAGTGAAGTGATTTGTTTAATGGAAGGGAGAGGGGTCCAAGTCCAATAATACAATGATGGGGGTGAAACATTGTCAACTCTGTGGATATTCGTTAAAGATTCCGCGGCTTAAGCGATAAACATTGCCAACTATGTGCCGTATGGTGACAATAAAATAGTAAGTACTGTTGGAGACTGTCTCTTTTACATTGTTGTGTTACATATTATCTGAAGAATTACTTTACAAGTAATTGTATCATATAATAAAATTCTTTATTGATGCAGCAACATATGAGTTAGTGATAATTACTTTGATGTTGAAGTCATCTAATCATGTATTTGTTATTATTATTATTATTTTGACTAGAATATATTGTTATTATTAAAATAGTTTGGTTATGAAAAAATTATATGAGATTAAATTCTTTTAATAAAGTGATAACACATAATTAAATATTAGTAAATGTTTTAAAAATTAGTCCTATTTAAAAATCAATTTAACTGGATTGGTTCAACGGATGACACCGTCAGCCAACCATCTCATCAGTCAGAATGAAAAATATATCGTATACAATTAAATATATTTATTTAATTATATGTTAAATTATTTTATATGTAATTATATATTTTTATGATATATAAAATAATTTTATAAATAAATTAAACATATTTTAATTAAATAAATCTCGGAATATAGTTCTCACAAATTTTAACCAACCATTGATACATACAATTTTTACATGAATGGCTGATGTTGATGACCTATAATTTGTTATATAGGTTATTTTGTAAAATTTGATATTTATAAATATTACCCTAAAAAATTGAAAATAACCAGATCTGCCCTAAACCAATCGTCGTTCCTCATAGAGCCATCCACCCACTTGCCTGCAGATGATGCAGTTCGCTGGACGGCCACCGCTCCACCCAAATCGATTTGCATCCGCCGACGCCACCCCAACGTCTTTGCGCTCCAGGGCAAGGGGCGGTGGGCACGGTTCGTGGATGGCAATGAACACCACCGCAGTGTCATCTTCGTCTGCAACGAACTAGGTCACACCGTCTCCACGACCACCCAACCTGCATTAACTCACACACACGTCTTCTTCTTCTAGTGATAGCAAGTCCATGAACTCAAACCGCATCGCCTCTGTCACAATCGGTATTCGGTTCCATTTCAAATAAGCTTTTGGTGGGTTCTCTGCTTTCACACCTCAATCAATTTTCTTTGGTTCGTTTGGTCTGAGAAACTGAGGGAAAGAGCAGAAATTTTGTATCAGCAATCTTTCTTTTTTTTTCTGGGTTTTTCCTTTCTTTGGTTTTCTCAGCATTCAAAAGCTTTTTCTGGGTTTTCTCTTAGCAGAAAATTTCTTGAAGCTGCATTTCACTTCAGTTCTATCTTTTCTTTCTCTCTATTCTGTACTTCTTTTGGATTTTTTTTTCTTTTAACAATTTTCTTTTTAATTTTTATATTTTTCATTCTTGAATTCTGCCCCTCCCCCCTTTTTTTTCTAGTTACAACATTGCTTACAGTTGGCCAAGATGAATTTGACATATGAAATTAGTTATAGGCTTATAGTCAATAAAATTGCAGATGAAAAGTGCAGCAGAATAATATGCTCCATTGATTGTATCATCAAATCAAGGGACTTAGAACCGGTAAGGCAGAGTGAGAATTTATTAAAGGAAAGAAAGGGGTGGTTGTCCCTTCTTTGAACATGTTTAAGAAAGGTTAATTCTTTTTCAAATAGTTATTTTTAAAAAATTAAGTTGTTTTTAATTATTATGTTTAGATAAAAAGATTATTTTTTAAAAAAAAATTTATACAAATTTAATAAAAAAAAATTTAAAATTTATGATTTTAATTTATGATTATTTCTTAACTTTAATATATAAATATTATTTTATCCTCAATTAAATATTTTTTTAATTATTTTATATTTATTTTAATAATTTAATATATAAAAATGATTCTTTTTTATATCATCTAAATGAATCATATTAGAAGCTTAAAATTACTTTACGCTTAATACATAAATATAAAAATAAATCAATTATAATCGATTATAACAATAATCAATTATAATCGATTATGAGCATAATCTATAATTTTCAGTTTTTCAAACAAGCCCTTTGTTCATCTTTTGAGTTCATTGCAACGATTTTTTTTTGGTTGGTGACTTGGTGTGAAGCAAAAATAAATAAGCAAAAGCTAAAGAGTTAAAAACTAAATAACACAAAATTAAAATAAACAAAAGATAAAGGACTAAAAAAGTTACAAAATTTATTATCACTAAGTTATTTTAAAGGAGCACCGTGTACCTTTGACCAAAATGTTATACCTTAAAAATTGGCTTTTTGATCATTTTATTTTAGGGGCAAAATTATTTATCAATTTGTTATACTTTTAAAATTATATATTAAAATATCATATTTGTTGTCATGTTAAATTTTTTTATTATTTTCATATCTATGTAGATAATGTAAATATTCAATTTTGTCTAGGATATTTTGTTAAAAGAAAAAAGAAAAAAAGAAAAAAAAAAAAAAGAAAAGGATCAAATTTTTACTCATTGTCCTATTATCCAACTATTATTTAACTACTGACCCATTACTCATAACTTATTGACTTATTATACATCTCATAACTCATACACCATTAAACTTATCCTAAACAAATTCTAGCAGTTATCATTAAACTCATCCTAACCAAACTCATCCTAAACAAACTCATCATAAAACAAACTCATTTTAAAACAAACTCATTATAAACAAACTTATCACAATCACTCTCCAAACTCTAATTTTTTCTATAAATACCCATCATCTACTCACACCACCACCCTCCAACCTTCACCCCACTCCATCACCTCACCTTCGACACCCTCCAAACCCACGAACCCATCACCTTCATCCACCACCCTCTTTGCAAACCGTGAGAACCAGTGTCTCCAAAGCCCCAACGTCCCAATCACCATTTTACCATAACCATGACCACCATCACACAAACCATCTGAAAACCTTCACACCATTATCACCAAAGCCTCCATAACCATAACAACCACCTTCATCACTTCACCTTCATCATAAAAAATATCTACCTTCCTTCAACATTCATCATCTTAATCCCCTCAAACCAACCATCCCTACATCTGCAAAAGCTAACAACCCACCCACTCATCATGTAGCCATCTTCAACACCTCACATCACTTTCACATCAGACAACAGCCACCATAGCAAATCTGCCACCGTCCACCACGCGACCACGCCCATCAACCCGAACCGCACCACGACTTACCTTGCACGAATTCGGATCCTCCTATGTCATGCCGAACTAGCAGCCACCAGAAGCCATTCCTCCACCACTAGTACCAGATCCACACCCAAAGACTTGAACCTTTGTGCCGTCCACCCACAAGAGCTGTTTCTTGTCGTCTTCACCAGACCGTGAAGACCTAGCCGTAACCTGTAGTAACCATCACCGTCCACCACCGTCCCCTATATCACCACTCGGTACCGCACCTCCATACCACCTCTCTGCAACTATCCAAAATAAACAGAACCCCCTTTTGTTCCATCTTTTTCGTAAGTTTCTTTTTTTTATTTTCTAAGATTTGTTAGTTTTTTGGTTAAAAAAATAAAAACAAAAAAATTAAAATAAATGATAAATAAAAAATAAAATAATATAAAATAATTAAATCTATTTTAGAATAATAAAATAAGATTATTTGAGTTATGACAACTTAATGAATTAATTTTTTTTTGTTTGGTCTATAATTTTTTTTCAAAATAAAACAAATCATTAATCCATAAAGACTCAAAACTCTTTTTTTTAAATAAATTTTTTTCAACAAACTTGATATTCAATGGATGACGTCTCTAGCGTGACGCTGAACTTCACTTATTCAAACTTTAATAGGATTAACTAAGTTACGACCACTTGTTAATTCAAATTTTTGCAATAAAAAATTAAATTATTTTTATTAAAATTAACTAACTCACACTTTTTTTAAAGAATTTCGTGACTTTGAGTTTCCCACTGCACCAGGGGATACGTAGGAGCAGAATCCTTATTCCATCAAGTCAAATATTAATTTTTTTTATAATTTATTTGTATATTTCATTTATCTTTTGACAAAAGGGGTAAAACAAATATTTTTCAAGAGTTATCAAGAATTTACACAATTTCTACCATTCCTTATACATAGCTGACTTTTGAATCCAATATGGTTTCAAATGCTACTTTTCTTAGGTTTTCTAATTTTTTCTAATAAAAAATAAAATTAGTGGCGACTCCTAATTTTTTAAATTAAGTTGCTATATCCGCCGCAATCATGGTCGCGATAGATAGTGTCGAAGATGATGGCGCTATCATTGCAATTACACCAATACACTAGGTGTTATCCACGTGGATACGCCATTACGCTTGGCGTTATCCACGAGGAAACGTCAGACTCTCTGGTGCTTTCCGTAATGAAACGCCAAATGTGTTGACATATCCACGTGGATAATGCCAAGAGAAATGGCGTATCCTGTGCGCGCTTCTATAAAGACAAGTCTCCTCTCATTCATACACACAAATTTCTCATTTCTCAAATTTTGACCTCCTCTCTAGACTTTTTCTCTTTCTAAACTCTCTCTCAAACCCTCCTTTGGCTGTATGTGGAAAAGACATTTGGATCATCATATATGTAATTCTATTCATCGTTAGATTAATACTAGGGTATAGAAAAAATTTCTTATGAAAATTAATAGTATGAATTCATTATTATGGGTAGCAATTTTGTTTTAGTTGACACATGTGTTGATTAATTTCATACTTATTGTGTTATTATTATTTAGAAGTTTGAAAAGTGAAATTAAGATGGAAAAACACCTCGTTGTTCTCATTTACTACAATGGGAGAATGTATGAAGGTGAACATAGTCTAATATATGAAGGTCCTCGTCCTAAGTCTATCAAGATTAAACGTGATACGACTTTTGAGCTTCTGAAAGGAGAATTCATTTAAAGTTAAGACTCCAAGAAAATCAATATGTGTCCAGTGTTGTGTATAGATTTTCACAATAGAGTAATGTACTGAGATGGATAGCTCTTTCATTAGAAGATGATGAAGATGTTGCTTGCATGATAATTTGCTTTGATCAACATCCGAACTTAACTCTCATGGAGTTGTATGTTGAGATAGAAACGAGTGAGCACAATGAACACATTGAAGTTCTTTCTGAAACTGAAATCCAAGTTAGTCCTTCTAATTTTCTTGAATCATTGTACCTATCAACACTCAATTCTCTATGACACATGCTGCTCCCTTACTACAATCTCAAGAAGTTAGTACATCTGTTATGCTTGAAAGGAGATTATCTGGGTTGAACTTTGAAATTGATAACTCACTTATGATAGATGCATTATTTGACACAAGTGAAGATGAAGAAGAGTTGCCTGAGGTGAGGATTCATATATTGACTTAGAAGAATATCACTTTGATGCTAAAGTAAATATACAGCAACAAGTCCCTCCATTGTTAGTTACTCCTAAATCTATGTTTGTGCCTTCATGCCCTCAGTTTTCTCAATTTAATTGGGATGCATTGCGTACACCTGATAATCTGCCTGAATTATATTCTTGTGGTATTTGGAGGTCATGGGAAGAATTATATGTTGGGTTGCAATTTCCTTCCAAAGATGCTGTCAAGTTTGCCCTAAAACATTATTCGATTAGTAGACATCAGAATTACAAGGTTAAGGATTCTGATACATAGAGGCTAACTACTAAGTGCCCCAGATATGATACTAGTTGTAATTAGAGAGTCAAGGTCATTCAAAGTAAGAAATCAAACATGTGGCAAATTACAAAACATAATGGATCTCACAATTGTGTCAACCCATCTATGTCACAAGATCATAAGAAGTTAGACTTTCTTATGATTTGTTCTTGCATTTTGGAGATGATTAAGCAAAACCCGATGTACCTGTATGCTCGATTATTGAAAGGATTCAAAGTCAATTCGGATATGAAGTGTCGCATTGGAAAGCTTGGAAGGCAAAAAAAATTGTCATTGTGAAGGTATTTGAGGACTAGGATAAATCTTATGAGGCATTACCTAGATGGTTACTTTCCATGCAAAGAGACATGTCAGACATAGTGGTGGAGTTACAAATCATTGAATTTGTTGCGCGCAATAGAGATGACCATCCAAGACAAGTATTTTTTCACTTATTTTGAACATTCAAACCATGTGTTGTTGGATTCTAATATTGTAAGCTCATTATTCAAATTGACGGTACCCATTTGTATAGTAAATATCATCATAAACTATTGATTGCAATAACACAAGACAGAGATAGAAAACCTTTGCCAATTATATTTGCCATTATAGAAGGAGAAACAAATTATGCTTGGAGTTGATTCTTAGCCTTAATTTGAACATATGTCACACAACAACAGGATGTGTGCTTGATATCTGATCGACAAAAGGTTAGAATGTCAACATGCAAAAGGCAAGCTCTCACCAAGTCTGTCGATATGATATACAGTCAACCAAATTTTTGGTCGAAGAGACATTCAACCCTATAGCACAAGAGGGTGGAATTAAATATTATGTAAACCTTCAAGAAGGTCGGTGTGACTGTGAACTGTTTCAAGCATTGCATTTCTCTTACTCTCATGCAATAGCAGCATATGCTTCTAGGTCACCTAACTGTTTTCAATATATGCATAGGGTTTATAGACTGCAAAATATTTTATAGAGCTTATGAGGTTGATTGGGGAATCATTAAGTATGAAACATGGTAGCCACTAGTTCTGAATATTACATTGGTATCTGATCGTCAATTACTTAGATATAAAGGTTAACCCAAATCAACTCGACTTAGAAATGAGATGGATTGACGCGAACTAGGACTAAGATAAAGATGTTCAACATGCCATGAAGAAGGACATAATTCTCGTAGTTGTCGTTGTAGTGGATCGACTTCCTTGAAGAATGACCAAGAAGGGTCATCTAATTGATTAGGACATAATTTGATAATCATTGTATTATATTAGATGACTATCATTATGTAAGACTATTAGTGTGTCTTAGCTAACTATTATTGTGTATCATTAATTATCAGTTTGTGTTAGTTCACTATCATTATGTATTTCAAGTACCAATGTGTGCTAGTTGACTATCATTTTGGATTTCGAGGATGACAATTTTCTATTTGATTATTTATGTTTAATCTTATTCTTACATGAGCTTTTAGCAGTGTTTCCAATTTGTATTCGATAACTCATGTTTAATATATATATTCTTTTTATAATATGTCTTATCATTTGAAGATTTACTCATTGTTTTTGTTGTTTGCCCCATTACAGTGTGAGACATGCTCATAAATTCAGGCATATAAACCCAGATGAGCGGATTCTTCCATGTCTACAGCAGGCTGAGTTACCCATCATATCCTCACCCATCATAACCAGGACTTTCTTCTGATCCCCCTCACAAACCACCACATTCTGACCTTGATCCTTCTCATTAATATGGTCATTACACTTAAATTAATTTATCTACCTTTTATTAAATTTGCTTAATCTGGGATAACTGTATGTTTATGTACAAATGTTTCTGTTATGCATCCTATAGGTGCTCTGTTGATTTGGAAATCTAAATATATATGGATATGTTTCCTTAAATAGGATGAAGTACTTTTGAGAACGTCCAAATTTTAGAGAAAATTTTATCAAATTTATCATAGAATCGGAATGTTTGAACTGCTAAGGTTAGTTGATTTTGATAGACTTGTTATGCTGGTATTCTAACCCACGAATCGATCGTGATCCTAGTTTTGAGTGGTCACAAATTAATCATATATTATTGTGACATACTTATATTTATTTACACTTTTTTTAACTTAGTTGTAGGTCATAAGTAAATTATAAAACAATTTTGTTTATCGTATGACTATAAATTTCTATACCGTAAAAAATAAAATTTACAATAAAACAGTTGAATCCGGTAAAATAATAAGAGAATAATTTTATTTGTATTTACATTTAAAAAAAAATAGTGGCGTACATTAATAACGTTAACATGTCCGACGGTAATGGACCACACATCCTCTCCATCATGGCAATGTGCTCTAAATTTGTATGAGTCTAAAACAAAGTTTCGCTCTACAATAGACACTCACAACTTCATGAAAAAGTTGAAAAAATTGTGCTTCAAACAAAAGTTTTAGCCCTGCACTGATAACGTCATCACGCTTGGCATTATTTATGTAGATACGCCAACACGTTTGGTATTTCATTATGAAAAGCGTCAGATAGTCTGGCGTTTCCACGTGAATAACACCAAGCCTAATGCCGTATCCATGTGAATAAGCCTAGTGTGTTGGCATAATTGCAATGATAACATCATTATCTTTGGTACTATCTACGTGAACGTGAAAATAAAAAAAATCTAACATGATCAAAAATGTGATAGTTTAGTATATAATTTTAAAAGTATAATAATTTAATAAATAATTTTATCACTAAAAATAGAATGGTCAAAAAACCCTTGAAAGCCTCCAAGAGAGAAATGGGTCTACAGTTGCAATTTTTTAACTTTGCAATGGTATATTTTACTTTTAAGTTTTAACGTCATTTTTTTTTCTTTTCGTTTAATTTTAGTTTCATTAATTTCATTTCATATATATTTTATTTAAATTGGTTTCATCTTTCAGTTTAATTTTAAATACATTTCTTTCAATGTTATTTTGAATTTAAAGTTTTAATATTTTTTCTTTGATAATGAGATTTGTTTATGTAAAACACCCAAATATAATTTTATAAAAATATATAATAAAATAAATGAGCAATAATTAGTATAATAATAATATAAAATTATATTTAAATATATTTATTATAATATCTCGATTCGACTATCAATTAAATTAATTAAACTGATTGAACTACAAACTACTCTCATTTTCAGTTTAGCGATTCAACCAATTTTTAAAATATTAGATGTTAGTGTAAAAAATTATACATAATAAATAAGGGTGGAGGATTGGATTGGAAGAAACTCAACAAACAAATATGGGTGTAACAATAAAATGAATTGGCAAAGTCTATTATTTATATTTTTTCCAGGTTGTTGGATATTATGGCATTGGATGAAAAAGGAAATTTTTGAGCAGGATTACCGGAGGCCACGCAACCTAGGTATTGTAGTTAGGAGTTATACTTAGATGATTGACAGTGCCTTGGAGGGAGTTGAAGGTGTATAGGCTCCTAAGAATAAGGTCGTGATTCAAGTGCAATGGCGGGGCCCGTCGACAAGATGGGTAAAGTTGAATACGGATGGGGCTTCAATGGGCAATCTCGGGGAGGCGGGATATGGGAGAATCATTAGAGAATATAAAATGGTATGTGGATAATGGGATATACCTCTCGAATTGGATGTTGTTATGCGTTTACAGCGGAGGTCTAGGCATTCTTAAAAGATTCAAAGTTGTGTGAAGAGCAGAATTGAGAAAGGTCGTAGTCGAATGTGATTCAACTACCATGATGACACTACTGACCAAGAAACATCAAACTCGACAAAACCACAGTAGGTTGGTCTCGAAGATTTGGCATTAGGCTAATAAGAAATAGAGAATAGTGTTCATGTACAACTTAAGGGAGGCTATGTGCACGAGATACAAGCTCCACCAAGAGAATTAGCTAGAATTATTTTTGATGATTTGATTGGGGCTTCATTAGAATAGACCTTAATGTTTCTTCTTTTTTGAGCCTTAGCCCCACATTACACCCAAAAAAAATGCATAATAGTTTATCAAAATTAAATGTAAAAAGATTTATACTATCACTTAATTAGGCATTGTCACACCATTTAAAAGAATTTGACCATGAGAGTAACTACTTAAAATCCTATTTGATATAAATTATCGTATAATATAGGATAAGATAAAGGCCTCATAATATAACTAACATGATAACTTTATTTATTATCAAGTGTTTGATATCAACCGTATAAGTTACCCAGTAATCTGAATAACTACTTGTCAACGTAATAGAATACCTTCATCTATCAATATTATAAAAGTGATTATCTCACTTGGTCACTTTATTTTCCTTAAAATACTATTATTATTTAGGTAACCTAAAAAGCAAATAAATAAGAATTATAAAAATAATAAAATTATAAATACTTATTATTTTACAGTTTTGATTGCTTTTAAACAGACTTCAACTTCATACACTATAATTATATTTTTTTATTTTTTTCAACTTTGTAATCATTATTACTTATATAATTTTAATCTTAATTGAAAATAAAAATGCGGATTGATAACGCTAGTAAAAGTAAAAAAACACATTAAAAAATAAATAAATCCTTCTGCATCAAAGGACCTTGACATTAGGCTTGGCAATTAGGCAAACTTGACCCTACACCATCGCAAACAGACATCCCTTAGGGAGGGTTTTAGGCTGTTAATACAATACATTATGACTTTATCAAACTTGACCCATTAAATCCTTACATTAAAATGATGGATAATTTAATCACCATTAGGCATTGAGTTTTGATGTATAAGGTGTTATAAAAACTTTTTCATTATAATTTTAAACACTTCGATATTCTCAACCATTACGTATTAAGTCTTATACTATCAGGTCTTATACTATCAAGTCTTATACTATCAGATCTTATACTATCAGGCCTTATACTATCATATCTAATACTATCAGGTCTTATCCTATCCTTCGTACCAAACGAGCCCTAAGAAACATATTAAAACCCGCACTCATTTAGTCCTGTCTCGCATCACACCACAACGCACTTATGAATATTTTAAAATAATTTATGCAACAATTAATTATTGACTTAAAGTTAATTGATTATCTTATATAAATTTAAAAATATATTAAGGATAAGTATTAAACTAATGAAGATAATTAATATAATTGACATTATTAATAACTAATATAAACATAATATTTTGTACAAAAAAAGGTATAATATTCATTCAAATGTAATGTGCAGAGTGAGGCAGGTTAATCTCAAACCCACACCTGTTCCGTTGCAGGATGAGTTTTAAACTTGTCTCATGCAAGGTAATGCAGAATGGGTATCCACGAGTTAGGGTCAAATTGTCATCCCTACTTGAGACCTTCATATGTGGAGGAAGGCTAGTAGCCTCCATAAAAAAACAAGATGGCATAAGAAGAATGTCACAACCCACCATCATCAATAGAGTAAAGGCATGCTGTATAAGTTAGCTAATAGTATGTATAAATAACTATTTACACATAGTGTGTCTTAGCTAACTATTATTATGTATCATCAGTTTGTGTTAGTTCACCTGTCATTATGTATTTCAAGATTACCAATGTGTGCTAGTTGATTATCATAAAATGCCCCTCTTCATAAAAATGAAAAATATTTAAAAATAGCCCCTTCATCAAAGGACCTGGACACCTTAATCCATGGAGGGAGAATACCAATAACCACCATATAAAAAACCTCCTCTTACTCAAATTCAAACCCTAAAGTTTTGGGGAAGGGGGGGGGGGGAGGATATCAGGGATGCATGTATCATATTTATGGTGAGACTAGGATAAACAAGTGCACTTGCAGTCACATGGCCACTTTCTTGTTAATACTTTGAACAAAAGGTTAACAACAGGGTTAATGTGCACTGTTTTATGAGTTTAAGGAATCGTTTTGGTGAGTTTCAATTTTCAAAGTATAAGAAACTTGACCCATAGTTAGAGAGGATTCTTGCATTTTAGCCATTTAATTTTGATTAATTATTCGTGTAAAGTATTTTTCACTACCATCCAATCATTTGTTCATATAGAGGATTACTACCTTTCTTATTTTCATGGGTAATAATATTCATGTTGAGTTATTGAACATTTATTGGCTCTTGATTATATTTAATGGACCTGCACACATTTAGTGTGCGTTTAGAATAATTGTAAAAATTTAATTATTTTAATAATTAATTATTGTATAAAAGCTTTTTATTATAATCGATTATAATTGAATTAGTTTTATGTTTGAATATGTTACCTAAAAGATGATTTTAAGCTAATCTATTTTGTTTGGATGATATAAAAAATTATTTTTATGCATTAAATTATTAAAATGTATATAAAATGATTAAAAAAATTATTTGATTGAAGACAAAATAATATTTACATCTCAAAGTGTAAATAATAATTTATAAAATAAAATCATAAGTTTTAATTTTAATATTATAAAAAAAAAATTATAATGTATTAAATTTCATGTAAAAACTGAAGTTGATTTTATCAAATATGTTATAACATTGTTGAAACAGTTTTTTTTTTTAAAAGCTAAAAAAAGTTAATCTACTATGAACCAAACAAGCCCCTATTGTGAAACTAGTCGATGTTTAAAATATTAGATGTTAGTAAAAAATTATACATAATAAATAAGGGTGGAATAAATGTTTGACAATTCATCTGGGTTTTATGGTACTCATAAGGGTACCATAGTAACTCCCATTCATACATCATTAAATAAGTTTGACTTTTTATGCAATTATTGTAATAATTGAAAAGAAAAATTGTAGATAACTAGAATATTTTGCCATAATGATTTGGCAAACTTGTTATCAATGAGTAGCCTCTACCATTTTATTTGATCCAACAATCATCCTTTTTTTTATTAAACCAATCATCCTTAAATATAACTAAATTTTGTCAAAGCTTGATCTATTTTTGTTGTTGTATAGCATTAGTCAACTAAGAAATTCTTATATGCTCACTCACAGGGGGTTAGGCATAATGGTAAGTGAATTGCGCTCTTAAATTGGTTAGGCCAAAGTAGATTGTGTTCAAACAAGTTGCAATAAAAAGTAACCCAACTCATCTCATATCAATTTGCGGGCCTAAACAGACAGCTCACAAAACTTTTTTTATCACATATTTTCTAACTCGCCTCTCATAACTTGCGAGGCAAAACAAGCGTCCATAAAACCTTTTTTTTCTCACTTGTATTTAAAAGTGTCCTTTTTAGGAGGCAAATAAACTCTAGAAACTTTGAAACTCAATCTCTATTACATTAACTCATAATTACAAGCAATTAAACATATTCATAGGTAAACTAAAAAAAAAACTCATTTATGTGAAAAAATTCAAAACAAAATAAAATAAAATATGCAGGCGGCCCACGGGTTAAACAAGTCAGCCTGCTTAACTTGAGAATGAAATTGGGCAGTCTAAATTGGTTTGCATTTTTTTAATCGATAATTTTATAGCCCAACCTACATAAATTATGTGAAGTCAATCCTATGAGTGTTTGCAGTTTCAGTTTGTATCGGTTTTGAGTCAAAAATTTAATCGACTCAAATAATATTATTTATATTGAATTGAATTAAATTAATTATATTATGAAAATTAAATTAATCCAAATTAATTTAAATCAGTTTGAATTTGATTAATTTAATCAATTTTTGACAAAAAGAATAAATCTAAAATTATGTGAGTTAAAAGAATTTAACCTAATCAAAAGAAAAAAAAATAAAAAATAAAAATAGTCGAATTCACATATCTAAAAGAATATTTAATCACATAAAGTGAGATAAGTGTATGAGAAATTAGAGTTATTATAAATAAAATTATAAATTCAATAGCAAAGAAATATATTATATAATATTAATCAATTTAGATTAGATTGAATCAATTTTAAAAGTTAAAACCAAAATCCAATCTAATCCAATCAATTTTTAAAAAATCAATCCAAAAAGATCCAGACTTATTCGATTTTGATTAGATTTTAATTTTTTAATTTGATTTTTGGTTTGGTTTTTTGTTTGGATTTGATTTGAACACTTCTGCTCAACCCGATGGGTTAGTTCTATTTTGACAGTTTTACGAAGAGGTTAAAGCCCTGAAGATATTACTTTATGGGGGAGTGCTAAATTATATTACTACCTGAAGAAATTAATCTCATACTCAAAGAGTATTGAATTACTCTTGAAAACAAAACAAAAAAAAATTATGTGCTTACATAATATGAGAGTTCTTTTGATATGTACCACTAAATGAAGAAATCCTATGATACTCCCAGAGATTACTCTAGGCAATTCAATATTTTATATTTACTTTTACATCATGTATGGTTATACCGTATCAAGTATTATATTTTTCGTGAAGTGTGTAATACTCTTAAATACCATGTTTGGGAGTTTGGAGGAAAGGAAGGGAAGGATTTAAAAGGAAAGAAAATGAGAGGTTTATCCTTCTCTTTGTTTAGGAGTGTGTAATATATGAGGGAAAGGAAATAGAATGTTTAAGATATAATTTTTACCATTTTATCCTTTATTTAAAAAAAATTAACATAATTAATATTTTATAAAAAATATAAAAATGAAAAACTAATAAAAAAAAAACTCGAGAAAATGTTGAAGATGGTAAAAAAATCTACACCGATGTCAATAATTGCGGTTGGGGTAAACGAGATGCTCATCTCGCTTTCTATAATCTCCAATTTCGAGAAAATCTTTATGTGAAGGAAGCCAACAAAAATGGAAGACAAAGAAGAACTCGAGGAAGCTCACATTTTTTAATCGCAATTTTATACGCCACCTCCTCGCACCACCGGCGCCGCCGTAGCGCCATTTCTATCGCTTTGCTCCGTTTATCGCTAAATCAATTTAAATCGCTTTGAATTAAATTTACCACGCGCGGCCAAGCCGAAGAGCGCGATGGCACATAAAGTGAGACAAGCGCGAGTTATTTAAGACCCCAATGAAGGTGGAAGTGAAGGCTATCTCGCAAACAATCGAAGCTCATGGCCAAGTCACCACCTTGCTCGCTCCCTTCCACGTCGCCGAGCACAATCTCTTCTTCGACGGCGCCGCATCGGAGCTCTCGGTGCATCGCGGTTGAGGTGGTGGGGTTGATGAAGATGGAGGATGTTAGGCAGACTGTGTCGGTGAGGTGGGATGGGTAAATGGGTAAAATTATATCAAAATCTCCCAGATTGGAGGAACCGAAATAGGAAGGCTTTGGAGGGATTATAAAAATCTCACTTTCCCTTCTCTCTTCTCTCCCTCTCTCCCAAACAAGGATTTCTCAAATCTAAACATCTCCCTTCCTTCCCTTTCCCTCCTAAACCTTGCTCCCAAACACAGCCTTAGAGTATATAAGAATCTCTCCATTTAATGTGTACTAAGTTATGTGGGTTATAATTATTTTTATTTATATTATATTTTTAGTGTTATAATTAATTTAATATATATTCAATGATATAAATTAAGAGAAATCTTTATTAATGAGACACTTAAGAATTTCTCATTATAATTAATTATATATATATTATGATATGATTATATAATATATGATTCTATATTGGTGTAAAAAAATAGTGAATAAAATAAATAAAAATATCATACTTGAATTATCAATTTATCATCAAACAATAACTATACCAAAACAAAAATGACACCTACATATTAGCCCAAAAAAATTAATCCAGAAAACAAAAGCAGGCCATAAAAATAGGCAGAAAAATAATTGGGTGGGTAAAAGGAAGAGAAATTAGAAATCAGGCAGAGTCAGAAAACGTTCAAAACTCAAACAAAACCCCCAAATAAACCCTCCAACCCAACGGCGCCGTCTCTCCTCCTCCTCCTCTCTCTCTCTCTCTCCGCCGCTCCTCCGGCAGCTCCGTCGTCCCCCATATCGACCTCCAAAGCTGAAGCTACAGTTTGTCACGTAAGCAAGAGATTGAAGCCCTCTCCCTTACAAATATGGGTGAGAGCCAAGAGAACGACGCTCTTACAAAGAGCAAGCCTTCCACTGAACAGGTACTACCCTCGAATGAGTTCCCTTCGTGTAACTGTAACTGTTTAGATTCATGAATGTTTCATTCTACTTGTAATCGTGTGTTCATATGTAATGGAATGATTATTTGGTAGTTGGAACTTAGTTGTGATTGTTATTGTTGGCAATTAAGTTTATTCGATTTTAAAAAAAAAATTTTTGCAGTAAATTGATGAAAGATATGTTACTCTCGTTTTTGCTTTCTTGGGTTGGGTGTACTTGCACTTGCACAAGCTTACCTGCACCTCTGTCACTGTGTTCTTCTTCCTATCATATTGCATTTCTTAGATAACTTACTATCAACCCTTGTCTTTATTATACCTAACAATTTAGACCACAACAGAAGGGCTAAAAGGACATGTAAATTCGTAGATAGAAGAGAAGAAAAAGTGAGGCATGCCTTGGATCTGGCTGAATTTATTGCACTTTTGGACTCAGAATTCATAATTAGGAATTATCATTGTTTCCATCAAAATTGATGATTGTCCTTTTACATAATTGCATTTTTAATATTCTAGCATAATTTTATTTCACTCTATTGAACATGGAGCTTACTGAAAATGAAGGCTCGTTGTTTGGTATCTCCGCATGATATTTCGAGTTTATGATTCTTAACATGCTACGTTGCTTTGCAGGACATTTCTGATGAGCTAGATCTGAAAATAAAGAAGTATCTCAGAGGAGAAGTTGCTAATTTGGAGGTATAAAGCATTCATCTTTCTAGAATTATGACATTGGTACTCAATAATGCTATCTCTTAATCTTAAATTGTAAACTATAATTTGCAGGATTTGAAGGATAAAAAGCTGAAGGGTCAACTAGCTGTTAGAGAAGAATTATATGGAAAATCTGCAAAAGCTGCTGCCAAGGCTGAGAAAGTTAGTTATTGCTAATGTGGCTTTTCTGTTTCCTTAATTGAGTTAATCTTTTATTTTATTTTTTTACACAGCATACATCAGTAAATTATTCTTAAGTTTTTTCATGAGTTTGACCAACAGTCTATGCCCTGTGCAAAATAATTGATATGGTATGTTTGATTGCATATATTTCAATTAGAGCTATGGTGGCCTATAATTGGCTTCGTCATGAGGTGATGCAATTAGTTTGATTCATCAACCCTTCATTGTTAGAGTGTTTTACTTCACGGTGGGTTATCCTCGAGCCTAGCCAAATCAAATATTTGCTGGCATAGGCTTTTACTTGATTAATAAATGAGTTGACACTTAAGCTCAAAATTGGCATGAAAAGAAGTTTTCTAAGCCTAACTTGCGTGCAAGTTTAAAATATGAAATTTATATAATTTTAAGAATAAATTACTCAAACAAATTCATTAACTAAGCTATTAGGTTGTGGTCAACATGGATGTTTTTGTAATCAAATGCCATTCCTTCCATTATTCATATAATTTTAAGAATAATTTTAAGTTTTTGATTTTGCACATAAAACTATTTATTTATAATCTTTCACATAGGCTTAGTTTATCTGAATATTAGGTAGGATCAGCTTGGTAATTTTCAGCTCTACCTGACAGACAACCATTACCCTTTTTCTTCTATTTAATCTTGTATGGGAAACCTATGGTTGTGAATCATCTTTTGCCATTTGTCAAGTCATTCACATCCAAGGCTTGCAAAATTATTAATTGGTGTAAATAATTTTTAAGTAGCATGTTATATTGAGTACATTGCTGAATCATATTAATACTTCGATGATCCTTCATGATACCGTAACTACCATATTCTATATTGATTTTAATTACTTTTTAGGCTAAATGTGTGTTGAGAATCAAGAGGTAATTGTTCCTTTGTATTCACAATTTTGAGGGATGGTAGTGACATATGTAAAATGGAAAAAAGAAAGTTAAGTTTCATCCTGTATAATTTGTAGAGTCATTGATGTTAGTTGTTAATAGATTTATTGATACAGTTACATGTTTTGAGCTTCCCATGTTCCCGCCTTTCTAATTTCGAATATGCAGTGGCTTATGCCCAGCGAGGGAGGTTATCTGGAGGCTGAAGGCATAGAGAAGACATGGAGGATCAAACAGGAGGCAATAGCTTGTGAAGTAGATATCTTAAGCTCAAGGAACCAATATGATATTATTTTACCAGGTACTCTTAACTGATTGTTTGTTATTAGTATCTTAGGTTAGGTCAGATTTATGTCTCTGTTATAACTTGTAATGTTAGTAATGACTTTTTCATTTTAACTTTTTGAATATTTTGGTTTTGATGCTTTTATAAAAAAAAAAAAATGATTTTGATGCACTGTGCACCTACTCATGTATCATTAGATCATGCAAATAGAAATTGCTTGATATACTTGTTGGAGAGGTGTAGTATTAAAGATAAGTGGAAATTGAATTATACTTTATTTCCTTATTTTTCATCATCACTTGTTGGTGGCACATGATATACCAACTGCATATTGTTGTCTTTTCTTGATCTGTGTGGTTGAGGCAAGGAAATTAGTTTTTTTTTTTTGGGGGGGGCGGCGGTGATAAAAAGAGGCAAGGATATTAGTTTCACCTTTTTCTTTTCTTGATCTTGTGGAGATTATAAATAGCATAGTAGTGTCAGCAGTTGAGGATGGATGATATAGTTGGGGTTATGTTTGCTGTTTTGCAATTAAGAATGTGAAATCTTATGATCTAATAATATCTTAAAGTTTGTGTGTTTGTATAGAAGCAGTGATTCATTGGGCTTGAATTGATGAATGTGAGTGTTAGGATCCAATTGCAAGGTATGGGACTTGAGTCCCACATCGGAAGTATGGGATTCTGGTGTGGGGTTTAAATGGCGTTGAGCTCTCCAACCACAATGGCTAGCTTTTGTGGTATGGTTCTCTTAAGGTTTGTATCAATTCGTATTAGAGCCTTCCACCATGCCTCTCAGCTACAAACGAGCAGCGCGGGTGGTGATGCCGGTATTGCAGTGTTCGCCCGGGACTAATCAGAGGGCTAGTGCACAGCCAGCCCGCGTGGGCATCGGGGCTGCGGAGCATGGTGGAATGTTAGGATCCAATTGCAAGGCGTGGGACTTGAGTCCCACATCGGAAGTATGGGATTCCGGTGTGGATGCCTTGGGCTCTCCAACCACAATGGCTAGCTTTTGTGGTATGGTTCTCTTAAGGTTCGTATCAGTGAGTTGGTCTCTGTGAAGGTGTTTTGTGCATGTGAGGGGGTAGTTTCTAGTCTCTGATGTTTTTTGGTGTTCTGTTGGGATCTCATCTATTTATGAGCCATAAAGCATTCATTTATGTTTTGGCAAGGAGCATGTAATATTCCCCATAATTTAATCTTGACCTACTAATTATTTCCTGTAAGTTATTTAATGGGTAAATCTACATATAGTTTATTTTTATAACTTTATGAATTATGGGGCATGATATGAGAAGCATGATGAATGAAGTTTATTTTCTTTTTCTGTTCTCATATTATGGAAAATCCAAGTTATTTGGCTGCAAGGCCAAACCATTGTTCTAGGGGTGGGATAGACCTTTTACAAACAGTTCAAGTGCATATAAATTTGAAAGCAAATCTAACTTGCATTTAATTGCTTGTATATTTTTGCAGATAGCAAATGATGTTCTCTGTTGGTTATATGCTCTTAAATCCTGACACCCTATTACCAATAAGTTGTCATTTAAGATACTTTTACCCCCTAATTGTCTTGCTTTTTATATTAACTACTATGATTTGAGATGACTTCAATTTCTGTATGTTATTGAAGCAGTGTGCTGTATAATTATTAGAATTGCAGAAAAGTTGATGTCTACTTCATCTAGTTCTAGTTTTAATTCTTTTATAAAGATAATATTCCTTTCTTTTGGCCTTGTCCTTGTAACAGCTTTGTACAAGTTTGATTTGCTTGTCCTTATTTATTATACTTTATTCCACAATACAATGGTGCACAGTGCACACAATCCTTTTTGACTGGAAACGATTTTGTTATTTTCTTGACCTGCCATTTTATTTTTTCTTTACAATCCATATTTGCAGCACTTGGTCCATACACTCTGGATTTTACTTCGAGTGGCCGGTATATGGCTGTTGGTGGTCGTAAGGGCCATCTGGGAATTGTGGACATGATTAATCTAAGCCTAATAAGAGAGTTTCAGGTATGCTCAGTCATAGTTGAGCTTGCTTTGTGTGGTTTTGCTAACTAATAAATTTGTTAAAATTTTTTTTGTTTAAAAACATTGTTTGGTTATATCTTCTTACCTGGTGATATGCATCTTGGCATCTTTAATGGCATCATTTAGTGCTGATCTTGACTGTGGACAGTATTTTGAAGTACTGCTGCTATTCTTTTTACTTGACTGATTAAAACTTTAAATCTCATGCTAGCAGACAAATGGTACTATTTACCGTAAATTATATAAATATTATTTATTTTTTCAAAAAGTTATTCTTGGTTTTTGATTTTTGGAATTTTCAGGTAAAAGAAACGGTGCGTGATGTGGTATTCTTGCATAATGAGCTCTCTTTTGCTGCTGCCCAGAAAAAGTAATTTCTCTTCCCTTATTGTATTGAACTGTTTACTCTCTAAATTTATGGTTCTCTGCATAATGAATCTATACAATATTACAATTACAACCAAATCACCTCTAGACGGTGAAATAAGTGTGGTTCGGGGGGGCTATGTTTGGAAGATTTCAACAACAACAAAAAAATGTAACATAATAGACCTTAAAACAAATTGGAGGAGGGGGGCATGACCTCCCTCAATGTGTATGACACACCGCCCCTGCACCTCTTCATGCTTGCTGACATTTATCAGTTATACCTGACTTTGATACCAAAATAGCATAGTTTACAACATTAAAAGCATCATTGTTGTAGTTAATTATATGAGGACATGCTTTTAGGATTAATTTTCGTTTCTTTCATTTGAAGGTGAAATGAAGTTTTAAGCTCAAATTTTTCCAGATGCCCTTGGTTGTATGTTTCTTCTTACATAATTCCGTGTGCTTCTTGATTATTATAACTTCGAAATGAAATTACAAATTATGGGACTCCATCTTTCAGAGTTTTACTTATCTTTATCTTATTTTGTGGTCACATGATGAGCTTAATCCATGTTAAACCTTGTGAGCTTATTTGTGGCTTAATGTTTTCTATCATTTCGAAAAGCTGATTAAAATTTTTTTCCCGTCAAAATAATTTATCTAGTTTGGTTTCTCTGAAGAGTAAAGACATACAGTTGTTCATGTCATTAACTGTAGAATTTTCAAATTTGACAGGTATGTTTACACCTATAATCGTGAAGGCACAGAGCTTCACTGCCTTGAGGTTGGTATATTGCTTTTGCAATATTGTTAAATTTTAGCTATTGTCAGCATCTGGAATGTTTCTGCGTATGCCGATGGCTAAGTGTTTGCCTTTTGGAGCTGAGCCATTCATTTTGATATGCTGGAGTTTTAGATATCTCATGTTACCTGGTTGATATTTTTCTTTCTTATCTGCCATTCATCTGAAGGTTCATTAAAACTCTTTTAGTACCCAAAAGCTTGATTATAATGTGTGGACTCAATACCTACTAGTGCTGCTTCAAATTGTATTTGCCTCCATTTATTCAATGAGCTAGGTTAGTGTATAGAGTAAATAAATCATGCTGATTATTGTCGAGGCATGTCCACTAATGGAACATAAGATGAACTGATGAAGGCATATATACCCTACAATGTGCTGTTTTGCATTAGTTTTGATTCTTAAAACGCTTCAAAATAGTGGTTACTTTTTGTCATCTCCTGAAACTAAACATATGGGATGCATCCTTATGGGGCTGAGTTGTTTCCTTTTTTCCAGGAACATGGTCCAGTGTTAAGGCTTCAGTTTCTGAAAAACCATTTTCTCTTGGCTTCAATCAACAAATTTGGGCAGCTTCATTATCAGGATGTTTCAATGGGCACCATGGTTGGTAATTTTCGAACTGGCTTAGGACATACAAACGTGATGCAAGTGAACCCCTTCAATGGGGTTGTTGCTTTGGGTCACTCAGGTGGTACAGTTACAATGTGGAAGCCAACCAGTTCTTCTCCTCTTGTCAAGATGCTATGTCATCATGGGCCCGTCTCAGCAATGGCATTTCACTCAAATGGCCACTTAATGGCCACTGCCGGGAAAGATAAAAAAGTTAAGCTTTGGGACTTGAGGAAATTTGAGGCTCTTCAGACGTTACCAGGCCATGCAAATACTTTGGATTTTAGTCAAAAAGGCTTGCTTGCTTGTGGTAATGGTTCATTTATACAGGTTTTGAGTGATGCTTCTGGTACGCAGAACTATTCTAAGTATATGACTCATTCCATGGTGAAAGGTTACCAGATAGGAAAATTAGTATTTCGACCATATGAAGATGTTCTAGGCATAGGGCATTCCATGGGCTGGTCTAGTATTCTTATTCCAGGAGCAGGAGAACCCAACTTTGACTCATGGGTTGCAAACCCATTTGAAACATCTAAACAAAGGAGAGAAAAGGAAATACGGTCTCTTCTTGATAAGCTTCCACCTGAGACTATCATGCTGGATCCCAGCAAGATTGGTACAGTGCAACCAACAAAAAAAGAGAAGCCAAGAAAGCAAGAGAAGGAGGCTGAGATGGAAGCTGCTGTTGAAGCTGCTAAGGGCACAAAACTGAAGAATAAAACGAAAGGAAGAAATAAGGCAGGAAAAAGGGTACAGAAAAAGCAGGATGCAATTGCTAGAGTGAAGAGGCCTTACTTGGAGCAGAAAATTCAAGAGGAGGAAAACATATCCAGTAAGAAGCAGAAAACTAGTGAGGGAGTTGAACTACCAAAATCTTTACAGCGGTTTGCTCTTAAGAAAGCAGCATCATGATTAAACTGAAAAATTAAGTCACGTTATGTTTTTGACCCCCCGCTTCATATCTGTATTTGTTGTTGCCTTTGATATCTATCGCCAAAGCCTTTGATAAATTTGTTGCCTTTCGTGTAAAGGTGCATGTATCGAAAGTTTGTCTTGGATTCCTCTATTTTGTGTTTGTTTTGTATCTTTTTCTAGGAGTTCAAAAATCTTGCTAAACTGTTATTAAAAAGAGAGGAAAAATACATTATTTTAAATCAATGACAAAGGCATATTTATACAAAATTCTTACTTTTAAATTTTTTAAGATTTAAATATATGACAATGGTTAAGCAGCCTTTTTTTTTTTGTAATGTGTAAATTTGTAGAGGTATTCATGGGTTTAACTTGGTTCAAATTCGATTCAATTAGTGACTCGTTGCGTCAAGTTAACTTTACATTTAAATAAATTTTATAAATTTGAATATTATGTATAAGTAAGTTATAAAATTTTAAAAGTATAAAATAAAAATGATATGATGTTTCACAATATATATTTAAAAAAATTATATCAATTTAAAAAGTATTAATTTAAGTCTAAAAGTCTTATAATTTATTATTAATTTTTGTAAAATTATAAATTTTAATATAATATATAACATCAAAACAAGTTGGGTCGACCTGAAGTGTTACCTAAATATAACCTAAAAATTACATCGGACTTAATTTTAAGAACTCAACTCGGCCAAATTAGCTTCGGGTCAAGTTAGAATATCAGGTCAAATTGAGTCATGAGCACCCTTAGTATAAAAGATTAGGGTAAGGAGAGGTTTTTGCTATTCCATGGTCAGCGTAAATCACTCACTTTAGTAAGGATTTATAGTGGCAAATTGGGAACACAAATCGCCTATCATCGGAGGATCACATGATTCAAATCCAAGTCATACTATTATCATGAGCAGTAGAGATACTCAGGACTCATCCCAACTAGAAACTAATTGAGTCGAGTTCGAGTTTTTAAAATTTGACCTAATGTGTTTTCGGGTTACACTCCGAGTTGGCCCGACTCAGTCCAATATAACATAATGTTTTAAACTTTTTTTTTAAAAAAAATAGTAATAAATTATAATACTTTTAGACATAAATTAATATCTTTTGCATAACATGATAATATTATTGATATAATTTGTTTTATAATATTATCAACTTAACCCGATCATTAGTCGAACTATAATTGGATTGAATCCAAGTCTAAAAAAATGACTCGGTCAACATAATGAATCGGGTTCGGGTAGCTAAACCCATCCCTTGAACACCCCTAACTTAAGCAAAATGTCAAGGAAGTGAGTCAATCTCCGTTGTCTATATAAGCAACGTTTGAATTTAAATATAAAAATTATTATATAATTAAATAAACATCCTTATACTTGCAACCTTGCGAATTGTGTAACGTGGTATACATGCAACCGGAGGAGCCATGAAAGCTTAAGGGAAAGTGACAAGCCTCTTGTGCCCCAAATTTAAAATTTTGCAATGATAGATCCACCTTTATTATTTTTACTGATAATTTGTAGAGTTTTGCCTCTACTAGTTAAAATAAATGATTAATTTGGTATTTAAAACATTAAAAATCTTTTAAATTCTAACTTCTAGTCAAATGAAAAATGAATCGTTACATATATAAAAAGAGAAAATTTGTGATATTATTATTGTATTAATAACGAAAAAATATTTAACCTTAATTTTCAAATACAAAATTACGTATGAAATAATGTAAATCCATCTTTTATTATTTTATAATGGTATATTTTTATATATAAATATAAATACTTAAAAAATTTCTCCTGTGTATATATTTGTGATTTGTCAGTGTCTTTGGCTCTTGCTATAAAAATTTTTTGGGTTTGAATCGTCTTTTCATTTTCATTACTATCAATAATTAAATTCTTAATGCAATGATGAAGAAAATTAAGTTGCTGATACTCATGCAACAGCTAGCTTAACACATTTTCAAATATAGTGAAGCGTTGGGTAATTCATATGTAGGACATGAATAAAGAAAGACTGACGAACAAGCTCCATTTTGCTTGTATACCTAAATGCATTTCTACTGTCTCTATCTCAACATGCAATTTCATTCATGTTGCGGAAGAATATTGCTCGTATTTGTCAAAATAGGTGTTCAACATCTTCATCATGCAACAGTGAATCGGTCACAAATTTCCCTTAATTATAGTTATATGAAAAAAGTTCATTTAAAATGAATTTATTTATAAAATAAATAAATAATTGTGTATTTATCCTTGATTAATCTAAAATATATTGTTATTTTAACTCATTAAACAACTTAATGGTGAACATATATTTAATTACTCACTTTATAAAATTCATTTTAGAGAAGACTTATTCCTTGAAAATCTATATATGAGATTGTAGAAGAAGGTAGCTTCACTTGCTTGTAAGTGTCAAGCATACACTTAAGTCTTAAAGCAATGGTGGGAGGGAGGCTTGATGGAAGCTGCTCGTGTCCAAAATAGTTTGGCGGGACTATGGGAATCAAAATAGCCAAAAATTATGGAATGAAAAAGCTTTCATAGTCTGTTTTAATGAAGTAAACAATTTATCTTTGCTTTAATGAAGAGGAATTTGACTTTTCTATAATTATTAGAACCATTTTGGAAAAGAAAAAATAAATTGTTAGATTGAAATTTAAATATACGTGATCTCTTCAATTAGATGGGCGGGTAACCGGTCATTACAAAGGAACAGCAAACCAAGAAATGTAATGATGCAGATCTTTCACACTTGTGGTGATTTTATGCACACTTTTTGAAGTGATTTTAGTCAGTTTTAAGCTAAAACTAGTTCTCATAGAATAATATTAAATACAGAACCAGCATATATATCAAATCAGAATTAAATTAGATACTTATATTCGAAAAACGCTAGAGTAATCAGAATGATCTAATATGCTTGTTAACTTTTGGATAAGTGAGTAGTTCCTACCACTTTATTTTATCAAATAATTATCTTTGCATTATATCAAAATTTTGGATTTTTTTTAACTATGTAACATTACTCCTTACATTCATATATAGTCAGTTGAATTTTTTGCTAAATTACACACGACCTGGCCTTTTAATTTAGGGTTATGCGCAATATATTGCTGTGTTTCTAAGTAAAGAAGTCAACCTTTCTAACATAAAAAAGATTCTATAAATCACAACATCTTAATATTCCATTAAATGATTTTTATATATGTGACAAAACATATGATGTTTAAAATAAACATAAAAATTAAAAGATAAAATTGTAGGAAAAATCTTATTATCTTCACATTAGCTCTCTCATTGAAAAAAAAAAAAAAGGAATTATCCGTCAGATTTTTTTTTTTTGTTTTCTAGAAATTTCTTCTGGTTATGGTTTGGTCTATGTCACACATACACAATTCTATTAAGTATTAACTATTTAAACAAAATAATATTAAAAGGCGTAATTTATACATGACTTAATTAACACTTTAATCTTATGTTATACATCTCAACGCTGCGGCGCTGCCAATGGAAATAGTATTTGGGGTTTGATTTTTCTTAAGACATCTCCTAGGTTTTTTTAAAAATAATTTTTATGGTAAAGGTATTTTGCAAACACTTTCCATGTTAATCGAGACGTCATTCGCTAGACGATCACCCGAATAACCGTTTGATGCATTTTGGAAATTTAATTTCCATAAGTGCTATTTCAATATATATATAGTTTTTTACGGTCTGCTATTTCAATATTTAAACTTAAGTAATCAAGATGAAAAAGCACACACTAGTAACTATTAGAACAACTCTTAATTTTAGTTTAGCACCCTTTGTGTTTTTTTTTTTTTTTGGGGGGGGGGGGGGGGGGGCTAACGTTCTTTATGTTTGTGAGCATCGATTCTTAATTCCCTAGTGATTGGTTCGATTTAACTTTGTCAATATGTATTCTTAATTCCCTAGTGATTGGTTCGATTTAACTTTGTCAATATGTAATTTAAAAGTGTTACTTTGGCTTACTATTTTTCGTTGCATTTAGCACATAATCTCATATGGTTTCTCTGTTCACATCATTCACTATAATAATTAAAAGGCTAATTTCTTGACCTTATATATGTCTCTCTTATTACTCATCTATTTTATATTTATATTACAAGCATATAAACTTTATCTTACACATAACAGAAAGATATAGAAATATCTTAATATAAAACTAATACATGTGACTTCAAAATATGGGCAAAAATTTCAGGTTTATTATGTTTGGAAACATTGATTGCAAAGTCAGCTTTATGCACTAATATCTTTATCGGTTATTTCTAATATGTTTTATGCACATAAACCTCACCTCACAACCTAAAAGTACACATAAACACTTTACACAATTTTATAGTCCAAAAGAGATCGTGTGGCAAGTTAGATTTATGACCTTAATCTATTGTCAATAAGCAGATGAATTTTTTTTTCTCATTTTGACTTTTGGAATTTAAAGAGTATTTAGCTTTGGAAATCAAACTTTAGTGGTTCAATGAAGCCCAATATTGGAAATCTAGTTTAAAATGTTTACAAGTTTGTTACATCTAAGATAATTTATTGCTAGACATTCAAATAAAGATATTATAAACTTTCATCTAATAATTTAATTTTTGAAGGAGTTCATCATTCTCTAATCAACACATTTAATTTCTAATCAACACATTTAATTTCAAGTTCAAAAGGCTCTTGTATAAGAAGCGTATTAAAAATATAATAAAGTTATAAAGCTTCACATAATAGTTTAAACCTATAAAGCATGGACACATTATTTAAGTATCGTATCTATGTGTCAGATACGTATTCATGTCAGATATACAATGACATATATACAATATGCGTGGTGTATGTATTCGTAAGTATCCGATTAAAAATATAATTTTTTTAGTTTGGACACGTTAGAAATACCACAAGATACGATAAATTTAAAATTAAAAGAAAAGAAGCTTAGTTACCATTTAAAATAAAATAGTAAAAAAATAGTGATATACCTAATTATCAATTATCTATTACTCAAGCTTAATTACTCAGTTATCAATACCACTTATCATAACCAAACTACTATGTTTTTTACTATGAGACCACATTTCTCACCTAACTATCTAGATCCATTTGCAACTAAGCCATCATGCCACCCATCATGTCAATGGTGGAGAGCAAAATGAAGTTAATCCTTAAAGATTCTGTTTAGTTATTTTTTTTTGTTGTACATGTATTTTGTATATAACTAATTCTACTATGATAAGTTAATTTCGAAGAAGTTTTAAAAAATATTAATAGAAATAATGTTCTATGTTTTTTGTGAGAAGCTTACTAAGTAACAAATAATGACACATATAATATATATCGAGATATTATAAATCTTGAAGCTTATATATATCATATTATAAATTATGAATTTTTTCTTAAATTTTTAATTTATATATATATATATATATGACGTGTCTATGTTATGTCTCGTATTCGTATCTGTGTCTACACTTCATGAGTTTAAACTTTTGAAATAATTGATTGAATCACAGTCCTCTATACACTAAATCCCACATATAAAATGTTAAAAGTTTTATTAAACTTTAAAACCCGACTCATAATTAACAAGGAAATTTATTTCACTTATGATCATAAATGTGAGATTCTAACTTAAAATTAATTGACATTAAATGAAATGACCCAACAGATATATAAATCGCATTTAAAAAATTAAGGCAGACTATATGAGACTCTTAACACCCTCCTACCTAATACAATTCCAACTGACTTTAGGTTGGAATCTCATAATAAAACACAATGGAGAGAAAATAACACGATAAAATATGTGCTAAGGATACACATTAGAAATCAGATGGTTAAATTAAATGACCTCTTTTAACGATAAATTCATTAAAAAAAAAAAGGTCAGTCATATAGTTTAGTTAGAATAACGAATTTTAAATGCAAAAACAGATGGTTAAATATATATAATTTAGTTAGAATAATGAATTCCAATGTAACATATACTTTTGTATATAGGAGGAGATATCCGCAGCACATATACTTCGTATATATAAAAAAAGTTACCATCTAATACAAAGTTTGCTACAGCATTTACAAAAAATTAAATTTATTAGGATCTTCAACAAAATTATTCAATACTTTCCGACCAACTAATCCGCTGCTCGTGGGTTAATAAAAATTAAAGCTTTATTCATACAAAAATACATTAAAGTTCAATTGGAAAGATAACACATGCATTAGTATATTCATCCGCTTTTACAGCAGAAGGCAACAAATTTATTGAATATTATATTATTACATCTCTTTCAAACTCCACAGAAGATGTCTAATTTATTAAGAACCAAACAAGCACACACAAAAAAAGAGAGAGAGAGACTGTAAGATAGTATTCTCAATAGAAATTCTTAGATGGACACAATCTATTATGTTATTTATTTAAACATTTAAATTATTATTTAATATGTATAAAAATATTATTAATAATAAATATAATTCCATAATAATTTTTATTATCTTATATATATCAAATAATAATTTAAATATTTATAATAAATCATATCTATTTAGAATTACTAGTATTCTCAGTCATGCAATTGATATCTGCAAATTCCTTGAAGCCTTTGGAGCAGTGAGTATAAAACGTTCAGTTTTACGGCGCCCATCCACTTTTTTAGAATCAACATTCTCTTCCTTCAATACATTGATATTGATCTTTTCCAAAACTATCCCAGATCGGATTAAATAGCGCAAAACCTTAACTTCAGCCTTACTCCATCTGAATCTCTTCACCTCCACCACCTTCAGAGTTGTTTCCAAGCATCTTGGACAAGTTATTTGAAGCTCAGACCAAAATTTCTTAAAGTTTATAGGATAGGGAGGTTCATAATTCTGTAACATACAAGCATATATAAAACATGTTAACAATAGCTCCATTCAAGTTTTAACATGTATTATATAACCATAGAGAGAGACATAAAAGTTTAAAGTAATTGACTCACAGGAAATATTAATTGAGAGTCTATGTCTAATGTGAGTTTCTCCAACATAGGACAACTGTTAAGAAGGAATAGGAATCCGCACAATTCATAGGAATGTAACTGAGTCTTCAGTGTTAAATGCCTTACGTTCAAATCGCATTGTATGCTCACCGGTTCATCTCCAGAAGGAATAACCTTTCATGCATAAAAAACACACAAAACGTTTAGAAGAAAGAAACAATTAGTTTCTAACCATAGAAAATATATATAACCAAAAAATGATCAATTAAAAAAGAGATGCATTAGGAAATTAAGATGCTAGGGTTATTAGTATAAGTACTATACGTCTATGATGTAAATGACGTAAGACTAACATAATTTGCAGTGCCCCAAATAAAGAAGACTGGTTAATTTATGTATATATATATATATCACAATTTGCAGAAATGATCAAAGAAAAGCAATAAATTTAATCAATGTCTGTGAAATTACTAACTACCATAATAATAAAACGGTGTTGAAAAGCAGATAGATATAGATTACCAGATCATATGTATTCTGGTCCAAGTTTAATTAAGATCAGAAGTTTGTTACCGACGCGAGATTATTTAGAAACATAACGTTTTATTTTCTGGCCTGGGATATATATGATTAATATAGGACACTTAGACTTGGTATCATCATAAAACAAATATATAGGAGGAAAAAAAAAGGAATAAAAGAGTACCTGAAGTAAGTAACTATCAACTGTCAAAACCCTAACAGGGTAGAGATCTTCCAGCAACTTGTAAAGTTCATTGCCGAATTCACCACAATGCGGCATAAGGGCAAAGTCAATTTCTGCCTCTTCCATGACAAAACGTTGTACATCTATATCAAAAACCCCCACTAACCCAGAGTACTTAAAGAACTTAAGATTCGGTGCGTTGAATCTGAAACAATCAACACCAAAGTCACACTTGTCTATGACCAACCTTGTTAACCTAAGTTTTTCATCACTCATATCAAAGTGTTCCAGATTCCAACATTTCTTAAGACTCAAGTTTTCAATGGTCTTACAAGTGGACAACAAGGTCTGAAGGGTGTAGACGCTCACTTCAATCCAACCCAAAGAAACATCCTTAAGTGCCTTAAAGTTTAGCAAATCAGGCATCACAAAACTGCATGAATACAACTTCAAAGAATCAATTGATCCATGCCCGTAAACATGTTTTGGCAATTCAAACAAAGCGCCACGATTCTCAAAGTTTTTCTCCTTCCAGTTTGGATCAGAGAAATCAAGCCCCAACTCTTTCACCCCACGCTGTGTAGCAAAAGCAACACAACGTTCAATGATGTCACTAATATTCTCAGGGGCTGAAACCTTGAAAGAAAACTTGTCCACAACTTGATCTTTGTAGTTTGCAATCCAGTGTGTGATGAAGTTGAGGAAAACCCTTCTTTGTGCTTCTTTGGTTTCATCAGATTCACCAGGTTTCACAAAGAAGAGTTCATTGAACTCGATGTTCTTGGTTGATTTCCATAGCTCCAACCACTGTTTAGAGAGGATGCATGTCCTTGCGGCTTCTTTGAAGGGAAGAAAAGAAACGATAATGACAAGTAGAGATTCTGGCAAAAAAGAAAACATGTCCAAGTTCCTAGCCATGGCAATTAATGAATATGATGTTGGCTTTGTAGAATGGTTGGTCTTGTGGGTTTGTTTTTATAGGCTTGAAGGGGTGCAAGATCGAAGGAAAAGTTGCAACCTTTGAAGGGAGCAATGATTTTTTTGGGGGTATGTTGTATCCCTGCGATGCCAAAATAAAGGTTATGATTGCTGTTCCCATAGGGTGCAATTTTTGTTGTGAACATCCATAGGGTGCCATTTAAAGTATTGAAACTATGGTTGTGCCAAAAAAGGGTATTGAAATCTTGCTCCCAAATAAAACCTGTTCTATATTTTCACCCAAAAAAAATGTTCTATATTTTTTTTCATTTTTTTCTTTTCCTTTTTTTTAAATGAGCAATTTCATGGCCATCTTAATAAATCGAGGTTGGAAAAGAATTAAGAGTTTTAAATAAAAAGTATATTATGAAAATCTCACATCTAGTTTTTTATTTATAATTTTAAAAAAAATATTAAATTGACTCTCATAGTAATAATGAAAACAAAAGAAGGTTCTCTGTATGCATATATTAAAAAAGATAATGAAAAATAATTAGATATTTTGTTTCAATTTAGATAAATGAATAATGCAATAGAATAACTTTATTTTTCAGTGGATATTCAACATAATAATTTTATAAATTTTTTTAGTTTTCCACTTGATAGGTAAAAGACTAATCTTATATAATTTTATAACTTTATTTTATAATTTTTTATAATTTAATTATACATGAAGTATATTACACATTTAATTTTTTTTTACTTTTATTACACATTTAACTTCATGCATAATTAAATTATATTAATTAATTTTGTTGAATCTGAACAAAAATAAAATTATTCTAATTTTATTCACAAGATATCGCATTATTCACAAGTCTTTTAAAAGTGAATGTAAAATTTTGGGATCAAATCCCACTTTCACTCTTTTATCTCCTCATGTATGTGTAAAAAATTACTCTGATTGAAATCTCTAAGATTTTCCAAGTTCAAACTATTTATAGCATAAAAAAAATCCAACTAGCTATTTATAAGATGACCACATTCAAAAATCTTAGTAAACGTTAAAAATTATTTAAAATAAAAGTAATATATAGAAATAATATTATTATGAGGGGTCTCTATTTAAGTATTTGATCATATCTTAAGATATTAGTCTCTCATCAATCGGATGAGAGAGATATTCGAAAAATAAAAAACATTAATTTTTTAAAATCCTAATTTAACAAAAATATTTAAAAACCATAATCCTAATTTATTATAAATCCTATTCTACTGAGAAATCCTAAACAACCAAGCTAGTAGTAATTACTTTCTTATAATAATTCAACCAATCCATACAATTATTTATGATATACATTTATAATCATAATATTCCTTATATGTATCATTTTTTCTATTTCTATTTCGTACTCCACCAACGATATGAGGAAAAGCCTGTCCAAAAATTTCTTTGAGTAAAAGAAGATATTTGTATTTGTTTTTTAAGTAGATATTTTTTGTCAAGTTTTTTTCAACAGATTCGAGCTTCAAAGCATGCAAGTAGCTAAAGGGCCTAAGTCCAACAATAAAAGGCTAAAGGCTAACCAAACATCTTAGCAATGCCTAAAGCCAAGTACAAGAAAAGACACACGCTTGTCTCGTAGAGAACAAGATTGAAAGCAACAAATCTAAGTTAGATTTTATTTCGTACTATACCTGAGTAGTGGTCCTGACAGAGCCTAATCACGTCGTAAAGCTCCATGACCGTTAGCAACGATGGTCTATTGGTCAAAGGGAGGATGAAGATACCTGCAACTCAAATTAATCTCAAAGTCCAAAGGAGAAAAGAGTAAAGGCAAAGAAAGTAAATATTCTTAAGATACTCTTAAGTATGAGCTTATATAGAGGTAAAAAAATTATCATATATTATTTTTAAGAGTATATATATTATTGATGTGTCAGATTTAATGAAAAATAATAATAATAATAATAAATATGATAAATAATATTAAAATAAATATAAAAAAAATATGTATACATTTTTAATGATAAAAATATCAAAAATTAAAATAGAGTAAAGCTCCAAGAATCTTAGATGATAGATCATATTTAAGTTATTGGGCTTGGGTGCAGTGAGACATACCGATCCACTAATACATGTTGCTGCAGGTAGAATTGATTTCGTCCAACATATCCTCATGTTTGCTTGTAGTGAAAAGTAGCCAAACATAACAGCAACTATTGAACTTGGTTTTGTTTACCGCAAACGTTTCGTTTGAGCTACTCAAAATCTGAAAGAAACAGGCTCATTATTATGGTTAATATAACATAAATGTGGTAATCCAATAGTCAAACTTAATTTAGACAATTAAATCTAATAGAAAGCGTAATTATTAAACACTAACTTGTCAAGTTGTCATCCACTCGAGTAAAACATTGAGTCAATGGGTTATTGATTATACCAATAAATTATTAGTTGAATTAAAAAATAAAATAAATATATAAATATTTAATACAAATAAAAAATGCATGTCATAACCAATAAATTGCATGTTTTGGTTGGATTGTGCGATGAGGTGGGATCTTGCTTTAAAATAGTTGGATTGTGAGAACAAGAAGCAAATCCAACACCAAGAACTCAATCCAATCGGCATTAGGAAGTGGAGAAGTTGCAGAAGAGAAACTTCAACTAGCTGTGTTGATTGTGAGAACAAGAACCATCCAGTCATCTTCTCCCGTGTACTTGGAATTGATAAGATACCGTGCATGGTAACTAGAATAAGTGTAACTAGAAAGCACAACAGTGGGTTTCAATTTGGGTACGCAAACAAGGAGAATGAACCCATATATGGTGGAGTTACAGTCAATGTGACATTTATCTAAGTGCCACATCGAGCGTGTGTAATGGGCAGAAGCATATTGCTTTAACTATAAAATCAAGCTACTATACAGAAAAATTTAAGTAACTAACATAGATAAAATTTACACAAATATTTTTTGCTACTTCGAGTTTTGGTCGAATCAAACTGATTTTTATCAATATGCATGCATGAGTCTTAATAATAATCTACGTTGCACGAATACGGTACTAATACCCAATATGAATACAAGTATATGGTATGAAAATTTTCAAAAAATTAAAATATGTGTACGTCATATATAATAATAATAATAATAATAATAATAATAATAAAATCTCACACAATAAAATATGATAATATAACATAAAAATTAAAACACAAATTTTAACATAAAACATAGAAAAAAACTTAAATTATTCAATAAAAACAATATTCACAATAATAAATTACATTACTTAAATTGTTCAACATGACATTTATCAGAGTGCCACATCAAGTGTGTGTAATGGGCAGAAGCATATTGCTTTAACTATAAAATCTAGCTACTACACAGAAAAACTTAAGTAACTTACATAGATAAGATTTACACAAATATTTATTACTACTTCGAGTTTTGGTTGAATCAAATTGATTTTTACCAATATGAATGTACATGAATCTTAATAATAATCTACGTTACACGGATATAAGTACAGTACTAACACCCAATACGAATACAAGTACATGGTACAAAAATTATATATATATATAATAAACTAAAATCTCACACAATAAAATATGACAACATAACATAAAAATTAAAACACAAATTTTAACATAAAACATAGAAAGAAACTTAAATTATTCAACCAAGATAATATTCACAATTAGAAATTACATTACTTAAGCTATTCAACATGACAACTTCTAAAGATTATTATAAAAATCAAATTTTAACAATCTCAATTTCATCATTTTCTTGTCTATCAGAATAGTCTCTAAATTTTGTTCATCAAGAGAGAGAGACTAGCAATTTCAAAAATCTCAGTCTCTTCAAATGGATCTCATTCATCTTCACCAATGATACAGAGAACGGATTGAAGAGAAGGCAAAGAACATACTAAAGAAAAGGCAGAGATGAAACGTCCAGCCCATGTCATAGGTCACCAGTCTTTGGAGCTGCAATTGCTGGTCGTTGGAGTTGCAGTCGCCAAAGCTGGGTCCTTGGAGTGTCACTCGGGATAGAAGCAGAGATGAGAGTGGTTTAATGAGTTAAGGGACAACTGTGAAGACTTCGTGAAACAAAATACTAATTTTGTTAAAGTGAAACGATCATGTTCTGAGAAAAAATTAGTGAAATCATACCCACACCGCACCAAAACCATACCCAAACTCTAAATTCAAAAAAAAAAAATAGATACGTATAGCACGTCCCTGGTACCGGTACTTCTCCTTACCCATGCTTCGGAGATAATAATTCAAACTGAGTAATTGGCCAATTCATCAATCTAATCAGCCGGTCCAGTTCGAATTTAGTAACTAACATAACAAATATTACATCCTGCTAAAAATAAGTAAAAACGGTGCTTGGATTTGATACCACTCACTTGGCCTAATTGATACGTAATTAAAATCTCCACATGAACTTCACCTTCCAGAATCTCTCATAGCTGACTCGTCAGGATCTCTAGAAGAATGTTTCACTCACCAGCCTCAAATTCCTCTATGTGAGGTCATCTCCCCTAGCAAGTCTTACGCCTGAGTCTTTGCTGGTGGTTAATGTCCCATCTCCTATTTAAACACATCTTGCAGGTAGAATCGGTATGTTTATTTTATAGCCTAAACAATTTGCCATCCTTTTTTCAGAAATCGGCTTAGATTAGAAGTGCTTACAAACACACTCTCAAACACATTTTTTTTAACATCTACTAAGTTATTAAGAGCATGTCTGGTTGAATTTTTTTAGCTGAACTAACAATTTATTTTTGGAGAAAAACTGTTGCACACTTACTATAATGTATTTGGGTGAAAGCCATAAAAAAATCAACAACTTTTATCTTGAGAAAAAAGTTATTAGAACAAAAGTTTATGGTTGAGCAATTTTAAAAAAAGTTATTGGATTATTTTTTATTTTAAAATTTAAATATCATTTTTAATTAATCTAATAATTTTTTAATTAATCTAATAATTTTTTAAATCATTTTATATATATTTTGATAATTTAATATATAATAATAATTTTTTCATCTATAATCAATTATAAAATAAAAAATTTATATAATAATTAATTAATTATTAAAATAATTTAATTTTCATAACTATTTCAAATATATACTAAATTAAGTAAGACTATTCTTTAAAATTGTGACTTGTTTACTGCTTGTCCCGGTTTAAACTATTTAATAATATATTATATATTTTTAATACAATTTTAGTGGACTTTACTTTCTCTCTCATTCCCTTATCTTGTTCCTCTCAAAAGCCTCATCTTTCCTTCACTCACGAAGCAACCACCATCACCTGAAAATAGCCAAGAAAGCATCCCTTGCTCAGCAAACTTGGAGACCATCTCATCTATTCAACCCCAGAATCCAGAATCCAGGAGCCAAAACCCACCGTCCCAACCTAGCCGCACAACCCTCAGCTACCCCGCATTGCCAACTAGCCATTCATCCACAAACACCAATGCCGACCATTGCTGCTCCAAACAGTGCCACAGTCACCTTCTACGTATTTGGCTTCTGGGTGTTTCGTAGAGGAAAAGAATGTTGTGTTCGGTTTGTGGCTGTGCTTGCTTGTATGATGGAAATTTTCATTTAGGAGTGTGAGCTAATTGCAAGAATCATTGCTCTGTTTGGGTTGGATTTTTGGGCTGAGACAAATGCTTGCTAGGGGAGACGAGGGATGATGGGTTTGGTTTGGGTTTAATGGCGATGTGAGAATTTATCTTGGTGGAAGATTATACGAGAGTGTAGATGACTATGATTAGTATTATTTGGTCTCAATCAGGATAGAGTTTTTTTTTTTTTTTTTACAATCTTAAAATACGCCTTTTTGATTAGTCTCAAAATTATTTATCAAATTATCATACTTTTAAAATTATACATTAAACTGTCACATTTTTTTGTCATGCTGAATTTTTTATTTTTATTTTCATATCCACGTAAATAACGTCAAAGATGATAACACTATCATTAAAATAACGTCAACACACTAAGTGTTATCCTCGTATATACACCATTAAGCTTGATGTTATTCACGTGAAAACATTAGACCCTCTAGCGCTTTTCGTAATGAAATGTCAAACGTGTTGGCATATTCACTTGGATAACGCCAAGCGTGATGATGTTACCAGTATATGGCTAAAACTTCTGTTTAAAGCACTTTTTTTTTAATTTTTTCTTGAAGTTGTGAGCGTCTATTGTAGAGCAAAACTTTGTTTTAGATTCACACAAATTTAGAGCACATTGCCATGATGAAGAGGGTGTGTGGTCCATTACCGTCAGACATGTTGGCATTATCAGTGTACACTACTATTTTTTTTAAATTCAAATACAAATAAAATTATTCTCTTATTATTTTATCGAATTCAATTATTTTGTTGAAAATTTATTTTTTTATGGCATAGAAATTTATAGTCATATGATAAACAAAATTATTTTATAATTTACTTGTAACATACAACTAAGTTAAAAAAAAGGTGCAAATAAATATAAGTATGTCATAATAATGTATGATAAATTTGTGACCACTCAAAACCAGGGTCACGATCGGTTCATGGGCTAGAATACCAGCATAGCAAACCTATCAAAATCAATTAACCTTAGCATTTCAAATATTATGATTCTATGAGAAATTTGACAAAATTTCTCTTAAAAATTAGACATTCTTAAAAGTACTTCATATTATTTAATGAAACATATCCATATACATACAGTCATCTCAGATTAAGCAAATGTAATAAAAAGTAGATAAATTAATTTAAGCATAATGATCATATCAATAAGAAGGATCATGATCAAAATGTGGTGGTCTGAGAGGGGATATGAAGAAAGTCTTGGTTGTAATGAGTGAGGATATGGTGGGTAACCTAGCCTACTGTAGATATGGAATAATCCACTCATCTGGGTCCAATGAGGCAAATAATAAGAACAATGGGTAAGTCTTTGAATGATAAGACATACTATAAAAAGAATATATATATTAAACATGAGTTATCGAATACAAATTAGAAAGCATTGTTAAAAGCTCATGTAAGAATAAGATTAAACATAAATAATCAACTAGAAAACTATCATCCTTAAAATCCAAAATGATAGTCAACTAACACACATTAGTAATCTTGAAATACACAATGATAGTGAACTAACATAAACTGATAATTAATGATACACAATAATAGTTAGTTAAGACACACTGATAGTCTTCAATTACACACTAATAGTCATCTAATATAATACAATGATTATCAAATTATGTCCTAATCAACTAGATGACCTTTTTTGGTTATTCCTCAAGGAAGTCGATCCACCACGACGACAACTACAAGAATTATGTCATTCTTCATGGCATGCTAAACATCTTTGTCTCGGTTCTAATTCGCGCCAATTCATCTCATTTCTAAGTCGAGTTGATTTGGGTCAACCTTTAGATCTAAGTAATTGACGATCAGGCACTAATGTAATCTCTGGAGTTAGTGGCCACCATGGTTCATCCTTAATGATTCCCAATCAACCTTATAAGCTTTATAAATATTTTGCATGCTGTAAACCTTATGCATATATTGAAAAAAGTTAAGTGGCCTAGTAGCACATGTTGCTATTGCATGAGAGTAAGGGAAACGCAATACTTGAAATAACCCACAGTCACACTGGCCTTCATGAAAGTTTACAGAATATTTAATTCCACTCTCTTGTGTTATAAGGTTGAATGCCTTTTCGACCAAAAATCTGGTTGACTGTATATCATATCAACGAACTTGGTGAGAGCTTTCCTTTTGCATGCTGATATTCCAACTTTTCATAAAATCATCAGTCCATTCTGCCCCATCAATAATTTTCTCGTTTGCCTCATTTTTTGATTAACAAAGTACTTTATCAATTTGTAATATATCATTTGAACTAATGCAGTTATTGGTAGATTTCTACGACCTTTCAACACTCCATTGATACACTCTGACAAGTTCATCGTCATATGATTGAATCTGTGGCCACCATTATATGTCAAACTCTATTTTTTCTTTTGGAATTGAATTAATTCAATTTGCTATTTTCGGTAGTAGTGGTAGCTTCAAATTTGTATGCAGTTGGTTCGTACCTTGATATAAAAATTTGAATGAGTTGGTGTTAGCAACTAAGTTTTAGTATAGTCGATTTAAATAGAAATTAAAAATTTTAACTACCTGTGTTAATCAAATATTTCTTTAGAGTCAAATTGTGGAAGTGGTTGTTAAAATTGCTACTAATATGTCGTATATAGAAAACATAATGCGCATGCGGTGGCTGCCATCCCAAATATTGATTCGCCACTGACTGTATGATGCCTTGATGTCAATCAAATATCAAGTACAAATCCTGTTGTTGTGTGACATGTGTTCGAATTAAGGCTAAGAACCAACTCCAAGCATCTTTTGTTTATCCTTCCACAATGCCAAATGCAATTGGCAGAGGTTTTCTATCTCCGTCTTGTGTTGTTGCAATTAATAGTTTATGACGATATTTACCATATAAATGAGTATCGTCAATTTGAATAATAGGCTTGCAATATTGGAATCCAACAGCACATAGTTTGAATGTCCAAAATGAGGGAAAGAATACTTGTCTTGAATGGTCAACTATGTTGTGCTCAATAAATTCAACAGTTTACAACTCCACCACTATGTCTGAGATGTCTCTTTGCATGGCAAGTAACCATTTAGGCAATATCTCATAAGATTTATCCTAGTCCTTAAATACTTCACAATGGCAATTCGTTTTGCCTTCCAAGCTTTCCGATACAACACTTCATATCTGCATTGACTTCGAATCATTTTAATAATAAAAAATACAAGTACATCAGGTTTTTGCTTAATCATCTCCAAAATGCAAGAACAAATCATAAAAGAATCTAACTTCTTATAATCTTGTGACATAGATGGGTTGACACAACTGTGAGGTCCATTATATTTTGTATTTTGTTACATGTTTGATTTCTTGCTTTGAATGACCCTGATTCTCCAATTACAACCATCAACATATCTGGGGCACTTTGTAGTTAGCTTTTGTATATCAGAATCTTCAATCTTGTAGTTCTAATGTCTACTAATCGAATAATGTTTTAGGGTCAACTTGACAATATCTTTAGAAGGAAATTATAACCCAATATAAAATTCTTCCTCTGGCCTCCAAATACCACGAGAATATAATTTAGGTAGATTATCAAGTGTACTCAATGCATCCCAATTGATTTGAGAAAACTGAGGGCATGGAGACACATGTTGGGAATCACACATACATCACGCAGCAAAAAAAGAATTTCTACCAAGGATCCATGGGAAAAAGTCATAATCCGAGTTTTAAAAAATTATTTACCTCTTGAAGCACGATCAAAGGAAGTGACGTGAATCACCAACACCATAATAACGGCGAAGTATCTACTATATCCACATAAACAGACTCACGAACGTCTAACGTTCACAAAAAGGAGTCTCGCATCTCTCACACAGTGCTAGCTGGGAAGAGAAGAGAAGAAACCTGTCACTCACTCACTCACTCACTTTTCTGTAGGTGCGGCTAGGGTTCTGTAATACGTATCTTAGTAGCCCCCTTAATAGTACTATTTATAATAGTGACTGTCTTAAGTGAGTGTAAGTAACAGTGAGGTAAGCTGTGTAACCCTAGATTCATCTGTTATGAGTCTGGCCCACATTTGAATCCGAGTCCAACTTGGATCTATTGCTCCACTTTTAGTCTGCTCTATGTATGTGACCCTACAGGTTCTCATTATGTTGGCAGTAATATTATAATCTCATTTTAATATTATAAGCAGTGAGTGGTATCTAGCAACATATTGCTACTACCTAAGTAATGAGAATGTCAGTGATTTGACATAATCTTTCCGTGACTAATGTTTCCGTGTCGTTTAGTCCCTTTGTCAAGATATCTAGATTGAACACAAGACATGGAATACGTCACCCTCGTATAGTCCAATCCTTCGTTTCGTGATACTCGAGTAGACTTTGTAACAACAAATGAAATCAATATCTCATATTGACTCATTTGAGCATAGCCATACATTTCGTAGTCTCACTCAATCAAGGGACCTGAAGATATCGCTCCTGTTATGTAGGAGTGACAAATTACATCTAGGTTACTCACATCCCTCTGCATGATTCGCAGTATGTCCAATAGCCAACTTTATAATCACATGACATTCGATGACATTAAAACACATAACTCTTATGTAGGAATCGTAGTGATTTCAAGTCAAAGGACCACAGACACCATTGTCACTATGAGAATCGCTTATGACACTCACGTAACGATCCATGTAGTGTTCTCATAGCCGGTCAGTCTAGTACATCATTACTCTAATATGTACCCATGTGAAGACTTGATATCTCATATCCATGACCCGTGAGATGTGGTCATCAGCCTATACACATACTAGTCTCAATGCATTATTGTTGTCTTAATTAACAATAATACTTGACTAAGGACATTTAAGAATAGTGTTCTAATTTTATTTAATAGGATCTCACGATTAAGTCAACCACTTGATGTCCTATGGCATCAAACTTACTATTCTAAGGACTTTATTATGTTTATTAAAAAGAACACAATAAATAAAATGTCTCATATATTAAAATAACATAATAGAATATATGTAAATACAGACAAATGTATCAGTCTCTAGGGCATACACCAATAACACAAATATAGATTTAGGAGCAACTAACAATGGAGGGACTTGTTGCTATATATTTACTTCAACATCAAAGTGATATTCTTCTAAGTCAGTATCTAAATTCTTACCCTCAAACAACTCTCCTTCATCTTCACTTATGTCAGATAATGCATCTATCATAAGTGGATTATCAGTTTCAAAGTTCAACCCACATGATCTCCTTTCAGGAATAGCAGATGTACCAACTTCTTGAGATTGTAGTAAGGGAGCAGCATATGTCATAAAGAATTGAGTGTCGATAGGGTATAATGATTCAGGAAGATTAAAAGAACCAGCTTAGATTTCAATTTCAGAAAGAGCTTCAAGATGCTCATTGTACTCACTTGTTTCTATTTCAATATACAACTCCATGGAGGTTAAGTTCGAATGTTGATCAAAGCAATCTATCATGCAAGTAACATCTTCATCATCTTCTAATGAAGAGTTATCCATCTCAGTAAATTGCTTCATTGTGAAAATCTATACACAACACTGGACACATATTGATTTTCTTGGAGCCTTAACTTTAAATGAATTCTCCTTATAGAAGCTCAAAAGTCATATCACATTTAATCATGATAGACTTAGGACGAAGACCTTCATACATTAGACCATATTCACCTTCATACACTCTTCCATTGTAGTAAATGAGAACAACAATGTGTTTATCCATCTTAATTTCACTTCTCAAACTTTTGAATAATAACAACACAACAAGTATGAAATCAATCAACACATGTGTTAACTAAAACAAAATTGCTACCCATAACAATGAATTCATACTATTAATTTTCATAAGAAATTTTGTCTATACCATACTATTACTCTAATGATGAATAGAAATACTTACATATATGATGATCAAAATATCTTTCCTACAAGCTACAACCAAAGGAGGGTTTGAGAGAGAGTTTAGAGAGAGAAAAAGTCTAGAGAGAAGGTCAGAATTTGAGAAATGAAAAATTTGTGTGTGTGAAGGAGAGGAGACTTGTCTTTATAGAGGCGTGCACTGGTAATGCCAACACAGTAGGCGTTATTCACGTAGATACGCCAACACGTTTGGCGTTTCATTACGGAAAGCGCTAGAGAGTCTGACGTTTCCACGTGGATAATGCCAAGATTAATGGTATCCACGTGGATAACGACTACTGTGTTGGCGTAATTGCAATGATAACGTCATCATCTTTGACGTTATCTATGTAGATGTGAAAATAATAAAAAAATTCAACGTGACCAAACGTGTGACAGTTTGATATATAATTTTAAAAGTATGATAATTTAATAAATAATTTTACCACTAAAAACAGAATGTTCAAAAAACCCTTAAGATAGTGTAGGGCGTGCTCTAATAATAGAGCAAAACAAGTGATAAAAAGAACGTATTAAAAGAATGCAGTGTTAGTATTTCTTTTTCTTTTATAGGTCATACTATAGTGATATAATTTCATATATTTTTTTTGAAAAAATATTTTTATTTTTGAAAGACTTTTATTTTACTATTAAAAATTGTATTTTTACTTTTTATGTATACTTTTCACTTGCACAAAACTATACAAAAAATTGCATAAAGAAAAATATATGTGTAAAAAATACAATTGATTTTTAAATTAATAACTTATTATTATAACTTAGATTTTGTTAATATATACTCACATGTTAAAGAATTAAAAATATAAATTATTAAATAAAAAATACAACCATTTAATACTTTAAATTTTTTAAAAATCTTTAATATTTTATTTTTAAATTTTTTTATGTGTAACAAATATTATTTTTATTCTTTAATGTGTGTCTTACAAAAAAAATCCTTTAATAATTATAAAATTTTATATTTAATTTATAAATAACATTTAAAATTAGGTTTTATTAATAAATATTTTAAAAATACTTATTAAGAATTTTAAAATAAAAAATTTAAATAAAAAATTATATATTAAATATCTTATTTTTATTTTGACTAACCTAGTAGCAACCTTTCAAAATTTGGTAACACATGTGGATTGGCCGGCAAAACCTTTCAAAATTTAGCAACACTTGGTTGGCAAGAGTACATAGTAGCAGATGGAGTAATTAGGCCTCTAAGGACAGGGAGTGTAGGGCCAAGCAGACAGCATGTAGCAGAGAAAGTACTTGCAAGGTGGTACATATTTCTCTCTCCTTGTGGTAAAAAAATCTTTATCACTATTCCCCATCTATACTCTCTTTTTGGTTACCATAACAATATTAGAAATTTTTTTAAGAAATTATTGCGTCACCTAAAAGATAGATGGATCTAACAATAAGCTAGAATATTTAAGTGAGTCATATTATTAATTAATAATTATTTTAATTAATTTATAATTAATTATGTAAATAATTAAGTATATCCAAAGTTATAACAATTCTGAAGTCATAGTTATGTTATAGTATCCTTGTAGATGGTCAAGACTAGGAAAATTTTGAAGTTATGATTACATCATGATGTGTTTGAAGACGATCAAAACTCAAGAAAATTCGAGGTTATAGTTATGTCATGGCACCTTTGAAGACAGCCAAAACTCAGTAATTACGAGGTCATAACATGCATCGATGGCCAAGCTTGATAATTTCGAGGTCATAGTCAAAATTAAAATTGAAAACATACAAGGTTATTCGAAATATACAGACATTCTAAATTAATAAGTCAAAAAAATTAAACTTTCAATATAAGAAAAACTATATTAAATCAAATTATTAAGTATTATCAAGATATAGTAAAGTTTTATCCGAAATATAGACATTCTAAATTAATAAGTCAAAATTTAAATTTTATTAAGTTACAAATCAAATCTTTATAAATTGATATCTGATCATAAATTGTGTTTATATTTGACTCCATCTTTACAGATATTGAGACGATAAATTTGATTTATTTTTATAAATACCATAAGTTTGACTGATGTTGAAGGACTATAGAGCATTCTAGGTCTAGGCCCATTAATTCTAGACTGATGTCTAGTCTACAAGATTTGATCGACTTACACACGAATGACAATAATTAGACAAATTCATACTTAATATAATTCATCAATAGTCATTACCATCCTTACATTATAATAATTAGATATAACTTTCAAAATTTTAAATAACTTGAACATAATATATTTAAAGAGTTAATCTTCTAAATTTCTATATAAATCAACGAAATATATTCACTTTTTCTTTTATATTTTTATTATTATTTTGATTCCAAAATTAATTGATCAAAATATCTTCACAAATATTTCCCTTCGTCTCTATTTGACGACTCATTAGATAATTGACTTGAGTCTATACGATGACCACTCGTCGAATAGAGACGAAACAGTTGACAAAAGTACAGTAACAAATATAGTAATTAGGCCAGCAAGGATAGAGAGTGGAGGGCCAAGCAGACTGCAAGTAGCAGAGAAAGTACTTGAAGTTGGAACATATTTCTCTCTCCTTGTGGTAAAAAAATCACAAATCTTTATCACTGTTCCCCATCTCTACTCTCTTTTTGGTCACAATAACAATATTAGAATTTTTTTTAAGAAATTATTGCGTCACCTAAAAGATAGATGGATCTCACAATAACCTAGAATATTTAAGTGAATCATATTATTAATTGATTAATAATTACTTTAATTTTTTATAATTAATTATTAAATTTTTTTATAATTAATTAAACATACCCAACTACTTAACTCACATTCATTGTTGCACTTACACATTTTTCCTTTTTATTTTCTGGCTTTTCTGCTATCCTCACCTGTCATGAGTCATGACCCTCTTATCCTTCACACAATCCTCCAACCTTCTTGCATTCTCCGCCGTGCGCCGCTGCTATCATCCACCACCAACCTCCACCACCCTCCTCAAGCCGACAACAAACGACAGTGTCCGTTTTTTGTGTTCTCCTTCTCTTGTTCCTGTCGGTTTGGGTCAAAGGGTACCTAGGTTTGTTGTCCCACGTGGTGTTTCTGCCACCGCGCAGGATCTGCTCTACAATGCTGGAGCCACGGTGGCTGTTCTTGGTGGTGCTTATGCCCTTGTGTTTGCTTTTGATGATCTCACCCGGAGGAAGATCCTCCACCAGGTAGAGCCTCTCACTTCAACTTCATTCATTCCTTGCATGCATGTATAGAATTTAGATACATGATCTCAATGAAGAAGGAAAAAAAATGAATCCATTTATTACTTGTTAGGTTGAGTTTGATTTTTGTTTCAGAATTGTGGGTTTTATTTTATTGATTTGTTTGTTAATGGAAATTTTTGTGCTTGGTTGTGACTCTTTGAATTTACGAAAATTGATGGCAGGGTCTGAGCAGAAAACTGGTCTAGATATTGTCTGGTTTGCTTTTTCTGGTTTCTTGGCCCATTTTCAGGTTCCCCATTTCTGTGTTTCAAATGAAGTTTTCATTTTTGCAGTTTCACTCTCATTATGGTGTGTGAGAGGGTCCTAGGCTTTTGCTCTGCATTGATTGCATTATTTGGATGTTTTAATGTTAATGCTAGGATAGCAACTCCACTGAGGCTCGCTACTTTGCTGCTTTTGTTCCTCTGGTGAATTGCTTGAGGCTTTTGGTGAATGGTCTCTCATTGGCTTCTGATGAAGGATTGGTCAAATCTGTGACTAGAGAAGGAGATCCAAAGTAATTTTTTTTCATTCATTTATGTCACGTGCTTTGGTCTTATTTGGTCATGGCAGTTGAAAAACAACGAGTATGTTCTAAGCATTGACTGTTTATACCTGCAGAGAATTGCTAAGAGGTCCCCTGTATTATGTTCTGATTCTGATGTTATGTGCTCTTGTGTTCTGGCGTGAGTCTCCTATTGGGGTGGTTTCATTGGCAATGATGTGTGGAGGGGATGGTAATACACATTCCTTTACATTCTAATTGATGGCTTTCCCAATTTGTGTAATCAAACCTTGCACTTGATGGCTTTCAGGTGTAGCTGATATCATTGGTAGAAGATATGGGTCCATGAAGATTCCGTACAATCATAAAAAGAGTTGGGCTGGTAGCATATCCATGCTTGTGTTTGGATTCTTGCTTTCAATTGGGTGTGTTACAAACTTATCCAACTTTTCAACTGAACATTTTCTCTTACTTATATGGAAATTGACATAAAGACCTCTACTCAAATCCTATTCGTCCTCCCTCTGTGGCTGGATATGCACCAAAAGTACATATGAAAGTGAAAGATATTGTTCCAAGTAGATTTTGAAACTAATGGTTTTGATATTGTTGCATGTAGGTTGCTCTACTATTATTCAGTTCTAGGACATGTGCAGTTGGATTGGGTGAGCACTGTGCCCAGAGTTGCTTTTGTTTCTTTAGTGGCAACAGTAGTGGAGTCCCTTCCCATTACTGAGGTAGTAGATGACAACATATCTGTTCCACTGGCTACCATGGCTGTGGCATCTTTCACCTTCCATCATTAGCTCCTGGAGCCTTTTGGTCTAATTTCCCTGTAGTGCCATATACATTTCTTTCATGCTAGTGCTCTTTGAAATCATTCCTGGCAATATGAAATTAACTCTATAGTTTGTAGAGAAGTTATTTCTAAAAGATTTAATTTTTAAACTTTGTAGTATAAAATCATTTTTGACGAGTAATTGTAAGAAAGTTTAATAATAATTAGGTCCCACTTGATATTCGTTATGAATTTTTTAATTAACATGGTAAATAAAAAATATGTAACCAATCCTCAAAAGTCAGTTCAATTGACACCATGTCTCTGAGGACCTACTAAATCCGAAAATTGAATCTCAATCAAATATTGATTAGTCATGGCATATGAGATCAGATTTTTGTGACAAATTATAGGTAATTTTGCATTTTTCCTGTCCCAATTGAATTCAGACTCCCTCCAAACTCTAGAAACACGATCTAAAACTTCGTAGAGGTCCTTATTGGTAATTTACTTTTGATTTCTTAGAATTTCCAGTAAAGCAACAGAAAACTACATAGAATTGCCAGATTTACACCTATATTATTTACAGTTTCCCAGGGCCAAATCATCCTTTTATTTTGAAAGTTCAGGATGGCGTCACTATATGATCATGGGCAGAAGCAACAATAAATTGAGCTATTCAATGATTCATACACTGATAACCAAAATTGCTATCATATTCCAACTCAATATATTATAAAAAAACAACCGAATTTTTTCTTACAAAGTATTGATTCCAACCCCCAACATAGCCTACAATTAGAACTTCCGCATTTTATCATCCCATTTAAGCACAAAATAGGATGGAAAACTCTTCACAAACTCAACCATGCTGTGGTGAGTAATTAGCTTCAGCAAAGCTAAATCTGCAATTCATTTTCTTTTAATGAATAGTTGATTGTTGGGCAGTCAACTGTTTTATCCCTTCTTGCTGAACAATGTGAAGATATCTAAAAGAATATGTTCTCAAAACCAGAATGAATTCACCGGTTTTGAAGCCCTTCAATTGCCTTTTTCCACTGCCACGCTCTTTGCTTTGCATCCTCAAACGACATTATCTTTTTAGGCTGCATCATTACATTTAATAAGAAAAATGTGAAGGAAAGTCCCAAAACAAAATAGAATAGAACTAAGATGTAAAAATGTATACATAAAAAGGGGAAGGGCATTTCAAGCTAGGGAAAATCACTTTCTTTCTTGAGCAAAGCTATGAAAAGAATTTAAAACACATCCCTTTCAGGTCATGCTGTTGGCTCAGGCGTTAAGAAATACTTAAGAGAAATTTAATTGACATCATATAATTCAACAAGACATTTTTTAAAATGTGCAAGATTCTTAAGAATGTTGTGTGGGCAGTACCATGTCCAGTTGTGCCGAGCATGCATGCACTTCCAATTTCGCAATTCTGGGAAACACCTTTCAATATCATGCAAATCTTGTGTCTTATATAATAATAATAATATATAGCTTATATACTAGTAACACCAAAAGTATTATATGTACACATCATGCATGCATGTATAACTTATGTTATATTTACATGTATAGAGCGACGATATTTACACAGTAAAAGTATCTGATAGACCTCACAAACATTTCATCACAACCATCCACTTTTTCCCTTACATCAATGGCTCATAGTTTTTCTTTGTGGGTCTCTGCACAAAATTGTTTGTGCATCTAAAAGTGCTCATATATAAATATATATGATGAAGATTAAGAGTTTTGTTATTTCTTTATATCTTAAATCAAATCCATTTACACTGCAAAGACCAATAACTTCTCCAAAAATATTACCCAGAAAATAAAGGAATCAAAGAAGCTAAAGGAAAAGGGAAAAATAATTGGTACTATTCATGCCTATTGTATAGCCATACTAAAAGCCGGTCACAAGTTTACAACTTTGTATATCATCAGGCTATTGAAGTCATTTTCAGTCATCCATGGGTTTAGCCACCTTGAACAATAGCTGGAATTAACAATCAGCTTATGATGCACTTATTCTCGCTTCCAGGTTTCAGGTGGACTTAATCACCTAACCAGATTGTTGGTGATGCAATGCAGCACTCCTGATCTCTTGTAAGTTCGAGAAATAAAACTAAAACCAAAATTCAGCTCTGGATGTCAAGAAATAACATATATGCTAAAAGCTAGACTTGTACATGACTTTGATGCTTTCCTATATTGATTAAATTACTTATACATTAGATTAGATTGCAAGTTAAATGTTTCAGCTATTAATATGGCCACCTTGGAGTCTGACTTTGAACCCTCACACATTCTGTTTTTTATATTTATAAATAGTGCTAATTGTATAACAAGATCCTAAAGAGAAGAGACAGCTTACTGTGCAAATCTTGAAATGTGATGGACTAGTCACTTGGATGCTTAAATCATTTGGATTATCAGACCATATTATATTTCCCTTCACAATTAACTTTGACGGGTCCACATAGATCAACTTTGGTTTGTTGGTAAGGATGAGTTGCACCTTCTTGCTTGTTAGTTTCCGTAATTTCTTCACCATAGATATCATAAGAACAGATTCCCCAGGATCCAAAAATTGTTGCCTGTAATGTAAAATGAGCACAAACTTTTTACTTTTAGTTGACATTTGACAAGCCTGGTAAACATAGGCTTTTTCCATAGGCACAGTGCACAAGAGCCTTTTTTCTTTTAAACTTATCTAATTATATTCTTTTAACTCTCCCATTATTTCTCTGCCTGTCTGTAGGACTGAACTATTATAACTCAACATGTATGTATATTAACATAATTCGACCGATATGAGACCTCAATGTTCTATTATTATCATTATTATTATTTTTGGGATAAAAATAGCAACTGAATATTAAAACTAATATAGTTTTGGCCCGTTTATACCCCAAAAAACATAATATCATTTTCTTTGATGTGGAAAGCTCTAAAGCATGAAAAACATAAAATAAAGGATACCATACAACATTTGGTGAAATAATTAAGATGCAGAGGATATTGCTTCTAACAATCTCCATTGGACACATATTTTGAACTTTTTCTTTTTTTTGAAGAATTATATTACCATTTGAGCCTTTTAATGTGAAATGCTCAACAGAGGATTTATAGTCTCCATAAAATCATTACTTTAAAGGTGAATACATCACGCCAATTTCTTGTCACTAAAATATGACTGGAAGCAAAAACACACAAAGAAACAGGAAGGTGTGTGCATACCATTTTGAATCAAAGGAATCAATTGAAGCTAGCCTAGTTATGTGACCAGTCCCCTCAGAAGATGATGTAGCACCATCAGGTTGTCTAGCAGAACCATCCCCAATGTGAGAAGGATTCCATGATGACTCATGAGCATCAACGCCCTCAGGCGACTGAGTCTAAAAGTGAAAATTAGATGAGAGTTAGAAACTTCATGTTCACCAACAAATAAAGTGGAGAAGAAATGAAGGTCCCTTTTCTTATTCTCCATAAATAACATTTCAAAGAGCAAAGCAATGGCAGTCATACCCCAGGTTCCAGAGCAAGTTTTGGGGGAGTTTGTGCCCTTAAGTTATTCCAGTCAACCCCCTTGAAAAACGGATGTCTTTTCAAAGCAGTATAACCATCGGGTCCTGCACCTGGTCTCCTGCTGGGGTCCAAATCCTGCATCATAATTGCACAGCTATTTAGAATTAAAACTTCACAAACTAATAACCCATCGAATTGCAACTTAAAGCATGCTAAAAACAAATTGTTACATGTACCATTGAAGGATGAATTATGCTATAATGCATTATAGTATTAGCCTTAATGTATTATTTTTTTCAAGTTTATCAACTATAATGCATTATTATGATATCTTGATAAGTTTGATTGATATGTACTCTAATAAATATGATGTCTTTTTCAATTTTCATGTAATATCTTTTTCTCAAAAAATTGTTCACTGCTCTGTATAAATATATTTACATACATATCTATATAAACCTATATATCTATTATCTAACAGTCTACAACTATACCTTCTCACTTCGTATTGTTATTACCATCATCGTTATTCTTATTGCAAAGGCCACACCATGCTCACATGTGCTTCACACGATCACACCCCCCCCAAAACACCCCATCCTGACCCTCAGAAAAAGCATGGCCAGGGACATTCTCTAGCAGACTCTAAGGCTAGATTCCCAGGATAGTGGAAGAACCTTGGAACAAATGGCAGTGAAAAAAACTACTATGAAAAAGTTTTAAGCTCGATAACCAATAGAAATCAATGGGAACTGGTGATAATTGTACTAAATAAATTATGCTGGTTGTAAAAGGGCACAGAAACTGAACAAAGTAGTCAAAGGATGAAAAGCTTCATCTGCAATTACCAGCTTCCCCTCTAATTTTCCAGAATTACAAGGCTAACCCCTTTAGAGGAATGAATTTGACTATTGTTGCCTCCAAATCAACAGAAAAAATAAATAAATATATAAATCTTTCAAACTTGTGTTTGCACAACATCACCCTATCTCACAATACTGTCCTACATGAAAGCCAGAAATGAAACACTTCAACCGTGGACTTTGCTTTATGCTTCTAGTTTGTCAATTTAAAGAGTATCAATGACTACAAAAATAGGAATAGGTTAATTTGTTAAAAGTGTAGCAATGTATATAAAATTAGAGAGTATAAGGGATGCTGGGATTCCGGCATGCACAGTCATAAAATACTAACCAATAGCCGGTCAATAAGGTCTCTTGCTTCGTCAGAAAAGTAATCTGGAAATCGAATTTCCCTTGCTATAATTCTTTGGAAAATAAGCCATTCACTTGCATCTTTAAAAGGGGAAGTTCCAGAAAGCATTTGATACAATGTGCATCCAAGTGCCCAGAGGTCATTTCTGTGGCAATATATCAAGGGAAGTAAACCAAAAAAAAGAAAAAAAAAAGAGGTTTTTATATGGGGAGCTGGTTTGGAACAAAAGCAATAAAGAAACTCTGCATGAACAAACTTTTGACAGCTTAAATGTCAAGAATCATCCATGATTTAGAAAAAATAATGAACTAAAGTAAAATAATCTATATACACAGAAAGCTGGCATAAGAAATAATATTATCACAACTACATAAAATTCATCTATATTACTGGATAATTTAGTCCCTACCCAAAAGTTGCTGGAGAGGAATTAAGAACCTCTGGAGGGACATAAGCAGCTGTTCCCACAAACGTGCAAGCTTTATCATCTAGGAATACAAAGAAAAAAAAATAAAAACAATATGCAAGAATAATTATAAACATAACAAAGCAGCTTCTTCATTGCTCCTATTTTACCTGATGCTGCATTTGGAAGGACAGTGATTTGGCTATCCTGCATAGGCTTCACACTCCCAAAATCGGCTATTTTAATATGTCCTTCAGCTGTAAGTAATAGGTTCTCTGGCTGCATTTAAGAAATTTAATATTCGCACATGGCCATATATGGCAATGATGCAGTATAATCATGCTGCAGAACTACCTTTATATCACGATGTATCAATCCCAAATGATGTATGTATTCCAGAGCATCCACAACTTCAGCTGCATAGAATTGTGCCTCAGCCTCTGTTAGACGACCTTTCTGCACACAAGAAATCAGAAAGCTTGTTAGTAGATATCATGCAGTAACAAGCATGCAGAAAGATAATAGCCTACATGTTAACAACTTCCAAATTCCAAACAATATTAAAAGTACAAATATTTCTCTTAAGAGAGGCCAACAATTCCTAACAAGTCTTGATAGCATCACAAATATAAAAGGATTTAATAACTGCTTTGGCCCATAGGCAATTTCACTTTTACCTATATTGATCACTTGAATTTCCACTGACAAAAGAAGAATATATAATCCTAATAGTAGCAGGCAAAAAAGCTGAAAATTTCTCCCTTAAAATAATCAACTGATAACAAAAAAAATGAATTAGGTTACAGTAATTCAACTTATGTTAAATTTTAACCTAGTCAACTAAAAACCAGAGAGTAAAATACTCCAACCTCCCCTCTATTTGCCTGATTTTTAACATACCCCCTTCTATTTTCAAAGGCTACACAAAACTTCCTTAACACTTACACATACCCCTTGTGCTTTGGAAAAATGCTAGACATAAATCCAATTAAGCACAATAAGCCTAAAATTAACTAACAGAGTCGTTAACCAACCGTTAATGACCTTGAAATGTATTTTTACCCTTAATTTCATCAATATTGCTTGTAATACTAAATGATTTTTGCTTGAAACAACATTCCTATCCTTAAATTTCTACCCTTAATAGCATTTCTCCCCTTAATTTCATCAGTATTACATGTAACACTGATGAAATTAAGGGTAGAAATGCCATTTCAAGGTCATTAATGGTTGACTAATGACTCTGTTAGTCAATTTTAACTCTGCCTATGTTGAGCTTTGTTGCAAATATTCACATAGCCGGTCCCAAGCCCGGATAAAAGAGGAGGGTTGTGTTAGGCAGTCGACAGCCAACGTAAAACTTTGTCGAATCTTTATGACATGGATCAACGAAGTAATTGTGTTAATGCTAGTTTATGATAGAGCACAATGGCGTCGTTTGATCCATGTAGCCGACCCCACCTAGTGGGAAAAGGCTTGGTTGTTGTTGTTGTTGTTGTTGAGCTTAATTGGGCTTATGTGTAGCGCTTTTCCAAAATACAAGGGGTGTCTGTATAAGTGTTAACGGAGTTTTGTTTAGCTTTTGAAAATAAAAGGGGATAAGTGAAAAATCAGGCAAATAGAGAGGAAGTTGGAGTATTTTACTCAAAAACAAAACTATACACAACTCAAAGAAAGTGTGATGTTTTATAAAGAAAATAAGAAACTACACTTCTGATGTCCATTTGAATATCCTAGGACTTAACACTTGTGATGTCCCTTGACATAGCTCATGAAGATGATAAAAAGGCATCATGTACATTTAAGTTTCATTTACAAGAGAGCTGAAACCCTCCATATCCCTTTTTATATTGCTGCTTCTGCACTTGGGACCATCTTAATATATCTATATGTTGCTAACATGGAACAAAAGCTAATTCTTCTACTGAAGTTGGAGAATCAAGTATTGTTTGGAACAATGGAGGTGGTCATGCTGTTCGAAAGGCAACTTCTTCGCTCAACAACAATGTAATTCACCATGTCAATATTAGGAATGTTGGGAATGCTGTTAATTAAGCTGCTAGTGGGGCACATAACGCATGTGTCAAAAGATATGCTGATGAGGGAGAAGGAACATTGGTCGTTAATTGAGAGGAATTAGGGGATGTCCAAGTATGCAACCTTTAATAAAATATTACGTGTATATGAATACTATTTTAATTTCTGAGGGTACTTCCATCTTTTTGGAAGTTTTTGTTCTAGTAGACATTATGGATTCGTATTTTAGAACAATATGTTCGAATGAGATTTGATCTATCATGTAATCTGTCACTTTTTGATATTTTAGTGATAGATCATGTGTGTATGGATTAGCTCATTTTGTATTCAGAAAATCTTACAATCAAAATGCAGCAAAGACAGCTCTTGGCTGAAAAGCTTTTTTTGTGTAAAGATTTCACAAAACCAAACATGTGTTTAATTGTATAACATACCCTTTTATCACAAAGTGATAAAGTTTGTTATTAACTTGTTTAATGGCCCTATTTTTTATGGGCTTCGGTAAAATCCTAATGAGTTTTATAAAACAGTAACATAAATTGGCTTCAATGGATTTTTGGGCAGGAGTTATAAGGAGGAAGACAGAAACCCAGGCTCTCAATTTTAGTCAATGCTTTAGATATTCACACTTGTTATAGAAGATTGAAGATACTAAACTAAAAAAAGGATTGAAGATTGAAAAAAAAAATACCGAATAATAGAATATTGAAATCAAATTTGAATTATTAAGAGGGAATCAAAAGACTTGAAAATAAAGAAGAACAGTGAAACTGATTATGAATGAATTGCTTGAGTAAATCTTCACTCAGCATACATGTATTTATACACATAAGAAAAATAAATACAACTTCTATTTACAAGAAGAATAATTAAAGACTAAAACTATTCCCCATGATTTTATTCTTTCCAACACTAACAATCACATTTCCCATGCTAACTAATTCAATATTCAACACTCCCCCTCAAGCTGGAGCATATAAATCATATGCACCAAGCTTGTTACATATGAACTGTACTCGAGGACCCCTAAGAGATTTGGTGAAAATATCTGCGAGCTGATTATTTGAGTTGACAAAGGCAGTCACTACTTCTCCACTTTGTATCTTCTCTCTCACAAAATGACAATCAATTTCTATGTGTTTAGTCCTCTCATGAAACACCGGGTTAGAGGCGATATGGAGGGCTGCCTGATTATCACATATAAGCCCCATCTTTCCTGATTCACACAATTTGAGTTCATTAATTAATTGTTTCAGCCATATTAGCTCACATGTTGCAAGTGCCATAGCACGATATTCTGCTTCTGCACTCGATCTTGCCACAACACTTTGTTTCTTACTTTTCCAAGATATTAGGTTACCACCAAAAAGAACACAATAACCTGATGTAGAACGTCTATCGAATGGAGAACCTGCCCAATCTGCATCTGTGTATCCCACAATCTGAGTATGTCCTTTGTCTTCATACAATAGGCCTTTTCCAGGAGCCCCTTTGACATATCTAAGAACTCTAATAGCTGCATCCCAATGTCCTTCACATGGTGAGTCGAGAAATTGACTAAGGATGCTCATAGCAAAGGATATATCTGGTCGGGTAACAGTCAAATAATTTAATCGGCCAATCAACCTGCGATATTTGGCTGGATCAGATAATGGTTCTCCTTGATCTGGACTGAGTTTGGCATTGGGATCCATTGGTGTATCTATTGGCCTAGAATCCAACATTCCAGTTTCCTTGAGAATGTCTAATGCATACTTTCTCTGTGAGATACAAATCCCTGCATTAGATTGTGCCACTTCTATTCCTAGGAAATATTTCAACCTTCCAAGGTCCTTAGTCTGAAAGTGATCAAATAGGTGTTGTTTTAACTTCACAATACCTTCTTGATCATCTCCAGTGATAACAATATCATCGACATAAACAATCAGATATATGGAAGTTCCAGAGGAGGAATGATGATAGAAAACGAGTGATCGGCCTCACTTGCGAACCATACCAAAATCTAATATAACAGTTGAATCTTCCAAACCAAGCTCGAGGAGACTGTTTCAAGCCATATAATGATTTGCAACAGACCAAGAAGCAACAAATCCGGAGGTTGCTCCATCTACACCTCTTCTTGGAGATCACCATGTAAGAATGCATTCTTAATATCAAGTTGATAAAGTGGCCAGTGACGGATGGCTGCCATGGAAAGGAAAAGACGAACGGATGCCATTTTCGCAACCGGAGAGAAAGTATCACCATAATCAAGGCCAAAAATTTGAGTGAAACCCTTAGCAACAAGACGAGCTTTCAATCAATCAACAGTTCCATCGACCTTAACTGTGTAAATCCATCGACATCCCACAGATAACAAGTTCCCAAATACCATTGGCATGTAATGCGTAAGATCTCTTCTAACATTGCTTCTGGATGGGAGAGGGCATCGGTGCATTGTTTTTGGTATAATCACGAAAGACAAAGAAGAGATAAAGGCATAATGGGAAGAAGACAAGCGATGATAACTCAAAAAAATTATAAATGGGATGAGGATTGCGAGAAGAACGAATACCTTTTCGAGTAGCAATGGGAGGACTGGAGAAAACATCCGGAGTAGGATCTGCGGAGGGTTTAGCCACTGGTTCTGGTTGTGAAGCAGCATGGATTGCATATGGACCATTAGCCACACGAGGTCGACGATGATAAACTTGGAGAGGTTTATCTGTACGGACAAATGGGGTAGAAGTAAGGGAGGTCCGTCTAAGTAAGGAAAGCATTCGGTGACAGGAGAGATAATATCATATGTAGAGAAAAAAATGAGTATTTTCAAGAAAAGTAACATCTGTAGACACAATAAAACGGTTAAGTTCAGGGGAAAAACATCGATATCCTTTTTGGAATCTAGTATATCCCAAGAAGACACACTTAATAGAACGAGCGAGTTAACTTATCTTTCCCGCATGAACAAAACAAGTGCAACCAAAAATGCGTAATGGAAGAGAGAAAATAGGCTCGTGAGGAAATAAAATCGAATGAGGGATTTGATTTTGCAAGACAGAAGAAGACATACGATTAATAAGGTAGCACGCAGTAAGGATAGCTTCACTCCAAAACCGAAGGGGAACATGAGTATGAATAAGCGAGTGCGAGCGCTTTCTAGTAAGTGATGGTGTTTACGCTCGGCAACTCCATTTTGTTGTGGAGTGTGTGGACAAGAAGATTGATGGAGAATACCTGCGAAAAGCTAAAGGATGAAAAGGATGCAGAAAAATATTCTTGTCACTGAAATTTTAATAGTAGATTGAGCTCTGTGTATGATTTCAAACAAAATGATTTGAATATAGAAAACAATTTTAAATATAACCAAGTGGTCATCAATGGTAACAAAATAACAAACCTTGACACGAGGGAACACGACTTGGACCCCAAACATCTGAATGAATAATGGCAAAAAGGAGACGCAGCTCTCTTATTGACACGATTAGAAAAGGAAGTGCGAACATGTTTTCCCAATTGACAGGATTCACACTCTAAGTTATTAAGACTCGATAAGCTAGGAACCATAGTTTGGGCTTGGATATGACTGAATCAATTTTGGAATTAACTTGGTATGGTCAAACGATGCTAGATTCACATCCTGGGGCAATCGTCCATAACGAAATCAAAAAAAAGTGTGTCAAAAGATATTAAATTAAAAGGACAGGTTAGCTGATGAGGGGAGAAGGAACATTGGTAATTTTAGAACCATCGTAATTGATAGAAGAGAGGTTGTTCAAGTTAGAAAGGGATGTCCAAGTGTTATGCAATCAAGGACCCATGGTTCAAGAAAATATCAACGTTACCGAATGTGCATGGAAGTGAATACTATTCTAATTCATTTCTAAATACCATGTGTTTCCTGGGGTTGGAAGGAGCTTCTCATCTTTATCATATTAGCGACCTTTGGAGGACGACCATGTTTCTTGTATCTTACTCGTAGACATTATGGAAACACGATTACCACGACTATTTTAGACCACAATATGTCCTCGAATGAAGATTTGATCTATCATGTAATCTGTCACTTTTTGATTTTCATTTTAGTGATTAGCATCAGCAGATCATGTCTAGCTTTCAGTGAGGATTAGCTCATTTTGTATTCAGAAAATCTTACAATCAAAATGCAGCAAAGACAGCTCTTGGCTGAAAACGATCCCATACCTTTTTGCTTTTTCAACTTTCTTCCAAGTTGCCGATCATTGTCTTCTTTTAAAAGATGATCTTCATACCAACAACCTATGAACCAAAGTTCCACCGAATCACCCATGCTAGATAAACCACCAAATTTTTCATGTGTTGTTTCCGAATTGTATAGGTGATTTCTCCTTTTGATCACAAAGTGAACAAGAGTAAAGTTTGGTGGAGGTTATAAGGGCAAAATAACTTGGAAAGTGTAATGGCCAACTATTTTTTATGGGCTTCGGTGAAATTTCTAAGAGTTTTATAAAACAGTAACATAAATTGGCTTCAATGGATTTTTGGGCAGGAGTTATAAGGAGGAAGACAGAAACCCAGGCTCTCAATTTTAGTCAATGCTTTAGATATTCACACTTGTTATAGAAGATTGAAGATACTAAACTAAAAAAAGGATTGAAGATTGAAAAAAAAAAATACCGAATAATAGAATATTGAAATCAAATTTGAATTATTAGCTGCAAAGAGGGAATCAAAAGCACATGGAGAAACAATATGAGAAAAAAAACCCATGCTGCAAGGTCATAAATTTTCAATCTAAAGATATACCATCTCATATTCATAGTGTTAATTATGGTTAATTTTAATGTTTGAAGGAATACTCTGTTAACAGATTTAGAATGGGGGTTAGTCAATCTGGTCAAATGGGGGTGTAGTATAGATTTTAGGCAAGAATTTAGTGTCATATCAAGAAATCTTAAGGGGTGAAGTGTAATTTAATTTACCCTTCATTTTAAAATGTTTGCTTATGTGTATACAAAGAATTGATTAAAAAGATAATACTAGCTTATCTAGAATCTAGGATAACCCAGTAAGAAAAAAACCCTTTCTAATGCAGTTTATAATTTCCTCTTTTTGGAAAATTATAAAGAGGACAACAAAATCAAAGCAAATATTATAGTTTTATTGTTTTATTGTTAAGACTAAGACCTAACATAAGACTAAACATGGGTCCTGCTGGACTAAGACACTGTCAGTACATGCTATAGAAATTTTTTCCAAACAAATTAATTATACCCCAACACATGGAACACATGCCTTGAAGTTTTATGTTAGCTTACCCTGGTTATTTGATCAAAAAGTTCTCCACCTTCACAGGATTCAAGTGCCATGTCTTCTCCAATGTAAAAGGAACAGAAGAAAAAAAAAGATACAAATGTCAAATAAGATAGACCAACTTGGCAAACAAGGGGAGCAAAAAGAAGACTCAGAAGAAATCATGCAGAAAGGAGTATGCCACAGGAAAAGCGAGTATATAGAGAAAATACACTCAGGAATACTTACACAGAGAAAATGTGTCTTGAAATGTGAAATATAGTCGCACAATGCCAGGATGATCCAGTTGATCAAGCACTATGCGTTCCAACTTCACATAAGCGGTTTTGTTCTCTTTAGTAATAAATTTTTTGTCCATGATCTTCATCGCATACACAGCTCCTGTGTCCTTCTTCTTTGCCCTCACAACCTTAAAACATAATAAGAAAGATATTTAGTGAAAATTTACAAGAAAAAGTAAATCCACTCAAAGTCCCAAACAAATGTCCAGCAGATTACCAAAAAAAAAATGTGTCGAAATGGTACAAATTACAAGGAATATTTCCTTCAAACATCAGAATTTTTTGTGCACAGCCAGCCAAAAATGTTGGGCAAAGAAGGAAAAACAAATCATAAATCAAGCAAGACAGTAGACAGGGAGATTACAAGTGCAAGAGCTATAGAGGCACAGGTAAAGGAGATGATCAGATCTACCTAGAAGTTCACAACACCTTTCTTTGACACTGAAAAAAATTAGAAACCCGATATTCTGTGCAGATAATTATATACCCAAACTCTAGAAAATTAAGTGTCCCAAAGGGTTGAAAGAATAAGACAACTTGTATTCAAACAACTGGAATTGTTGATGCAATTTAGATACCACAACAGCAAGCCAAAAGAAGTCAACAGAAAGGGGAAAAAATCAGTTGAGAAAGAGAAGCAAAGAAAGGTGTTTACTAAAACATGTAGCTGGGACCATATTCCCTTACTTTACTACAAAAATATTAAAAAAAAAATTGTTTTAAGTAAGATGTCAGACACTTGCATTGGATAGCAATGCAGTTTAAATAAGTGCACTCTTATGGCAAGCCACATGCAGGGTGAAATTCCTCACAAATTAGAAAAAGAGAACCTTTTGTGCAAAAGAAGTAAGGCATCACATAATACACTCGAAGGAAGTATATGGTGCTGATTTCATGCACTAGTAGTTTCATGTAAATTCCAGTTGGGTAAACCCCATACAGTCAAGTCAATCATTACTTCAGTTCACTTCATTTTCTACAGCCTACACTTTGCTTTACTTCCAGCTCTGTAACTTATGTATTTAATTACTTCAAAAGTAATCTTGAGGCCCCATTTGTATTGTTAAAGACCAAAAAAAATGGTATCTTTGAATATAGTTCACAATACCACAAGACCTATCAAGAAACATTATAGCTCACTAATTCTATCAAAATAAAAACATTATAGCTCACTAAAGTAGTTTTTTTTCCCCTGTAGAGAGGATGAGAAGGGGTGGAGGTGCAAGCAGCCTTCATAATAGGTTTTTCAGCTACCATTGAAGCCAGAGTATAAAGAAGAATCTTCCTTATAAATCAAAATGCCCCAAAAGAATAAGGTATCATATGGTGTTTCATGCAATATATAGCAACAAGGATTACAATATTGCCCAATGATCTCTACAGCACAACACCCATCAACGATTATCCAAGTGGTAACCATCAATCAACAAAACTGAATAGATTACATGTATTTATATAACAAAACTACAATGCCAACAACATCCATCCATCAAAGCATTCCATAATAAAACACTCACCAAAAAAACACAAAAATAAAAGCAAACCAACAGCAACAAAAATCAAAATTACATGTGCCAGACCTTAGAATAAGAGCCAACACCATAGATCTTGCCCAATTCAAAGTCCTGAATGGTGTAATTCTCCTGGGGAGCCCTAAAAGCAAAGCTCTTGGATCTCTGGACATTCCCACCACCACCACCATTGGAAGAGGAAGAATTATTCCCCTGAATCTTCAACTTGGAATCAAAATCCTTCTCCATTTCCAACATTGCTTGGTTGCAAATAAAGCTCCACTCTACATTCCCACCACTTTCTCTCTCTAGAACCTCATTTTTTCTCTCTAGAATCCTGGGGAAGAGAGCTTGGGAGGGTCAAAGAGAGATGAACCCCAGGAAACCCTTTTGGATGAAAAGGAAAAGGGTGAAGAGAATTATGTGATTACAACGTGAAAGTGATGAGCTTTAGGTTTGTTTCAATTTGAAAACCCTATCCCTAGAGAGAGAAAGAAAGAAAAAAAAAAGGGGGGGGGGGGGGGGGGATTGAATTGAAGAGGAAGGAGAAGAGGTGGCACATCACATGGGGAAGGAATGATGATGGAGAACGAGATCATTCATCTTTCTCAATCATGCCTTATTTCTTTCTCTCACTCACTCTTTGTTGTGGCTATTATGCCAAAATCAGGCATGGAAACACCTTTTTCATGGGGAGGTGTTGTGTTGCATAAATAATGCATATAATTACAAGCTTTTGTGCAATTTCATGCTGTTGTGTCACTATCTTGTTTGGAATGGATATAATAGTCCACACGACTCTATGCCAATTCGGCTAAACGGTTCAATTCAACATCAGATTTGATGGTTCGACCAGTCTGACCGAACATTGGATTGGATTGGATTGGATGGTTAAAGGGGTGCTCAATTACCGGTCCGATCCAAAGCTAATTTAATCATGATGGTTTTTAAATTTTGGTCTAATTTTTTTTTATAGAATTCGGGTCACATCTTAAATTAGTATAATTTGATTTAATATTATATAATATATTAAAATTTATAATTTTATGAAAATTAATAATAAAATATAAGATTTTTAATTTAAATTAATATTTTTATTAATATAATATATTTCAAAATACATATTACATAATTTTTATTTCATATTTTTTAAATTTTATAATTTAATTATACATAATATTTAAATTTTTATATTTTATTTAAATATCGAATTAATCCACTCTTACTCTAAGGCCATAATCGAGTCAAATTTGGTCTAAAAATTAGGCCAATAAAAATATTGAAGTTTGTCCAAACTTTGAAGTTTTGATTTAATTTAATTTTATAATTAAATTTATGGTAAAATAACTTTTGATCAAATCTTTCAGCAAGTAAAGTTCTTTATAGGTAAACGCAAGGACGTGTGATTAAATCTCGACTTTACTATTTTTCCTCTCCAATGCATATAAAAATCATTTATTGGTTTAAATGTCAAGATTTTTTCAGATCAATTATCTATGATAAAAAAATTATTTTTGATCACTTAAAATTAATCAAAATTTTATATTTTTAATATTTAATAAATATTTTTATATATTTAATATTGTTATATGTAAATTATTTTTATAACATTAATTCGAACTAGACCCGTATTTCATCAATTCATTATACATTTCAATTTTAACAGCATTGGTTTTGAAAAAAAAAAATTGTTGCATTCTATGTAGATAGAGTGACAAAATGAGTTGGCTTAACTGTGCCAAGTATGTTTTGGACTAATATTTTGTTAATTCAAAATCAGTTGTGGGTTGCAGGTTAGACAAGTCTATTCACTAACTCGATAATTATTTTATTTTAAAATAATATTAAATTTAATCTTTAAAAAATTTAAATGAGTGAAAAATAAGAAATTTGGGTTACTCAATTTTAGATTAATGATAAATAAATTAAATAACTAGTCTATTTGTAAACTGAATTTTAAATTTTCAAACAAAAAATGATAATTTCTTTTTAAGTGTGTATTATTAGATTAAAAAATATTAAAATTTAATCTTACAGATCATTCCAACTTGAAGTGGGCCAAACCAAATTAAGTTTGAGATTAAACTTTTTAAGCTCAATTCACACTTTTTGTTAGACTATAATGGATTGACCCATTTTTACAACTCTATATGTAGAAATCAATTTTTTGCTTAATTGAGTCAAACATAAAATAAGTTATCAATTTTCTAGTGAGTTATGTAATTTACTAAGAGTATACAAGACTAGAATTGGTTTGTTAATTAGGTGAGGTCTGAGTTCTTGGAGTATAACTCAATTTCAATATTGGAAAATAAGCTAAGATCAAGTCTAAACTATTTGTCCCCCTATATTTTTGAGTCGGTATCAACCACCTGGCATGACCCAAAATAAATGAATGTTTTTTTTATATATATTAGTAATACCTACAATGCCACTTTGAGAGAACGGGGAGGTGTTTAAACTTCTATTTTGGCATACCCTGGTTCAGTATTTATACTAAATTTAGCATTGCTTTTCTTGTACTATCCATCAGAATATTGGTAGACTTTTTTTCATAACTCACATTTACTTCAATTCATGAGATTTTGCAACATTCTGTACCTTGTCTTGTTAAATAACCACTTGAATAGCAATCGTATATTTTTAAGAGAAAATTTGTTCAATTAATATACTACTTCATTTTTTCTAACAAGAATAAAATTTAATGACTTAGCTTTTTTGGGGTTACAATTATAACTTAGCTTATTAATTATATACATGTTAGATTTTATATTTTGTCCAAATTTTGAGATGGCCTGGTCTAACATGATCATGGCCCGCCCAAGCACACATATTTGAACATGACAAACTTGAGTATAAGGTCGAGATTGGGCCTAACAAATAGATCAGTCAAAATTTCAGGTAAGGATTAAGTCAAATTAAATCAGTCCAATTTGCCATATGAACAGCCCATAGAATCTAGCATGCTTGTTCTTTCTTGCTATCTCTGTCATTTTAAACTTTTTGGTTGCCGATAATATATTTTATTATTAACTATTTTAAGTTTATTTATGACATTTTCACTTCAACCACAAGTGTAACTGGTTGAAAATTAATTTTTAAAACATTGTTCACTATTAAATTAAACAGGATATTTTTAATTTTGTCACAGATAGAAATAACTATGTCTCCTCCTCTTCAAATGAAAGTTTGATCTTGGCAATGCAAGAAGTAAATCAATTTAAAAGAAATTAAATTTGAGAATTTGTTTCAAGACCCATAATGATCTGATTAGTTACAATAAATGGTGAGTTTTTAAGTGGAAACTCATGAAACAAGAGCAATTATATATCCAGAGCAAGACTAGGGTAGCTTGAAAGAGGTATAACCAAGAAGAAGAAATTGACTTTTAAATTTTAAGAAACCTTCCTGCAGCTAGTCGAGGAGTTATTCACATGGTACTTGCATTTGTATACGTCATGTCTTAATCAATATGAGTTTTATCTGTTAGGCCCCTAATTTGGAAACTCATGATTTGTGCAACCATGTTTTTAAACTCAACGACCATGTATGGTTTTAAACCAACTCCCATCTTTTGGTGTGGAAGGTTAGACAAATTTGACTTGGAAAAAAGACTTTTCAAAAAGAAAAGGTTGATGCTACATTTTTTTTTAATCAAAATCAAAATGTAGGACATTCCCCATGTGCAGATACGTTGAAGTTGAAGACATTATCTTTGGGCAAATAATGATGCTTTATGTGAAGAGTTTGCCACGCAACTTATTCTTTGGTCTTCATGTGAAGAAATTAAAAGGATGGAATATTTATAAGGCAATCCAAATAAATTTAACATGTAATAAAATTTTGAGCAAATTTAAACGAAGGTGCTGCTGAAAGATTTATGAAATAATATTGCCCAATTTTATTCATAAATCGACATAATAATCTCATAGGAATGGGATTATGGGAATGAGTATGTCCATAGAATTGGGAAGCGAAGCTGATGTATGTGCATATGTTTGAATGTTTGTTATGAGTTAGTTACAGATTGAAAAATTCTAAAGAGTATTAAAATATTCCCACGTGGAACCCGTTGCTCTTCCCTAACATAATCCTGCATTTTTTTTTAATTGGTTGCAATGACCCTGCATTTTAGTATCCAACCTATCATTGAACATTAATTCTTATGAAAAGGCTCGATCTGAGAGAGAAAGAGGAAATGTTATGTGAGCACAAGCTCTAACTAGCACCATGCCAGCAACTAGCTTCACGATAATTTGGAAAGTGTCATGTTATGAGTGAAAAATGTAAACTAATACTATGCAAAACTGGTGGACTTCTGCACATGTAAAGATGGTTCTGCACAAGAACATTTTTGTATTTTTTTTTCTCAAATATGTTACTATCATAGTATCATGTTCTTAAAGAAAATAATAGTATCCAGATCCTATCTAAAAAACTTTTATAGCGACCATCTGGTTACATACACCAAAACCTCGAGTTATTCTAAGCCGGTAATTATGTGCATCAAATAGGTTACTAGTACAATATAGCAAATGGAAGAAATTACCTTCATTGAATCAATTGAATATGAAAAGTAGTAATGTTTTAACCATGGCTCAAGAATTAGTGATATCCTCCAACTTCTTTGCTTGTATGGAAGCTGACCGGTTAATGGCTAAAATGCCTTTCCACTTGCGGAAGATGATATTTGGATGCTGATTGCTCCCTCTTTTAATACGTTGGGCCAAATTTGACATTTAGATACACTCGTTTTACTCAATAACAGGAGGTGGTCCATTGTTATTTTTGTAAAATTGAAGTACCCGAGAAAATTAATATTAGATCCCGCAACAATAAAATTTGTCTTTTCCCCTAGTAATAGTAGGAACTTATTAAAGAGTCAGTCACCTTTGACCTTTCACATTCAACTCCCTACCTCCAGAAGTGATAATTTGAGTTTTAAACAAAATATTTGTCGGGCCATGGCAACGCAGTGCTTCAATTTTGTAACAAAACCAAGCATAACCTTATGCTGCAATCAAACATCAAACAATTTCGAAGCTAGCCGTGACTCCAGATGTCATTTCATTTTGCGTCAATGCCAAGTGCACCAAGGTTGTAAAGATTAAAAAAGCACAGATTTGTGCACTCGTTGGATTTTCCATATGAATTAGTGCATAAAAATGTTAATGTAACCAGAGATAAATCTAGTGATGCAGAATATGCTGTGATTTTTGGTATTTTGTCTTGCAAGATCATGTAGACACATTCATGATGGCCATCATAGTTTAGATTCATCCCCTTCCTTAAACCAGAAACATCAAACAAGTCAATCTAAGAATAAATGAGCCATCCTAAAATAAAAGGCTTAGAAATAGTGAAAAAGCAATCAAAATTAGAATCAACACCAAGTACTGGAGAATCAAAATTACAGTTTCTAGGGAATGTATTTAGGAAACAGTTCTTCTACTATCCCTATTTTTCCATTTGTCATACTCTCATCCTTCTTGAATCTTTCTCTTTCCCTGTGTTTCCACCTTCCATCCCAACATCATCACAAATAACTCCCGGGGGTTTGGAGGCACAAATTAAAAAATATAACATGAAAAGGCCATTACAGAACCAATTTACATGTTGCAGACATTCTATTGGAAACCCCCCCCTAAAGTAAGATTCACAGTGGGGTGCAAAGTATAGACAAGAAGACTTTATACCCGCAAAGATGTAAAAATACAAAAGTTGGCAAGGATCTAGCTAAAACAAAAAAAAAAGGAAAAGAAAAAAACTACCTACTATACATCCCAACCATCTTTTCGACTATCAAATCCCCATTTACGACCGGCCAAACTTCCATACATCTCTGAAAATTTCAGAAGGCAACGACTTCTCAAATGATAATGCACTTTCGTGTTTCGGCTAATTGCTGCCCCAGAAAACTTTGAAGTGTCAATTGCCCAAGCTGGTTTCACATAATCAACGGTCCTCGATGAGCTCGCATTGGCATACAAGTAATTTAAAAGCACATCTTCACAGTTAAAGTACTTGTCCACCATTTCCCTCCCTTTCTTGGCCTCCTCACCCCAGTACCTCTTGAAAGCTACTTGAGAATCAATAAATGCTGCACCCGTAAGAATCATGTTGTACCCTTTATGCTTTCGGGCATATTTTTCTCCTCTATATTTCAATGGGCTCCCATCAATAAGCCGAGGATAGAATCCAACAATCCGATCCGGGTGCTGACGCCATACCTTAAAACCTCGCTCAACATCATCACATGTCATCAAAATGTCATCATCAAGCTCAAGGACAGCTCGTGTCTTTATCAACGAGTCAACCTTGAACCGATTATTTAGAGAGTTCTTTTCCTCTACCCTAATCCTCACCGGTACTGCAGAGTCCAGATCACTCAATTTTGGAGGGACTCCCTTGTTCCACACCACAACTATCTCCTGCACAGAAGAGCATCTTGAGTAATGTCTCACATACATCTTCAAGTTCCAGAGACGAGCATCATAGGTCATTGTCAATAATGTGAACTGGGAATATTGTCCTTTCAACGGGTAAGGTTCTTCTGAACCGTTACCCCCGTAGATATTTTTCACTCCTATGCACATCAATCCAACCCCTACCGCAAATATTATAGCAAGAATAAACCTCCTAGCCCAAGCATTATGCTTTATCTTACCTCGGAGAAATGTTGGGAATCTGTTCAAGCGGCTGCAAAACCGCCTTACTCTTGAAGAGAACACACTTGATCTTTCCCAAGTCAAGAGAGTAAAATTCCTCTTCCCAGAGTTATGAATGAACCAATTGAGAGGGACAATGCAATTCACAAATCCAAGTAACACACCCAATAGCACAATGAGTACAGCAGCAACTGCAACAGAAGCGCAACCAACCATGAACCGCCGGACTGAATCTCCAGAAGGAACACGATCGCCATCCATAACCCCAACCCAGTCACCAGATGGCAGCTGTTGCACATCTAGGTGATGGTATCGAGCACCATTCCAAGCATTTCGGCCCTTGGTTGGCTCAACAAAACCCAAGGGTACTTCAACTTCTTTGTAATCTTCACTGGTAAGAGTTTCTATCTTAAACACACGCGCCCGTCTCCCATATGTATCACCACAGTCCTGACCAACACGATAAAGATTCCCTTCATATAAAAATGGCCTGCCTCCATTGCGAGCTCCCAAGCTCTTGTCAATGTTATAGATGGGGTTTTTCTTGTGAGGTTTCCAAGGTCCAAGAGGTGAATTGCTATACCAAATCTCCAGCTGTCCATTTTTCTTGGTGCCAAAACCACTATGATCTGAGCCAAAAAGCCAATACCTTCCATCATACTTGATGATGATGGAATCAACAAGGGGTTTTTTCATGATGACCTTTTCCAATTTCCACTGCAACGGAAAGTTAACTGCTCTGTAGAGACGAAGTTCTCCTTTTTTACTGCCTTCGGGCATCATATATATCTGTGAAGTTACAAAAGAAAAAAAAAATGAAGATTACAACAATTATAATTAAAATAAAATGATTAGTTTAAGAAGTAAATGAGCATTAGACAAGTTCATATGCTTCATATTCATAACTAAACATACACATTATTTTTCTCAGGAACAATACCTGGTCATCATGCTCAAAGACATATGGATAAGAAAGATGCCAATCCTCATTTAAGGCAATGCCCAGTTGTTGCCATGTTGCTCCTTTATCAGTACTTTTTGAAACTCCAATATCACCTTGCATAGTGATTGAATTCTTTGTCTCGTAGAACAGGTAAAAAGTACCTCCCTGATTAGCAATGCCAATATAAGTGAATAGGTTCATACTGATTACTGAATATCGAATTATCCATATAAAAAACAATAAACTTCAAAGCTGAAGACACCTAATAATGAGATATTAACCATTTTTCCACTAAGATTTCACATCACTCATGTATCCTCCACAAACATAGTCATGCATATTCCCGTTTGTGCACATGCAAATATTTATAGGCTTTAAATAATTATACCTTTTCATTTGGAGAGACTGTCATTTATTTATTTATTTTGATATAATTGGAGAGACTGTCTATGAAAACGTTCATCATACAAACTCAGATATCCAACCAACAACATAAAAAGTTTACACTATGGACTAACACCTATAAGGACCAAAGGCTGACATATACAAACTACTTGATGCAGACAAAAATTTGCAGCCTTAATGATGCCAGAATTTGTAATTAAGGACAATAACAGCCAATTGATAAACTGACAGTTAGTTTGGCAGAGAAACTTTGACAAGCAATATAAAATGGGAAAAAAGAAGGAAAAAAATTAAGATACCGTCCATTTTGAAATTATACTGTTCAAAGAGCAAACTTGCATGAATACTTTGAAAGGTACTACTTGTTTTGTCAAAACAAGTCCACAGAAATTTCAGCCTGTTCTCCAATATTGAACCTAATTCACCTGTTATATTTTTCCCAGACAACAACACAGATACTTTTCCTACAATGGTGGGAGCCTCTTGCATTGTGCTGCTCTTTGTATAGACACTTAAAAAGACCTAAACACTTCAAATGGCCACCATGTATAATTGTCCATCCTCCTAGAAAAGCATTTCAATTTCATGTTACCTTCTGATTCATCTTTGTTCATAAATTTGGAAAAGAATTTCAATGGGACACTTCATTTTCCAGTCATCACACACAGTTTATTTCCTTCCCAAACAAAATATGACAGTCCAAAGGAAGAAAAACCAGATTGACAGCAGCACTCGTGTAAATCATGTATAAGTACAACCTGTTCAATCAAACTGTAAATTTTAAAGAAACAAATTGATAAAATAGAGACTATGCAACTGCTCTAGACACTCCCCGTAATTGGATATATTCCACTAGTTTATTATTAATTTTTTTTACATGGACAACCAAGAGGACCACTGTTTCTTTTTTTAAAATACAAAAGAGGACCCCAGTTATTATATTATAGGACTAGTGATGTCTCTAAAACTCGTAAGGTTTTAGCAATATCCTATTATAATAAAAAAGGACAATGGCTTCTGCTACACACATGCAGATATATAGAGTGAGCATAAAGCCCACTTTTCATGTTCTATTATAGCATACTACTATTAGCTCCTTAACAGTACAAACAATTGATGAATTTGCTGTAAAATCCTCTCTAAGTATGACACATATAGTAAGGAACCTACTACCTTGCAGTTAAGACCAGGACCTTGCAGACAAGAACAACATACAAGATGTCACAAGATCCCCAGCCATAAATTCTCATATCATTTCTCACTTCAATTGTAACAATTAGACCTTTCCTGACCTCCCTTTCAACTTTTCAGCGGCTTCTCACTTAAGTAAACAACTATTGAATTAACTCAAGCAACTACGAAAGTATCACTTGTATATAAATACAGGCTCACTGCTTTCAGCCTGAGAAAACCTATTCTACTGCTCCATGTCAAATTTAAAGCTCCAAGCAATTTTCTCCAGAAACAGGCAAGTTAATCAAGAGAAATAAAAATAACATGATGTATTATGTTTAACTGGGCCCGTAACATTCTAATATCATGCTTCTATCATTGGGGATTAGTGATTGATAAAAAACAGACTTGGCTAACAAAACAGTAGGAAAAAAGGCAGGATATTGCTGGTCAAAGATGTACAGAAGGAATAAAAAAACAGCAAGAGAAGGATTAAAACTTTTTTATAGAATCCAAAACACCAGATACATGAAGGAAGCAAGGATGACAAGAACCTGTAACCTGAATAAAAAGGAAAGGGTCAGCAACAAAATTACTGGGAGAACCAGCATCAGAAACTGAAGCACACGTCACCACAGGATTGGCTACTGGCCAAGCAGCACTATCATCGTTCCATACATTCGCCTGCACACAACCAAGACAATCACATCCAAAGAACAAAAATTTAATTCCCACAAAACCTGGAACAAATTCCCAATTGAAATAATTTCTTATGATGATGATGATGCTGAATTGGAAGTACATCAGAACAAAAGGAAAACTTCCAACATCATAAATCATAATTCACAACAGGGGTATAAGAAAAAAACTGAAGTAATCATCATCAAAAGCTTAAAAGAACAAACAAGCTCACCAAAAAATTCAATTTTTTTCTAATATTTCTTTTAAAAATGATAACTTTAAATGAGAAATTAACTGAGGTGCATATCAACCAAAAGTCAAAATCACAATAAACCCACAAACACTAAAAAAAAAAAAAAGGCCAAACATAAACACACACAGAGAGAGAGAAGAGATTGAAGATTGAAGATTGAAGATTGAAGAAACTTACAGTTTCTATGGGTTTTAGAGAGAAGGGGGAGTCACCATAGAAAATCCCAATTGACCAAGAGCCCTCATTGTCGTCTTGGCAACCAAAAGGGTTGAGAGCCGTGTGTACAGCGGGTGAAAAAGCAAGCCAACCATAAAGGGTGGCAATCGATCCAAACAAAACGAAGCACCCAAAGAAGAAAACAAAACCAGAGGAGAAGAACCGGTTATAGTAGTGCTGGTTCTCCAATTTCCACCTACACCCACACTTGAGGCTCATATCACAACAACTACTACCGTTACCACAACCATTGGAACCACCGCCGCCGCCGCCGCCGCCGCCAATCTGGCCCGAACCCATCTGGCAAAAGGGGTCGCCGGAAATGCTCAGAACCGCCGCTTCCTCCGACGGAAGATCTCACACCGCCGTGGCTGTGCCACCGCGATGCACCTCGGTCACAAGCATTTCAAAGCCAGTTTTTTTTTTAGTTTCTCTCTCTTCTTTTCTGTTTTTGGGTTTTCTCTTTCTTTTCTTTCTCTTTCTCTCTCTATAAATGAAGTTGACGAGACAAGGTCGTAATTTTGAGAATTGTTATACGACTGGAACATGAACATCTTCAGTGTCTATATATATACCGTTTCAGCAACAAATGTTAAATGCTGTTTTTTTATTAAAAAAAACATATTAATACTAATTAATTTAATTCATTAAAATGTTTTTTCTAACGTTTGTTGCACGCGTATGGAATTGATCACTACTCGCTGTAAGTAATGGACAACTGTTCCAAGTCCAACGCGGAACGAGATAAGGCTAAAAGAGAGGAGAAATTGAAATTCACTGTTAGGAAATCGGCGAGTACGTTTATCATATGCAAAACTATACTGTTATTACGGTACTCTAGCTGTTAAATATTTATTAGCTATTGATTTTAACAATTAATAATAAATATTTAACAATTAATCATGTAAAATAATAATAAACATTTAATTAATAAGCTTATAATCTAATTTATATCTATATAAGGACATTGGAGGTTCAATCTTACATCACTTTAATTATTTCCTTATATTTATCTTAATATTTTCACCTTTAATTTAATTTAACTTTAAAATGTTTGAGTTGACGTTAAAAACAAAGAAACTTTGAGTCACTTGTTAAGGGCAGATCCTCTTTAAAAAAACTTGAATGTCAAAGTAATTAAAATAAAATATATTACTGCCTTTAAGATTAAATTAGTCTATAAGTTCTTATAATTTTATTGAATTTTTAATTAAATCTCTGCAATTTAAAAGCTTTTAAAATGATATCTTTACTTTTAAAAAATTTTAAATAAATCTTTACTTGATAACGGTCATTATAAACTATATGGATCCATTTAAAAACTCAAATAAACTGTAATGAACTATTAATAATATTTTCTGTCAAATAAATTATTATAGTTTATTTATGTTTTAAATTGATCCTTATAATTTAACAAAGGTTAATAATAGAATCTTAAAATGAGTAAAGATTTATTTAAAAATTATAAATTACAATTAAGTTTTTTATAAAAAAGTTTCGAATTCAATTTTTATTTATAATTTTTGTTGAAGTATAATTAAATATCAATGTAAGAGTGATAGGCCTCTGACTCGAGTAATTATTAGTCTTATACCCAAAAATATTGTAAAACTAAAAAGGTACTGTGGTAAGTTTTTATTCAAACCTCTAAGACATGACTTTGAAATATAGCAACCTCTCTTATCTTTAACCTTTTGTTGAAAAAAAAACTATATATATTTTCAAGTTTTCAAATTTGTGAAAATAATTTGAACTCTTCTCATTTTTTTTTCCTGAAACTTCTATGTTTTTATTTTCAAAGTTGTTCTTTTTTAAATTTTGAAAGGGGCAAACTTCGGCAACGCGTGGCCGTCGTATTTGTAGGGCAGTGTTTGGCTGGATTGTGAAGGTAGAAGGAGGCTAGGGTTTCAATTTTGAATGTGCAAACATGTGAGGTTCGGGTCCACTTACTTTAATTTTCCAACTAGGAACGAGGGAGGAGGTTACTAAGATGTGCATAATAATAATAATAATCATACCACAAAGCAAAAGGCTTTGTACAGGGTTATGAGTTATTAGAATCTAGATATATATTTTTGCCTTGAGTTCAAGCTTAATTAAACTAGTAGTTATTCCATTTATTCAAAACTAGTAATTATTCAATTTGATATAAAGAAAGAATCATTCCTTAACCAGTAAAAATAAAATAAAATCATTCCTTAAGATCCCCTAATTGTGTCTTTAAAATTCCCTCATTGTATCTTACGTCCAGATAGATAATAACAAGTTATTTTGTTTTCATGCTGGCATGTTAAAAGATTTATGTCATTTTTCATAATGGCATGTTTGGTAATTTTCTTATTTATGCTTATGGATATTCCATTAAAAAACTTACAGATTTTCACCGTCTATTAAAAAATTAGTTTCTATTTATATATCTTTTTTTATGAATATATGTACTGTTAACACCTATTTTAAGTGTGTCAAATTTAATGAAAAAAATAATAAAAAAATAAATATGATAAATATTATTGAAAAAAGTATGAAAAGATGTATATATCTATTAATGGTAAGAATATCGAATCGATACTTCTTTACTCTATATTAGGTATAAATAAAATAAAAAATTAATTTTGATGTATTATTAATGTAAATTTTTTTATACGATTAATTAATCATACATTATCATATGTGTGACTTTTGAGATAATTATTATAAAAATTAAATATTTTTAATGATATAATTATATATGATTAAATGATAGTGTAAATTTTTTTTACACTTACAATATTTGATATAAAGAAAGAATCATTCCTTAACCAGTCAAAAAAAAATCATTCCTTAAGATCCCCTAATTGTGTCTTTAAAATTCCCACATTGTATCTTACATCCAGATAATAACAAGTTATTTTGTTTTCATGCTGGCATGTTAAAAGATTTATTTTCATAATGGCATGTTTGGTAATTTTCTTATTTATGCTTATGGATATTTAATTAAAAAACTTACAGATTTTCACCGTCTATTAAAAAAATAGTTTCTATTTATATAAACTACTTTGTACTATATTAATTAAAAATAAAATAGGAGTTTAATTTTGATGTATTATTAATGTAAAATTTTTTACAATATTAATTAATCATATATTGTCACATGTATAATTTTTGAGATAATTATTATAAGAGTTAAATATTTTTAATGACATGATAATTTATGATTGAAAGATAGTGTAAAACATTTTTACACTAATAATATATTAAAATTAAATCCATAAAACAGATAAATGTAATGGAATTCTAAGAGTAAAAGAGGAAATGGAAATACCTAAAATTTATTTGGTTACCATTCAGGGTGTGTTTAGTTGGGGTTAAAAGGGGAGGAGAACTTAAGGGAATAAATTTTTATAAAGAAAAACATGTTTGATTTAGGAGTAATGAAAAAGTGAAATTTTTTGGCGGAGTAACATTTTTTCTTAATTTTGGGGTAAATTTTATCTAGCTTCAGAGTAGGGTATCTTTTATCATTCTCTCTCTCTCTCTCTCTCTCTCTCTCTCTCTCTCTTTCTCGCTATGTTGCTCAATCTTTCAACTCTCACTTTCTCGCTATTGCTCTCAGAGCAACAACCCTATTTGAGGGCTTCACGAATTGGAAATAATCATGGTATTTGAGAACTAGGGTTTTCTCAAAATAATCAGGCATACCCAAATCCCATTTCAGAGGATGAAGTGACTAAAGCAATAAAGTTCGAGTCTTCATCATCATGAGCACCTTGCAGAACCTTTCCACTATGGCATTCTCATGATTCTGATGAATGCTCTGTTCTTAAGAGTCTAAAAACAATGATGTATCAGTTAATCAGAAACAAGGTAAGCTAGTAGGCAAGGGTGGGGGAACTCGTGGAAGAGGATAGGGTATCAGTGGAGGAAGTAGAGGACGAAGGTGGTGAGGCTGAGAAATTTTTGCCAATCAACAACGAATTTGATAATGAGGAAGCCAGTGGAGGAGTGTTTGATGGTGTAAGTGGCCTTCAAGTCGGTTTCCTTATCAATGATGTGGTTCAAGTTTCGATTTTTCACCCACTTCAGACACACTTTCACTATGCCCGGCCATTGGAGATAATGGTGATAAAGCTTTGACAAAGTAAAGAGATGAAATTTGTTTCTGAAATGGTTCATATTTGCTGGGAACTATGGAATTAACAACACCCTAACCGCGTGCTTATGTTATGCGACGGTGGAGCCACTGCTTGTAGTGGGATAAATTTTTTTGTTAATTTTTTATTTTTTAATATATATATATATTGCTTCGATTTAATTTTTATTTACATACCAAACACACTTAATTTGAAGGAGTTGAAAATTTCTCTATTTCTTACAAAACATATCAAACAAGTGAAAAGGGAAACTTTACTCCATCAAGTTATACTCCATGAAAAGTTCCTCTATAAATTTTTCCTCCCTTAAATTTTATGCCACAACCAAATGCACCCTTAGAACGAGAAAGGTCAATTCGTGTGAAATACTTATTTTGTCAAATGATGTGAATTGGATCATACCATTCCACAAAAGAAAAAAAAATAAACACGATCATACCATTTTACCCCCAAATTGGGGGAAGGAAGAGGTAAATTGGATAATATTATCATTCCATTTTATTATGATTGATTACAATTAGCCTCTATACCTCTATATCCCCACCATCACTCTATTATGCAATTGTTAATCATTATTATTACAATAGCTTTAGAATTCAAACCGATCATCAGTCTGATAAAAAACATTAGGTTAATGGGTCACTGGTCGAATCGCATAAAAATAAAATAAATGTATATGTTTAATATAGATAAAAATACATAAAATATAAATATAAATATTTCTATTCACATTAACATACTTTCATTAAAAGTAATAAGAAATTTTGATTTAAAAAAATCCCAAGAGATTTTTTTGTTTGATGCAGTAACAGCCCCAACTAAAGAGTAAGATTTTTTTAAAAAAACAAAACTACATAGTACAATGCCAAAAGAGCCCTTTTAGACTCAATAAAAGCCCTAATGCCATTCTATGTTATCGCCACTTTTTCTACCATCTATTATGTGCCTCCCTTTCTGTAACTAGAGCCCATTGCAACAATGTTGTCGAAGGAAGTTCAACCCCTCCCAGATATTTCACATTTGCATTTGAGTCACTACGGCAAGGTTGGCTTAACGAGTTCACTCTCCCCGAATTGATCTGCGGTTGCTTGTTGCTAAATTCGAAACACTTTCTTCTCACAATCTCATTTGCGACTAGAACAATGTTGTGACAAGGTGAATTTATGGTGCTGTGTTGCTGTGTTTTAGATTTCAATTGACTGGAGGTGGTGTTGCTCTTTGCAATAAGGGTGGGCTTTGTTTCTCTCTTCCTTTTCTTTAATCTGGCTGATTCATGAAAACCCAATTGGTTCATCGAATCATGATCTAAACCAGCTAAGTTGAATGAGTTGTCCCGGATTAGTTACATTTACAGTCAAATAAAAGGCTCAGTTCGGCTAAGCAACTAGTTCGCCAGTCCACCAATTAAACCAGTCGGTTAGAGCTGAGTTTTAAAACATTCATTACTACCACTTCATTGTTGTCATTATCATTGTCACTTTATCACTATTATCATCACAACTATATTCCCTAAGAATAGTTCTGTCATTGAGCAATTTGTGTAATTTCTATTTCTATCTAATTTACTATTACCAAATATAGAGATTCAATAAAATAGTCATTTCAAAATGATTGTAGGAAATATGCCAAATGCAAATTATTATTTAATTTCAAGACTTTTTTATTAGAAAAATACTAGACAATTATAATTTTTGTTAGAATGAGTTGACATTATTTTTAATTCTTAGATGGATAAATGGTATTACCAGTTTAACTTATCTAACAATCATCCTTGAATCTAGGAAAATTCTAGCTAAATTTTGTAAAAAAAAGAAAATAGTTGTGTAGCATTACTCTTTTCATTGACATTCTCTTTTCTTCTAAAACAATTTAGTGAACCGGTAAACTAGAAAAGACGTTATGGTCTATAATTTTAACGTTGACTTTTGGGGATGTTGCATTTTGTCATCTTGATCTTTATGTCTAGGAGTTATGGGAGTGGAAAAAATTCAAAGCAAATGAAGGGGAAGATAATGGAAGAAAAATGAAGAGAATGGACAAATGGTTAAATAATGAGTTTTGTTTTCCTTGTTTACATGTTTGGAGTCCTTTGAATTATTTTTAATTGAGGAGACTCTAAAATGTTTGTAAAATAAATAGAGAAAGGTTTAAAGACTTACATGACGATCCGTTATTTTAAATAAAAAGAACAATAACTAAATTATTTACACACAACCTCTAGGGTTGATTTATCAGTGGATAAGCATGTAATGTATGGGTAGGCATATGGTCATATGTTTGAATTCTAACTATACCAATTACTAAAGGTAAATTATAAGAAATATTCTTGTGAGTCACTTAGTCCAATCATGGATATGACCTATCTTTGATTGGACCGAAGAGATGAATTAGTCGAAGTATGGACAAACTAACCTAGACATCGTTGACCGTAATATTAAAAAAAATACATACTTAAGCGAAAAAGTTCTAAAAGGTAAGGAAATTTAAAGCGCGCGTGCACACACACACACACACATATACACATACACACATCCAAACAAATGATCACAACTTCTAATTTAGAAAATTAGAATTAAAATCGGCCTCTAACCCTAGTCGTTTTCCCTTATGGGATGGTTGTGTGCGTCTTGTCCACATTTAGTGTTCCTCAATCAGATGCCATTTTTTAGGGTTCTTTGTAACTTCTAGCTCCTCTTCCCTAGCCTATCTTCATTACTAAAATTTTATAAGGATGTTGCTGTCAATTTGATTGCAAGGCATCCACTGTGCTATCGCCATTCAGACATCATCTCGCCATATTCAATCGTTTGGTGAAGGTCGTGTTGCCTTCCATCCTACAGTGGCCTCGTCTTGTCCTGGTTCCCCTGAGTCCTAAGAAGTAAGTAGCTTCACCCTCCATTCTCATCATTGAAACTCTAATTCGCTGTCTCTATGCATCTTCTGCTAGATGTCAATGTCATGCCACCTCCATTGGTTTGCCACCCCCATCCTGTTGTTTGTAATCACATTGCTCTCAAGTTTTCGATCATGGCTTCTTCAAGTAACATTGTAACCCCTGAGGAGGAGAAAGAGATGGTCATCCTCGATGAGAATGATTTGTCTTCACAATCAGAGGCCTCTCATGATTGTTTGATTGGGAAACTTTTCTCCAATTGTCCCCAAGTGCACGCTACCGTGGTTACAATATTGACAGGGATTTGAAGCTACCCTAAGGGGTTTTGTTGCAAGAAAATCGGTCCTAAGATATATCACTACAACTTTGATGATGAGATTGATATGTACAAGATCCTCCACAATTAACCATGATCATACAAAGGTCAAGTACTAGTGTTGAAGTGTTGGGAAAGGACTGTGGCATAACTCTTATGGGTTCCACCTTGTTCCCTCCTGGGTTTAGTGTTGGGGTTTAGGGAATGTAGTACTGGAGAATCAAAATTACAGTTTCTAGGGAATGTATTTAGGAAACAGTTCTTCTACTATCCCTATTTTTCCATTTGTCATACTCTCATCCTTCTTGAATCTTTCTCTTTCCCTGTGTTTCCACCTTCCATCCCAAAATCACAAATAACTCCTCACCCATTTGGAGGCACAAATTAAAAAATATAACATGAAAAGGCCATTACAGAACCAATTTACATGTTGCGGACATTGGAAACCCCCTAAAGTAAGATTCACAAAGTGGGGTGCAAAGTATAGACAAGAAGACTTTATACAAAAGATGTAAAAATACAAAAGTTGGCAAGGATCTAGCTAAAACAAAAAAAAAAAAAGGAAAAGAAAAAAACTACCTACTATACATCCCAACCATCTTTTCGACTATCAAATCCCCATTTACGACCGCCAAACTTCCATACATCTCTGAAAATTTCTAAAACAACGACTTCTCAAATGATAATATTGTAAAATTTTTTACAATATTAATTAATCATATATTGCCACATGTATAATTTTTGAGATAATTATTATAAGAGTTAAATATTTTTAATGACATGATAATTTATGATTGAAAGATAGTGTAAAACATTTTTACACTAATAATATATTAAAATTAAATCCATAAAACGCAGATAAATGTAATGGAATTCTAAGAGTAAAAGAGGAAATGGAAATACCTAAAATTTATTTGGTTACCATTCAGGGTGTGTTTAGTTGGGGTTAAAAGGGGAGGAGAACTTAAGGGAATAAATTTTTATAAAGAAAAACATGTTTGATTTAGGAGTAATGAAAAAGTGAAATTTTCTGGCGGAGTAACATTTCTTCTTAATTTTGGGGTAAATTTTATCTAGCTTTAGAGTAGGGTATCTTTTATCATTCTCTTTCTCTCTCTTTCTCTCTTTCTCGCTATGTTGCTCAATCTCTCAACTCTCATTCTCTCGCTATTGCTCTCAGAGCAACAACCCTATTTAAGGGCTTCACGAATTGGAAATAATCATGGTATTTGAGAACTAGGGTTTTCTCAAAATAATCAGGCATACCCAAATCCCATTTCAGAGGATGAAGTGACTAAAGCAATAAAGTTCGAGTCTTCATCATCATGAGCACCTTGCATAACCTTTCCACTGTGGCATTCTCGTGATTCTGGTGAATGCTCTGTTCTTAAGAGTCTAAAAACAATGACGTATCAGTTAATCAGAAACAGGGTAAGCTAGCAGGCAAGGGTGGGGGAACTCGTGGAAGAGGATAGGGTATCAGTGGAGGAAGTAGAGGACGAAGGTGGTGAGGCTGAGAAGTTTTTGCCAATCAACAACGAATTTGATAATGAGGAAGCCAGTGGAGGAGTGTTTGATGGTGTAAGTGGCCTTCAAGTCGGTTTCCTTATCAATGATGTGGTTCAAGTTTCGATTTTTCACCCACTTCAGACACACTTTCACTATGCCCGGCCATTGGAGATAATGGTGATAAAGCTTTGACAAAGTAAAGAGATGAAATTTGTTTAAAATGGTTCATATTCTTCTATGGAATTAACAACACCCTAACCGCGTGCTTATGTTATGCGACTGGAGCCACCATGGGATAAATTTTTTGTTAATTTTTATTTTTTAATATATATATATTGCTTCGATTTAATTTTTATTTACATACCAAACACACTTAATTTTAAGGAGTTGAAAATTTCTCTATTTCTTACAAAACATATCAAACAAGTGAAAAGGGAAACTTTACTCCATCAAGTTATACTCCATGAAAAGTTCCTCTATAAATTTTTCCTCCCTTAAATTTTATGCCACAACCAAATGCACCCTTAGAACGAGAGTGGTCAATTCGTGTGAAATACTTATTTTGTCAAATGATGTGAATTGGATCATACCATTCCACAAAAGAAAAAAAAAGTAAACATGATCTTACCATTTTATCCCCAAAGAGGGGAAGGAAGAGGTAAATTGGATAATATTATCATTCCATTTTATTATGATTGATTACAATTAGCCTCTATACCTTTATATCCCAACCATCACTCTATTATATAATTGTTAATCATTATTATTACAATAGCTTTAGAATTCAAACCGGTCATCAGTCTGATAAAAAACATTAGGTTAATGGGTCACTGGTCGAATCGCATAAAAATAAAATAAATGTATATGTTTAATATAGATAAAAATACATAAAATATAAATATAAATATTTCTATTCACATTCACATACTTTCATTAAAAGTAATAAGAAATTTTGATTTAAAAAAAATCCTAAGAGATTTTTTTGTTTGATGCAGTAACAGCCCCAACTAAAGAGTAAGATTTTTTTTAAAAAACAAAATTACATAGTACAATGCCAAAAGAGCCCTTTTAGACTCAATAAAAGCCCTAATGCCATTTTATGTTATCGCCACTTTTTCTACCATCTATTATGTGCCTCCCTTTCTGTAACTAGAGCCCATTGCAACAATGTTGTCGAAGGAAGTTCAACCCCTCCCAGATATTTCACATTTGCATTTGAGTCACTACGGCAAGGTTGGCTTAACGAGTTCACTCTCCCCGAATTGATCTGCGGTTGCTTGTTGCTAAATTCGAAACACTTTCTTCTCACAATCTCATTTGCGACTAGAACAATGTTGTGACAAGGTGAATTTATGGTGTTGTGTTGCTGTGTTTTAGATTTCAATTGACCGGAGGTGGTGTTGCTCTTTGCAATAAGGGTGGGCTTTGTTTCTCTCTTCCTTTTCTTTAATCTGCCTGATTCATGAAAACCCAATTGGTTCATCGAATCATGATCTAAACCAGCTAAGTTGAATGAGTTGTCTCGGATTAGTTACATTTACAATCAAACAAAAGGTTCAGTTTGGCTAGGCAACTAGCTCGCCAGTCCACCAATTAAACCAGTCGGTTCGAGCTGAGTTTTAAAACATTCATTACTACCACTTCATTGTTGTCATTATCATTGTCATTTTATCACTATTATCATTACAACTATACTCCCTAAGAATAGTTCTGTCATTGAGCAATTTGTGTAATTTCTATTTCTATCTAATTTACTATTACCAAATATAGAGATTCAATAAAATAGTCATTTCAAAATGATTGTAGGAAATATGCCAAATGCAAATTATTATTTAATTTCAAGACTTTTTTATTAGAAAAATACTAGACAATTATAATTTTTGTTAGAATGAGTTGACATTATTTTTAATTCTTGGATGGATAAATGGTATTACTAGTTTAACTTATCTAATAATCATCCTTGAATCTAGGAAAATTCTAGCTAAATTTTGTAAAAAAAAGAAAATAGTTGTGTAGCATTACTCTTTTCATTGACATTCTCTTTTCTTCTAAAACAATTTAGTGAACCGGTAAACTAGAAAAGATGTTATGGTCTATAATTTTAACATTGACTTTTGGGGATGTTGCATTTTGTCATCTTGATCTTTATGTCTAAGAGTTATGGGAGTGGAAAAAATTCAAAGCAAATGAAGGGGAAGATAATGGAAGAAAAATGAAGAGAATGGACAAATGGTTAAATAATGAGTTTTGTTTTCCTTGTTTACATGTTTGGAGTCCTTTGAATTATTTTTAATTGAGGAGACTCTAAAATGTTTGTAAAATAAATAGAGAAAGGTTTAAAGACTTACATGACGATTCGTTATTTTAAATAAAGAGAACAATAACTAAATTATTTACACACAACCTCTAGGGTTGATTTATCAGTGGATAAGCATGTAATGTATGGGTAGGCATATGGTCATATGTTTGAATTCTAACTATACCAATTACTAAAGGTAAATTATAAGAAATATCCTTGTGAGTCACTTAGTCTAATCATGGATATGACCTATCTTTGATTGGACCGAAGAGATGAATTAGTCGAAGTATGGACAAACTAACCTAGACATCGTTGACCGTAATATTAAAAAAAAATACATACTTAAGCGAAAAAGTTCTAAAAGGTAAGGAAATTTGAAGCGCGCGCGCACACGCACACACACATATACACATACACACATCCAAACAAATGATCACAACTTCTAATTTAGCAAATTAAAATTAAAATCGGCCTCTAACCCTAGTCGTTTTCCCTTATGGGATGGTTGTGTGCGTCTTGTCCACATTTAGTGTTCCTCAATCAGATGCCATTTTTTAGGGTTCTTTGTAACTTCTAGCTCCTCTTCCCTAGCCTATCTTCATTACTAAAATTTTATAAGGATGCTGCTGTCAATTTGATTGCAAGGCATCCACTGTGCTATCGCCATTCAGACATCATCTCGCCATATTCAATCGTTTGGTGAAGGTCGTGTTGCCTTCCATCCTACGGTGGCCTCGTCTTGTCCTGGTTCCTCTGAGTCCTAAGAAGTAAGTAGCTTCACCCTCCATTCTCATCATTGAAACTCTAATTCGCTGTCTCTATGCATTTTCTGCTAGATGTCAATGTCATGCCACCTCCATTGGTCTGCCACCCCCATCCTGTTGTTTGTAATCACATTGCTCTCAAGTTTTCGATCATGGCTTCTTCAAGTAACATTGTAACCCCTGAGGAGGAGAAAGAGATGGTCATCCTCGATGAGGATGATTTGTCTTCACAATCAGAGGCCTCTCATCATTGTTTGATTGGGAAACTTTTCTCCAATTGTCCCCAAGTGCACGCTACCGTGGTTACAATATTGACAGGGATTTCAAGCTACCCTAAGGGGTTTTGTTGCAAGAAAATCGGTCCTAAGATATATCACTACAACTTTGACGATGAGATTGATATGTACAAGATCCTCCACAATTAACCATGATCGTACAAAGGTCAACTACTAGTGTTGAAGTGTTGGGAAAGGACTGTGGCATAACTCTTATAGGTTCCACCTTGTTCCCTCCTGGGTTTAGTGTTGGGGTCTAGGGAATGTAGAACTGCGGGCATTGGGAAAAAATTATGTGCAAGGGTGGCCTTGTTGGGAAAAAAATCCCCCACCCATGGAAAATTAAGGAAAATAAAAGCATAAAAGTACAAGAAATTTAACGTGGTTTGGCTTCCGTAGCCTACGCCAATGACTTCACAAATTAATCCATTAATTTCAATAAAAAATTTACAAACACCAATCTTAAAAAAATATCTCATAAAACCAAAAACCTAATACACTTATTCTTACAAAGTAACATTTTTCACTTAAACAAAACACTTAAGCAATTGTGTCTATACTCATAAAATTTCCCACCTTATATAACACTCTCAAAATAGCGAAGTCTCCTTCCCTTAAGCCTTACAGCGGTACTGCACAAGGCCAAACTCTCATAAAACTTCTTTTTCTCTCATGTGGTTCTACTCCTCTCCAAGCAAGAAGACAAGCAAACTTTTAAAATCCTCACATTTACTTATGTTGTCATATGGACAACCACTAAAACATCATATACACATATTTTTTTTAAAAGAAATCTTTTTAATTGGGCTTAACCCCCAAAATAGAAACCAATCCAAGGCAATAAAACCTAACAAATCTCCACCTTGGCCTTGTGATTACAACAAACTAAAAGTATCAAATAGGTTTCAACAAAGTATCTACAAATGTCACTTTCTTCTTTGGCATATACAGATACTCCACCATTATCTATTCTTACCATAGTCTCTCCCATAAACTCATACAAATTACTATAAGTCTTCTTGCCATTTTTTCATTACCAAAAAAGCCTCTACAAATTTGCATAACTCCACCTCTTATAGAGTATCCATATCCCAATGCATCAAATCTACCTAAAGAAACCAAATTCTTCCTAAGGGTAGGCCCATGGCTCACATCAACAAGTGTCTTCACACTGCTATCATGCATATTGATTTTCGTAGTACCTTTTTCAATTACATTCAAATAATCACCATTAGCCAATTTCATTGTTCCATCACAAGCATCATAAGTGTCAAACCATTCTTTTTTAGAACAAACATGATTAGAACAAGCAGAATCTAAAAGCCAACAATCACTAGAAGTATTCATCTTTTCTTCAACCATCATTAACTCATTTTCATAATTCCATGGTTTTTGTACAACTACTGTAACATTTTTTTACTTTTCTTTCCTTTGTGTTTACTCTTCTCAAATTCTTCCATATCTATTTTTAGCTTTTGTAATATGATTTAATGTAACTCATCTCATGACAAAAACAACATTTCTCACTTACTAGGATCTTGAGCTCTACTTACTAGGATTGTTGCCACAAGACACACTCCTGCCACAATCAGATCTGGCAACAAAAATAGCTCCCTCATACTGAATACCTTGCTTTTTAAATGAAAAGAAATCTCACATTGAGATGAAATAGAAAAAGTGGGGACTTTATAAGTGGATTGACCCATGACCATGAACCTGATGCCTTAAGGTTTCGGGTCAGGTCAAGATATGGTGTCAAGCCCAATATTGTAGTTTCTCGCTTAACCAATGGAAGAAGATCTCCCTAGTATTTTGGGCTCCCGTAACCTAACACGTGGTATAAAAGTTGATGGTTTAGTTCCTTGAAAGAGTATTAGAGACGATGATTGGTGCTCTCATGATTACTGTCCCCTATTGAGAAATAAGAGTTATGAACTACTAAAGCTCATATGGAGTATTGGGCTAAGGTGGTATGGATATATGCAGCTCTTAGATACTGGCCTAGGTGGCCCGATGATACCGGTTTATGTAAAAAACATGGCCTAATGATACCGGACTAGGTGAAAAACAAAGTCCAATGATACCATCAAGATACTCAAAAAATATAAAAGGCTTTCACTCGAGGAAGAGCACACTCTCATATGGAGGACTCACACTTGAGGGAGAGATTGTTAAGAATCTAAGTGTGAGTGAAAAGAAGTCTCACATTGAGAAGAAATGGTAAAAAATGAGGATCATATAAATGGATAGACTTATGAACCTAATACCTTAAGGTTTTGGGTCAAGATGTTGTGTCAAATCCACTATTATGGTTCATCGCTTAACTCATCAAAGAAGATCTCTCCGATATTTTAGGCTTCATTAACCAAACAGTGCCTTATATTTGGGGCGGGGTTATTCTCTGTCGAGGATGGGCATGGATTCATTCCAAAAGCTCCAGTGACAGTAGATGTATTGCAACCTCTGAAATAAGGTGTCTATACAGGTGCAAACAACATAGCTAAAGTTTGAGTTGATTTTAGATATGAAAAACTACCTATGTACTATTATTACTGTGGTAGAATTGGGCATGAGGAGCAAATTTGTTGCAACCTGATCAAAGATGAGCTGCCTACCTCTACTCAAGAGAAGAAGTATGGCCTTAAGCTCAAAGTGGATCAAATTAGACATAAAGTTGATACCCTAACTCAGGGGATTGAAACGGTCACAACCCCATGGTTTACAGATGACTCAACTAAGAATTAGGGGCAAAAAAACATTGTTGGAGCAAATGTCTCAACATATGTCCTCCCTCTTTGTTTCTGATAAAGAATGAGGACCTAGTGAAAATTTAACACCTCCTGCTAGAACATCTAGAGAGGAACCTACACCTATCTTACCTATTCCTACATAAGAAGATAGATCATCCCATGAGTTGAATCCCCAAGTTTTAATTGTCGAAGACACTATCTTCATCGTCGATGGTCAAGCTAACCAAGAGATTCATCTCCAAGATACCAAGTCTAGCCAAAATGTTCACATTTCAAGTATATTACACACTCAAGAATGTGACATGGACCTAGTGGTCTCCTCAACGCCAAACATAATCATCCTATCGTCACTCATCCTACAATTTTGTGCTAGTAAGTCAAAGCACTCCACCTCATCCAAAAGCAAGAAGCGCTTTAGGAAGACAAAGGTGAAAAAAAAAATAACGTTTAAATTTAATTCCCTTCTAGTAACGATCCCGATCTAGCAAGCTCCTGTTGAGGAATGTATGGTGAAGAAGCAGAGTTTAGATAACGAAGAAGATGTGGAGGGTGAAAAAAAATGTATGGATGTTACTTAAGTAAATTTTGGGATGCACCCAATGCACATTTAAGCCATTCTTCCAGTCTTGTTGGAAGTAGTTTGGATATCTGCCTATTTCTTTTCTTAGAACTTTATTTTTCTCTTCATTCTTAATAATAAATTTTATTATCTTTAACAAAAACAAAAAAAAAAGGAAAGAAAATGATCGCAACTTCTAGTAATCAACCGTCTATAACAAAGGAAGATCATCATATACAATTCTTAGAAAAAGGGGGAAAAGGCCACACATTATAACCATTATGGAATGTGTAATATCCATAACTAAGCCTATATCATTTGAATTGCTAAGACTAGTATAATTCAAAATTGAATATGCTACAAGTGGATAAGACAATATTGATCTTAGAGATATAAGAACAAGACAAGTACTTCAAAAGTTTAGATGTTAAAGCTACAATATTTGAAGGATTGGTACTGATGCTTACCCTAATACGTAGTTAGTTTCATATATATATATAGGGGAGGAATCAAGTTATATCGGTGTAAGTCAAAGTCATTTTTACACCATTGAATATCTTTTTATTGAATAATTTTCTCATTAAATCTACTATTGGATTAAAAGTTCTTATTATATAGATCATTTCTATAAAATTTTATATTAATCTAAAATCATTTAGTATTTTATTGATATACGTCAAGATTAAAGTAATATATACTTTTGAAATATGACATATATCAATGAAGTATTAAACGATTTTAGATTAATATAAAGTTTTATAGAAATGATCTAGTATATGATAAGAACTTTCAATTCAATAGTAGATTTAGTAAAAAAAATTATTTAATAAAAAGATATTCAATAATGTAAAATGATTTTTACTTAAACTGATATAACTTATCCTTCCCCATATATATATATTATGAATATATATAATTTGAATAATTTAATTTAAAATGAACATTCTAAATAATTCATCATAAATTTTAAATTAAATTATTCAAATTAAACACATTCATAAAATATATAGTACATGTAACTATCATTTTCCTTATTTCGAACCAAAAAACCACAAAGGACTTTGATGTACCAACGACCGTGATACACGTGATACACATGTGCAAAAATTTTGTGGACTTCGGGTTGTAATAATTAAGAACCAATATATTATCTTTAGTTCGGGTTTCAGAAAGGATTTGAATCCTCTACATTTGTAGGATGTAAATGTATCAGAGATAATAAAGTGTAAATGATAATCATTTATATAAAAAAAATAATGAGAATAAATTTTAACAAATTTATATTTTATTATTTACGTGTTTGTATTTTATTAACATCTAAACCGTTAATTTTTTTAGTCAATGATTATCGACACTATACTTTATTATCTAAACTTCACCATCCCCTTTGCTTCTGGAGAATATAAGATATGATTCTCAATAGTGTTGAATTCCTGGCACCCATCATTCAAACAGCTTGGTATGATTCAGCATTGGACCAAAGAGACGGCTCACCAAGCTTGACTACACACTCTTGTCGTCTCCCATACAACATAATATAAAAAGAAAAAAACAATGGGAAAAGGGCAAAACCTTCTAACTTTTTGCCTTTACGAGTAATAATAAATATAGAAAGATTATCAAATGCCTTTCCTTGTTATATGATATGATCCTTGTTTGGACCAACAAGACGGCTTACACAATGCTTGACCACTTCCATTTTGTCCTTTGGCACAAAAAGAATTTGGTACGTGAGAAATTTTAACCTTGTTATTTTATTCCCCCTTTACAAAAGCTTCAAGAGCTACAAGGAATAAACTCCACAGTTCATCCACTATTATTTATTTACTCAACTATTAGAGTATCTTCCCCACATTATTTTGTTGGAATGAGGGGGGAAAAAGAACCACTTATGAGTATTGGCCAAGGCAGACGAAAATAGAAATTTTAACAAATCAAGAGCAATAATAATTGGCCATATACACCTAAGAAAATAAATATTTAGAGTTTTACTATATCTTCTTAAAACATTCTCTTAATAATTCTCCTACTACTTAATAAAAAAAGTATTAAATAAAAAATTAAATACAACTAATATTTTGATAATATAAAAAATATTTAATACTTTTTATTTAATAATTAGAAGAATTATTAAAAGAATATATTAGAAGAATTAATAATTTTCCAAATATTTATAACTTAAGTTTAAAACATAATGTTTTCTAATCGTGAGATTTATCTTTTATTGCTTTTATTTGCAATATAACACTCTTTCCATACTAGATGTATGAAAATGAATTATAATATAAATATAAAATTAGTTTATATAATCAGTGTCTGTTCTTCAAAATAGTAGTAATTGCTAATGTAATTTGTAATGCAATTATGTAGCATTTTTTTTCTTTCCTAACAAATGTTATAAATAGAAAGACAAACAAATGTTAATGAATAGTGGTTAAAATAGGTTAAGTTGTCTGTTGGGAACCTGTGACTTGATATGTTTAACGCTTGGTTTAGCCTAACTTAATCTAGCTTGTTTAACAAAAAGGTGTTAAAAGGTTAGGTAGAGGTTTTTTTAAAAAACTTATTTAGTTAAATGGGTTAAACTTCAAATTTTTAAAAAAATATTTTAAGTTTAGAGGATCGATTTTTTTAATTATATATATTATTATTTTATATATATATTATGATATTTTAATATTTATATAATATAATTAATTTTATAAATAATATTATATTTTTAAAATTTAAGCCTGTTAACATGTTTTGTTAACTTATTTAAAAATATATTTATTTATCTATTTAAATGTCTTATTATAAAATATGTCTTTAAATAAATTTTTTGACTAAATCAAATTTTTTAAAATAATAGACTAAACTTTACAAACTAATTTATATTAAATAAAAAGATTAAATTTAAACCTTATATTTAAAAAATAAACCAAATTTATTTAAGATTAGCTCTAGTTTAACATTACCCGTTTACATAAAATAATCTTGGGACTTTAAATTGAACGGAAAAGACGATATTGGTGAATTGGTTTGACTTCTTGTAGTCACCAATCAACATTTCAAAACCGAGTCCATTTCCTCATGGGAAAGGAATTAGTATTATTATATCTCTGATTTCGTCAATCTTGCCTCCAAACAAATATATAATATTTTTAATGTGATTCTGATTTATTTTTGGGTGTCAAATTTCAAATTTGCTGACTATTCTTTATTAAAAAAACTATTATTTTAATGTTCGTAAACCATTGATATATATATATATATATATATATATATATATATAAATATATATACATAGAGACGGATCCGGCGGCATGGGTGGGCCTCGGTCCCTTTTTTATTAATTTTTTTAAATATCTAGAATTTAATTTAATTTTATTAAAAAATAAAAAAATAATTATATTACTTTTTTATAAAATTAATATTTATTATATTAACATCTTATGTAAAAATTATATTTACATTTTAATTTTATATATTATTATTACACTTTAATATTTTTTTTTACAAAATTATATATATTTCACATATTTTATGTATAAATATTATACAAAATCTTATTAAAAATATAAAATAAGAGAAATATGAGTAATTTTTCAAATAAAATAAGTGTCAATATTATAAGTACTAATATTAAGAGAGGTCAATATAATTATATCAAAGATATAAATAATGAAGTTAAAATAATTTATACTTGATATGTATTTGACATGTGATTTATGATTATTTTAAATACATTGATATTATAATTTAAACTCATCTTTCTATTAATTTTTAATTTTTATATAATAAACTTATTAATTCTTCTCATTTTTAACTTCATTCTCTTTTTTTTTTTTTTTTTAAATCTATATATATAAAAACTTTATTTTACTTATAAATAATGATGTAAAGGATAACTACTATTGTGATGTATTTAATATCTAACATAAATATTTTTTTTTACTTTTTTCACTTTATTCATAAATCTTCTTATATAATAAAGAAAAATACTCTTTTAAAGTAGATAAATAAGAGTATATATACTCTTAATTTTAAATAATATATTTTAATATTAACTCACTAAATAATTTAAGGATAAATATATTTTTATTTGCTAACTTTAATTTTTTTCTATATTTAATAATATAATTCATGATTTTCAATCGACCTATTCACTAAATATTTTTTGGATTCGTCCTTCTATATATATATATGTAAAATTTTACAGATATAATTTATATGATTAAAATTTTTAATCAAATAATAGATTTAGTAAAAAATTTATTCAATAAAAAATTATTCAATAGTGTAAGAATAACTTTAATTTTTACTAGTATAACTTGATCTTTCCTTATATATATATATATATATATATATATATATATATATATATATATATATATAGATGTATATATATATTTTTATAGATATAAAACATTGATATATGGAATATTAATTTTTTTTCATTTTTTTTAGTTCCGAATGAGTTTGGGTTTTTATTTTCCATCTTAGAGTTTGGTTAAATTGCGATCATTGATGTATAAAAACAGGAGAGGAAAGAAAGAAATAAAAAAAAATGCTTCATTAATAATTTTTAATTTTAATATCCATTCTTTTAATGTTTTTATTATCTCAAGAACTAATTCATCATAAAAAAAATTTATGGGAGAGTAGTCATTAATTAGACATCAAAATATTAGTGTTTTGTAATCTTAAGTTGTGATTCGGTTGGTAATGACACATATCATATTTATTTTTTGTTTTTTTAAATTTAAAATATTTTTCAAATTAATGATGCACATTTTTTATAATAATAGATTTTTTAACTTATATTTTTTATATTTTACACAAATTTTTAAAAAAAATTGGTAGAATACACAAAATACTTGCTAGTAATCATGAAAGACAAAAGCAATAACCTCATGGAAAAATTACCCGTGAATTATGATAATGTCACTCATTAATATTGATTAAAAATCCAAAATTGAATTTCCTTTACAGTTTTGTCGCTTTTTGTGGTGTTTTTTATTCATAGTTGAAGCTTCGTAGGGGCAGGCTGGCAGCAGCCCTTGGAAAAGCCGAAACTTCACATTGAAAGTAACAGCTTATTTAGTGGATGAATATGGTGCAAATGAGATATGAGCGGTGTAAATCTGGAACATTGGGAAAGGGCGTCTGCGTCAAACTCATACTTGATGGCCACTCATCGTTATTCACTTTATCAATCCTATTTATACAATTACATATTTCAGCTTTCAAAAGAAAAATCGAGGGCGCTTGTTGACTTCAAAGTCATTCGATTATAAATTATAATGCAAGGGACACAAAGTTAGACGAAAATTAATTTATGAGTATTCTATACGTTCGGAGGATACTTAGTGGACACACATGGATATGGAGAATTTTGGATAGAAAATTTCTTTCAATAATATATATATATATATAGGAAATTGTTAATTTCTATATAAAGTGAAAGTTAGCAACATTAATATTTTATTTTAGAACAAAAACACATTATCTTTTTATTTAAAATAACTTAAAAATCATGAATTGTTATATCATTTTATTCTAAATATAATAATTTAATTTAATAAAGAGAGAAAAATTTTTAATGCTAACATTAATAAGAAGAGACAATATAGAAATCAATTTTAATGAAGATAGAAATTTTAATTATTAACTCTAATTAATAATTTAAAAAATATTAATATATATAAAAATATAATCCACCAATCTTATTTTTGAGTTTTATAACGTTATTCCATTAAAAAAATCAGTTTTACATTTTAGACGTAAATCTTTAAAAAAAAGTTATATTATACAATTCACATAAATCGGTAAATCTACTAATTAATTAACATTATGTTTCCTTTAAAAAAGGTTCCGTTTTATATTTCAATTGTAGATTTTCAATTATAACGACGTTACAATTCAGTTTTATATACAATATGAATGAAATAGTATTTACCAAATGCATTATGAACATATTTTAATTTATTTAAAAATATAAAATGATTTCTATCCTAATGATATAAATAAATAAATAAATAAATATATATATATATATATATATATATTATCGCCATGAATTTATCCAACCATATAGAATGTTCCTTTTTAATTTTAAGATATTAACGTTACATTCAGTTTATCAATTAAATTTTAATATTAGTTTTTAAATTAATAATTTGAGTTGATAATTAAAACTTCTTTCTTTATTAAAGTTTTTTTTATTCTCCCTTTTTTTAATGTTAACATTAAATACTTTCTCTTTATTGAATTAGATGCTTGTATAATAAAATGACACAATTATCCATGATTTTAATGTTGTTTCAAGAAAGAAGAAAATGAGTGTTTGGTCTAAGACAAAATGTAGAGATTATTAACCTCCACATTTTGTTTTAGACAAAAAAATGTTACAATTTTCTATTAAAAGTAAACTTAAACTTAGTGACATTTTAATCATTTAAATTTTTACTTATTTAATGAAGAAAAAAAATCACTTGAGCATTGCCAAAAGCCCCTTCTCCCAACTCCTTACTCTCAATCTTCCTTAGTACCTTTTTGATCGCTGCCTCAGGTTCCGACTCACCCACCAATATCGGGTTCCTCTTCTTTCTCCTTAGCAATATATCAACAAACCGTTTCACTTTCTCACCCCTTTGTTGCTGCCATTTAGGTGTGATCACAGGTCAGGTTGAGTTTGGGAAGAAAAAAAATCTAAATCAATTAAGTAAGGTCAGGTCGATTCGAGTTGGGTTTGAGAATTTTTTTCGAGTAATCTGAACCAAACCAACTCGATTGTAATCGAGTTGGTTCGAATTGGATAATCGGGTTAATCGGGTTGGTCGGGTCATTGGGTCAGGTTATATAAATTGAATAAAATAATGGTTGAATTTAGGCAAAACATCGTTTCATGGGTCATTGAGTCATCGAGTCGGGTGATTGGGTCGGTCACTTAAAACTCGTAATCTGAACTAATGAGAGGTCGGGTTTAATCAGATCGACCCGAACTGACCCAAACTAACCCAGATATTTATAATTGGGTCGGATCGGGTTTGCGAGTCGACGGTTCGGGTTGATCACCCCTACTGCCATCCACTCCGCTGCTGAAGTCTCGGATTCAAATACAAACTATGACCCGGCGACGCCATCTCTGGCGAGCAGAGGTTGCTGCTAGAGGGTGGTGACAGAAGAGCATAAGCTTCTCTTCATTAATGCATTGTGTATGTGTTTCTTATGACTTTGTTTTTTATTTAATTTGTTAAGTATAAAATATAATTAAAAATGTGATTTTAATGAATAAAAAATTTAACGATCTATCTTTAATGAGTTTAGATGGGTAAGATAATCTCACATGTCATTTCCGTTAGTAATAGATGGTTAACGGAAGGATTTATTAGGTCATTAGTTAAAGTTTAGGGATTAATTAAAAAATTTTTAAGTTTATAATGATGATTTACAAAAGAGTAAAAGTTCAAGATGACTGTATACCTTTTTTTCCAAGAATATAAGAGCCTAATTTTAGGTTATTCTTGTAGTATCTCTCCATCCGGAAGGCTAATTCATTAAATAAAAAATAAAAATAGTTAAAAATACAATATATAATATAAAAATAATAATTTTGTATTAACATAATTAATGCATATATTATAAATTTACAAATTACATATCAATTGAAAATGTGATATTTTTTATTTTGTATCAATTTCTTAATTAATATGTTATAAATTACGTAAAAAGTTCAGCTGCGAAAATTAAATTTGATAATAATATTTTTCAAATGAAAGAATTTACAAATCTTCTGCTGCTACTTGCTTGTATTTTTTTGTTAGTGCTCATTTTATATTAGTATTTTAAGCCTAGATAAAGAAGTCGAATATACAGAAAAATAACTCTACTCATTATTAATTGATTTTTAATTATTAGATTTATATTAAAATCATGAAACAATATTTAATATATATAATTTTATCTTCAAATATTATTATCTATTTTAATATAAATTTTCAAAACTAAAATAATAATAATAATAATTAAAATTAATAATAAATTTGTATTCTCTCTTCATTAAACCAGAATACATATCTTCTTTTTCTTTATTAAAATCAGGTTCTTCTATTTTCTTTTTTCATTAAATGGGTGAATGTGTAAATGACTAAAATATAAAATAATTCAAGTTATTTTTAAAGAGAAATGTTTTATCCTCCTATCCAATTTTTTTACTAATCATCTTAATTATTAAATAAAAAATATTAAATATTTTTTATATTCTCAAGACATTAGAAAGTATTGAATGTTTTTTATATTTTCAAGACATTAGATGAATTTACATTTTTATTTAATATTAAGAGAATTATTAATAAGAACTTATATATAGGATAATATAACATTACTCATTCTTAAAAAAAATTAATGGAGCTTTTTTATCCAAAAACAAAATATGAAGGTTGCTAACCTTCACATGAACGTGTAGAGGTTAGTAATCCCCTCTATATATATATAGGTTTTTCATATTCGGAATAAAATTATGCCGTAGAGATTAAACCAATAACGTTAAGTATATTATGCCTCTTTTTTTTTGCGAAAATATCACGATGATTGTTATATGAGTTATTAATTTAACAAATGTGGTATGATTTCTCAATTTCATAATTATTGACAATGGAGTTCTCAAATTTTAATTGAAAATATTGGGGCATTTTAATTTAGGAATAATATGTGTTATTTTTAACTTTTTTTAAATTTTAAATTCTAATTCTAATTATACATATCTCATTTCTAGTTTTAAATTTCCTCTTTTAATTTATTCTTTCTTAAATTCTAGCTGAATTTTTAAAAAATTCCTTTTCAGTTTTGAATATTTTATTTTTTAATCTATACTTTTTAAAATTATATATGAATTTTAAAAAACAATATAATGCACGTGATACTTATTATTTTAAGATAAATAAGAGATAAATAATACTAATGTTTGTTTGTACACATTTTCCTTCCATAATCCTCTTTATTCTGATATCTTCATAAGTAGTTACACAATACTTTTCCTTTTTTTTTTTCAAGTTTCAGTAATTTTTATGTTAGCCAAGATGAATTCCAAAAGTAAACTTAGGGCTCGTTTGGTATGAAGGATAGGATAAGACTTGATAGTATTAGATGTGATAGTATAAGACCTGATAGTATAAGACCTAATACGTAATGGTTTGAAATATCAAAATATTTAAAATTATAATAAAAAAGTCTTTATAACAGCTTATATATCAAAACTCAATCAGGTCTAATCTCACCCCCAAGACTTGATTAAATTATCCATCATTTTAATGTATAAGAGGAATTTGATGGATAAGCTTATACAATACAGTATTTACACCAAATAACTGATAAAGTTATAATGTATTGTATTAGTTTATCTTATCAAGTCTAATACAGCATGTCAAAAAGACCCTTATGACATGCTTTAGTGTGTGGTTGACATCCCATTGTTGCTCTTACAGCTTAGGTTTTCATTCAAAGTCATTATAGTTGAAGGGTAGCGCGGCAGGGTACTAAAATGAAACTAGCATTGAGGCATTGACTTTGAACTTTATAGTGAATGGTGTGGCGACCGAAAAATCGCGGCGAAATAGCAATTTAAACTAAAATTAATTAAGTTTAGGAGTCGCCATCAATTTTATTTTATTTTTATTAGGAAAAATTGAAAAAATCAAGAAAAATAGTCTTTGAAATCAGATTGAATTCGGGAGTCGGTTATGTGTAGGGAAGGATGGAAACTTAATCCCACAAAGACTTTAACACACCCATCCTAAGACGGTACCTTAAATTAATTATGCAAATTCTTAATAATTCTTGAAAATATTTGTTTTACCCTTTCGTAAAAAATATAAAATAAACAAATAAATTATGAAAATTTAATTTTTGGCTTGACAGAATTGAGTCCCGCTCCTACGTATCCTCAGTGCAATGAGGAATTCAAAGTCACGTAGTTCTTTAAAAAATATTTACGGGTTGGTTGATTTTATTATAAAAAATAACTTTAAAAATTTGAATCAACAATGTCATAAGAGTTATTCAAATTAAGAATTAAATAGGTGAAGCTCGCGTCACGCTAGAACGTCACCCATTGATTATCAAGTTTGTTACAAATTTTTATTTAAAATTATCAATTAATGGCTGATTTTATTTTTAATTATTTAAAAAATTTGATTTAACAAGTCGTCGCGATTCGATTAATCAAATTAAGGATTGAATAGGTGAAGCTTCACGTCATAGAAACGTCACCCATTATTCATCAAGTTTGTTACTAAATTTTTATTTAAGATTATCAATTAGCGATTTAACTTAAAAAATTGAAAACATGATAATAATTTAAATATAATATAAATAATAATAATAATAATAATAATAATGTAAACCATCAGTATCATTAACTCAGACGTTTACAAAATACAAGGGTTAGCAGTGTCGCAACTCGAGATAACCCATATTATTATTATTATTATTTTTAAAGAAATCAATTATTTTTGTTTTATTTTTACTTTTACCATTTTTTTTTTTTTAACCCAATGACCCTACTACTTAAAAAAAAAAAAAATCGATCGAGAAAAAAAATAATTGGGGCCTTACGAAAAGCAAAACGAAGAGGGGGGTTTTCTTTTTGCTTTGGAACGTTTTTTTTTTCTTACAGAGAGAACAGAGATGCGAGGAGCACCCGAGAGAGGAGGGGAGTGGCTCAGACGACCCTAACGGTGGCGCTACGGAGTTCGTTCTGTGCATGGGACGACCGGTGCGGCGCAGTTCGCCTTTTCACGTTGATTCGCGCAACGAGCGGCGTGCGGTGGTCTTTGGGCTTTGATGGTCACCGGTTGGTTGGGCGGTGTGGTTCGACGGTGAAGGGCAAAGTGGTTGTGGAATGATGGAGGCTTGGTTTAATGGAGGATTTGGTGGTGGTTTCGTGACGAGAGGGTATTTGGCGAGGAAGGTGATGACTTCGTGGCGAGGGTGTTTTGCTAATTCTTTGCAAAAATTTGCTATGAAGAGAATAATATGGCTATGTAGGCGAAGTGTGTAAGTGAGGCTAGGTGAGAGTATGTCGTACTTAGTATATGTTCGATGTATGGGTTAGGTGTTTTATAGGAGAGGATTAACTGTTTGAGTTAGAATGTGATTAGGAGTTTGTTTAGGATAAGTGATGGGAGGTTTAGAATAAGTTTGTTTAGGATGAGTTTGAGATAGGATGAGTTTATGTTAGGATAAGTTTATGGTAGGATGAATTTGAGTTAGTTTAGGATAGGTTGGTTTAGGATAAGTTTGTGGTAGGATGAGTAATGGTTAGTTTAGGATAGGTTGGTTTAGGATAAGTGATCGCGACAGTGAGTTAACGGGTTATGGGTTAACGGGTTGGTTTATGGGTTACGAGTTAATGGGTTAATGGGTTAATGGGTCAATGGCTTGAAAGATTATTATTTTTTATTTTTTATTTATTTACAAAACGCCTAAATGAAGATATCCTCTTTCTTTTTTCATTTTTTCATTTTTGTGTGTGTGCTTAGATATCCTCTTTCTTTAGTACAATACATACCCAACTAGACCAAACTATAAACCCAAAAGGGCTTTCGTGACTAAGAAGTTCAGCGTCAGCCTTTGATAATATCTTTAAATTGGAGAAGGAGGTTTATAAACCATAAACCTCTGTTATCCCCAATTGGTCCTTTACAAAGAGAATATCCCTTGTTTCAAGTTCACTTGTTGCTAGAGCCAAAAGATGCCAAGGATTAGTGGTATAATGCTCATCTGGTCACTTCATCTAATTTGAGTCATGACAGCAAAGTATTGGACTCATTACTAGAAAATGCATGTGGAAAGAATCTTCCAATTGTCAATGTGAAAAAGAAAATCATAAACAATTATCATGGAATTGATGATCCTACTAAATGGATAAATACCTCTCAAATGGATTAGCACAAGTTGTCGTTTTTATACTTTTTTTGGTATATAGTATATTTCAAAAGTAGAGTATAAAATTAAGAGTCCATAATGAAAAGATAGTTATAATACAAATTCTTTTCTTAAACTTTAATGTTTTGCAGCTTACCCTCACACACACACAAAAAATCTTTTGCATAAGAATATCATTCTCTTGTTTTCTTTTCACTTGCTGGATGGTGCTGGTGATTGCCTTCCTGCCACTTTTCATCATTTTAGAAATCAGCAATAATCCGAAAATTGTAAATACTAGAGGTTTTTGAAAACTAAAACCAATACTAGTTGAAGTACATTATTGGTCTCGAGATATTAATGTATGCATTATTTTATTTTGATAAAAATATGTCAAATTACATACGTTTTTTTAACATGACTTACATATATTTTAAATGTTAATATTATTACAAATTAAAATGTCAAAAGTCTAACCTTTTTCCGAATTAATATATCTGTTAAAAAAGTATATTTCTTTTTTCTTATTTTCAATTTAACAATAACATAAAATAAAATCAGGTAGCATTGATCTTTCCCCAAAATGATATCTCCCAAATGGGCAACGAGCTAGGTGTTTGGTAACTTCTAAAATCAGTTTTAAATGGTACAATGTGAATCCAATTATATAAGCTTATACAAATATAAACATTTAAAATTAAATAGTTAAGTTCAAAACTAGTTTGAATATTGTTTGGCTTAAATTTAGTTTAAAATTAAACTTAGTTTAGTTCAAAACTGATTCTAATATAAATATTATTTGGCTTAAATTTAGTTTAATACTGAACACGTATTAATAACTAAGCCATTAATTTAAAAGGAAAAAATATACACATAAATCAGAACTTTTACAATTTAAATATTTATCAAATACCGTACATTTAAAAATTGGCTTCATTATTATAGTTACATATCTGATTTTTAAAGGTTGACCAACGCTGCATACGCTTTGTCTAGAACCAAATTTTGCGGCTTCTGGAATACAGTGTCCTTTTAGGCAGTGGTGATTGCTTGACAAGTTCTTCTGTTCATCTGAAGGGGAAAAAGAGAGAGAGGAAGAATTTTTTGTGCCAAAGGTTTCATGAAACTTATTAGTGTGCATGTGCATTAGAATTGATAAATTTAAGTTTGAGTTAATTTATTTTTATAAATTTAAATTTAATTAAAAATAAATTTATAATAATATGATTTATGTTTAAAATTTTTTATTTTAAAAATGAGTTTGATAAAATAAATATTATTTAGATGAAATATTAAAATCATTTTTGAAGTAAAATTAAAAGAAAAAATACTCTCTAATAAACTTTTTGTATAATAAAAAAATAAAAAATTCTTACTTTCACTCTAACTAAGGTTTAGAACCATTTTCTATTAAAGTTAATAGAATTTTTTTCAAAGTAAATTTTATCAAACATGTTAGTACATCTTTCAATACTCTAAACATACTTTTAAAATTCTCCAATTACAAACCAAACACACTTTAGAAGTTCACAATTGTCATTTTAAAAATATCTTAATTAATAATCATTTAGACAGGGACAGAAACAGGGGAGATGTGTATAAGTCACGGTCCCCCAGCTCTGAATAATTGAGTTTTTTTTTATATACATGATATTTTTTTTTGTTAATTCCTTTAGTAAAAAAATGAATATTTATCCTTTGATTGATAGATTGTTTCGATTTATTTTGACTCTTTTTATATCAATAATAATTATTAAAAGTATCTTTTTAATTATAAAAATTATTAAAATAAGATTACGAGAATAAGATGAAAGATAATTTTTTTACAGATTATATGATTATTTATATTGAAAAGAGATTGTTAAAAAATTCACCACAAATACAATAATAAATGATTTTTATTTTATGAAACAAATATTGAAGACAACTTAAAAATTAAAGATATATATTTAAAATTATCTTATATTCAATTGTATTTACTATAAATATTTTTAATTCAAAATATGTCAATTATAAATTAAATTAAATTTATTTTTATATTTATATTATATAATAGTTTATTTTTTTAATTTAAATATTTAAAAATATATTTTTAATCTTTAGTCTCCGTACCTAGAATTCAAATCCTGCATCCGCCCCTGCATTTAGAGGCTTAATCGTAATGGTAAAAGTGAATAATGTGCGTAACATCTATTGACAAAAATATTATTGGATCATAATTACCAAACAAATACATTATTGGATCATTATTAATATAAACAAGTGTCAGTGCACACTTGGTGAGTTTCTGAGTTGCAACTGTGATTTGTATAGGGGCGACGCCAATTTCACTTAAATAGAATTTTGAGTGACACCTGAGTAGAAGTGCACTCATACTGTTATGATACAATGTTATTTTGAACTATTATGTATCTTGATTCTACTTCTAGTATGATCAGCCATCATTATATTTTATAGCGCAAATTAACAACTTAGTTTTTATAATTATTTTTTATTTATAATTTAGTCTTTAAATTTAAATATGTATACGAGTTAATTTTTGAATTTTTAAAATTTATATCAAGTTAATTTTTTATGGATTAAAATAAAATAAAAAAAATCAAATTAATATAAATTTTATAAATTTAGAGATTAACTCATACATAGAATTAAATTTAAAATCTAAATTATAAATAAAAAATAATTTTAAGAACTAAATTGTTAATTTATTTCAATTTAAGAGATACAATTTAGATTTAAAAAAAAGTAACAACTCAATATTGTTTAAAATAATAATAAACTACCCTCCCAAGTCCCAACCTGAATGCTGTATCCAAAATAAAAAAGGGATGACAAGGCAGTTCAACTTTATTCAGATCATTTGGAGTATTAAAGGCGTTGTAAGCATCTTTATTTTATGGCCGAGAAGGTTGGTGGGTAAAGGGGTTCAGCTGCGTCGCTAAAAAACAAGGGCTCGTCCAACATTCTCACATTTTTGTGGGGGAGTATCCGTGCCACAAATTGTGAGCCGTTGATATATATAATAATAATAAATTAAATGATTGAGATTTATAATCTGTAACTTATTGAACAGATAAATAGGTATGATTTATATGTACATATATTGTTTTTTACAGATTTTAATTAATAATATTTATATATATTTAAACTCTTACACAGCAATTGAGGTTAGTTCTTTTTTTTATCATATATATTATATATAAAAATCTTACATATTTTAACGGTATAATATTTATACACATAATAATAAAAATTTAAAAAAACTATATGTTTTATGTATATTAAAATATACATATCATATTTATATTATATATTAACGTAATAGAGATATTAAATTTTTTTATATATAGTTCTAATAATTTTATAATATATAAAATAATTTTATAAATAAATTAAATAAAAATATATATTTTTTAGTTCAACGAATAATTCAACTGTTTGGAAATACTATACTCCCACATATTTGTGAGCATACTAGAATCGTCCAAAAACACAACAAAGCCAATCTCACTACCTAATGTGCTAAACAATAAACTCGTCCTCGTACCGAAAGATACCATGCACCTTACTTTTATTTTAAGAATCACAAGTTAATTATATGAGTTAATAAAGCTAGATATATCCACATTTCTAGCTTCTCTCATTTGCCCATGTTTACCCAATCAACAAGCTTTGCTTCCATTTTAAGAATCATTTGCCCATGCTTCTCTCTCTCTCTCTCTCTCTATATATATATATAGGAGACATATCTAGTGAGAGGAGTTTTCATTGTGAGAGGGTGAGATGAGTAAATCTTGACCATACAACCATACATAGATGGTCAAGATTAAAAGTTACTTGAAGATCATGTGACCACTTAAAAAAGTCACATGCATTTATGTTTTAATATTGACCATTCATAAAGAATCCAATGGGCAAGATTCATTCTTCTCACCTCTCACAATAAAAATTCTTCTCACCAAAGTAAGATCATATATATATATATATATAACAGACATATCTAGTGAGAGGAGTTTTTATTGTGAGAGGGTGGGAGGAACAAATCTTGATCATACAATCATCCATAGATGGTTAAAATTAAAAGTTACTTGAAAGTCATGTGACCACTTAAAAAAGTCACATGCATTTATATTCTAATCTTGACCATTCATGTAAGATCTAATGGTCAAGATTCACTTTTCTCATCTCTCACAATAAACACTCCTCTCACCTGAATAAGATCTTTTATATATATATATATATATATATATATTGCTTGCACCCTACCCGACAAACACGAACGTAGGTGCCGCATACTCTTACCTTAAATTCATCCTTAATTATTAATTTTTGTTTTTGGGCACAAATAGGATTAGTTGTTGATCTGGACTACGTTATAGGTCCAAAGAACTGGAGTAACTCGACTCGTCAGGGTGGCAGTCGAGTGTATAGTACGTATGTGTTGGTTGTGGCTTCGTAATACTCAAGAAGGGGGGGTTGAATTGAGTATTATAAGTTTCTGAAACTTTTTTCCTTTTTGTAAAAACTGATTCTTTTCTTTAATTATGAAAAAGATTTTATCAACCAATAAATCAAAATGTATTTTTACAAGATGTATTTCTATCAAGACTTGAAACTTATAAAGAAATATCAACAATAATATTGATTTCAGATATGAACAAGATCATAAACTAATCAAATCATGCAAGCATCTCTAACATATTGTTTAATTCATACATTCAAAAAAAATAAAGCAAATAAAGAGTTAATGGATAGAGAAAATTGTAAACCGAGATTTATCCTGGTTCAGCTACCTCCTCTGGTAACCTACATCCAGTCCCCACAAAACTGTAAGTTTTGTCCACTATTAAAAATCAATTTACAAGATTCTTTACACAAGCTTCACTTCTTGGTTCCTTCTACCCAAATGACAGCTTTTCCAGTCAAAGCAATCTTGTAATTCCCACAAAAGTTCCTTCTACTCTTGCACAGCACCAAGAGTCTCTTTTACTCTTGATTTAATAAGCCAGAGAACCTTCTCTCTTATCTCTCTTTTACAATACGAAAAGATTGAATCAGATCCTAAGAAATCAGATCCTAAGAAATCAGATCTTACAAATTGAAGCTCTACAGAAAAATACTCAGTTTTTCAATAAAATGCTCTCTCTCTGTATTTGTGTGTTTAATCTCAGATTTTGAATAAGTTGTTATAAAGAAAGTGTTTTCCAATGTCCTTATATAGATATATTTCAAAATAGATTCGTTGGTCACACTTTTCAAGTCAGTTAAGATCAAAACAAACATATAAAACAGATTCTATTATCAGTCAATCGATTAGTACACAGATATATTAAACAAAAATTTCACTCTTACAACATGTGTATATTGATTGTCTAATCGATTGTGTTCTTGGATGTTATTGATCTTGAGTGATACACATATTAATACATCGATGTTGTTCTTGAAAAACACTTGCAATTTCAGCCCAGAAGTTTATACATCGATTACCTAATCGATTGTATGACTATTTTAAGAAGTCCTTACTTCTATTTTGGCTTATGCATCGATGCACCAATCGATGTATAGATGCAAAAATCCATACTGATCAAGTACGTCCAGAATCAATCGATGTATACATAGATGTATAACACTTATACATAGATGTACACTAAGGTTTTCATTAAAAGTTAGTTAATTAACTGAAAGTACATTAATGTACATATAGATGTACAGGCTTATTAATTAACCTGTTTCATTCTTAGTCCATTTTTACTTTTGAAAACTATTTTTACTTATTTTACTTATTTTAGAGAGCTTAATCAAAGAATTATACTAAGTCTTTTCTTTACAAAAAAAAGTTCTTAATGATCTTCCTTGTATTCCTTCTTCATTATGCTCATTCTTCAAGTTTTCCTTCATAATCCTTGCATTGAAATGCTTTGCTCCATGATCCTTTGCATCCACTTTTCTTGCTCCATTAAATCTCATTGAAAAAGTCAAGCTTGACAAGTAGTTAGTGAATCAAAGTAATAATCATGTTAAGTTTAGTCATTAATCAAAACATACCAGGGTCATTTATCCACAAACTCCCCTTTTTTGATTGATGACAAACTTATCATACATATTACATATATAATATGTTTAACATTCAATATATCTTAGGAAGTAATTAGAAATATCAGAGTAATAAAATGCAGTAGTTATTTACCATTTACTCTCTCTGCCTAATTGACAGTTCTTATCATTTGAGCATATATAGGATCATTGCATTATTATTTTAGATCATTAGTTCAAGTTGTTTTATTTAGTATGGTTTTATTTAGTATGGTACCCATTCTCCCCCTTTGTCATTATCAAAGAGAACATGTGTGGGAGATTCAAAGTAATAAAAGCATGTAAAACAAGGTACATACTAGAAATTCAACCATTTATTGATATCATAAGTTCATTCATTCATATAAGCATAATCAAAACAAGGTATACAGTCATTTATATTCATCATTGGTCAAAGAAAGATTTAAATTGAAAACAGTAAAACAAAACATCAAAAACAGCATGTTAACATCATTATAGACACACTTAAGACACCCTAAGATCTAAACATCTTTATTCGTCTTTGGTTCTTTAGTGTGCTATGAAGCTTATGCTGCTTGTTCTTCAGGATTACCTTCTTCTTCAGGTGCAGTAGCAGCAACTTCTCTAGCCATGTTCACAACATCTTCAGAAGTAGGATGAACTTTTGGAGGTGCAGTGATGGAAATGGCTAGATTTTGATGCAAAGTGGCCATTTGGCCTTCCAATATGTTAAGTCTAATATTTAAATAATCAATAGACTGTTTTAACATCAAATGATGTTTGATTTGCCTATTTTTAAAGTTTTGAAACATTTGGATCAGCTTGTCCATCTTGCTATTCAGCTCTGAGTTTTCCACAGCAGCTCTTGGCTCTTCACCAACTAGCCTAACCCACTCTTCATTCACTTTAGCAAGCTTCATCTTGCTAATGGTCTCTTTACCAAATTTGTGAGTGACCTGCCTAGCCTGAAACCTCTCTTCATTATCCACAGAGATTTTAAAATGCTCCAGCAATCTCACCACTAATCCAGGATAGGGTAGGGTAGCTCTACTGATTTTGCAATCCAACATGTGCCTGGCAATTATGAAGCTCCAACTCAATTGCTTCTTCTGTATCATAGCCTAGAGCAGCAGAATATCATTGTTCTGCAAAATAACATGATTTTCAGATCTTAGTAAAAGTATCATGCTCAGCACATATTGCAGGAGCCTATGCTGAATGTGCATAGAGCTAATGTTAATCAGTCTTCCTTTTGGTGCATTTTCAATTAGAAGCATCTTCATTGCTTCTTCCTTATCAAAGTTCTTAATCCATACACTATCAGGTCTAGTTCCAGCAAGATTACTTCCTTTGTAATCTAGTCCAGTAAATTGAGCAAACTCAGCAAAAGTCATCTCAATTCTTGTGTTCTTCACCTCAGTAGAAAATCCCTCATTGTCCATATCAAATGTACAGTAAAATGCTTTAATCAATGTAGGGTAAATATCACTCTTAATTTGCAGAAACTCACTCAGCTTATACTCCTCTAAAATCTTGTGAAAAGTAAACTCATTGACCTCAAAATAGTTGAAATCTACAATCCTAGCTTCGTGAAAATCCCTATTTTTAAAATTATTCTTGTAAAGCATAATGTACTCCTCATCAGAAAATACCTCTTGAGAAGTTCAATCTCAGTGACTCCTTCATCATCATCTTCTTCTTCCTCTGTTATTTTTCTCTTCTTTTGAACAGTCTTCTTTTTAGATGTTTCCTTCACCACTTTCTTCTTCTTTTCTTGTTTCTTGGGTGCTGGTTTTAAAGATTCAGCTACCTTCTTGCCTTTGTCTTGTGTATTCTTCAAACTTTTGATTGGAAGCTTATCAATCCTTTGAGAAGTCTGAGTTTTCTCAGTTCTTTGTCTTTTAGGGCGTGTAGGGGTTGCTTTGGGTGAAGCATGTTGAGGTGTGGAAGATTGAGTTGAGAAAGAAGATGTGGAGTTAGAAGGAACATGTGTAGAGGGTCCAGGTTGCTTCACACGAGCCATTGGAGATGATTTTGAGCTCTGCTAGGGTTTGAGTCTTTGAAACTTTGATTTGAAAAGTGAAAAATTTGGAGGGAAGAGTTGAAATTTATAAACCCAGATCAGTCAATCGATTACCCAATCGATGTATTAAAGGGTTTTTCTTCCTATACACACGTGCTAATCGATGTACTTAGCATGAGGATTTGAACTTTAAACCAGGTACATCGGTGTATTAATCGATGTATACACTAAGTCAGAGAGTACCAAGTTCTGAAAACTTGAACTCAATCGATGTGTGCATCGATGTATAAGCAATGTCAGAGAGTCCAACAATTGCTGCATACACCCAATCGATGTACAAATCGATGTATAGGGTAAGTCAGTGAGTCCTAAATTTTAGAACTATCACTCAATCAATATTACAATCGATGTATATACATTATCAAACTTTGAATCCATTTATAATCGATGTATCAATCAATGCATAAACACTTACTATGAGTAGTGCATCTTAGATTAGTAATTCAATCGATGTGATAATCGATGTATAGCAGATCAAATTGGAATTTTCACATTTTCATAGCAAATCAATCGATGTGTCAATCGATTTGTTGATATCCTGTACCTATTTGATCAACATAATCGATTGTTTAGTCGATGTACAGACATCAAACATCAAATTATCATGTATTCAACATTCAAAACATCAAGCATAGGTAGGATCAATTATTCCTAATTCTCTTATTATGTAGAAAAAGCTTTCTTTAGCTAATGGTTTAGTAAAAATATCAGCTAATTACTTAGATGTATCAATATATTCAATGATTATATCTCCACTTTGAATATGATCCCTTATGAAATGATGTCTTATCTCAATGTGTTTGGTTCTTGAATGCATTATAGGATTCTTAGTGAGATTTATAGCACTAGTATCATCATATTTGATTGAAACTTTCTCTAAGAGAACACCGTAATTAATAAGTTGTTGTTTCATCTAAATAATTTGTACACAACAACTTCCTGCTGCAACATATTCTGCTTCAGCAGTTGATAAAGCCACACTTGTTTGTTTCTTACTAAACCAAGAAACTAATGAGTTTCCTAGAAGGTGACAAGTTCCACTAGTACTTTTCCTATCTAACTTGCATCCAGTAAAGTCAGAATCAGAATATCCTATTAAGTTACATGTTGATCCTTTAGCATACCATAATCCCATTTCTTTATTTCCTAATAAGTATTTCATGATTCTTTTTAAAGTAGTTAAGTGTAATTCCTTAGGATTAGATTGGTATCTAGCACACATACAAACACTGAACATTATATCAGGTCTACTTGCAGTTAGATATAGTACGGAACTAATCATATCTCTATAATTGGAAACATCTACTGATTTACCTTTCTCATCTTTGTCCAAGCAGCATGATGGACTCATTGAAGTAGCTATTTCCTTTGCATTCTCTATTCCAAACTTCTTCAATAGTTCTTTGCAGTACTTAGTTTAGCTTATGAAAGTCCCATCAAATTGTTTAATTTGTAGTCCAAGGAAGAATGTAAGCTCTCCCATCATAGACATTTCAAACTCGTTTTGCATTAGTTTGACAAATTCCTTACACAAAGATTCATTAGTAGAACCAAATATAATATCATCAACATAAATTTGAATAAGTAGTATGTTTTGTGCTTTTCTTTTAGTGAATAGTGTTGTGTCAACTTTTCCTCTTATAAATCCCTTTTGAAGTAAGATATTACTTAGCCTTTCATACCAAGCTCTTGGAGCTTGTTTAAGTCCATACAAGGTTTTAGTTAGTTTATACACATGATTAGGAAATTCATTTATTTCAAATCTAGGGGGTTGACCTACATACACTTCTTCTTGTATATATCCATTTAGGAATGTACTCTTAACATCCATTTGATACAATTTAAAATTCATGATACATGCATATGCTAACAACATTCTAATAGCTTCTAATCTAGCCACAGGTGCATATGTCTCATCATAGTCAACACCTTCTTCTTGATTATAGCCTTTGGCTACTAATCTAGCTTTATTCCTTACTATAATACCATTTTCATCAAGCTTATTCCTAAACACCCATTTTGTACTAATTATTTATTTATCATTGGGTTTTGTAACAAGTTTCCAAACTTTATTTCTTTCAAATTGATTAAGTTTTTATTGCATTGCCATAGTCCAGTTTTCATCACTAATTGCTTCATCTATAGTTTTAGGTTCAACTTGTGATAAAAAAGTCATATTATTGCATGCATTTCTTAAAGAATGTCTAGTGGTTACCCCTTTGGATATTTCACCAATTATGTTATCCAGAGGGTGATTCTTGGCAGTCTTCCATTCTTTAGGTAGATCTTCATGTTTATCCTCTCTTGGAATTTCCACTACTTCATCCACTTTGGCATTGTCCTGCTTTTCCTCAAGTTGAATCTCTTCTAAAGTTTCTGCAACATCATCAACAAATTCATTTCCCAACCTTTTGGGGTTAGTTTTATCAAATGTAACTTGTACAGATTCTTTAATTATTTGTGTTCTTTTATTGAAGATTCTAAAAACTTTACTAAATGATGAATAGCCTAGAAAGATTCCTTCATTAGTTTTAGGATCAAACTTTCCTAGATTGTCCTTTCCATTATTTAGTACAAAACACTTACAACCAAAGACATGGAAATGTGAAACAGTTGATTTTCTACCTTTATAGAGTTCATATGGAGTCTTTTTCAAAATTGGTTTTATCAAGACTCTATTCATTAAGTAACAAGCTGTGTTTACAGCATCTACCCAAAAATATTTTGGCATGTTTGAGTCATTCAACATAGTTTTTGCTATTTCTTCTAAAGATCTGTTTTTCCTTTCCACAACTTCATTTTGTTGTGGAGTTCTTGGAGTAGAGAAATTATGTTGAATTCCCAACTCTTCACAGAAATTATCAAATTCTTCATTTTGAAATTCTCCACCATGATCACTCCTTATTGAAGTTATTTTCATGCCTTTTTCATTTTGTATTAACTTAGCCATTTTCTTAAAAGCTGTAAAAGCTTCATTCTTATGTGCTAAGAAGAAAGTCCATATAAATCTAGAGTAATCATCAACTATAACTAATGCATACAAATTTCCTCCAAAACTTTTGGTCCTAAAGGGTCCAAATAAGTCCATGTGCAGTAGTTGTAAAGGTCTTTCATTTGAAACTATATTCTTAGCCTTAAAAGATACTTTAGTTTGCTTGCTCTTTTGGCATGCATTACATAAACCATCTTTTGAAAACTTGATTTTAGGAAGTCCAATTACCAATTCTTTAGAAATGAATTTGTTTAGATGATCCATATGAATATGTCCTATTTTTCTATGCCATAGTCAATTCTCCTCTTCCTTAGATATTAAACAACATACATCACTAGCAAAATACTCTCTAAATCTATCATGTATATGTTATTGAATCGATTATCTATCAGCTTTGTATTACTATCATACTTGTTTTCTATAATGCAACTACTAGAGTTAAATAATACCTTATAACCTTTATCACATAGTTGGCTAATGCTTAGTAAATTGTGCTTGAGCCCTTCCACATATACTACATCTTCTATCTTGGTAGTTGTGCTTCTTCCAATTGTTCCAACTCCTAAGATCCTTCCTTTGTTGTTATCACCATAGGTGACATTTCCACATTGTTTGGGAGTAAAGGATGAGAACCTTGTGATATCTCCAGTCATATGTTTCGAGCAACCACTATCAAGATACTAATTTGTACTTTTGGCTCTCAAAACACACCTCATCTTCATTGTCACTTTAATGGTTAGTCATGAGAGAAAGATTGACCTATTCTTCCTCAAAATCTTCAAAGGAATTCATGTCATTCTCCTCCCAAGCTATGTATGCTTTTCTTGGCTTTCTATTCTTCTTGTCCTTGGACTCATGATTATCATGCTTGTCCTTTTTTTGAAGTTTAGGACACCCATTCATGTAATATCCAGGTTTGTCACATTCATAGCACTTCACATTTGATGTTAAACTTTCAGCTTTTGAAGTATTTTTCTTTGAAAAGAAGTTTGAGGGCCTTTTGTTGAAGGTTTTCTTCTTTTTGAGGAATCTCTTGAACTTTTTAACTAGCAGTCCCATATCCTCTTCAGATTCATCATCTTTTTCATCTTTTTCATCTTCATCACTGTCAAAATTTTCTTTAGAAACATGTGCTTTAAGTGATAAGCCTATTTTCTTTTTCTCATTCTCTTCATGGTCATTCAATCTATGCAACTCCATCTCGTGCTCTTTAAGTTTTCCAAATAGTGTAGCAATATTCATGGTTGCTAAGTCCTTTGATTCAGCTATAGCAGTAATCTTTGGTTGCCATTTTCTTGTCAAACATCTCATAATCTTGTTGATTTGTTGTTCATCTGAAATGTTCTTTCCAAGTCCATTCAGCTGATTCACAATGTGAGTGAATCTCCTTTGTATATCATTGATGTCTTCATCATTCTTCACGTGAAAGAGTTCATACTCGTGCATGAGTGAGTTCATTCTTGCTCTCTTTACATCACTGGTTCCTTCATGAGTAATTTGTAGCGTATCCTACATTTACTTGGTTGTCTTACAATTTGAAACCCTGAAAAATTCATCATAACTCAAGGCAGCAGTTATAATATTCTTAGCTTTAGCATTATTACCTACTCTCTTTTTGTCATCATCATCCCATTCATTTCTAGGTTTTTATTTCTTGGTGTCATTTGCATCAAGAGTGTGAGGAATGTATGGACCATTCTCAACAGCATTTAGTACATCAATAACACTAGCCTCAAGGAATATTAACATCCTTTTTTTTAATACATATAGGCAATGCCATTGAAAGCAGGGGGTCTTGTCAAGGAAGCTCATTCTCCCAATATGTCATTTGAAGCCATCCTCTTAAGCTGTTAAGCTTTACATAAGAGTGAAAGTTCTGGTACTACTTGTTGGTTGTGGCTTCGTAATACTCAAGAAGGGGGGTTGAATTGAGTATTATAAGTTTCTGAAACTTTTTTCCTTTTTGAAAAAACTGATTCTTTTCTTTAATTATGAAAAAGATTTTGTCAACCAACAAACCAAAATGTGTTTTTGTAATATGTATTTCTATCAAGACTTGAAACTTATAAAGAAATATCAACAATAAGATTGATTTCAGATATGAACAAGATCATAAACTAATCAAATCATGCAAGCATCCCTAACATATTACTTAATTCATACATTAAAAAAAATAAAGCAAATAAAGAGTTAAGGGATAGAGAAAATTACAAATCGAGATTTATCCTGGTTCAGCTACCTCCTTTGGTAACCTACATCCAGTCCCCACAAAACTATGAGTTTTGTCCTCTATTAAAAATCAATTTACAAGATTCTTTACACAAGCTTCACTTCTTGGTTCATTCTACCTAAATGACAGCTTTTCCAGTCAAAGCAATCTTGTGATTCCTACAAGAGTTCCTTATACTCTTGCACAGCACCAAGAGTCCCTTCTATTCTTGATTTAATCAGTCAGAGAACCTTCTCTCTTATCTCTCTTTTATAATACGAAAAGATTGAATCAGATTCTAAGAAATCATATCTTACAAATTGAAGCTCTACAGAAAAATACTCAGTTTTTCAATGAAAAACTCTCTCTCTGTATTTGTGTGTTTGATCTCAAATTTTAAATGAGTTGTTATAGAGAAAGTGTTTTCCAATGTCCTTATATAGGTATATTTCAAAATAGATTCGTTGGTCACACTTTTCAAGTCAGTTAAGATCAAAACAAACTTATAAAACAGATTATGTTTTTAGTCAATCGATTAGTACACAAATGTATTAAACAAAAATTTCACTCTTACAGCATGTGTACATCGATTGCCTAATCGATTGTGTTCTTGGATGTTCTTGATCTTGAGTGATACACACATTAATATATCGATGTTGTTATTGAAAAACACATGCAATTTCAGTCCAGAAGTTTATACATCGATTACCTAATCAATTGTATGACTATTTTAAAAAATCCTTACTTCTGTTTTGGCTTATACATCGATGTACTAATCGATGTATAGATGTAAAAATGCATACTGACCAAGTACTTCTAGAATCAATCGATGTATACATAGATGTATAACACTTATACATAGATGTACACTGAGATTTTCATTAAAAGTTAATTAATTAACTGAAAGTACATTAATGCACATAGATGTACAGACTTATTAATTAACCTGTTTCATTCTTAGTCCATTTTTACTTTTGAAAACCATTTTTACTTATTTTACTTATTTTAGAGAGCTTAATCAAAGAATTATACTAAGTCTTTTCTTTACAAAAAAAAAGTTCCTAATGATCTTCCTTGTATTACTTCTTCATGATGCTCCTTCTTCAAGTTTTCCTTCATGATCCTTGCATTGAAATACTTTGCTCTATGATCCTTTGCATCCACTTTTCTTGCTCCATTAAATCTCATTGAAAAAGTCAAGCTTGGCAAGTAGTTAGTGAATCAAAGTAATAATCATGTTAAGTTTAATCATTAATCAAAACATACCAGGGTCATTTATCCACAGTATGAAGCAGCCCAAACGCTAGGTGTAACGACAGGAATAAATTCTGATCGTATCCCTTATAAGCAGGCGAGTAAAGACAGAAGAGTAATGGTCTCCATGACCTTGTCTCCCATAATCGTGTCACTACGATCCTAAGTAGTAGTATTCAACACACACCGAATGCTCAGATACCATATATCCTCACACGCTCATATAAACACAGTAAGCTAGAGAGACAAGGTATGAGCTAATTTCCAAACCCCACTATACTCTCTTTATGCATCTACTAACTTAAGCATCGAAGTGTATTTTGTAGGTACCCACCCCTCACTCGTCGCTATTATGGCTGCACTACGGAGGAGCTCATCGTTTCATACCTATTTAGGTAACCTTTAGAACCCAGTTCTGAACATTGGCGTCGTCTGTGGGAGCCGATAAATTCCTATTCCCAACACCACCTTCAAAACCCCCTACTATCACCACTATGGTGAACACAAGAAGGAGACAAACATCAACTAACCAAAATCATGCCTTCACTACATGTAACCTTCCTTCTTTGAACCACCACTCGATGTCTAACCCCGCGGCTCGCCATCCAGTCGTGGCCTGCTTAAAACCCAGATAGGACTGGCAAGCGACTTCTTTCATTGGAGAGAATCTTCCCTTCCTTCCTTGAGGATTTCAGTGAGGCAATGCCTTGGCCCTTAGAGAGCACCTTCTAGGGACGTTGGGCAACGAGTGTTAGCATTACAACGCCTTGGTGACCGTGTGGAAAATAAAGTTCAGTCTTGACGGGGTGTAACTGGCTATCAAGAGTTATCCAGAACGAAACTACTCTCCGTGGTCAGACTCCAAGACGAGAGAATCCAAAACTCGGAAAGGGCTGCAAATTAGGGCAACGAAGCAAAGAACCATTCCCGAGCTAGGAACTATGAAAATAGAAAAGACCAATATTGGCACAATAACCACCAATTGGAGAACTCTAGGATTATAGACTCTGGTCGTCAGCCTGAACCTATCCACATAAGAGAGCAAGTGCATGTGGTAAGGGACACGGTGTCACAAAACCAACATTTATTTAATAAACTAATGGCCTATGCGATCTCTAAAGGCTTCAAGTATCCTATCAATATTGAAGCTTACGACAGAACCACAGATCCTCAGGAACACGTACCTGCTTACGTGTCCTCCCTATTGTTTGTGGAAGGAGACAACTTTCTCATGTGCGGTGCTTTCCCCTTATCTTTAAAGAGAGCTGCCTTGAGATGGTTTGCCACCTTACCTCCGCAGTCCGTGAACAACTAGGGAAACTTATCATCGAGATTTCTGTTGCACTTCACCACCAACAAAGTGCATCCTAATCCATTTCATGCCTTTCCCAGATAAGGCAAGGAAAATAAAAATCTCTCTAAGACTTTATATCTCGGTTCAACAAGGAAATTGTGAATGTGCGTGATTAGGATGAGAGACTAGATTGTTCTACATCAAGGAAGGACTTCATCCAGGATAATTCTCCTTCTCGTTGGCAAAAGAAGAACCCAAGACCATGGAGGAGTTCTTAGCCCCGATAAATATATCAACACTGAAGATGTTCTCCGAGCCAAGAAGCATTACAATAAAGAAAATGCCAACCCAAGAGCCGAGAAGCAGCCGAATCAATAGGGGAGGAATCCAAGGCCACCCCTCAAGGGAAAGTATGACAATTATACTACCCTCAACACATCGCAGGCTCAAATATACCAAGAAGTCATAAACACAAAGCTCTGAGGTATACCTAGACCTCTTCCCCTGAAGAAGCTTGCGCTCGCTATTATCGGCTTAAGATCGGCCGACTCCATTGTGTTGTCGATGGTTATCAACTCATTTTCTGACCAGCTAAGAGACACATCCAAATGCTGCAAATGGCACGACGGTCCTGATCACAACACGGAGGACTGTACTTACCTCTAAGATGTCATCGAGTCCCTTATTTGAGACAGCCACTTGGGGTGATATGTTTGGATGGCCCAAAACAACCAAAGGAGGGGTCATTACAAAAAACGAAGCTACAGCCCCTGGAGTCCCTCTCTTTCCTATTAGAGAAGAAGTTATCCGGCAAGAAATGACAACCCAGGCTCTTACTCACCTTGGGATAATCCCCGTGATCAAAATAGAGCATGGCCATTAGATGTCAACCAGGGGAACAATCGCCACCATGAAGTAACCCGCACAATCATGTAATGACTTGTAATCATTACTTCTACTGTGTAATGAATATTTTTGCATATCAGTAAATTGGCGTTTCTTCACGATTATTATCTCATCTCAAAGCCAGTACCTCGACTGCGACCTTGAGTCAACGGGTGCTTCAACTTATCAACACATGTAGTTAATATCTCGATAGTGAACTCGAGTCCCCGGATACTTAGGCCTGCCATAACCCACATGGTCACCACACCTTGGTGAGGTCCGAAGAATACAAGGTCCAAAATGATCAAGTTTTTTGGTATCTTTACACAATGGTCAAATTGGGGAATCCACTTGAACATCCCCCAAGGTCAAGCAGAGCATTCAAGGGTCTTCACCCGTAACTGTTTGAGCCTAATCTTAACTCATAAACCTACCATAGTTTACAAATGTTAAGCGTATTTCTACTTGATGACCAGATAGGGGAATCTACTTAAACACTTTCCGAGGTCAAGCGGTGCATTCAAAGGTTTTCACCCGTAACCTTATGGCCTCACCTTAACCTATAAACCCACCATAATTTATAGTGGTTAAGTGTAATCGACCATTGCCTGGGATCGTGGACTCCACACCCAGCGGCTTCTGTGTCACACACCTTTAATGAACCCAACTACTGAGATTCAAGCTTCAGATTCATCTCAGTTGGCAAAATAAGTGTTCGTCTAAACAAGCGAACTCAACCACCGAGATTCGAGCTTTGGACTCATCTCAGCTATGTAAAATGAGTGTTCATCAATCTAAAGAATCAACTATTGAGGTCGAGCATTGGATCCATCTCAGTAATTTAAACACCAGAATTAAACGTGAAACCCACCTCAACAAGTGCAAAACAATCACTGCAATTGAGCGTTAGACTCATCTCGGTGAAGGAAGCATACAACAGAAAGTAAAACTGTCAGAAGAAGAGTAAGTTTTGTTATTCATATTCCAAATATTTATCAATTTTACAGAAAAAAGTTTATAAACCGCTCTAGTGCAAATTGCCCTTTTGAAGGAAGTCAAGAAGGTATCTTGGTCAGTTAATGATGATGGTCAAATGCCAACTACAACCGCCTCAACGAATCCTCAAAATGCAAGTGGGCAACCACCTCTTCCTTGATCAGAGTGAAGATAGGTCTCGTGACCCTACACTTCCTAACCATCCCTGCACACCCACAATAAGAAAGTAACCAGGGGAGCAAAGGAAGAGGACAGTGCAACTCATCCACACATCACAGGAACTATAGACAGAAGCTCTAAACCATTCTGACAGAAGTGGGGCCTTACCCTACCGCTACACGTGCTTGGAAGAAAAGGACTTCTACTACTGAGTGATAACTCCATAAATGTAGTTATTTGAGCCCTATATCTGTGCTATATTGATAGCTTAGTCGTTGTTATTCTGCATATATGGAAGATTTTAGGCTTATATTTGTTAAATTCTATTCTGATATCTTTCTATATGAATTTGTGTAAATCTTGAATATTCTTTAAGTGGTTAAATGAATTTGCAATTGTTATTGACTTGGTGTTTTATCTATCACAGGAAGGACTCTAATCAAGTTGAAATTTAGAGGATTTGAACCATAATTGGAAGAGAAAGCCAATTGTGAAGTTCAACAACTCATGTCGTGACGCAGGCATGTTAATACCGCGACATGGTGCATTCCCCTACTTCAGTAAAGAGAACCTGAGGCAAGCGTGTCGCGACGCAGGAATGTTAATGCCATGGCGTGACTCTGTTTTCTAAGCCTATAAATATTGTTTTATTAATTTTAGTTGAGAGGGCTTTTTAGTTTTAGAGAAGCTGGGACTAGGGTTCACGTTTTGGGCTGAGAGGAAGCCAAAGGAAGTAAGATTGGAGGTCATCTTCTTCATGGTAGGAGATTTAAGCATCAAAGATCACATCCATGAGCTTTCTTCCTTTTTCCCTTTACTTTCTTCTCTTCTCTTATCATGAACATAAGTTTTTGTGGTTCTATTTTCGTGTTCAATGAGTAGCTGAGCTGTATTTAAGGATTACTTTGAATCCTTCTATGGATATTGATGATTTTGTACTTCTTTGAGTTTATATTGATGTTTAGTTTTGTTCAATTATATAAATCTTAATGTTCTTGATAGTTTGGCTAACTTTTAAGTGACCTGTTGAAATCTGATGAACCTGAACATAAAAATTTAGATTTGAGATCATATGTATGATTGATGCATGTTCGATTTCATTTTCATGGTGGGATGAGTTGATTCGCTAATGGAATACCCCTTGGTCATGCATAACAGGTGTTTGAGAAAAATCCTTAATGAGTGGATTTTGCGCTAGCTCTCACAGAAACATAGTGAGTTAAGTAAATGAAGCATGATTGATTGACCTAAATATAGGATTTTAATTAAAGTAGATTCTCAAGCTAACTAAACAGTTCATCAATGTTGCTTGTAAGGGTTGTATGTTATTAGTTGAAGTAGGGGGTGAAAAAGGATTCCCTAAACTCTAAGCAGTTCATCAATGTTGCTTGTAAGGATACCCTTTACACCATGTACAGTGAGGATGCTATCTCACTTTGGTTGGGGAGAGTATCATTACATGCTTTAATGATATAATGTTTAATGTATAATATGTGATGATGTTTACTGTATGTAGTAGTGATAGCTAGCATATTATCATGTTTCTATATTGTTTTGCCTATTACTGATTGGTTTTAAGAAAAAAAAAATTCAATTTTCAACATTATGCACATGATGTTATGCATGCTTGAACTAAAAAAGTTAGATCTATTGGAATGCATAACATGTTGTCAATTGCTAGTGTAGTTTTGGTTGTCCAATGATATAAAAGGTTGTTATTTGCCCATTTTACAATGAAACCTTATACGATCATGAAGCATGTGAAACAATTTAGTCATTTTTTATGCATGATTTATATCCCACTTGTAAGCATGTGTAACTTTGAAGATGATAAGAGTGCATGTCTAGAAAAAGTTTATGGATGTATATGTAGATCGATTATCCTTAAAATTATTTTTAAACTCTCTTGAGGCGAAATCCTAGATTATGCATGATTGAGGAAATGATTAGGGCATTGTTTGGACTGATTAAGCCTTAAAAGCTTACCCTGATATGATTATATTCATAGGTTCCCTTTTGAAGCTTTATTAAATGTTTGACCTTATATATTTTTCATCACCTTCGTTTTCCTTACCCTGTAACCATTCTAATGCATGTGAAAGTATTGCATTTTCTTCCTACCATCATTGTTTGTTGAGTATATAATATGTTATTTCTTGAAGTGAGTCTAGTGATTAGGGGTATTAATGCATATTCAATACAAAATAAGCCTGAAGGAATCAGATGCAGTCAAAGAAAAAAAAGCATTGCTTTGCATAAAATAAAGCAAAATAAAAAAAGTAAGGGAATGATATAAGAAAAGTACAAAAAACATTGAATGGTTCTAGCGATTTTTCTTCTTTAACTTTTGAATACCCTACTAATATCAATTAGAGGCTCAAGTTATGAAATAACATGTTTATGTTTCTCAATGTTTGTATTGTATCATTTCCCTATTTTTCTTCTACCTATAACCATTGACCTTATATTATAAGCTGTTGAAGTCCTTTTTGATCCTCAGTGGTATGTGATTTACATTAGTCAAGAGATAGTTTAGGATTAATTTTGTGGATTATATGATTCATATACATGTATGCTCATAAACTTATCCGAATAAGTATGACTTGACTAGGAGAAGTTTATCTTGTATATTTATGGAAAATGTGAATTGTATAAAAGGATGCCTGGATGGTTAGCATGTTAAGGATTGTGTATGTGTGAAGTTGATTATGAGACATTTGCACTTTTTGAGGGCTATACAATTAGTGTGCACTAGTTGTGATTAATTGAAAATTGAAATTATATTAGATGCTGAATGAATGTTTAAGTATGATTTATTAAGCAGGTTTACTTAGTCATACTTTATTTTGTTCGAGGACAAGCAAAAATCTAGGTTTGGGGTGTGATAACTCCATAAAATATAGTTATTTGTGCCCTATATTTGTGCTATATTGATAGCTTAGTCCTTGTTATTCTGCATATATGGAAGATTTTAAGCTTATATTTGTTAAATTCCATTTTGATATCTTCCTATATGAATTTGTATAAATCTTGAATATTCTTTAAGTGATTAAGTAGATTTGCAATTGTTATTAACTTGGTGTTTTCTCTATTACAGGAAAGACTCAAATTAAGCTGAAATTTGAAGAATTTGAACCAAAATTGGAAGAGAAAGTCAAATGTGAAGTTCAACAACTCACGCCGCGGCGTAGACATGTTAATACCGTGACACAGGCATATTAAGGTCGTGGCATGATGCATTTCCCTACTTCAGTAAAGAGAACTCGAGGCTAATGCACCACGGCGCAGGAATGTTAATGATGTGGCGTGACTCTATTTTCTGAACCTATAAATACTGTTTTATTAGTTTTAGTTGAGAGAGCTTTTTAGTTTTAGAGAAGCTGCGACTAAGTTCACGTTTTGGGCTGAGAGGAAGCCAAAGGAAGCAAGGTTGGAGGCCATCTTCTTCATGGAAGGAGACTTAAGCATCAAATATCACATCCATGAGCTTCCTTCCTTTTTCCTTTTACTTTCTTCTTGTCCCTTATCATGAACATGAGTTTTTGTGGTTCTATTTTCATGTTCAAGGAGTAGCTGAGCTGTATTTAGGGATTACTTTGAATCCTTCTATGAATATTGATGATTTTGTACTCCTTTGAGTTTATATTGATGTTTGGTTTTGTTCAATCATATAGATCTTAATGTTCTTGATAGTTTGGCCAACTTTTAAATGATTTGTTGAAATCTGATGAACCTAGATATAGAAATTTGAATTTGAGATCATATGTATGGTTGATGCATATTCAATTTCATTCTCATGGTGGGATGAGTTGATTCGCTAATGGGATAGAAATATACCCCTTGGTCATGCATAACAAGTGTTTGAGAAAAGTCCTTAATGAGTGGATTTTGCACTGGCTCTCTTGGAAACATAATGAGTTAGGTAAATGAAGCATAGTTGATTGACCTAGACATAGACTTTTAACTAAAGTAGATTCTTAAGCTAACTAAACAATTCATCAATGTTGCTTATAAGGGTTGCATGTTATTAGTTGAAGTAGGGAGTGAAGAAGGATTCTCTAAACTCTAAACATTATCTTTATTTCTAATTTATCACTTTTTAGTATTTAGTTTATATGTTTTCTCCTATTTTTATGTTCTTGAATAGAATTATTTAAGCTACTGGTTGATATTTAGCATTAGAAGTAACATTGTCCTCGTGGGAACGATATCTTATTCTTAAACTGTATTACTTGTTTGATTCGTGCACTTGCGGCCTATAAATGGACAAACACTGAGAGATGGGTTGACCAAGCTGCACAGGGCAGTTACTTGGTCTTCACTGGACCATTACACCTGGAAAAAAATGTTTTTTGCCAGTGAAATATGCAAAATGAAAGAACACTTAGGGAAGAATAGGAAGATGGTCTCAGAAGGGGATATGACTCTCAACGCACCCACAAGGGGTAGGAAAAGAATCATTCTCCAAAAAAATATCCACCCTTTAGCACAACTAGAGAATGAAAGAAATGGGTAATAGCTTCACTACAAACATTCCCTATTTATAGAGGGAATAAGGCAATTAATTGAGTCTCAGAAAGATGAACTGGCCGTACGATCAAAGCCACGCTTAAATGTTTCCCCCTTCGCGATTGGCCACTAAGGCAGCGAGCAATTGAGAAATAATGCGGAAGCTGCTATCGCATTTAAATAGCCTTATTTCCCAATAAATTCAAAGCAAGTTCCCTAAGCAAGCACATACTACTATAGAGTATAGAGCGAAGGCTGCTAAAATTACACCAGACTCTGAACCTTACCACCGAGATTGAACGTTGGACTCATCCCGATGACTTACGCGAGCAAAATTGCTCAAGTGTAAAGTCAACTCTGAGGTTAAGTGTCGAACCCATCTCGACGTTGCAAAGGAAAAAAATCCAACAAGGGTGAAAACAGTATCAAGGTTGAGCATTGGACTCATTTTGGCCAAAAGTGCAAGAGCCATTGAAAGAGAACAAGTATCCAAAAAATAAAATGCCTAAGGACAGGACTTGTCCAGTTACACAAATGAGGCCCCACACAAGAGGCAAAGAAAAAACAAAAACTTGGGTATTAGAAAATGAGGCTTTGCCCCTCTGAAGTCTCTACTGCTGCCTAGTCGGCACAGCCCCAACCACAACCACGCTGGTCCCTTCTTACCCAACTTCTTGCATTGCTTCCATCCTTTCTCCGCCTTCCACCCTGGAACCTACTTGGTTATCTGGGGTAGCCCCTGAAACAACTATGTCCACAATGCTTCCATCATGGACTTTTTTCAAAGTGTCGACCCTCTCCTCGTTTAGGCCAGGGTTAAGAAGACATAGTTAGTTTAGGGCATTCTCAAATGCCTCATCTATGGTTTTTGACCACTCGTCGATCTTCTGATCAAGCTTTTCTTTTGAAAGCCTGTATCGATCCTAGACACTTTTAAGGGCAGACTCGGTCAAGGCTAGATTCTATTTCAATACTTCCTCCCAAGTCGTTGCCTTGTTGAGTTCGGTCTAGAGCCTGTCCACCTCGGCAGCCTTGGTTCTTAGCAATTCTACCTCTGTGAGTTGAGCTCGGAGAGAAGGGACCTCGGAAGCATCATCAGTAAAGCGAGCAACCTCATCCCAGAGCTTACCGACCTCTGTGGTGAGTGACTTCAACTTCGCAATAGCCTGGGCTAGCTACACATCCTTCTGGGTAATATCCTGGGTGGTCCGGACCAACTGCTCATCTTTCTCAGTAACCTCCTGGACCGAGTAAACCAGTGCCTATCCTTCTCAATAAGTTCACCATGAAGAGTGTCGAGCTCTCTCTCCAAGCCAGTGACCTCCTGTACAGACTCCTAGCCCTCCTCCATATATCGAAGATCATAGGCAACGCACAAACATTGGAGTTGGGCTTCACAAAGGATCTCCTCCACGCTCTCAGTTTTGGCGAGACGCAATAGGTGACCGTTAATAAACCTGATAGGATCAGCACCCCGAGCCCACACCAGTCTCGATGGAAAGTGGTGCAGGGCTAAGACAGGCCTTGGAGCACCCACAGACCCCAAACCAACCTGAGCCTCGCCCCTTGCAGGCTCCTCCATAATGTTCTTAATCACCGGCCTCTTCCCCCTATCATCCCTACTATCCTCTACCTGCCTCTTACGGGGTCGTAATGGCAGCGCAAGAGAATTTGGTTCAATATCTCTGACCTCATCGCTTAGGGGAGGGGGAAGAATCACAGTGGCCGCGAGAATAAGGATCGTGCTGCTTGAAGGCATGGGAGCAACAATAGCCACCCGTTGAGTAGACACCGAGGCTCGAGATCCTAACACATCACCCTTCTGGGCTGCCAATTTCTTGGCCAAGAGCCGGAGTCCTCTTGGAGGAGCCATGCTTTCTGTAAACAAAAAGAAAAGTGTCAACACTTGAATAAATTCGAGTGTGAAGAGTTAAGCATAGAGAAGAAAATGTGCAAACAAGATACCTAACAAGGCCTTTAAAAAAATGGTAGGCTCATCTAAGACATCCTTACAAAAGATAGCCTTATCTTTTGGCCCAATCAATCATAAACTTCAGAACCCATACCTCAGAATGAGAAAGCTCGGTGATTAGAATCTTTAACTCTTTATTGTTTCACCCCCAACTGGCTTTTGACCAGTATAAATAGAAAAATGACCTACCTTCTGGGGTGACGAAAAAAAGTGCTATCCCCGGAGGCCCTTCTACTCTAAAGAAGTTCTTTTTTTAAAATTCTTGAAGGACTCTTGGTAGAGTTTTAAAATAGTGTGCCTATTCTGCACATGCAAGATGACCTATCCTTTGGCCTGGTTACTCCTCGAGGTCGTCAACCCAAAGAGAAGGTAGAAGAAGGACCTGACCGAATACGACCACTCAAAAACCTGACAAACAAGCTAGAATGCCCAAATGAATCTCCAAGCATTCAGATAGAGTTGAGTAGGCGCCACTCAAAAGTGAAGTAGGACGCCCTTCTCAAACTTAGTGAATAGCAATCGTACCCCAATCCAGGTGAAGAGAGCCTCGTACATATAAAAGAAGTGCTCACCCCTAACACAGAACGAGCACACCCTTTCTTCCTCTGATGAGTGCCAAATTGTATACTCTTAGTCTCGTAACATGTCCTCGGTCAACTGGAGATACTGTTGTTTCTTGAAAATGTCGTTATCACTCCTCACATCAGATGAAGTGCCCAAGACCTCACTGTCAACCCACCTGTACATGCTGGTCTCTTGGGGAAAGATGAATTCCTTCATCTCTGCAAGCACAGCTCTCCCTAGGCTCTGTTGGGACAACCCTCTTTTGTCCTGCAGGAGTGGCCTTCCTAGTTCGCACCATACTTGCAAAGGACGTACTTGAGTTAGACTCTGAATAATCACTCAAGTCTCCTAATAGAAGCTCAGAAAGCGGATGGGCTGACCTACGCCTTGCTAACTCTCTAGCTTAGTCCCCCTTCCAAGGCATCTCCAAGATCCTCATCCTAGTCAAAGGATTCAGACCCTCATTATAACCCTTACCGTGGTCTCGAAGCTCCCACCGTGGCTGAGGTGATAAAAATGAAGGAAGACTGGAGACTTCCACTGATGGGCCACTATTCTGCATCGTTTCCTCACTCCCAGACATTTTCCCCCTACTAAATAAGTCAAAAGGAAGGACAAAAATTAAAAGGGTGAAGTGAGAAGTACCTTAAGTGTTACTTGGAAGAAGCCTCTGAAAGCTCTCTAAAATGGGAAGGAAATACCAAAAAGGCCTCATTGAGGAAGCGTTAAATTGCCAACGATAACCACCAAGGTACCATAAATCGCCTAAGTGAGGAGAGAAGAAAATTTGGAATGCAGGAGTGAGCGAAGAATGGGAAAGGCCAAACCTCACCCCTATTTATAAGCATGAAAAGTCATCTCAAATTGCTGTTATCAATGGGAACAAATAAGTCTTTCCGTTTATAGCGCCTCATCATGATGCATTTTCAGTTTTGAAGCTAAAAAATGGCTAATCATGATACTACAAATCCCAAATGACAATCTCTACTTTTCCTCAATCACGTGGCACATCGTTTCTAAACAAAAGCATCTGGAAAGGGCAAAGCACATAACATTTGAAACTAAAACAATGCGTGGCATTCTAGAACATCCGACCCGGATCCTAGACCTTTGAAGAGCCACACAACGTAACAACACCTCGAACCCCAGTCAAAGTCTGGATGAAAGGATACAAGACCCTACCAACTGCACATGGGGGTAACTCATTACATACCCCAGACAACGAAACAATGGCATAAGCGAAGCACCCCAACTAAGACCCTGGTCTTACTCGTCAACCCCAGGAATCTCTTACGATAAATCACGAATCTCGGCCCTTTGGGAAGAACATTGCGAGACCCGACATCCACATTATAACTTGGATCCCTTTGTGCATCGTGCACCATGTGCTCCAGATGGATTCATATATCGATACTTTGCTATCCCACCAAAGCGTCAAGTTGGGGACAATTATTCTAGAATGGGTTACAGGCCCAAAGAACTGGAGCAACCTGACCTATCAAGTTGGCACCCGAGTGTACGATGCTCATGAAGCAGTCCAAATGCTAGGCGTAACAATAGGAATAAGTCCTGGTCGTATCCCGTACAAGCGGGAGAGTAAAGACAGAGGAGTAGTGGTCTCCATGACCCTGTCTCCTACGATCATGTCACCACGATCCCAGGTAAAAACATTTGGCACGCACTGAATGCTCAGACACCATATACCCTCACATGCTCATATAAATATGGTAAGCAAGAGAGACAAGGTATGACCTAATTTTCGAACCCCACTATACTCTTCTTGTGCACCTACTGACTTGAGCGTTGAAGTGTCTTTTGCATGTACCCACCCCTTATTCGTCGCTGTTATGGCTGCGCTACGGAGGAGCTCATCATTTCATACCTATTCAAGTAACCTTCAGAACTCAATTCTAAATAATTGTATTTGTGGCATCAATATTGTTTCCTTAATTCTTACAATTTTTTTTATGTGAACTATTGTTTATAATGTTGCCTTGTTGGTTTTATTTCGTCATTGTTTTTTTTATTTAAGATTCATGGACTTAACATCCTAGCCTAATACGTTCATATTGAGTGTAACTCTTTAATGTTTGATATGGTTCGATAAACTTAACAAAATAAATTTACACTTTTGCTATGCACTATAGTTTTTGACTTAATAGTAAACTTTTGATATAATAATTATCATGGTTTAGGGATGGCACTCGCGCGTGCCTCACCTCCTCAATTTTCTTCCATCTCCATCCCTGATCCCACCTTAAGGAAAAAATTCTTCATGTCCCCGTTCCTTAGGAGGAGGCAGGGACTCTAATATTATTTCAAAAAATTAAACAAAAACTAATATATATATATAGGATCTTACTCAGGTGAGAGGAGTATTTATTGTGAGAGGTGAGAGGAGTGAATCTTGACCATTGGATTTTTCATGAATGGTCAAGATTAGAACATAAATGCATGTGACTTTTTTAAGTAGTCACATGACCTTCAAGTAACTTTTAATCTTGATCATCCATGTATGGTTGTATGGTCAAGATTTACTCCTCTCACCCTCTCACAATAAAAACTCCTCTCACTAGATATGTCCCCATATATATATATATATATATATATATATATATATATATATATATATATATATATATATATAACGTTGTAAATAATTTCAATTTAAGTTTACAATATTAACAAATTAAAACAAGTTACTATGAAGTGACATGTTTTTATTTTTTTAATTTTATATTAATATAAAAATAATATAGATGAAAATTACTAAAAAAATATAGTAATAATATATATATATATATATATATATATATATATATATATATATGATATAATCAATAATGATAATTTAATAATTTCTCAGGGATAAGGATCTCACGAGACAAGAGATATGATTCTCGTCGTCGTCCCCGCATCTGCATCAGGAAGATTTTTATCCCCGTCCCTGCAGAGAAAAATTTTTCAAATTCGAATCCTCAGACAGAGCAATCCCCACTAATATCACCAAATACAAGGAAATTTTACCATTCCTATAGTAGTTATCATTTCACCCCAATTTTCTTTTCTTTTTAATAGCCTCATCCTGATAAATTATAATCTCTTAGATGAAAATATTAATTAATTTTTATCTTATATTCTATATCATAAATGACATCAACTATACATCTTTAGCTAAAGAAAGAAAAATAGCATCATGACAGACGTCCTTACCTATTTCTATGGACAAGATGAGAAACTTAAATATATTCTTACAAATGTTAATCTTAGATTTAAAGAAGACGTGATAGCATCAGCATGTTCATTTAGATAATAAAGCAGTTTATTTTTCAGATAAAATTTTAATATGTTGGGAGATTGGGGGAGTTAAATTAGAAAACATGCTTGGACCGCATTTTAAAATTCCTCTTATTGTAATATATAAAAAAAAAAAAAACCAAGTCTCAGTAATGTTTTTTATTTTTAAATATCTCCATTATCATGTACTTCAAAAATCAAATACATTTATTAATCTAATTATTAATTTAAAAAAAGAGAAAGAATGATAATAAAGCTGAATTTAATATGCGATTCATGGAATTTAATATAGCTGCATCATAAATCACCTTCGAGAATAATTATCTCATCTTTCAGAACTTGTGAAGCTCGCTCTTGATTGAATTTGTTGATATTCTTACTCAAGTTCTTATATTCTTACTTATTAAAAATGTATATATCTCTTTTCACATTTTCTTAATATTATTTATTATATTTATTTATTTTATTATTATTTTTTCATTAAATCTGATATTCTTAAAAAAATATCTATAATACATATACTCTTAAAAGAGATATATGATCATTTTTTTCCTTCTTCCAGTCATAGAAATCAAAGATATAATTTTCATCATGAGAACAAGTGTAATCAATAACTCTGAAGGAGGAATCGTGGCTCATATATCCAACTCTGATCTACCTTTATATTTGTTATTTTTCTAAGCCTTTATGCAGTAAGAAAAAGAGATATTTCCAAGGAAGCGTCATGGGAACGTCTAATGTTTTATTTATTTATTTATTTTTAATTTTAACCCACGACTAATGTTTTATATTTTTAATCTTTAACACTTAGGAGATTAATTCAACAGCGAGATTATTGTAGTGCTTTGGTGAGGTAATCCTAATAGTTTAACAATTGATATATTGAATATTTCAACGCACGCAAATTGCAAACTGAAAGAAAATGACACGTATATTCCTTTCTTAATTAAAAAGGAAACGCAAAATGCAACACCCCATGCTCTCCATTATTTCCCTTCTAGAAAGTAAAAATTTTCTAACAAGGGTTTGAAATTTCATTAGAAGCTAGTTGAAGCAGCATTCATTAAAAAGATATAATTCTATAATCGATAGTCTCGCATATTTTTTTTGCCTTCAGTTTGGAAAGAAAAAAGAGAAAAATATGGCTTATTTTTATTATCGAAGGTACTTTAAAATATCTACCTAATTAGTTATTTCCTTACAAATTAATAAATTCTGGAAATCTTGTACTATTGGGAAAACGAAAATACTCATCACAAGTGAAAATAGGTCCAGCCTTACCGAATGTGCATTTTTCTCTAGCTCCTCAAATTATGACTGATAGAAGCATTATTGATGGATATATGTGGAGTGGATTCATATATTCATTAATGTGGGTGGGTCTCATATAAGATTAAACAAACACAGATACTGCTTGTAAAACCCACCCAGTGCTCAAGTTATGGTGGGGCACTCATGAAAGAAAAGAGACTATCAGGATTGACTTGAAGCATTGGAAGTTTATTAGGAGTGGTTATATTGGAGACAAGGAAAGAGACATACACACAGAGACAGAGAAAAGAGGGAGTGTCATAATAGTGGATGACTTACGACCACATTGCAACCCCAAAAGAAAGGATCTTTTAATGTTAAAGACAATCCTGTAGCCATCAGAATCATGGGTGTGGGCAATTATATGGCCATTGGTCATTGTTATCATCCATCGAAAGAATTCTTCAAGTCTGGAATTCTTCTAGTCTATATAAATTATGTCAATAAAATACTAAAGTATCATTATTTTAAATATAAAATAATTATTGGACACAAAAATTTATGTAGAACTTTGTTTTTATTTAATGTAAATGATGATGTATTAATTTTTGATTGATTTAGATAAGTTAAATAGACTAAATCTGTACAAAAATCTCTTTATCTATTGGGCAGTTAAATCTGGTGTATTATGCATGGGGAGAAATTCTTCTATAATTTTAATTTACTTAACTTAGAGTGCACTAAGTAAATAAAGTATTAGTATATCATTAATACACTAATAAATATAACACTTATTTAATAAAAATTAATTATATGTGAATACTTTATTAACATAAGTAAAAGTTCTTCTGTAAAGTAAGAAAACAATGATGTATCTATCCTTTAATTAATCTAAAATATATCATAATATTAACTCATTAATAATTTAAAGATTGATGCATCCTTATTTGTTAACTTTACATAAATTTACTTTATAAGAACTTTGTCTGTTAACATAATACACCTAATTTACATATATTAAGTTTATATTAAGAATCTATCTGTCCGTTGGTCAGGCTTTTTTGCGTTCACATTATTGTCTTAATTCTAGATTTTAAGCATACTTGATAACAACTTTGAATATACTTACACAAGTTACAAGTAGAACCACCAATTTCTGAATCATCACAGAGCATTATATGAAACACAAACCACGGCCTCCCCCAAACTTCTCTACTACCCCCCACCCCTTTTCTTGTTTTTCTTATTTTTCTCCACTGTTACAATTATTTGATGTTGAGTTTGTCTATTTTCTAGAAGGATAAGAAAGCTAACAGATAATCCTGTATTAAAGGAATTATTTATTCTATATTTAATTTCTTTGTCCAACATGTACTTCTAAATTGCATTCTTTAAATTTTTTATTAATTATTAAATAATAATTAGACCCACTTGCACTTGTTCTAAATCATTTAAATACGCCACTTCTCATGTAATACGTGTACATTTTTTTTTGAACCAATACGTGTATATCTAATCATTTATATAAGAAAAGTATTTGTTATACATATTTGGTGTGATGCATCAAAATATGTAAAACAAGAAATACAAATTAAAATCACTAAAATATCTTTGAAAAAAGATGATTTGACTGTTAATTTTAGTATGAATTATTATTAATATTTTCTCAAGCTTTAATTTTTTTTATTTCTTAGAGTATCTTCACTTAATAGATGAGAGACTAATATATTGAAGTATTGTTAAGTGTCTAAGCGAGTACTTCTGTCAATAATGTTATTTCCATACACATAAATTTCAGATTCAAACTTAAGACCACACACTTAAAAAATCCAAACACTTTCAACTTATAACAACAAACATTGATTCTCAAGCTTTAATTAACTTTGGCCTTTCAGCATGCCAGTGATATTTACTATCATAGTCAGAGTTTAATTAGTTTAATTAGAAACTAATTAGCTTAGTTTACTGAATCAGTTAGTCTAGTTAATTATTATTTCTTATTTTACATAACCAACATTATTAGTTTGTTGTACACATTTTTTTTATTTGGTATAAATTTCAATTTCTCACTTTTCTTTCTTCTCTCAAATTCTTTCATTTCTACCATGTTTTTCAATAATAATAACGTCTTCAACTCTTCTGGTCTAGGACATGATGTATATTACATTTTCAAATAACTCACCGCACTTATGGAACTAATTTTCTCAAATGTACTAAGTAAATGCGTGAGGACTATTCTTTTAAAATGGCCTGAAAAGAAAATTAGTAGCGGTTGACAGAAAAACTAAAAAAGCCAAAAGTTGATATGAGAAAACAGTATTCCAATAAATAAATAAATAAATACTCATTACATTTATAGGACTATGTGCATTGACATGTGAATAACTTATTTTGTTTAAGATTCTACATCAGTTGTGTATATGGGCAAAGTATCCCATATAATGACTTAGAAGCAAAAATTAGCTTTTAAGAGTTAAGTTAGGTCTAGTTATTCTCAATTTTAATATGGTATGAGAGTTTATCTCAATCCTAATGTTGAGCTACTTACGTATGTCCAGTTCTGCAAATTGATTCGCAATCTTAGGCATGGGCGTATATGTTAGGGGTGATAAATTGATAGATTGGTTTAATTTTAGATTAAATTATAATAGATGAATCTAAAATAGACTATTAATTTATTTAAGATCAATTATAAAATGTTTAATATTATCTAATTTATTTATGACTTAATTTAATAGATGAATATTTAATCTCATTTATCTATTTTAATTTAAATTAAAAATCTAACTCACTCATCTCTCTAAAAATTTTCTTGGTAGCTATAGGTTGTGTCACCAATATTATAGAAATTTATATTTTAGTATTATCCTATTAAAGAAATTAAAGAAATATATAATTTTTTTCCAGTTGTCATCTTTAGTTTATATTATCAATGTAATTTGAATTTAGATTTTAATATTATTATTTAAAAAAACTAAAAGAAAGTGTAAATTATTTCAGAATTATTTTTTTCAAGTCTCATTTAAATTTCATTTTTATAATAAAAATTAGTGATATGAACTACTTTAAAAATATTTATAAGTATAAGAATTAATTAAAAAATATAAGAATTAAATTAAAAATAAATAAAAATTATAAAAACTAAAATTTTAATTTAATTTATTTTATTAATGTAATTATATATATATATATATATATATATATATATATATATATATATATATATATATATATAGAAACAAGCAGTTATTTGAAGAAAGTTTGGGCCAAGTGTCAGTTATTTGTAAACCTTTTTCTTTCAAAAAGTTAAAACTTTCTATTATACGAAATTTTTCAAAATTATTCAAATAAAAAAATAGAATTAATTATTTATGAGTGCTAATTTGTTAGTGCGTATGACAAACATCTATTTATCACTTTCCCATTAATTTCATCAATTTCTACTGCTTGCTTTAATGTAATTGCACCCATCTCCCGTTGAAGTTGCAGATGAATTATCTCTCCTCTTTTCTCTTGAGTCGTGATCTTCTGTCTTCTATTTTCAAAAAATTTCATTATTCATTTAATTTTTATATATTTAATTTTTTTTAACTTATTTATAAATTTATTTTATATCTCATAAAAATATTATAATCATATATAAATTAATTTAATATTTTTTTATATTAACATATATTATAAATAAAATATACATATAAAAATTATACACAAAACATTTTTTATTTTCAAATTACTAATCTTACTTCTCTCTCTTCATTTCCACTCTCTGTCTTTTGTCATTCCTCTTTTCATTTTCTAAGCCTTTGTCACTTCCACACCACATTATCCTGCTTCTCCTTTACACTTCTAATCTCATTTTCTCCCTCCCCCATAATAAATCTCATTACTTTTATTCCATATTTTCAGATAGGACTGTACACAGGTTGGATTGATTTGAGTTTAAAGAAAAAAAATTAAACTAATTAGTTAAAGTCAAGTTAAGTTAGGTTGATTTTGAAAAAAAAAAATTGAGTAACTTAAACTAAACCAATCCAATTATAATTGAGTTAGTTCGAGTTGGGTAGTCGGATTGATTAGATTGAAAGGAACGAGTATATTTGCTGCATTTGATACACTTTTTTATCTTCATTTCATTGAATTCGATATTTCATACTTAATGATATCAAGTGCCAAAACCCAGCCTGAATATCACCATACAAGTCTAAGGTTATTTCTCCAATATCATACACTGCTAAGCAAATCTACACTACAATGGGTATCCCTTTGCAAGGAAATCATCATAGCCCTAATGCTTCCACTTATGAAATTGAATCTCAATCTTTCCAACAAATGAGTTAGATTTAGTTAAAGAAAATTTAAAAAAAAAATGTAAAAAGCTGGTATAGAAAATTCCTTCAACAGGTTACCTCAACCCACAACCACCAGCTTCTCCACCACTGAAGAGACCTCAAGCACTAACTTGAAGCCAAATTGCCACCCCTGCTGGCCAAGAACAAACCCAGAGCCTTGTAGCCAATCAGACCTGCACCTCACCACACATCGCCACCACCAGCTGTGACTTGACCAACCGGCGAGGTCACAACGGAGCTTTGGTGCTTGTCTTGACGGATCTGGTCTTCTTGGTGCTGGTCTTGACTGATCTGGTCTTCGCGGTGCTGGTCTTAACGAACTTGGTCTTCGTGGTGTTGGTCTTGACAGATCTAGTCTTCGTGGAGATGAAGTCACACATACCATAGGGGAGCAGTAGTGAGAGAGAGAGGAGGGGGTTGAAAGCCTCAAACCAGCAAAGGTGGTGCTTAGGGTTAGGGGAGAGATTTGGGAATTTGATCTTGCAGAGAGAAAGGAAAGTGAAAGAAAAGAATTTGAGAAAATGAGAATAAGAGAGGCTGCAGAAACGAAGGTGATATTAGGGCTGCACAAAAAGACGTCATTTTCATTCGGGTGGTCGGGTCATCGGGTTGGTGTACTGAACCCATCACCTGAACCAATAAGTGGACGAATTGATTGGGTTCGACTTGAACTAACCCGATGACCTGAACCAACTTGGATATTTTATATTGAGTTGGGTCGGGTTCTCGGATCATTAGATCGAGTTGTGCAGCCTTATTCCTAAAAGCGTTTCTCTGTTCCTTGGTTCCTCCCATCCTATTTCTTTCTTCTTCCGGTCTCTCTATCTACACATAGTTACAAGTGATGAAGAAGAGCCTCCTGTTGAAGAACCACGATGACGCCATCTATTTACAGCTTTATGCACGTCTAAAGGAAGGGATTTCACTGCCTCTTACTTGGCTCGTGCTGGCTTCTTTGTTGCCGTCCTCGAGTGCCACTTACTTGACACATTTGGATATCTATTAGATTGATTTTTAATTAGATATCAGATATTCAATACATATGTTGATTAGATTATTAATTATTTATAACTAAATTTAATCTATTAATTTTAATTCATTAAAATATATTATTTTAATTAAATAAACTGAATTGATTTTAATATGAATGAATTAAGTAGATTAAAATTTATTGAATTTTATTGCCGGACCTAATGTATGTTAAGATCCTACATTCACTAAGCATATAAGAGCAAAGTACCTTTTATAATAACTTGAACAATCCTCTTCTTAAACTAGCTTTTGAAATTAAGTTAAGTCATTTTGTTCTCAATTTTAATAATTTTGACGAGTTTACTTTAAATTAATTTAAATTTTATTTTTTTCTTTGACCAAAATATCTCTATATATAAAAGTAATCTGTCACACTGTCGTAATTAAGAAACTCTCCTAACAAATGGAATATTTAAGAGTTTGAATTTTGATTCTTTTTTTAGGAGCGCAGCTCACTTGTCATCGTGTCCAAAACTTGATGGTTGAATTTAATGTTTGCATAACTGCTTTTACACTATGTTTGGATGATTGGTAATGGGAGAAATGGAAAGAGAATGAGAAGAACAAAAATAACTTCCCTTATTTGAGAGTTTTAAAATATATGGGAAGGAAATAGAGCACATGAAAAATTATTTCCCTCCTCTTCTCCTCAAATGCTCAACTTTTGTTCCCTCCAAAATTGATGGGAAATGAGGAGAACATATGGGTAATTTCGTTCCATTCCGTTCTGTTAATGAAATTTTTAAATAAAGAGAATGAAAACTATATTTCATTCTATTCTTTTTCTTTCCGTTTTATTTTCACCTATTCCGTTCTGTTCTATTAATGAAAAAAATATCTAAACATAGAGTTAATTTTAACAAGTTAAAATCAATTTTTAGTTTTTCTAGCACCCTAAATCACAGTCAAACACTTTTCTTTATTCTTTTGTTGAACGATGACCTATAAACCATATGCTCTTAACCTTACACATGCATGTATCAAGAGCTTTACATATTTTATTTTTCGTCATTTGCAGGTATCAGATTTTGAAACTATATTGAGTGAGTAATCTTATATAAATAAAAATCTATACATACAAAATTGACCCGAGTTTTATATCATTTATATATAATTCAATAAGGCTAGATATTATTTTTTAATCTTTTGTTATCTTATTTAAACATTGATTATTTTATAGTATAATCAAGATTGAGTTTGTTTTTGCGAAGAGCTTAATTGTACTTGGACTTTTATGCTCCACCTTCATTATTGTTTTGGACCGGGTTACGAGTCCATAAAACTGGAACAACCCAATCCGTTGAGCTGATACCTAGGTGTACAAAGTGCATGAGGTAGCCTACACATCAAATATAATGACAGGAATAAATCTTAATTATATCTCATACAAGCGAGAGAATAAGGACAAAGGGATAGCGATCTTCACGACCTTGTTCGCATGATCTTGTCTCCCACAATTGTTTCATGCGCCACAATCTCAAGTAGCAACGTTTGACATGTACTGAATGTTCAGACACCGTATATTTTAAAATACTCATATAAATCCAGTAAATCAAAAAAATAAAGTATGAACTAATTTTTAAACTTCACTAAACTCTCCTTGCGCATCAATTGACTTGAACATCATAGTATTTTTTATAGATACTCACATCTTCACTCATTATTATTGTAACTGCATTATAGAATAACTCATTATTTCATACCTATGCAAGTAACTTTCATAACCCAATTCTACACAATTATCATTATCATCTTTCATCAGCTCAATAGTGTTGTGACATTAACACTTTGATTTGACATTTTGCTTAGTTTTCAACTATTAACGGTGCAAATTAATGCATTTTTATTTTATTTTATTTTTGGATTATTTATGGGAGTAACATGTTTCCTTTTTTTTTTTTTAATCTCGAGAGTAACATGTTTCTTAATCAAACGCCAATACAGTAAACTTATATAATGTGGCTTTCAATATTAAACAAATATAGAAGTACGGTTTGGTTTTTGTGAAAGGCCATTGACTTGATTCTCTTTTAGCTGGTAAGCCATTTTTAATTTGATTTATCATGAATAATTCATGTGATGCCCAAACTCAAATCCTGGAGTCATTTATAATGAACAGTTTGTTCACGTGTTTAACAGCTCATTTTAAGTGTCATAATTATTACTGACACCCTTATGGGTATCCTTTTTTTATTTATTTATTTTACAAAGGAATTTCAGGATCCAGCGTCCGAAGAAAAATAGAAGGCTAAATTGCAAATAAAATTATCTGGTTATGCATGGTTGGAATTCAGTTACGAGATCAAGTAGTCTTTTAAAGAGACTATATATGTACCACATAATTTACAGTTCTTGGGTTTTTTCTTTTTTTCAATTTGAATCCCTTGTATTTCTTTTTTTCCTTTAATTTTTGTTCATCTGATAATGATCAAAGAACTTCGTTTATAAAGCTTAGATTAATGTATTTATTCCTATTAGTGGTCCTTTTTTGATAGATTATCAGAAAGAACTATTATTAATTTTTGTCAAGGCTTGTGATATATTATGATTCTGAAATGAGGTAATTTCCTATCTTTGTCAACTTTTCATCACAGAAAAAAAGAGAAAATAATTAATGTGTATATAATATTACAACTTTATTGAATTAAAAAAAAGTATTTTGATTTTGTATAAAATTTAAAATAAGTAATCGTAAAATTATGTTAACTTTTTGTGTGTTATATATTTAATATTACGTACCTTACAATTAAACAAACAAAGATTATTACAATAGCATCTAAAGAAAGTAGAATTTCTCAAATCTTTTTTTTTAGGGCTTAAACTCAATATTCGTGATTCTTGGTGTTGAGTACACGAGTTACAAACTTACAATATTCATCATGAATGAAAATTGTTTATTATTTGAGATTTAATTGTAATTTGGGCGCAGGGGGTGTTGGGGTGGTTGTTCTTTTTACCAAATACATGAGATCCAAATCATAACTGTTTAACAACGTTTGACTAATCAAATATTTAGAGGATGAAGTAGCAGCCAATTAACATGTGAAAACTAAAAAATAAGGGCAAATTCGAATTGGTTAAGGTTATAGATGTTGCTGATGCATTGAAACTTAGTCATATTACTTTATTTATTTATTTATATCAAATAGAGATCATTCATATGAGTATCATTGTTACTTTAAACAGCCGCGGGTTACAATAGGCTTACAGCAGCCATAGTGATGCACAATTTTATTTTATTTTATATGATGCACAATTGTCTTTATTCATGCGTAATGGTGTATACAATAGTCATTTAACTTTATGATAATGTATTTGATGTGATGGATTTGATTTTTTTTTCTTATTTTTTTTCGATTTTCACTTTGTTAAGTTTGTAACGTATCCTATATAATAAAAACAAAAGTCTTGTACCCAAAAAAAAAAAGTTAAAAATTAATTAAATCAAAATAAACAATATGCTCACATTGTTTGCAGTAAAGTGATTCAGCTTACACAATTTTATTATGATCAGTGAAGAACTTCAAATGAGATGGGTTATAATTAGATATACAACGACTCGTTCAATTACAACATCAGGAATATAAAAAAGTATATACGGGGGCGTACGTAGTATCATTATTTTTTGCTGTTAATGGCACATTATATAAATTAAAGGACCTTTGTCGTTATGATATATATGACCTTTTTTTTATACATTGTTAACGTAAAATTTTTTATTTTATTCCAAGCAATTATATGTTATTATGTCACTAAAATAGTTTTTTTTTTTAAATATCATAGACTGAATTTCATATTCCTTATTTTAGAGCATCTGAAGGTTTTACTGATCATTTGAGGCTAAAATATGAGAAAAATATAAGAAAAACAAAGTTAAAAAATTCAAATATATCACAACATAAGACAGATTTAAGATAATCAGAATCAAACTTTTCAAATATATCCCAAAATATATAAGATCTTTTGGATTTGGTTAAATTTATTAAAGAAATTATAGTAAAAACAATAAAGATACAGAGAGGGCAACCGTCAAAGGTGAAGGGTGATAGCCTCCATTAAACAACCAAAAGAAGAGACCAATACACCACAAATAGGAGAGAGTGTTAAATAATTTGACTTTTTAGGTACTTATTATCATAGTCAAACTTTTTGAATGATGTGCTTGCAAAGATTAAATGATAGTTTAAAATTTTTTTACATTGATACCGTATCAAAATTAAATTCATGATATATTTGTTTGAAGTTGTCCAAGTTTTTCTGTATTTCTAATTAACTAATTGAATGAGAAAAATGGGAACTAAAATACATGCATATATGGTAAAGAGAGTTGAGTAACAAGAGGGTTTACCCTTATCATTTAAAAAAAAAATACCAAATAACCAAATTTTTTGTCAAAATAAGACAGAAAGTATTATGACTCTTGGATGGATGAGTGAATCCTATTGGGTGAGGAGAGTCGAAAATACTTGAGAGATCTTCTTCCATGGGCTTAAATATTCTTTCATGGGTTAAGCGAGAAATTACAATAGTGTGTTTGACATCACATTTTAATCCAAAACTTTAAGGAATTAGATTCATGGCTCAACCTACTTATATGGTCCACATTTTCCTATTCTTTTTTGATGTGACTTATTTCACTCACACTTAAATTTCTAATAATCACCTCTTTCAGTGTGAGTCCTCCACACAATTGTGCTCCCCCAACTAGTCTGGCATCATCAGACCTAGAGCCACATATATCCATGCCACCTTAGCTTGCACTTTGCACGAGTCTACGCTTGCTAGGTTCTCCAAAACACAAGCTAAGTCAGACCTATTTTTTCATTGGAGTTATACCTTACTACTCTACTTGGGCTCTAATAGTTCATAACACAAGCTAAGTCAGACCTATTTTTTCATTGGAGTCATACCTTACTACTCTATTTGGGCTCTAATAGTTCATAACTCATCTTTCTCAATGGGGGCAGCAACCATGAGAACACTAATCATCAACTCTAATATCATGGGTTAGGTGAAGGGGGGCCCAAAATACTTGGGAAAATCTTTTTCCATAGGCTCAATTGTTCTTTCATGAGTTAAGCGATAAACCGCAATAGTGAGCTTGATACAACATTATGATTCAAAACCTTAAGACATTAGATTCATGGGTCTTTCCACTTATATAGTCATCACTTTTTTCATTCCTTATCGATGTGGGACTTATTTCACTCACACTTGGATTCCTTACAATTTTTGCACCTTTATTTCATCCAACAACAACCTTTGAATTATATCAAAATTCTGGTTGTTTTTTTCTGGTTGTGTAGTATTACTCTTTCCATAAATATCATGAGTTAGTGTTAACACCAAAAAGTATGAATATGGGTTGAATCAAGACATTAAGGATATGTCAAACTAAACTAGCTCCAAACTTTACCAATATCTAGTTATGTATTAACTGACGAGTTAAGGTTGCACACTATAGCAATGAGCTAAATCCAGAGCATGCCTAAAGGAGAAAAAAATCCAGCAATGAAGGTGGAAATGACCCTACTCTATTATTAGGCTATGTGGAGTAAATAAGTAAAAGCTTAAGTTTAAATTATGATTTTGACCAAGTCTAAGAGCCTTTAACCGATGGATTTTGCATTATATTTCATTTCCCATAAAAATAAGGATAAGTCTTGTGCTAAATTTATGTTATTAGGGAAGATTGGAGTTAGTCAACTATAAATCAAGTTGAATTCGTAGATTTGACTCGGTCAAGGAACGTTCAACCATTTACAACCTACATGATAACCATCTTCCATGAAGATAAAGATAAAGTTGAAGTGATTAGTTTGTGGAGTAGAACTAACTAATGCAATGTGTTTTTGTTTTTGTTTTTTTGTTTTTGTCTCTAAAATGAAGAAACTTAGCTCTCTTGATAATAACTATTACTCTAGTTGTTAGCCATTATCCCACAATGTTGCAAACTTGGAAAGAAAGATAATGGAACCTGGTAGATTGGCATAGTAGGGTTAACAACTATCCTCGGCTCTAGGCTTTGTAAACTAAGAAACACAACACATCAATCCAACACAATTCAGTCAATTTATCTTTATTTCCTTTTTGTTTAATAGCTTTTCAACCTTTACTTTCGTTTATTGCTTTTATCAACCTTAATTTTTAGTAGATCTCCGAACTAAGCCCTTTCTTTAGTATTACAATCTAGGTACCTAAAAATAAGGAACAAATTCCCTTTTTTAACGTATCACCTGAATGTGAGAATAAAAATTACGAGTTAACTAATTTACTTGACTAATCAAAGAAAAAATCACAAACAAAATTAGCTAAGGGACAATTCCAACAGGCAAAATCCAATGTGCAATCTTGTTTTGTTTATTCTGCTTATCATTGATCACAATGTGGATGTAATCATTTTTGTTAGTTTTGGAATTTTTTTTTCTTCCCTATCCCTTCCATTCAAAAGTGGCAGCGGATCCTTAGAAGATTGCGGGGAAGGCTTTATTCGGTTGGCACTAAACTGCCAAATAAATATTAAGGTAATTGCTTTAATTTATTAGAAGCTTAACTTGAAGGGTTTGACAAAAATATCAAGTTGATAAGAACTTGCCTATGAAAATTTGAATGTTGGAGTTGGAATTAATTTTCAATTGCCCTTCTCCCTCTCTCATAATCAACATGAATATTAAGTATTCATTTTTTTGAATGATTTTGTGTCTTTAGCATTTAATTCAATCGTTCTTTCAATGTCATTTTCTTATTTTATTACACTGGCTTAGCTTACCGGGCCCAAGAAGAAAACCCATATTTATAAGGAAACATTTATCGAGACCATTTATATTTAAAAAATAAAATAAATTTTATACTTTTATTAATTTATAAAAAATATTAGTAACATATTTTTTAATACTCATTTTATCACTTATTTTATTAATAATCTAAAAACAAGTATTGTTAACATTTTCCTTTAATAATTCTTTTAAATATCAACAATGATATTCTCATAACATTTTTTCTCACATTATTTTTTATATTACTCTTCATATTATTAATTACATCACTTTTTCTTCATCACTTTTTTCACTTAATCACAATTATAAAAAAATAAAAATGTGGTAAGAAAAAAAAGTGTGATGAGATAAATATTTTCTTTTAAATATATGAAGTAGATCAATAATAAAACAAATATTAAAAAAAATTTTAAAAAGTGTGTTCCAACATTTCTCTAATTTGTACACAATCTCAACAATATTTGAATTCAAATTCGTATTGGGTAGTCAGAAAATTTAAAAAATATATAATAAAAAGTATTCAAATTGGGGTTGGGAACTATGAAAGTGAAACAGGTGACCTAGACTTTATTCCGAAACTACTTGGGAAAACACAACCAAGTCGGCCATGCCGTAGGGTTCAAAAAACGGACTGAGAACGTCTACCGTTTTTATAAAACTGTACACAATTTGACCATGAAAAATGGTTCATCCTATAATAATAAAAAAATGTAAATACAACTCAATAAATATAGATCCTTGGATTGAGAACTGCATCACATGCAGTTCCTTTTTGAACTCTATAGGATCCAGGTCCTCAAAAAACATGCATGATCCAATTTCATATTTGGTGTACCTTTCAATTTCATTGCTCCTTGGCTCTTTTTAATTGGAACTATTTAAGGCTAATTTGGATTTGTGAAACTCCTTGGCTCTTAGCTGCAAGATTCAAAGCACACAAAGTGGTGAGGGCTATGAAAGAAGAAAGGTTATCACCTATTGGATGATTGTGCAAATATAATTTAATGAGGAAAAATATTAATTACAATAATAAGATGGAAAGGAAAAAGAACACAATAAAGAACATTTTTCCCTTTCAGTGTAAACACTCTCCATATTCTCCCTCCTCCACTAAAAAGAAAAATGAAAGAAAAAGTTAATGTATTTGAACTCAGCCGAAACCTGAAGAAATTGTCATTTTCTTTTCATTTCAATTCTCATATACCAAACATTGCATTATATTTTTCATTCCACCATCATTAATTATTTGAACTAACTTAACTAAAAGGGTTTTCAAAAGACTATATTGAAATATATTGAATTAACATTTGTGGCTATGATCTTGTCTCGTGCCTGACAGCCAACTGCATAGAGCTGGTTCTTGCAAAGCATAAGTTGGCATGTTAGTCATTTGTCCTTATCTTTTTGCCTTCTATAATATTAATAATCATCTAAGCTTATCATATTTCAAGGCTGTATTGTCCTTATTTTATTAATAAGATTCCAGGCTGTTTGGACCTAGCTTATATTTAAAATTCTGGGTCTTAAGTTTTCTTGATCAAACCAAACAATTTTAAATCCTTCACGAGCGATATCAAGCATTTTGAATGTATATCCTCAATGTGGAAGTTTAATTTTGTAGTTGAAAATAATTCATTTAAAACAAAATGATTTATGAATCCTTAAAAAAAAAAGATAAAAGTTACAAATAATGAAATATTACACTTGAAAGATTTTTCAAATAAATTGAATTCTTAGACTAGCATAATTTTATATTTTATACAAAAATTATTATTGAAAACTTTTTTTTTTCATTTTAAAGATGTAAGATTCAGTAATTCTGTTCATCATTCGAAAATTTAAGCTTAAAGAAAATCTTGGGTGTAGTAACGTAAAGGCCACTTGGGCTTTTTTTTGGTCGTAAGGCCACTTAGGCTTGTATAAAGCCTAGTAACATCTGGGCCATATTTGAGTTGAAACTAACCCAACTCGTAAATAATGAGATCCAATTTGGATTCAGTTTTTCTTGAAACCTGATTAAAATTAGAGAGGAAGGGTGAAACGGGAGAAATTATTGTATAGTTTGAGAGTAATACTTTCTTTCAGTAAAAAAGCAACACGTGGGGAGGGAAGAATTATACAGTCATTGGATTAAAAAATAAAATATTATTAAATTAAAGTTGAACGATTATAAAATTGTTGAGAGTAATACTCTTAGTCGTGTTTGAATAGAACATTTTAAAATTGAAGAGAATTTAAAATATTAAGAAATTTAATTGCTTCATTTTAAATTCTCTTTATTTATAATTTTTTTTGTTTGGATGAAATAATTAAATTTTTTAATATTTTAAATTTTTTATTTGAGTAAAGTAATTAAATTTATTTATTTATAATTTTTTATTATAAATCTATATTTTCATTATAAGTTTTGCAAAACATAATAAAAATAAAATAAAAAATAGAAAAAAACTAAGAAATACACAAATCTCGATCTGGGCTTGGAAGTCACTGGATGGTGCGGCCAGAATGGTGGCTGAATGGAGGTGGGGCGAGGTTGACGACAGGAAGACCAGCAGCACGGGAATAACGTGGCAAGTGAGGTGTGGTCGCACAGTCCAGGTTCAACAACAATGACAGAAGCACGCGATGGTTCTGTGTCCGATTAGGATGACAGTGTGGTTAGGGTTCAATAGGGTGAGGGCGGTGGCGACTATAGCAGAGGCAGTGGCTTGGGTGGAGGCGGTTTGGTGGAGGAAGATGACTATTTGGGTCGTTCAAGGATGGAGGCTGTGGTGGCTCGCGAATGACGGCGGCGTGATTCGATTTAGAGTCAGAGAGGGGCGGCAGCACTCTGGCGAGTGGCGGAGGACGACTGGGTTTCTGGTGTGGGTTGACAGTGGTGAAAGAGAAGAAAAATGAGAGATTTTCATAATTCCACCTGTTGAAGAATAATTTTGAATTTTTTATTTTTGGGTACTAGAATATCCTATTAAAATACCTTAAATTTTTTAAAATGATTATATTAAATATCCAAACAAAGAATTTCATACTTAAGAATTTTAAATTCTTCCAAAAATTACAAAATCCTTCATCCAAACACGAGTGTATAAGAATTTTCCGTGAAACGTGGGTTTTGTTAAACAAAAGTCTTTCTTAATTGAATACAACAGATAGGATCGGATCCTATACGTTTTAGTAAGTGTAAAATTAATTTTTGTTGATGAAAAATTAACGATTTATAATTTTATAAAATAGAAGTTTGACCATGGATACATGCGAATCTATTTATTTGATTTTCTCATTCGTGGTTACCATTTGTGTATAACTTTATAAAGTATACTCTTTATTTTAAAATATTTAAATCCAAACAGATTATGTTTTAATAATTATATATTACTTATATAATTACTTATTTACTATTTTTTCCAGCAGAAATTCTTTTATTTTTATAAAATAAAAATGACTCATGTTTGTCTCGTGTCGATAACTGATAACTCAAATGATAAGAGCAAAGAACATGTAAAAAGAATAATAATGTTTAATTCTCACAATTAGTCTGTATTCCACTTTCTATTCCCCTAATCCCCCATCCTTCCCCAAGACTCCATTAGGGAGCCACCTAAGGGTCTCATTAGGAAGTCTCATCATTAAAAAAATATTTATGTAGATCTTATTTATACAGTTATATAAATTAAATTAATTAATATTTAAATAATTATATAAATTTTTGTGTTATACAATTATTTTATATTAAAAGTGATAATATATTAATTATTAAATAATTTAATTTATATAAATTATATATATAAATAAATTTATACAAATATTTCTTTCCCATTAGGCTCACATAATGAGTTCGAGAGCTTAAAAAAAAATATTAATGTTGAAGGCAATATCAGATTTCAAACAACCTTTTATTTACAAATATTTATTTATCTTTTCTACTTTTGCATGACTAGACCACGTGAGGTGAATGTACATATACCACAACACATTTGAAAGATCTTGAATCTTCGTTGGAATAATTGGACCATTCACGTAAGAAATTGTTACGTATCACGGATCCAGCTCGGGAAGAGAGAAAGGATGGTGGGCACTATAACGTACGTGGCCCATCTAAGTGAAACTCAATTTTTTTTTCCTAAATACGAATATAAATATTAGATATAGATATGACACAATATAAACATATTAATATGACAAAATTTTTAAAAATAACTAAAAGATATATAAATAAAATATATCTTAAAATATAAAAATATGCAATACAATATGTATCGATTATCAATACGACGATAATTTTAAAATATTAGTGCTACATAGCTTTTTTCCCACCACATGGAACACCATCCCATACCACTACATAACGTAGTTCTTCACAGGGGTGCTCATAACCCAAGTCTCAAAACTAGGTGATGTGTGAGTAAAATTAAATACATATATTTTATGCTTATTTTGATGTGAATTTAAATATATTTTATGATGATTTATGCTGTTCTAATTGATTATTGATTAGATTCTCCTTGATAATTGATGTTTGACATTATTTTTGTTATTTTAGGTCTAAAATAAAAGATTTGGAGTGGATTCATTGAAGACTTGATGAGAGGTTTGTAAAAGGATGAGCCTGAAATCAAATTCGAAGTCCAGTCTTGAGTTTTCTAACCTTAGTGTGGTAGAATAGGTATAACTTGAGTTATAGATATACAAATTGAATGATTTTAGTAGCGTTGAAAAGTTAAAAGAAGAGTCTACAAATTTCATAAAAACCTCAAAAGCTACATGAAACTTTAGAACACTACACGACCCTTGACAACAATCACTACCATGATCTTCCTCGTCGACGCCATGGTTGGAATACTTAGATTCATCACTGTGAGCTTTCCAATCCGTATAGTCATCTTTGGTTATTTGGGTTTCTAGTTGTGAATGTGAAGTTGAGGAGGGTGGTTACAGCTGACTTGGTGAAATTGAGTAAGGAAGAGTTGGGTCATTTGGAAACCAAGAAATTTTAACAAATTCGATCCAACCAATCCTTATTTTAATCTGGATCAAAATAAACCTAATTCATCAGGTTGAGTTGAGCTGCATTGGGTTGGATACCCGATCCATTGGCATCCCTAAAACTATCTATTCTAACCTAGTCAAATTCGCAACAAAAAAATAAAAATAAAAATAATAATCATGAAACAAAGAATCACACCTTATTTTAATCAAAATCACAAGCTCCATAATCTTATTATATAACATTTTAGGAGATTCTAAGTAATTCTTCCTATATATTCTTTCCTTCATTATCTTCAGCCACGAAAAATTGCCATTGTTTAGGAGAGGCTAGGTATGGTTTTATTATCTTTCAATCAATGTTATTAAAATTGGATCAATTCACTGAACTAGTGAAAATTTCAGTTCAAGTTCATTCGATTAAAATGTAAGGTTGAACTAGATGACATCATAAAAAATAATCTACCTGCTTGAATGTACAGTAAGGCTCCATTTTATTGGAGAGATTTTGAAATTTTTTTTCGAATATGTATTACTATATATGTTTTATTAATATTTGGATTTTATAATTCTCTCAACTGAAAGTTTAGTTTGTCAAAGTTTATAGAGTGAAATAGTCTTTGCCTTTAGCCAATTCATTCTAAGGTTTTGGGATGTGACAGTGATGCAACTATATAGGTCATTTTGAATACCTGTAATAAAACTAGGTACCATAGGGCTAATGAGTGTCAGTTGCATCATTTGCATGTAGAAGGATATGTAGTTGGCCTTTCCACCTATTATATAGGTTTTAGTCCTTTCAATATATTTTATGGAAATGGATGGATTCGTGGTTTATTGTTGGATAACTCTTTAAAAAAAATGTAGTTTTTCAATCATGTAAATAGGTGTGCTATTGCGGAGAAAAAAAATTAGTTTTAGTTTGAATATTTAATTTTTGTAGTTTATAGAGTCTATTTGAGTTATATATGAGAGTTTCTCTTAAAGTTTTGACCTAGTTAGTGAGTTGAGTTTGTAATTTGCATTACTTAGTATTGCTGCAAAGTTTTGGCAAATTAATTCTGTAATGCATCATCAATTACTTATTAATTGCTAAAAGGATATACTTGTTTCTTGGATATTATTACTTTTCGCTTTCTTTTTTATATTAATATGGATATCCTCAACTATAAAGTCGTTGTGTTGTGTTTCTAAAATGATGTGTTGTAACATAATCTTACGAATGGGAATATATGTTGGTTGGATGAGGAGACTAGCTACTTGGGGTTTCCCCTTATATATCAAGATACTTATAATTCAATTTTTAATATGTGATTTGATTTCAGCATTTTTCTTTTATAGATTATAGATTTTTGTGTTTAATTTAATTGCATTTAATTTCATTTCTTACAGTGAAATTGTATTGATGAACAAGAAGGTGAAGCCAATGAGAAAGAACTCGAGGATTTAGTGGATGTAGACTAAGAGAAGAATTGAAGTTGATAAAGGACTTTGATATTGTACTTCAAGACGAGTTTTTTTTTTAATGAAGTAATATGTTGTAGCTATCATGACGAATTAAATGCCATAGATTTAAACTCTTTTATTATATGGATCTCACGGCTTGAGAATTTATTATATATAAGTAGGGGTGATATATTGGGTGGGCCGAGTGAGTTTTGAGTCATTTTTAGACCTGATTTGTTTATTAAATTAATGGGTTGACTTACGTCATATTCGTGAGTTTGATATATATTAAAAAAAAATTCTTACTGAAATAAATATTGATATACGAAATCAAAAATTCGTTACAAATAATACATCTTTATTAAAAATAATATATGTCTCAAATAAATTAAAAAGTCACACAACTAGTTATATGCCAATAAAATAAGTCTAAAAAACTAAATAAATTTAACAAGTCTTACTAAGTTAATATAAGTTTGAAATAAATTAAAGTATGCAAACTTGTCCTAAAAGTTATAAACAATAAATTCCATTAGCTAATTGAAGTCAATATTATCACATATAACATATGAATTGATATAATCATTTGTTTCATTCTAAATTTTTTCAAGATATAATTTGTCATCTAAGCGATCCATTGAATTTTTATTGCAATAGTCTATTAGATGCTTCAAGAGTTACTAATATTTATTTTCTTAGTTATATTCTTAATGTGACTACAATGTCTACATGTAAACTTAATTGATACTACAGAAAAGATGAGCGAAAAGTAACTTAAAATGGTCACTATGACTAAATGACTTTAAAAAGAAAAAAATAAACACTACCTAAGTGGGTTAGGTTTGTAGAGTTGATACTTTTCAAACCCGCTGCCTAACACGTATCTTGCAGATTGGAGTGATTTTCAACTCATCTCAACTCGTATTTTGTGAATTGAATTGAGTTAAAACTCGTGAATTTGTGGGTTGATCCAACCCATCAAACACCCCTATATACAAGTGCCTTCTATTAAAATAATTTCTAATGCATATAAGTGGTGTTTCATTAGTTTAATTTTACCTTATTTTTAATCATAAAACTATATGTCTCCCTTTTAATGGCAAAGGCCACGATAGTACATGAGAAAGAATTTTCTCCTATTTTACACCTCTATTACCTTAACAATGAAAAACCGTTGCCTATTTTAGAAAAAGGATATCCTAATAACATGAAAAATATATTTTTTTCTCCAAAATAGTTAAAAAAAACCTTTTAACCTTAATCTTAAAAAAAATTTAACCTTAAACGTGAAAATGATAAAATAAAAATAATAACAAACAAGATAAGTCAATTATTCCAATAATATGCTTTTGTCCTGTTAATTTTCTCAACCCTCATTGTATGATTTCTCTTAAATACAAATAAAATTACATTTTTTTCTGTTGATCTGAAAATAAAATTACATTTTACTTGCTAATATATATGATAATAAGATTTGTTTTTGAGAGACATATGCTAATAGAGAAGATTAGTTTTAGAGAAATATATGCTAATAGATAAGATTGATTTTTAAAATATATATGCTAACTACCAAATTCATTTGTTAAAATTTTTATTTACATTATTGTTTTATAACTAATAGAGGAAGAGATTTAATCTTACTAAGCTTTCAACTACATTAGTAAAAATTAATAAATGTCATCATTTAAATCTGTCACGTTATTATATCTTTTCAGAATTTTATAGGTGGACTTTTTCTTTGTATATTATTATTATTATTATTATTATTATTATTATTTCATGAGAGTAAAGTACACCAAAGAACAACCACTACATGCAGAGCCACGCACAACCGCATCCAAACTTGATCACAAACAGTAAATAACACGCCACTATTCCTAGATTACTTCCCTTAAGCCACCACGGAACCTCCATTGCCGGACCTTGTGGCCACCGCTTCAATCGAACCCGGCAGCAATCACTACGAGCAAGAGGTCACTGAAGCAGCACCATGGATCCTACAGGTTACCGCAAAAGCCCCATCTGACCCAGGTGCCGCCCGAGCTCTATAATGCAGTCACCGAACCACCAGAGATTGGTTAAGCTGTAACATAAAGATTGGTTTAGATGCATCGCTTCCTTGTCATTGGAACATGTCGGTTCTGAAGCTGTCACTAGAATGCTGGATTTAGATTTAGGGTTTAGAACTTCAAAATAGCTTTTTGGTATTTCTTTATTTTTTTTATTTTACTTATACATGATATATATTTATTTTTGTATTTAATTTTCTTCATAATTAGAGTATAAAAGTTTTATTCTTCACATGAATTAATTTGTGCATATGTGTCTTCTAAATATGTGAATATATCATCAACAAAATTATAATTTACTATAATTATATGACACATAGCAATAATATAACACTACTAAACAAATTAGATTTAGAGATAAAAAAATTCAATCTCTAAATAGGTAAAATTTCGTCTCTAAATATTTAGAGACAAAATTAGAGACGGAAATTGATCTATCGCTAAAAGTGGCATCTCTGATTGTTAGAGATGAAAAATTTAATTATGTCTCTAATTTAGAGATAGATTTTTTTCGTCTCTAAATTTTAAAATTCTGTCACTATTCTATTATAAGATTCGTCTCAGTTCTTTAATTAGAGACGAAAAAATTTTGTCTCTATTTTCGTCTCTAATATTAAAAAAATATTTAAAAAATTAGGCATCTAGTTGGGATTTGCCACAATTAGACACTTTCATTTTATAAAAAAAATTCTATTTTCCTATGCATATAATTATCCAAAATCAAAATTTACCAAAAATCATAATAAATCATCAAAATTTACCAAAAATCACAATAAATAATCAATCATGTTAGCTTATTTAAGCACCCACAAACCCCATAGCAACAATTTAACAACATTTATACTAGCAGTGTCTTGATAAAACAAACACAAATTTAGAAAGGATACTAAAGATTTAGGAACCTTTGCTCTCTGCCTTAATCTTCACAGTCAAATTTACTGTTGCATCAAAAAATTCTGCTACCTTGACAAAATCCTGCTCAACATATCCCCTAAAAGTAAGAGTAGGAGTTCCTAAAATCCACAAGAGTTATCAAGATCAAGTAATTGAATAAATACATCAAAAGCAAAATATAGGCAATGAATAGCCTGTACCCATCTGATGCAAATTGATATGTTGTAAACCCAAGTGCAGGTTGTTTCAAGTAATAAATTCTTGGGAGTTAAAGGTTGATCCACAGGGAATTGATGAAGAAAAATTCTTTGAGGCAAGGAAATGATTTGTCACAATAATAAAGATGATAAAACTTGTTTACAATTAAAAAGGATTTGCTTGGGTTAGAAGATCCACTCTTGGTAAGTAAATTAAGGACAAGATTAATTCTTTTTATAACTCAATTAGAATCCATGCATAACGAAGGTTCCAATCGAAAAATACAGCATTCAAAGTTCATTTAAGATTATATATGTAGCTATCTTATGGTTCCTTTAATTATCCACTAATGCCAACACTTGTAAATGAGTTCAAGCATTTATTGTGCCAATTCCTTGTCTACAACAAATCAAGATCACCACTTTACAAGGAGGGTTAATAACGTCAACACTTGTAAATGAGTTCAAGCATTCATTGTGTTAATCTCTTATCTACAGCAAATCAAGATCTCCATTTTACAATGAGGGTTTTTAAATTGATTGGAAACAAAATACGACACATATAATGATCACTTGATAATATATCATTCAAGCACAAGAAAGAAATTAATCTAACCTTACTTCATTACCAAAAGCTTCACCATTTCACCTAAGCAAAATGAGAATTAGTTACTCATGAACAAGAAGAAAGAAAAAGGGAAGAATAAGAAGAAAATGAACATAACTTCTATTTAGAGTAAAAGAAAATTATAACAAGAGAAACAATTAATACAATAACAAGATCTTGATCTCTTAACTAAGATGCTTCTAATGAGCAACTAATGGTGCCTTTTATAGAGCATGAAGGGTACAAAATAATAAGGGAGTTGTTTAATGAGTGGGTGGATGAGTGAAAAATGACAATAGAGTTGTTTAATGAGTAGGTGGATGAGTGAAAAATTATTGCCATGCTTGTCTCCCCACTCAACCAATTCAGCTGTTTTCACACGACTATAACTCTTTCATAAAGTCATCTATTGAGTAAGTGATCTTCATGATAGTTAAAGGGTTTTGTTTTAAATTTCTAATGTCACCAGTTTTATCATAATCTGACTAATACAGCCCAAGATATGACCCAATCTTTGCATAGTATTCGGGTTCCAACAACAGCACCTCTGTTCTGACTTCTAGGTCCAATATGACCTAATAAACATCCAATTCCATTCTTTTATTCTTCACGAAAGTTGTAGATTTGGGTCTTATATTTCATTTGACCTTAGTTTGGTGTCAATTGAACTCCTATAACTCAAGAAATATACTGATGAGTGCGCAGAGGTCAAGCTGTCAAGATCAATATTCTAGTTCTTGCTTTCATTTCAATTTAAATTATCTAAACGTGTGATTCATCTCTTAAGGCCTTCACAAAACTTGTAGAGAATTGTATTAGCTTTCCTATAAGACTAGAATCACATCAATCAAATATTTGTAACTTAAATTATAGCCAATTTACTGAATGCTGCCAAATAGATAAATTAAGGCTAATTCATGCAATAATTCTTTCAATGATCTAATTAGGCTCAATATCATAAAATGTGATAAAACTAACTTAATTAAGCCTAAGTGAATCTTAAGAAGCCCAGTGAGAGGATTATTAAATGGATAAAATATATTGCTATCACCATCCTGATGCCACCAGGAACCATAGTAGACACATCTCCAGGAACCGTGTTTTTATTAGCTACAATATGAACAGATTCCAATACCTTCTCAACTCTGAAGCCATCAATACCTTGAACAAAGATTTTTGAAAATGAGTATTGGTCTCATTTTAATATTACTGCTCAAATGAAAAGTTGCAGCTTTCTTTTATGGATATATGACATAATAAATTCCTTTTATGTGGGTGCAAACTTTCTCTTGAACTAAATTACAACAATAATTAGTAACTTCATGTCAGCTTTATGACTATAACACACAAATAATTAGCACTGAATGTTATAATTTCTTAATAGTACACTCAATGATACTAATATAAAAATTCAAAGTAGTTGTCGATAACCTTGTTCTTCAGATTCACCAAAACTATATGATTCTCAGTTCCACCAGAAACAAGCTCATAGCCCTTCTCACTCAGAGCCTGCAACATATTAAGATTTCAATGTTAAAATACAAGTAGTTAATCTCTTTGGTCCAGCAAGGAGACCAACCCCTATGTTGTATTAAGATCCAATATCTATGATAATAGGATGTTCAGTTCTCCTTTCTAATGTACCTGTGCAAATTTTGCACTATTACTGAGAACCTGCTCTTGATATGCTCCATACTCTGGAGTTGTAATCTAAATCCACTAAAGAAAAAAGAAACATTAGATACTATCATTATATGCAGCACACACATCATACATTCTCCCAATATTAACTATTTACACGCATGTGCGTGCACACAGACAAAAGAGGAATTTATGGATACAAAGAATTTGGTTTCTAAGATGATAATTTAATGAAGAACAGGAAAACCATTTTCAACTATTTTTAATTTGGTTATAAAGTTACAAACCTATGCACATTAGACTTGAGACTTGTTCACCCTAACCATTTCGAATTTTTGAAAGTTTCTGTGCATAACAGAAAGTAACGTAAGCGTCAAGCACAATCCAATTGGTATCAGTCAAAAGTCAAAACTATGTCACTCTCCAAATTAACCCCTCAAACAAACCTTCTCACTGGAATAAAATGAAAAAAAAAAAGCGTACTTCATTTCCATTTTATTGTTTGCTGCAGTTGCAATTCAATATACAAACCACTATATCAAGAAAAAAATGGATAATCTTTTTCATCAGTCTCTCATAATGGAAACAATAGTAAAAATAAATATCATCATTATGTTCTCTACTTGTGTACCTGCTTCAATGCAATAGCTAAACCAGTAGTAGTGTGGTTATGAGGTCCACCTTGTAGTCCAAGGAAGACAGCTTGATTGATTTTGTCCTCATAGTCATACAAAACCTTCAAATAAGTAAGAAAAATTAGTGTTTGGCTCATGCCATGAATTTACATAAATTTTTGTAGAAATAAGCACAAACAAGCCAAATAATGAAAATGAGATTTGAGACAGAGTATAAAAGTTGAAACTACACATAAACGTCAAATGAATTTCTTTAGGAGTGTACCTCTTTTCCTTGTTTATTAATTTCTTTTACCCTCTTCCTGAAGAAAATCATAGCTCCACGTGCACCATGAAGTGATCACTTGTGATTTGTGGTAATCACTACACATGCATAATCAAAAGATGATGGGATAACACCAGCCGCAACCAATCCACTGATGTGTGCCATATTTGTCAACATCACAGCTTTCTATTTATCACACACCTACAACATGTTTCATGAGTTCAACCTTGGGTGTTCCAAATAATCATTCAAAGTAAAAACCACACATTCTAACAAAAACAATCCATTTATATTTAGAAAATCATTATGTATTGTATATACATTACCTTGCGTATACGTGCATAATCATACAGACATGCATAAGCACTAGCTCCAGCAACTATTAACTTTGGCCTAAAGAGTGTAGTTGTGCTCTCCAACTGCATTTCAAAATTATTCACATCATAAAAACCTTGAGTTGACACAAACGGGGTACATAAATAAATAAATAAATATATATATATATATATATATGATTTTCAAATCCTACATCGATCAAAGATCGAGTAAGAAAGTAGTGAGTATCTATAAAAGTAAGGGGTGAGTGTTAACTTATTATTTTCATTCTAATAAATATATTACGTTAAACATATTAATACATATATTATTTCTATTCTAACTTACTAACTTAAGTTTTAATTATTGACTTTTATTAAAATTTAATTAAAAATATATTAATATATTATAATAAATTAATAATTATAATTATAATTATCATAATAATATATATTATATTATATATAATTAAACAGTTAAGTCGGCCTACCAGGCTTAAAAGGCCTATTAGATGGCCTGATGCCTGACCTTTTTAGTTAAACAGGCTTTTAAAAAAGCATTGGCCTAACTTGTTTAGTAAACAGGCTAGGCTAGACCAGGCCTCAGGCAGGCCAGGCCATAGGCCCCTGATGAGCAGTCTGACCTATTTCCACCCCTATGATTGATGGAAGCCACCAAGTAGGTGTGTCGAAAGGAAGAACTCGACAGTGAGCAACAACGGCATGTCTCCTTCACCCCCACCACACCTAGCACCACCGACGCCGAGCCTCCATGGCCGCTCCACCCACAACCCGAAACATGAACCATATCGAACCACCAAGCCTTAGCCACCACTGGAACTAGCAACTCGGCACTCTCCACCGTCACCCAGTTCTGTAAAATAAAAAGAGAAGATGGAAATAATTTGCCTTGTATATTACTCAGGTACAGAGGCGCAATATATACAAGAATACATATCTATAATTGATGATTCTATTCCTATAATTCAACAATTCTACTCCTACAATCAAGCTATTCTAATATAAACAGTTTCCATATTTGCATCAAGAATCATGGGATACAATTGGCTTTCCTGACACTCCCCCTCAAGTTGAAGAGTGGATATCAAGAACTCCTAACTTGAGCTTCATTATGGAAAAAGTTTCCTTCCCTAATGGTTTAGTGAACACATTAGCAAGTTGCTCAGCTGAAGGAATATATTCAGTTGTAACTGAACCATCTTGAATCTTGTCACGAATAAAGTGACAGTCTATTTCTATGTGCCAGGTTCTTTCATGAAATACCAGGTTGGTTGTAATGTGAAGCGCTGCTTTGTTTTCATAGTACAACAATGCTGGCTTTGAGTGCAATATTTGCAGATCCTTCAACAATGATTGTAGCTAAGACAACTCACAATATGCACCATTCATAGCTCTGTATTCAGCTTTCGCTGAGGATAAAGAAACAGTCATCTGTCTCTTTGTTCGCCAAGAAATTAGAGAAGATCCCAAAAAAACACAATAACCTGTAGTCTATTTTTTGGATATTAGGTAGCCTCCCCAATCTAAGTCACAAAAGGCACACAAAGATAAATCATTTTGGGAAGGAAAAAGTAAACCTTGACTTGGGTTGCTCTTTAGATACTGTAATGCACGCATGGCAGCTTCTATATGAGGTTTGCGTGGAGCATGCATGAATCTACTCAATATGTGCACTGAGTAGGTGATATCCGGATGAGTAATGGTCAAATAAATTAGGCGTCCTACAAGCCGCCTATATGAGGATGGATCTTTTGACAATTCTCCTTCATCTGACAATTTTGCATTTTGCTCCATGGAAAAATCCACGGGTTTAGCTCCCAAATATCCTCCATCTATCAAAATTTCCAAAGCGTATTTCCTCTGTGAAATGAAAATACATTTCTTTGACTGAGAGACCTCCATACCCAAAAAATACTTTAAGTCACCCAAATCTTTAATCCAGAAATGATTATGCAGAAACTGTTTAAGAACAATTATAGCAATGAGATCATTACTAGTTATGAGGATGTCATCAACATAGATCAATAAGGTAGTAAATGATTTGCCTTTCTTACATGTAAACAAAGAGTAATATGCTTTGGACTGAACAAATGCAGCATCTGGAATAGTTGTAGAGAACTTGGTAAACCATTGATGAGAGGCTTGTTTTAATCCATATAAAGACTTGTTGAGGCGACACACAAGGTTCTCCCCTTGTCGCTGAAAACCAGGAGGAAGAGACATAAATTTCTTTAGAAAGATCTCCATGAAGAAATGCATTATGGACATCAAGTTGGTAAAGAGGCCAATTTTGAGCAACTTCCAAAGCTAATAAACAACGTATTGTGACCATTTTAGCAGTAGGTGAAAAAGTGTCATGATAATCAACACCTTCAAGCTATGTGTAACCTTTTGCTACTAGACACGCTTTATAGCATTCAAGAGAACCATTTGATTTGCGCTTGATTTTGTACACCCAACAGCAACCGATAGCTTGCTTTCCAGGAGGAAGAGGTGTAAGAGACCAGGTATTGTTGGCCTCTAAGGCAGCCAACTCAGATTGCATTGCTGCTCGCCAATGAGATTGGGAGGCATCTTGGTCATAGCATGTAGGCCTAACATCATTAGTAATAGTAGCAATAAAAGATATTTGTTGTGGTGTGTAATGATCATAGGAGATAAAAATACAGAGAGGATATCGTGTACCTTTACTTGGAAAAGATGATGAGGATGACAATGATTCAAGAGAACTTACTTGATTACAAATATAGTCACGCAAGGTTGCAGGGGGGACATGAGATCTCTGAGAACGACGCAGGGGGGCTGTTGGAGAAGTAGCAGAATTGGCAAGGATGGATTTTGCAGGTGTTTACTGAATGGATAAGGAGTCTGAGATTGCAACAGGTATGACAAAATCTGTGTGAGGGGAAGAGGGGGAAATGGATTCATAGGGAAAAATATCCTCATGGAAAATAACATCACGGCTAGTGAAGACTTGATGAGTTTCAATATCATATAATTTGTAAGCTTTCTGACCAACGGGATAACCAAGAAAAATGCATTTGGTGGCACGAGGAGCAAACTTATGGGAAACATGAACATTAGTAGCATAAGCTAGACAAGCAAAAACTTTAAGGTGAGAATAAGAAGGAATTTTCCTATAAAGTTTCACAAATGGAGTTTGGCAAGAAAGTATAGGTGTGGGCAACTTATTAATTATATGAACAGCAGTGGAGACACATTCTGCCCAAAAGTGTAAAAGGAGATGAGCTTGAAAACGAAGAGCTCGAGCTGACTCAATGATATGTCTATGTTTGCACTCGACCACCCCATTTTGTTGAGGTGTGTAAATGCAAGAATATTAGTAAGTGGTGCCTTGTTGTTTAAAAAATTCTCGCATAGAGAATAACTCCCCTCCGTTGTCAACCCGAATATTTGCTATAGTAGTATTGAATTGAGTTTTCACAAAAGAGAAAAAATTGATTCAGAAATTTCTCATCTCATTTTTATGATGCATGAAAAAAACCCAAGTAAAGCGAGAAATGTCATCCACAACAGTCAAAAAATATTTGGGACCAGAAAGAGAAAGAACTTTGAAAGGTTGCCAAATATCACAATGGATTAATTCAAACGGTTTAACAAAAGAAATGGAACTAGTGGAAAAAGGAAGCCTTGTTTGTCTTGTAAGAGCACAAACATTACAATTATTATTTGGTTCCAAAGGGAAATGTAGCAAGGTCTTGGCCATAAAGTCTAATCTAGAAGAGGATAAGTGTCCTAGACGTCAATGTCACAAGATAGTAGAAGTGTTTTGAGAAGAGGAAGCTTTGATGATATGAACAGATTGGTCAAGATGGTGTGACTTATTTGCTGCCATTGCAACCAAGTAATAGAGTCCGTCTCATTGTTCACCCAAACCAATCGTCATCCCCGTCATCAAATCCTGCAAAATACACTAATGAGGAAAGAATGTTACAAAACAATTTAAATCTCTTGTGACCCGACTCACAGACACCAAATCCAACTAGATGGCACCCCAAGCACATTCTTTAAATAAATAATAGGACTCAAAGATAAATTTACAGTAGATATAATTAGAGCCTGGTCTTTATTTGGCATAACAACTGGTGGTAAAGAAGTGTTCTCCTTACTATTAGCAAGCAAAGCTGGAGAATAAGTAATGTAATCTGTAGCACCACTATCGATTATCAGTTCAGATGGAGACAAACCTGAAGAAGCATTGACGTTGTTTGCCTTGGGAGTAGCTGATTGAGATGCCCCATTGCCCTGCATAATAGACAAAATTTGCTGTAGCTGTAATTCAGTTAATCCATTCATAAGGGGCTAAACTTGTTACGTCGCTAGAGTCTCTCTGATATTATTTATTGAAGATTGATTATTGCCATTGAGCTTGAAATGATTGTTTTTGGTTGTTGTATGCTTGGGATGTCCAAGTGGATAACCATGTAGCTTCCAGCATCTCTCTCTCGTATGATGATCTTTACCACAGTAAAAACAATGCAGTGGCTTGCGATTATATATTGGAATTAGAACGAGAGGAAGGACCAGATTTGTGTCGAACAACAAGGGCTACTGGTTCATCTCTTCAAACAACCATGGCAGAAGCTTCTATTGTCTCTCGCCTTGTACCCAAATTTCATTGCTTTTCTTCTTGAATAATGGAAGAATAAGCTTGTGAAACATCAGGTAGTGGATTCATTAGAAGGAGTTAACCACGAATAGCACTATAAGACTCATTCAACCCCATGAGGAATTGCATCAACTTGCGTCTTTTATTATTTGCTTCACAGGTGCAAACAACATCATTCACTACAAGAAAATTCGTGATTTGCGAAGGATAAATCCTCCGCAAATCACATAAAATCTGCCGCAAATTATCGATTTGCGGCGGATTCGTGCCCATCGCAAAAACTGTCGTTGCAAATTTATTTGCGGTGGATTCTAGTTTTCACCTCAAATTTGAGACGGATTATGCCGCCTCAAATCCGCCGCAAAATTTCTCCGGTAGGGAGCAGAAAATGGTACTAGAAGCCGGTAATTTGCGGCAGATTTTGCCGCCACAAATTTGTGGCGGATTTTGGCCGCCGGTAATTTGCGGCGAATTTTGGCCGCCGCAAATTTGAGGAGGATTGTTGCCGCCGTAAATTTGCGGTGGATTTTGGCCGCTGCAAATTTGCGGTGGATTTTGCGGTGAATTTTGAATCAGAATGTCATGCGTCATTTGCGGCAGATTTTGCGGTGGATTTTTCCGCCGCAAAGTTTTGAACATTTTAATATTAAAAAGGAATTGTTCAAAATCCATAATTATATTATTAATACATACAGCACTCAGATTTTAATTTCAACCCGCCAATGCATTCAAAACAACACTGAAACATCAATTTTAACTTGTTAAAGTATTTAACCAATCCATAAAACAAACATAATTCATACAAAGTTTCGTCAAATACAAAGTTTAGCAAGAACTATCATAATCCTAAAACATCAATTTCAATCCATATGATCATTATCATTGTCATCTTCATGATCATCTTCAGTATCTTCATTGTGTTCTTCTATTGGTGGTTGTTGCTTTGGCTTGGTGAGTGCCGCGGTTTGCAAATATGATTTCATCATATTACCAAACATTTGTTGTTGTTGAAGTTGGTATTGTTCAAATCGCATTCTCCACTCCGCCTCACGTTGTTGGTCACGTTGTTGGCTTCGTTGCTCCATTTGTTGTTGAATCTCCTGAACCCGATCCAACATCTCCTGCTGCAACTACTCCTTCACCTGATTAACATATATAAATACAAATTCATTAATCATTCCACAAATAAATTATTTAACCTAAAATACGAAAAATGAAATGATTGAGTACATCCATCAATATTCTAAAAACCAATTAATAAAAAATATTGCAACTATTACTTAACTTGACTAATAACGTGTTCAGAACTTGACTCGATCTAGGCCTTGAAGATGATGATTCTTCATGGTCATAGATAGACGCTTGAGAACCAAGACCATAAACACGCCCCTTTTTTACCCCGCCAACAGTCTGAATCCAAAGGTCACGACTGGTCAGTTGTGTACCAGATGTCCCTTCTTCATTGGAGCACTGAGAAGATTGTTCAGATTCCTTTGCTTTAAATTCCTCCTTAAGATGAAATAAAAAAACTGTTATGACTATTATTATAAGATGAGTTAATATTAAAATAAAAAATTCTAAGTTAAGAAATACTAACATATATATCATGAGCTTTTGTAGAAACCCATGCAGTACGGTCTTCTTTTCTCAAATGTACGTGACGAAATGTCTCATCAACTGTAGGCTCTCTACCCCAAGCCTTAGCCTGTAATAATGAGAAAATAAGTTAATAACAAAATAATAAAAAATATTACTAAACAACTAACGATAATAGTTACCAATTTTTGTGCATGGGTGCCGGTAGAAATGCAACCACCAGTGTGCAAGATCCACCAAAGGTCGAAGCACGATTCATCTTTGCTTGTCGACATTTCTCCTTATACATGCTACTAGCCCAAGCCTCGCATAAGTCTTCCCATATGCCTTCTCCAATCCAAAAGGCCTTTCATTTAAGTTGCGTGCTCGCCCTAGTAAACCCGATAGTCTCTTCAACTACGACTATTATATGCCTTTCACATATGGTTATGATGCTGAGGCATCCACCAAACATAACCCTTCAAAAATATGTCGTAAATATCGTGACGCTTAAAAAAATTTGTACTATTATAAGACAAACAAACATAATTAAATAGATAAAAAATGATACATACTTGAAACTCTCGAAACCACATTTCTCTAGTATCCTTGGGTATTTCTCCCAAGATGTCCAAGGTTGATTATACCTAGATCGTATAATCTTTGTTATGGCATCAGCAGCAGGTTTAGATGGTAGAAACCTACGATACAATTTAAAAAAAGAAATGTAAATATTCTCAATAAAAAAAATTTAAATGCGCATAACTATAAATAAATAACAAGTACTTGTACACATACCCAAAATCACCATCGGGCTCAACAAATGTCTTGTTGCTTTGATTTGTTGCGAAATGGGAATATTAGAATCACAGTAGTTATGCGATCGATGTGTACCCTATGACTCACGGGTACCCTATGACGGACCAATAGTAGGTGACCCGAATCATAAGATGTACCATATAGTGAATGTGAAGTATGTGACAGTATTGTGATCCAGTGTGGGTATCATAATGTACTCAAGATGGTGGTCAAGCAAACCCGTAGTGGGCAATATTGGATCTGGGGTGGAGATGATCCTGATGTTTGCCCCCTAGGTGGCCTCCTATATTGATCCTAAGACGTCGAGGTTGCTCCTTGTCCTTCTCCTTCCCTTTTCCCTTATCACCTCGTGATGATGACATCTACACAAATAAAAAAAATATAATGTAAATAAATTTCAAACACAACACAATAATTAATGTATAACTAGTAACTACAACATATTAATATAAGTCTATACTCACAATTATGAGGAAACATTGTCCTCATCACTATTTGTTTCATATTCATGATTGGAAGATGTTTCATCATCGTCGTCACTAAAACTTTGCTCATCTTCATCATTTTCTTCCTGTCTACTAGAACCAACATCTTGAACTATATCAAAAACCACATTAGTGTCTTGCAAATGGTCAATGAGATCCACATCAACAATTGGATCCACAGAGTCATAGTATCATCTTGAAATGCAATTTCTTGAGCACTTTCAATTTCAACTCGACCTCTTGCCTTAGTCTTTATTACCACCCACCATTGGACCTTATCCTTTTTCTTTCCAGGGAAAGGAACGTAATACACTTGTCTCGCAGAGGAAGCAAGGATAAAAGGATCAAACCTCTCGTATCGTCTAGTGTGTCGAACCTCGACAATCTTATAATCTTTGTGAACTCTTGTACCTCTATTAATCATAGGATCAAACCATTCACATTTAAAAAGAACAACTTTTTTTTTGGTTCCCCGAGATATTCTAACTCAACCACATCTTTTAGTATTCCATAATAATCATTTTCATTTTCACCATTAGTTGAGCCTTTAACACACACGCCACTATTGATTGTTTTCTTCCTATCTGACCAAGCATCTGTGTGAAATTTATATCCATTGACAAAATATATTGGCCAAGATGTCACACATCTACTAGGCCCCCATGCCAAATCATGCAAGTAAGAATTATTCACCATATTTTGTGGATTGTGAACCTAGAAAAAAATATAGTTAATGTTAATGATCTAAATCATATATAATGATTGGGATCAACAATTTAGTAATGTTTAAATACTTACATAACTTTTGAACCACTCTATAAAATTTGCATTTATTCTTTCATTTGAATGTTCCTCAGAATGTTGAAATGTTGTAAAAAAACACTGAAAAATTAAAAGTTTATGATTTGATTGTTAGTTAGCAATACATTTGAAATTTAAACTTAACTTAGTAGTACCACTTACTTGAGGTATGGTTCAACTTCTTCACAATTTAGCAAGATGTGCAATGTCACAGATTTCATTTCAAAGATCATTTAGCCATTGTATTTTTGATGTTCCATAACCTCGGCCAGGTTGATTAAAAATTGACAAAGTCGATTCCATTGACATATTTTCATCTCGTATCATCATTTCGTCCAACTCTAGTTCTCATTGACTTAACATGAGGCTCAAAGTAAAATGAACAGAAATGAGATATTTCTTGAATCAAATAAGCTTCACAAATAGAACCTTCAACCCGAGCTTTGTTCTTAACTGTTTTCTTTATCTTGTTTAAGTACCTCTCGAATGGATACATCCATCTGTATTGAACTGGCCACCTACTCTTGCTTCATAAGGTAAATGGACTGGTAAATGTTCCATGGAATCAAAGAAACCCGGTGGAAATATCCTTTCCAATTTACACAAAATCACCGGAATGTTCTGTTCCATTTGAAGCATGTCTTTTTCCGTCAAAGTCGTTGAGCACAAGTCTCTAAAAAATTGACTCAATTTAGTCAAGGGCTTCCAAATTTGATCTGGCAACAAAGAAAAGGCAATTAGAAGCAAACTCTCCATAAATACGTGACAATCATGACTCTTCATCCCAGACAATCGTAATTGATTCATGTCCACACATCTGGCTAAGTTTGAAGCATAACCATCTGGCATTTTTAAATGTTGCACCCATTCACAAATAATTTTCTTTTGCTATTTTGTAAAAGTATAATTAGCCTTTGGTTTCATGATCTTACCATTTGGAAAATCAATAAGCTCCAATTCTGATCGTTGACAATATTCTTTTAAGTCCATTCTTGCCTTGATATTATCCTTTGTTTTGCCTTTAACATCCATAACAGTGTTGAATATGTTATCAAAGACATTTTTCTCAATATGCATGACATCTAAATTATGCCTAATTAAATTATCCTTCCAATATGGTAACTCCCAAAATATGCTTTGCTTAGTCCAATTATGATAAACACCATACCCATGGTGTTTGCACGACTGCATTTAAGTTATTTTACTAAAGACACTAACAATCTCACTTAATTCATGTCCAGATAATCTTGGTGGAGGCAAATCACCACCACGCTTTTCTTCTTAAATGCATTTTTGTTTCTTCTAAACATGTGATCAACATGCAAGAATTGACGATGACAATCAAACCATGAATTTTTTCCCCCATGTTTCAAAGTGAATGCCTTTGTTTGATCCATGCAATATGGACATGCTAATTTACCAAAGAGATCATCCATCCAGACAACATTCCATATGCTGGAAAGTCATTTATTGTCCACATCAATGCCGCCCTCATCATAAAATTTTGTTTGCTTGATACGTCATAAGTTAAAACACCCGCCCATAAAATTTTCAGTTCATCGATTAATGGTTGTAAATAAACATCAATCTTGCTCTTGGGATTGTTAGGGCCGGGAATAATGCATGTTAGGAACATGTATGGGGCAGTCATACACATTTCTGGAGGCAGATTATATGGAGTGACTATCACAGGACAACAAGAATAAGGAGAAGCAGATTGATTGTATGGAGTGAAACCATCAGCACACAAACCAAGCCTAACATTTCTAGGATCAATTATAAATTCAGGATATGTCCTATTAAAATGCTTCCATGCTTCACCATCGGATGAGTGAGACATCTCCCCCAACTTCCTATTATTTTCAGCATGCCATCCCATGTGTGCAGATGAGCTCATAGAGGAATACAATCTCTTGAGCCTAGGAATAAGAGGTAAATAATGCATTCTTTTCACCGGAATGTCATTGTTATTTCCATTACTGGTTTTACGAAGTTCATATCTTTCAGCACCACAAAACCTACATTGTCTGGCATTGTCATAGTATAACATACAACCATTTACACAACAATCTATTTTTCTTGAAGCAAGCCCGAGTTTAGAAACCAATTTTTTTGTTCTATAGTAATTCAGAGGAATTCGTGATCCTGGAGGAGCAACCTCTCTTAATATCTCCATAATTGAATCAAAACACGCATGTGTTACATTATAATCAGATTTGAGGCTTAACATTCGAACTGCCAAGGATAACTCAGAATGAGTTTCGCAGCCAGGCCATAATGGTTGACTTGAAGCATTTAATAGATCATAAAACTCTTCTACCTCTCCGGATGTGGAGGCTCCTCAACACTCGTTGAAAACAACTCCTAAAATTCCCAAATTCTGTCTGTACCGCATCACAAACCATATTTTGATATCTATCAACCATGTCTTCCTCCTCTAATATAGGACTACTAGCAAGTGTTTACATCAAAGTTTATATCTACACTAATTGGATCCGCTCTTCCTCTCCATGATCATCGTCCAATACCAATACCTAGGTTTGAATCCTTTTTATACAAATGAACTTTCACAATCTCATGTTTCAACAATTTCCCACTAAAACACATCAAACATGGACACCGAATTGTTCCTTCACTTAAGTAATGAGAAGATCGACATGCATAATTCACAAACTCTTCAACTCCACGTACAAAATCTTGTGTAAGTCCTCTACGACCAGAATGAGTCCTATTATACATCCATCTACGATTTTCTGGAACTACCATTTTCTGCAATTATAATTTTACACTTAAATCAAAATACAAAAATGTAAAATGCATAACACATGTTGCATAATTAATACATTTTAAGATTATATTTGTATAAATATTTCAATTCAAACAACTATTATCTCTAAAATCTTAAAATCTCTTGACATGGTATGACCCTATCCCATTCAAGAAGAAACCTTTGACAAAGACTTGATTGATAGTACTCTTAAAAATTATACATCATATATTTGACGAAATTTGACAAAGATTTCCCATTGGTCTCCAAGTACACGACTAGAAAGTGGTGACATCTACCACGATCAAGTGTGCACCCAGAGAACAAAAGGAAATGTTGCACAATAAAATTTCATCAAGTATATGGTATGAAATTTAATGAGTAACTATAATCAAGTGAAGTAAAAGTTTATTCCTAAACTGTCCAAATTGGACAATTCAAGATTCAATACAATGAACACTTCCTTCAAAGAGTACGTGTGCTCACTAATATTGAATCTCAAACGGGAAACTAAGGCTTCGCACAGTATTACGATTTATCACATGCATCAAATATATTACAAAGATAATAATATCAGGCAGAGTTACAGTACATTGCAATAATGAAATTCAAATTGATTATAGAGATATATTTTTGAAATCCAGTCCTGACCATGTGATCAAATTCTAAATCTTCAAGTCATAATCTACAAATCATTCATATTTTCAGCAAACAAATCATTGGTTCAAACACTAAACCAATGAACAGAGCAAGCAATCAACAATGTGGGGTACCTACTTGCTAGGTGGGCGGGACTGGTGGAGGTGTGGAGCAGGTGGTGGCGGGCCGGGTCGCAGTGCACGGGGCGGGGGGTCGCAGACGCCGAGTCGGGCTCGCTCGTTCGCGGCCGCCGGAGCAGGCGGGTCCGGTCGCGGGTTGCGGTCGCGGCGGGGCCGGGGGTCGGCGCACGGTGCGGTCGCGGGAGCGGGTCGCGGCGGGTGCTGGCGGTCGGCGCCGGGGTGCGGTCAGCGCGGGCGGCCAGGCGGACGCTTGGCGCGCGTGAGGCGGTGTGGCGCGCGGCGGCACGGAGGATGCGGATGCGGGATGGCGGTCGCGGCACGAGTAGGGGTCGGCGGTCGCGGCCCGGTGCTGGTCGGCGGTGAAGCACGGTTCACGGCAAGCAACGGAGATCACCGGACGGTTGAGGGAGAGGAAGAGATGAAGGAAGAAGAAATAAATTCGGAGAAATGAAAATGGAAGAGGAGGAGAGGAAGTAGATCTGTTTTTTTGCGGCGGACTTTTTGCGGTGGATTTATCCACCGCAAAATTGATTTTAAATTGCGGTGAATCCGCCGCAAATTATTTTTGAGATTTTTTTTATTAATTGTCTATTTTATGGCGAAACATCCGCCGCAAAATTTATTTCAAATTGCGCTTATTTTTTGTGGCGCTTTTTTTTTGCAAATATTTTTTATTAATTTTTTTACATAATATTTTTGCAGCGAATTTTTCACCACAAAATTTGTTGAACGCAGCTTTTTTTATGGTGGATTATTCCACCGCAAACAAATTTCAAAAATTTTATGATTTTTTTATTAGTATACAATTTTGCGGTGAAATTTATCCGTCACAATTTATTATATTATAATTTGCGGCGAATATTTGCGATGGATTTATCCACCGCAATATTTTAAATTTTTTTTATAAAATTTTATTCATTTTGCGGGAGATATTTCCGCCGCAAAACTAATTTTACCAGAAATTTTACGCCGAAAAATTTTTGCAGCGGCCAATCCGTCGCAAAAATCAGCCACAAATTTATCCGTCACAAAATTCACCTCTAATTGAGAAGGATCAAAATCCGCCGCAACGCCTTTCGCAATTGCGAAGGATGCGAATCCACCACAAAAAATCCGCCGCAAATTTGCTATTTTCTTGTAGTGATTGTAGGATCCTAATTCATCCCACTATTTTTTTAACTTCGTATAATAAGCCACAACTGTCATTTGATCTTGAGTAGGACAAGCAATCTCTCTCTGGATCTGGAAAATTCGTGGTGCATTGCTTTGAGAAAAGCGATTTTGAAGATCTTCCCAAACTTCATAAGCAGTGTCATAAAAAATAACACTATCTGCAATATTGGGCATTAAAGAATTAAGAATCCATGATAATACCATATCATTGCATTTTTTCCATGCAGCGTAGTCTTCTGGTTTGGTTTTGGTAGATGGTGCCTTGAAAGTTCCATCAACAAAACCAAATTTGGATTTTGCATTTAAAGAAATGATCATGGCTCTACGCCAAGTCAAATAGTTGTCACCATCAAGAGATTTAGAAACAAGAATCATTCCGAGATGATTAGAATGATGAAGAGAATAAGGGTTGCTGGAATCTGATTTATTTCCATCGTTGGCCATAACAGGAAGAGTAAAAAAAAAGGCAGAGAAAATAAAGCAAATCGTCACTGCTTTGACACCATGTAAAATAAAAAGAGAAGATGGAAATAATCTGCCTTGTATATTACTCAAGAACAGAGGCGCAATATATACAAGAATACATATCTATAATCGATGATTCTGCTCCTATAATTCATCAATTCTACTCCTACAATCAAGTTATTCTAATATGAATAGTTACCATATTTATAGCAAGAATAATGGGATACAATTGGCTTTCCTAATAAATTCAAAACACTGATCGTAAGCCTCCTTTCTTGGCGTCCACCACCGCACCTGTAAGCCTCCACTGAACCCAAAGTTTCCGGCCCCGAAGCCACACCATTACCCCATAACTGAGATTGAACCACCTTCGTCCCCTGCCATGGTTAGTGGGATGTTGTTTGGTGGCGATGGCATAGAAGCTTGTGTGAAGAAGGGGAAGTGATAGAGTTTTTTTATTTTAAAAAAATTATAATTATTTAATTAAAAGGATGATGTGGATTCATTAAATGAGGTTGATTGATCTCCATTATCTGTTATTTTTAACAGTTAGTATATATGCATTTTACTTTCTAAAGTATAAATGTATTTTAGAGGAGCTAAATCTAAAAAAATTGATAAAATTAAGTTAGAATTTGTCACAGATGGAGACCATAAATTCATATAAGAGTAAATAACAATATAAACTCACTATGAATATTTAGTATTGTAGGATTAAGTACATATCACTAAGCTAAAAATTATAGTTGTTAGTTAAGGTGTAACTTTATTTTCTTATAGTGACAACACATAGTCTCATGTTTATAGCGTGTTATGAGTGAGCATGAAAGATTTTGCAGTGTCACATGACACACCAATAGGCTGAGCTGTCAAGCACCTTTAATGTATGCCTATATGCACATACGGGTCCTAGTGTGACTGTTAAACTCCCATGAATCTAACAATCTCTCCCCAGCGACACCTAGGGTGCTCGAAACCTACTGTAACCTCGCTATGATACAACTTGTAGAATCAATCATTTACTACTAAGCCAAAATCTACACCTGTTAGTCAAGTCATAACTTTATTTCCTTATTGTGATAGCGTATAGCCCGACATTTATAATGTACTGCAGACGGACATGAGAAACTTTGAAGTACACACTTAATGCACTGACAAACTGGACTATCAAACATCTTTAATATATGTCTATATATGAATCTTAAAGTGATTATTGTAATCCCATAAATTCAACAAGTATTTTTCAAAAAATTCTAAATAATGAATGGAGCTCTGTTTTTCGCTTGACTCCATCTATCCAAGTATAGCCGAAGGTTCTAATGGAGAAATTTGAACCAAAATATAGATGTCAGTGATTAAAAAGCAGTCATGACTCCTGATATTTAAATCAGCATAGCATCATCCTTATCTAATTACATCCTCACAACAAATTAACTAAGCATTATGTGCGGGGTGGGAAGTACCTCCTCGTTCCCAATTTTTACTTCCCCAATTTTTCCTTATTCCACCCTCAATTCTTGTTTTTGGGGAAAAATTTTCCTATCACCATTCCCCACACAAGGAGGTGGAGACCCAAATATTATTTTAAAAATTTAAAAAAAATTAAAATATATATATAAAGTTGTAAACAATTTTATTTTAAGTCAATAATATCAACAAATTAAAATAATATGTGATTACGAAATAGTATATTTTTATTTTATTTTAATTATAAATTAATATAAAAATAATATAGATAAAAATTACTAAAAAGCACATAATAATGATGTGGATATTGGCAAGTGCACCAAATCGACAAAAATAATAAAGAATGAGTAGAGTATCGTTCCACGAGGATTAAGTTATTAATTATTAAATTCACCTTTGAAAATAACACTATTTAAGCTAACAAAAGAGAGTTGATAAAAATAATAAAAAGAAATAAAAAATAAAAAATAACAAAAGCCAAATTTAATTAATTGGGTTGAGTTGGAAAACAATGATATGAAAAGATTAGGGGTCAGATTTCACTTGAACTTTTTAAATGCATATTCAAATATTAGTTTAACTATGTTCTATTTCAATGATTTATGGTCAATTCTCAAAATTAATTAATATCCAATCTATTGGTATATTAATCCTCTTAAGCTGTTTAGAATTAACTAATCCCTTAGTCTAATCTTAAATAGAAAGGCATTAACAAGAATGAGGGAATTAAAAGAAAGACCACATAACCCACAACGTCTATTCCTAACGATTGTAGAAATTATGGTGTTTATCACAAGTTCTAGGTTCATATAAATTTTTTCAAATCATACATAAACTCAAAAATCATTCCAAAATTGGTCAGATTTAGAAAAGCATTAAGAATAGAGATAAACACGTAAATCATGAAATAGAAACATAAATTAAACCTATAAAAGAAAGTTACATCATCCAAGAACAAGATCTATCATCCCCCTAACAATGGAAAATTAGTTACACATAGAAAAAGAAGAACACAAAGTGAAGAATATGACAAATTCCATTGTAGAAAGGTGGAAAAGTTAAAGAAAATCCCTAATTTTCAATCCTAATTGCATCCACACCACATTAGGGTTTGTGCCTCTTGACGGCTGCTGCGTTCTATCCAAGTGTATAAGAGTGTGTAAAAAGTGTCAAAGGGTATGTTGAATTTGGCAAGACTTTCTTTTTTATAAGAAATTCACGCTGCTGTTACGCTTTTAGCGCTCAGACGCTCATCTTTCAGCACTTAGGCGCTGGCCCACTAATCAGGAAACCCATCTGCATGCAACGCGCGCTCAAGCGGCAATGGCCCAGCGCTCAAGCGCTAGGCTTCTGAATTATTTTTCTTATTCTTTTTTGCTCCTCAAATGCCCAGTCTTTTCCCATATGCAATTACCTACAAAAAATACATAAAAACACGTAATAAGAACACAATTAAAATAATAAAAAATATAATAAAATTTGAGAACAAAATTAAATAAAAAAGATTAAAAGAGGTTGAAAACCCAATATTTTGAACCGTAAAAATATGAATTTTTGCAGGTTCATCACTCCCCCAAACTTAAGCTTTTGTTTGTCCTCAAGTAAAAGAAAAATAAAACAAAATAAAACAAACTAAAACTCAAAATAGACTCAAACATGGCAATACCGGGTAGCAAAAATCATTCATATCCTCAAAAACTAATTCACAATCTAATTTCGAAGTATCACACATGAACAACACAACATTCACTTTCTTTCTTTCTTTCTTTTCTTTTTCTTTTTCAACAACCTCCACCCCCAAACTTATTTCTTTGCAATACTTTGGGTAGACTTCTCTTCTTTTCTTTTCTTTTTTCAAATTTTTTTCTTTTTTTGAAATTCTTCAGCTCCACAAAACTTCATGCACAAAAATTACAAAGACTTGAATAATAAAATAATACAAGATATGCACTCAATAAAGGTTATGTAAGTGAGGAAATTTTTTTATGGGTATGGGAAAGGAAAAATGTGGGTAAAGAAAAGAAACAGAGGTCAAACAATAGCAAGGCTGCAAAAGGGACCTAAAGATAAACTGTGTCACAGGTTGGTTTGAAAGGCTCAAACGGTCCAAAAAAGGCCCTTATCATTTCCTTAATCATGCACTGCCTAGGATTTCGCCTCAAGAGAGAATCAAACAACTTCTAGATGCAAATCATCCACACGCATACAATCTCATAAACTTTCTCTAAGCTTGACATGCATGTATAATCCAAGGTCTATCAATCATAAAGATGGGAAGAACATCCATACACAATTGAAACAATAGAGATAAATGTAACTCATAAATTCTCATGTGCTATCCCAAGAAATCAAATCAATTCACAATTCAAACAATCATTGGATATTCAATTCAACACATCGGCATGCACAAAATGACTCAAAACACAATAGGGTGATGGAAACAAAATAAAATAAAATAAAATAAATAAATAAATGCGGAAATTAAAAGGTAAAGGAAAGAAGAAAAAATCTTTTTGATGGTCAACAACTATATACATCCCTCTACAAAGGCTCAAACTCGTGGAGACACCTAAGCCGACTCAACACTCAAGCTAATTACAAAACAGAAAAATGTTAGTCAATAAAATAAGAAAATAACAAAATAATAAAAAAAATAAAAATAAAAATAAAAGAGAAAAGGAGAGAAAATGTGGGTTGCCTCCCAAAAAGCCTTTGTTTAACGTCATTTGCTCGACGTTGCCTTTTCAACTAGTCAAGGTGGCTTGAAGCAAGAGAAGTAGGATGACATTTTTCTCTTATCAGCTCTTTGCCTCCATACTCTGTCACTACCTCTGGAATCAATCTGTAATATATCAGTGGAAGCTGGAGGATCCTTTTCAATTGCAGCACTTTTAAAAAGAGGAGGACCTTTCTCCTTTTCGTCAACCATCTTGGGAGTAGGAAAATCAACATTGATTGATGACGAAGAGCTCTTACTAGCCAAAGCCTGTAGAGGCTTGTCTTGAATACATTTAACAAGGGCATAGAGATCTGATGTTGATGTAGATTTATCAAAAACATTAATAGTCACCTGATCTCCATCCACCCTCAAAATAAGCTCTCCTCTAGGTACATCAATCAACGCTCCTGAAGTAGCCAAGAATGGTCTTCCAAGAATTAGAGGAATATCAGCATCGTCATCCATATCCAAAATCACAAAATCAGTTGGGAAAATAAACTTGTCAACCTTCACTAGCAAATTTTCCACTATACCATATGGATGTTTAATTGACCGATCAGCTAGTTGAAGAGACATTGTAGTTGGCTTCACTTTATCTATCCCAAGCTTGCGGAGAATTGACAATGACATTAAATTGATGCTAGCTCCTAAATCATATAGAGCTTTCTCAATAGTCAGTTTGCCAATGGTGCAAGAAATAGTGAAACTACCTGGATCTTTCAATTTAGGTGGTAGTTTCCTCTGAATTATAGTACTGCACTCCTCAGAAACTGTCACAGTCTCATCTTCTTTCAACTTTTTTTTCTTCAAGAGCAAATCTTTCATGAACCCTGCATAAGAGGGCATCTGCTCAAGTGCCTCAGCAAAAGGAATGTTAATCTATAACTTTTTGAAAACTTCTAAGAACTTGAAAAAGTGCTTTTCTTGAATCTCTTTCCTGAATCTTTGAGGATAAGGAAGTTTAGCATAAAGTGAAGGATCAACTATTTTCTTCTCACATTCCTTCTTCTTCCTCTACCATTTTGGTTGCTCCTCTTTAGCTTCTTCATTACAGCACTTTTGAGATTGGACATCTGCAACAGGAACATCAATTTCCTTAACTGGTCTATCCAAAGTCTTACCGTTTCTCAGTGTAATTGCGTGACATTACTCCTTTGAATTGACAACAGTATCACTTGGGAAGGTGCCTGGAGGTCTATCTTGAAGCTGTTTTACTATCTGCCTCACTTGATTTTCTAAATTTTTAATCGCAACTCATTGATTCTGAAAATTTACCCTTGTTTCCTCCATAAAAGCAGAAGTCTGTTGCACAAAAGCAGAAGTCTGTACAGAGAGTTTCTCAAGTGCAATCTCAAGAGGAGACTTCTTCTCTGGTTGAGGATTCAATGGCACTGTTTGATTGCTCCAAGAAAAATTGGGATGATTCCTCCACCCTGGATTAAATGTATTTGAAAATGAGGTACCTTGAGGTCTGGAAGGATTACCCATTTAATTAACCTATTCTTGAGAACTGAAACCAAAATTACTTGCCTCACATCCACCATTTGCATGGTTACCTCCACAAAGGTCACAAATTAACCTTTGATGGTTCACAGAATTTACCTATATATTCTCAACTTGCTTAGTCAGGTTGGCCAACTGCTAAGAAATACTTTTGTTTTGAGTAAGTAAGGCATCGAGAGTACCAAGTTCCATCACTCCTTGTCTGACAATTGCTCTCCAACTAGGCAACTGATATTCATTAGTAGCCATAATTTCAAACAATTCTTGAGCTTCTTCAAGAGTCTTAGTATTCAGAGATCCGCCTGCAGATGCATCTACCATAGCCTTAGTAGGATGATTCAAACCATTATAGAAAATCTGCACCTGCTGCCAAACTTCAAATACATGATGAGGGCATCTCCTTAATAACTCCTTGAATCTCTCCCATGCTTCATAAAGAGATTCTCCTTGATTTTGAGTGAAACAAGCAATCTCACCCCTCATCTTCACAAACACCGATGGAGGAAAATATCGAGTCAAAAATTTTCTAACCAAGTCCTCCCAAGTAGAGATGCTCCCTTGTGGCTAAACTTGTAGCCAGCTCTTTGCTTTATCTTTGAGAGAAAATGGGAATAGTCGTAATCTAATGACAACATCAGTAACGCAATTATACTTAATAGTATCACAAAGCTGCAAGAAATTTGTAATATGCAAGTTTGGATCTTCTACATGACCTCCCCCAAATTGATTCTGCTGCACCAGCTGTAGAAGAGCTAGTTTAATCTCAAAATTATTGGCCTGAATAGTAGGGCGCACAATACTAATAGAAATATTCTCAGCAGATGGGGTAGCATAGTCAGCCAATGTACGTCTTCGCTATGCAGTTATAACAATTTCTGCCATCTTTTGCTCTACTTCTTCAAGCCTCTTCCTCTCTCTAACTGCTTTCCTGTTTGTTCTAGCAGTTCTCTATATCTCTGACTTAAAAAGTAATTCTTTTGACTCTAGAGAACCTTGCATAAACACAAACAAGCAAAGCAGAGTGAAGTAAAGAAAGAAATTAAAAATAAAATAAAATAAAATAAAATAAAATAAAAATAAATGACTAATAAAAAAACAAAGAAAACAAAAATAAAAGAAACAAATTAAAAAGAAAATTAAATGAAGAAAAATGAAATTAAATAAGAAAAATAATTATCTATAAATAAAAGAAAATTTAAAGAAAAAATTAAAATTAAAATTAAAATTAAACAATTAAAATTAAAATTAAAAAATTAAAAAAATACTTAAATTAATGTCTTTTCAACTACAATTTAATATTAATAACAATAATCCCCAGATAACGACGCCAAAAACTTGATGTGGATAGTGACAAGTGCACCAAATCGACAAAAGTAATAAAGAATGAGTAGAGTATCGTCCCATGAGGATTAAGTTATTAATTACTAAATTCACTGAAAATAACACTATTTAAGCTAACAAAAAGAGAGTTGGTAAAAATAATAAAAAGAAATAATAAACAAAAAATAACAAAAGTCAAATTTAATTAATTGAGTTGAGTTGGAAAATAATTATATAAAAAGGTTAGGGGTCAGATTTCACTTGAACTTTTTAAATGCATATTCAAATATTGGTTTAACTATATTTTATTTCAATGATTTATGGTCAATTCTCAAAATTAATTAATATCCAATCTCTTGGTATATTAATCCTCTTAAGCTGTTTAGAATTAACTAATCCCTTAATTTAATCTTAAATAGAAAGGCATTAACAAGAATGAGAGAATTAAAAGAAAGACCACATAACCCACAACGTCTATTCCTAGCGATTGTAGAAATTATGGTGTTTATCACAAGTTCTAGGTTCATGCAAATTTTCTCAAATCATACATAAATCCAAAAATCATTCCCAAATTGGCCTGATTTAGAAAAACATTAAGAATATAGATAAACACGTAAATCATGAAATAGAAACATAAATTAAACCCATAAAAGAAAGTTACATCATCCAAGAACAAGATCCATCATCCCCTAACAATGGGAAATTAGTTACACATGAAAAAAGAAGAACACAAAGGGAAGAATATGACAAACTCCATTGTAAAAATGTGGAAAGGTTGAAGAAAACCCCTAATTTTCAATCCTAATTGCGTCCACACCACATTAGGGTTTGTGCCTCTTGACGGCTGCTACGTTCTGTTCAAGTGTATAAGAGTGTGTAAAAAGTGTCAAAGAGTATGTTGAATTTGGCAAGACTTTCTTTTTTATAAGAAATTCACGCTGCTGTTACGCGTTCAGCGCTCAGGCACTCATCTTTCAGCGCTTAGGCGCTGGCCTATTAATCAGGAAACCCATCTATGCGCAACGCGCGCTCAAGCGGCAATGGCCCAGCACTCAAGCGCTAGGTTTCTGAATTATTTTTCTTATTCTTTTCTGCTCCTCAAATGCCTAGTCTTTTTCCATATGCAATTACCTACAAAAAATACATAAAAACACATAATAAGAACACAATTAAAATAATAAAAAATATAATAAAATTTGAGAACAAAATTAAATTAAAAAGATTAAAAAAGGATGAAAATCCAATATTTTGAACTATAAAAATATGAATTTTTACAGTTCATCAAATAGTAATATATATATATATATATATATATATAATATAATATAATCAATGATAATAATTTAATAATTTATCGTAGACAAAGATCCCATGAGATAGGAGATATAATCTCAATCCCTTCCCTACATCTGTCTCAAAGAAATTTTTATTTCGACACCATCCTCATAGAATTTTTTTTTCTATATTTAGATCTTTAAATAAAGGAAAATATTTTACTTACAACTTTTATATGCACACTATATTTATATTATATGTTAATATAAAAAAGATATCAAATCAACTTATGTGATTGTAATATTTTCATAAAATACAAAATAAATTTGTGAATAAATTAAAAAATTTAACATATAAAAATTTAACGAATAATAAAACTGTTATATAAAACAATGCTCACAAATATTCCTAAATACAGATACATTTTGTCATTCATACTAAGCATTAGGGGTGTCCAACGAGTCGGGTCGACCCACGAACTCGCGGTTTCGACCCAACTCAACCCATAAAATATGAGTTGGGTTGGGTTTGCGGGTTGGGTCGGGTTAAAAAATGCTTCAACCCACAGTGTGTGGGTCGAGTAGCAGGTTAGAACACTTCCAACCCAACCCAACCCACCTTTTAAAAAAAAATAACCCAGACAGAGTGTGTGTTTTACTTGAAAAATACATTTAAGGTTCATAAAAATTCTCTCTGATATAGTTAGGAATAACGTTAGACCATGTAAATAAGCTAACAAATATAGGCTAAAGGAGGAAAAGAAAAATGAATCAAAATCTTATCTATCTACTCCCTCTCCACTAGCCTTGGCGCAACTAGTAGTTCTCTCTTCTCTGCAACTAGTTCTTCGCAGTGCAACAGTTCTCCCAAGCTCCCAGCGTTTACGCCTTGAGTTAATGACCATTGCTTCTTTTCTCACTCAATCTCCCAGCCGTTCTCTGCAACTAGTCATGCCACCACATAGCCACACATCTCTCTTCCCTCTTGCGGCTTTTTTAGTTTTCTACACCACGCAGCCCCAACAGGTAAGCCTTCTTCCTCTACTCTTTTCATGTAAATCTGGAACATAAGAGAGAGTGCAGTTGGGTACAGTGCAGCTGCACCATATGGGCAAGGAAGTTACAGGGGGCAGAGCGAGCAACAGAGTTATGGGTACGAGCAGAGTGGGAAGGTGATGAATGTAGTATCGCTGGAGAAGAAAAAGAGCAAAGTTCGAGTGAATGATTGTACTTACTAAAAAGATTATCATTAATGAGCTTCCATTTAAATTTGTTGAAAATGAAAGCTTTAAAAGTTTTGCTCAAGTTATACAACCTCAATTCCAAGTTCCTTATAGACAAACTATTGGTAGAGATGTTATGCAATTGTATGTGTTTCAAGCTAATTTGTTATTTGAATTATGACTAATTTTGTTTAATTTATTCCAGACTTGGTAAGACTTATTAGTTATTAATTTGTTATGTATTTATTAACTTATAATGTTTAGTTTATTTGATATTGAGACTTATAGAATTAGCTTATTAGATTTTATATTTTGATATTTTTTTTCAAGCTTTTGTTTAGAAAAAAAACACGTCGGACTTAAGAATTCAACCCAACTCAATCCAGTCCACTCTTGAATGAGTCGAGTTGAATCAGATTGAATGAAAAAATCTCTTTAACTTAACTTAATCTAACCCAACTCATTACTCTAATGAATGAATCAAATTAAAAAAAAAAATACTAAACTCACTCAATACAACCGAAGGACACCATACTAAGCATCTCTTTCAATAATTAAGGGCATCGTATTTTCTGGAGTGTCAACTTTGAAATTTAGACAAACGCTTAGGCCCCACTTACAGATATGTTCTGATCCAATATGGATTGGATTTTTCACGTGTTTGCCCATTCACACAAACATTGAATGAACAAATGCAATATGACAAACTCGTTAAAAGTTTAAACGAATACCGAGGGGTTAAAAAAAAACGAATAAATAAATAAGCAAATCTGATAAGAAACATATTATAATAAAATTATACTTTATTTTATGTTTACACGATTAAAACGAGTGTGCTGGTGATCGTAAAAAAACAAAAATGAGGTGTGCTGGCACGCCAACACTAGTTGACTTCTGATAATAACTATGAACTATCTGTATTTAGAGAGAAGTTCTTTGAGCTGATCAAGTACTCAACCATGGCTTCAAGATTCATGAGATTTTGCTTGTTGCTGGTTTTCATTATTTCTGCACTAAGTTCTGCATTTGCAGTGTCATCAAAGAAGAGAAAGTCATTGAACATAATCAACCAAATAAATCTCCATGGGCCATATATTGGTCTCATCACAGTCTATCCACCAGAAGAGAATGCATTCTTTGCCACAGGAGCCTTTAAATCTCATCCAACTCACCCATTTATTGATCTGGCAGGTGAGTTCCTAACTCATTTTTGTTCATGAAGATATGTCTACTTAGTTTTTTTATTTTGAGAAGAAAATGGTTGTTGCAGGACGAAGATTCAGGGTAGGAAAGGTCTTTAACAAGAAAGTTATCTACGTGAGATGCGGGATTGGAATGGTATACAAGTTTTATCCACATTACTTTACTGTTATGTAATGCTGAAAATGCTTAGATTATAGCTAAGGCAGAATAGAAGCCATGTATGAATTGAAAATTTTAAAATCATAACATAAGCTTTTATTTTTCTAAAGGCTCTTATTTGGTTACTTTTGTTGTCCCTCAAAGCATTTGTCATCTCAAAATCATAAGGTTGGTTTTGGCTCCATTAGGTGAATGCTGCAGCAGCCACACAGCAGATGCTTGACCTGTTTGACATAACTGGAATTGTCCATTTTGGCATTGCTGGAAATGCTAATGGTTCTATGTCCATTGGAGATGTTACCATCCCCAAACAATTTGTTGACACTGGACTATGGGATTGGCAGGTATCAGATTGTTATAATTATAAATTTCCTATGTCCTCATCTTACTTTGAAAGTTTGGAAAATAGTTGCAGTTTTTTTACTTACAGCAACAGACTTAATTTTCTTTCTACCCTTTTCTGATAGAAACCCAATGGGACAGCTGATCCTAATGACTTTGCTCAGTTGGATTTTGGAAACTACAGTGTACCAAAAGGAGAAGGGAACAATTTGTTAGGACGTATTGGCTATAGCACTGAACAATTTTACTCAGAATCTGAGCAGCCCAACACACCTCAACGTGTGGTCTGGATCAATACCACTCATCAGTGGCTAAAACTTGCTGGAAATTTGGAGGTTAGACACTCTGATCTTAAGATATTTTCAATCATTGCCACTTTTCTAGTTTGGTAATTGCAACATATTAACCATTCATTTCTTATATTGGATTAGTATTGAAAGAAATGTCAGCATTATACAGGGGATGGTAGCCTTGGCATGGAACTTAATTAGTCATCAAATTTTCTGTTCACTTCCTCAATATCGTATCCAAAACGTGTAATGCCGCTTGTTCCTTTGCAGAGGTGTAAAATAATCAAGTTCACAAGGGTGTTCAAAATCATACGAAGAAAAAAATTCTTTTTGGTTTTAAAATCTTATGAAAACCTCTCACACATACTAGAGATAGCTTGGAAAAAAAATAATAAAAATTCAAAGAGTAGTTTCTAAAATAAGAATATAAGGTCGTATAATAGAGTAAAATACAAGGGAAGAGAGAATGGTTTGATTTGTTTTATATTTATATTCATGTAAATGGAATATTAAGAAATTGTGAAGAAATTTATAGTTAAAGAATATGAGTTTTGTTATTTCTATACCTGTATTTTACACCCAATCCCTATTTTTTGAAAAAAAAAAGGGAGAAACATACTTTTTCATGCCTATTTTCTGTTTTTCTCCTCCAAAAAGATAGGTGTAAGTATTGGGTGTAAAATATAACAGTAGAAATAACAAAACTAAAAAAATATTATAGTTTAATTAATATACACTATCAGTTTAAAGAAATACATCCACTAATATCTTAAAAAATTAATATTTATTGTTATTTCTTTCTTTTATTAATTTAAAATAAAAATAAAAATGTCAAAATATTAATAAATATCAATATAAAACTATTTACACTAATGGTACATATGAATTTAATTCAAAATATTATTCTCCACTTTCCAACCTTAATAGTTAATACCCTTATTTTATTTTTTAGGTTGTAAACCTTAATAGCTAATATCCCAATTTAAATTATGACAGACATTGGTCATACAGAAAAAGTGGTGGCCAGTAATTTAGGAGTATTCAAGACTCAATCTATCTTACTAATAGAGGTGGTAAAATGAGTTCAATCCGTTGGATTAACTCATTAATTTACTATTTTTTGACAGATTGGGTTCAATATTTCAATTCATTTTTATTTTTTAACCCGCATAATCTGCCTCACATAACCTGCGAGTTATGCGGAGCGGAGCGGGTTGGCCGTTGGGTTAACTTGTTTTTTAAAAGTATTATAAATGAGTCTTTTTATTTATATTTTTTATATTTTTATAGGTATGATACTAATTTTTTTATTTTTTTAATCTCTATAAATTATAATTTTTTTATTTTTTTTAAATTTTATGGATTTTTTGTTTTTTGTACATTTTTTTGTTTTTTGTACATTTTTTTTTTTTGTTTTTTAGGTGGATTAAGCGGGTTAACCAGCCAACCCGCTTACTTTTTCTTATTTTCTCTTTTAGGCGGGTCAATCCGCCAACTCATTCTAAAACAGAGTGGGTTAACTCTTCCAACACATTTTCAAAACGGGCTAACCTGTCCCGCCCCATATTTTGGCGAGTTGAAGGCGGGGCGGGGCAGGTCGAGACGGTTGGCCCGTTTACCACCTCTAGTTACCAACTCGCTCAATTTCAAAGCTAATTGGGATGAGTTTGTGTTTTAAAAATTAGACTCGGTATGTTTTTGAGTTAAGTTTGGGTAATACTTTGAGCTGTCCCAACCCAGTCCTGTATCATGCATTATTTTAAAAATTTATATATTTTTTACAATTAGTTATAAATAATAAGATTTCTTGACTAAATTAATAATTTTTGAATAACATGATAATATATTTATATTAATATTATTTATTTTGAAATATATATTATAAAATATACTTTAGTTATTGTTTCCTATTTTTATAATTTTTGACTTAATTATGTATAAATTTTAAATTTATACATTATGTTTTACATATTGAGTTGACCCAATTTCAGCCCGATCACTATTGGGCCATGGTCAGGTTAAGTTTGAGTCCAAAAAAATGATCTGATCAAGATATCAGATCGAGCTCGGGTTAAGCCAAACCCATTCAATGTATACCCCTACAGTAATTGCTTTTCAAAAGTAAGGGTAAGACCCATATAAAATAATTTGGTTTATGACCTATACACAACTCAAAGCAATATGTTTGAATATCTAATGATGGATGAAATGTGATGAAATAAAATAAAATTATCATATTATTATTTGAATAATTTATGATAGAATTGAGAAAAATTTCTGTTTCATTATTTGGAAAGAGGACGAAATAGCAAGAGTTATAATTGTATTAGTAAACAACAACTTAGTTTCTTTTCATACCCCCAATTTTGGGGGGAGTGGCGAAAAAGAAAAATAGAAGAATTAGATGAAATATGATGAAATAGACTTCATATGCTTTTATTTCATTCTATCTTAATTTAATAAATCCAAACAATAGTAATTAATGTCATTTTATCTTATTCTTTTCCATTCCATCTCACTCTACCAATCCAAACATAATCTTAAAAAAAACGTCTAGAAACAGCTAATTCTTCCTTTTCTTTTGATAAAAAGCAATTTGAAATGTAAGAAAATTTCAAGAGTTGAATAGTTGAAGTACGTTTTCAACCTTTTTAAAAAAAATGAAAAAGAAAAGATATTGCAGTAAAATAGCATGAACCCAATTTTTTTTATAAACTAACTAAACTCCCCACCATTAACCAATGGCTGATAGGTATAGTACCGGTAAACATATGAAGCTTTTCTCATCTATTGTCTTGCTTATTTTGATAGCTCCTCAATCCAATTTTAGGGCTTACAACTGGGCCGTTGTGTCAACTCTAGCTTCTGCCTTTCACAGCAGCCCAAGCTAGTGATAGGTCTTCGGGGCTCAACAGCCAACTCCTTTGTTGACAATGCAGCTTATAGGAACTTTCTCTTCCATACATTTCAAGTTACCTCACTAGATATGGAGAGTTCAGCAATAGTAATGGTAAATTTTCTTATCTTTTTCTTTTTTGTCCTTTGATTTTATTTGAAAAAATGGTTGCCAATCTAGTAATAAGTAGTAACTATGCAAATTGCAAACCCTTTGCGCCAAATGATAGTAACCGAAACAATATTGCACTTTTCTAATTGATAGTATTGGGTTTTGCAGACTAGCTTATCCAATGTTTTTCCAGTGATTGTCATTAGAGGCCTGTCAGATTTAGCAGGAGCACAGGAAGGAACGAATCACATTAAAATATTTGGGCCTCTTGCAGCATCCAATACTGCCAAAGTTGTCACTGAATTTTTGAAAATTTTATCAACCACGCATCACACTGGTTTAAAAACAATTTGACTTCTTAATGAAAGAAAGAGTTTTATGTTCAAATAAAGAAATTGAATCAGTTGGACTAATGATGAGGGATTTAGATATTTTATAAGATATCATATTTTATAACTAAATTGTAGCATTCCACGAGCCATTTCCTAGTGCAATGATTTTAGAGGAAGGGCTGAGATACACAACCCTGCCAAATGCTAATGTTTTTCAAAAACTTACAAAAGTGAAATCGTGTATACAAAATTTGAATTAAGTTTAGATATATCATTAGATTAGATAGGCCAATAAATCAGAATTAGACAATACGAGATTCATAGGCTAGGTTCAGTGCCCAAAAATCCGCATCAACAAGCACGCCACTCGACCTACCGACTTGATCTGGACCCACGCATCTATCAATAAATTGAGTCTGACCCAAGGGCTTTTACTTGACCAATTGGGTCCAAATACTTGACCAATTGGGTCAATTTGGACCCGGTCGAGAACCAACCACAAGTTCAATTATGAAGTTCTATGTTAATGTATACTTAAGTTATAGATATTTACAATTTGTACAATTTAAAATATGTTCACATATATTTATATAATACAAAATATATTGCAAAAAGTTCTACTAATTCAATTCTTTCTTATTTATTTATTTATTAATTCAACGCTTTATTATAATATTTTTTTTGGTATTACGCTTTATTATAATATTATTATTCATATTAATAGAATAATGTTTTAATTTGAAACTAATAAAAAATATTTAAAATACTATATTCATGTCTATAAAAACTAATGACATATAGTAATATAAAAAAATAGCATGGTGATCTTTAATAACCATTGTTAAAATATTTAAAATATATATATATATATACTTCAATGCAACTATAATTAAACTATTAAATCATAAATCAGCCTTTTTACTGGTTCAATAATTGATCTGGTTTTCAAAATCTTACCTATCATACACATGATTGTAAAATATAAATATCCCATGCAAGGCGTCACCTAAGACACTTATATAAGGAGATATGTGAGCAATAATTAGGTATGTTATCTCTATCTTAAACACTTTTTTTTGGTTTGTGTAGCAAAAAAAACATACCTTTCTCACTTTACCTACCCATTGACTTGATCATAGGAGAGTGCCTTTGTAGATACTCTCACTATTGCGTCCGATCGACTGTGAAGCTCTTCGTGACTTAAGCAACCAAAGACCACCCTATTAAGGCTTAGGTTGGAATAATAACCTTGTGTAGCAATATAAAATTTTAAACTAATATAACTTCAAAAAGCAATAACATAAAATTATAATATTAAATATTAATTTTTAATAAATTTTAATAAAAAAACTCAAATAATACCATGTAATGATAATGCTCTAATGTTACTTACACAAAAAAAGAAAATTAGCTTAACTCTTATTGCCACCATCTAAGGCTTAGGCTGGAATAATAACCTTGTGTAGCAATATAAAAATTTAAACTCGTATAACTTCAACAAGCAATAACATAAAATTATAAAATTAAATATTATTTTTTAATAAATTTAAATAAAAAAACTCAAATAATACCATGAATGATAATGCACTAATGTTACTTACACAAAAAAGGAAAATTAGCTTAACCCTTATTACCGCCATCTATTTTTTTTCTTTCTCTTTCTCAGTTTTTTCATTAATATTAATGGTGTTGTGTTAGTGAGTTGCACATTGTGTGCAACTAACATCCTTCATTATAATCAATGTACATTGGTCCGAATAGAAAGAGTTTGGATTCCTTAAACATGTAGCATTGAGTTTAATCTCAAAATTTATGCATATAGAAATAATATTATCGGGAATAGTCTCCGATTAAGCACTTGAGTACTCCGGAGATAAGTCTTGAAAAAAAAAAACCCCTCATTATAATAAGGTGTGTGCCGGCAGCCTACGTTAGTTTTAACTGTCAAAAGTCACATGCAACATGTATTGACTATAAACTATAAAGAGCTACTTCTTTGAGCTGAGACTGAGGTATACTCAACTGTGGCTGTAAGATTCATTCTACTGTCATCGGTTCCAAACCGGTTCTAAAATTCTAATCGTTTCAGAATCGATTCCAAACACAAACCGATTCTGAATCAGGTCAAAATTGATTTGCCGAACCTAAACCGGTTCGGTCCCAGAAGAAAATCGGTTCGATTTTCAAACTGAACCGTTTTACCTGTTAGGTTCGATTCGGTTCGATTTTCATGTCGAACCGAACCATGCCCACCCCTAAGACTGTGACTGTTGCTGGTTTTCATTATTTCTTCATTGAGTTCTCCTGCTTTTGCAGTGTCATCAAAGAAGGGAAAGTCATTGAACATAAACATAATCAACCAAATTAACCTCCATGGGTCATATATTGGTCTCATCACGGTCTATGCACCTTGAGAGAATGCTTTCTTTGCCACTGGAGCCTTTAAGTCTGATCCAAAACACCCATTTGTTGATCTGGCAGGTGAGTTCCTAGTTCTATTTTGTTCTACATTTTCCTTTTTAACAGTCATGGACGTATTGAAATTTTGAGAAGAAAATGGTTGTTGCAGGAAGAAGATTCAGGGTAGGAAAGGTCTATAACAAGAAAGTTATCTACGTGAGATGTGGTGTTGGAATGGTACACAACGCTTATCCACATCACTCTACTGCTATGTGATGATGAATTGCTTAGATTGTAGCTAAAGCAGAATCCATGTATGATGAACTGCAAATTTTAGAATAGATTGTAGCTAAGGTTGGTTTTGGCTCCATTAGGTGAATGCTGCAGCAGCTACACAGCAGATGCTTGACCTGTTTGACATAGCTGGAATGGTCCATTTTGGTATTGCCAGAAGTGCTAATGGTTCTATGTCCATTTTGAGATGTTACCATCCCCAAACAATTTATTCACACTGGGTTATGGGATTGGCTGGTATTTGATTGTTATAAATTATAGTTTCCTCGGTCCTCATATTTTATACTATTACTCTGAAAAATAGTTGCTGGCAGCTACATCTTTTTTTCTTTTTCTTTTTACCTCTTTTATGGCAGAAACCCAATGAGACAATTGATGGTGACTTTGCTCAATTGGATTTTGGAAACTACAATGTACCAAAAGGAGAAGGAAACGGACTTGTTAGGACGTATTAGCTATATATAGTCCAGAACAGTTTTGCTTGGAATCAGGACAGCCCAATACAGCCCAGACTGTGGTCTGGTTCAATGTCGCTCATCAGTAGCTAGACCTTGCTGACCATTTGGAGGTTAGACACTTTAATTTTAAGATTTTTCAATCATTGCCTGTTTGCCATTTTTTATAACTGTAACATTTTACTTGTTAATTTAATATGTGTTTGAGATAATTGTAAAAATTTGATTATTTTTAATAATTAATTATTGTATAAATTTTTTTGTTATAATCGATTATAATAGAATCAATTTTATGTTTAGATATATTAGTTAAAAAATGATTTTAAATTAATTTATTTCATTTAAATAGTATAAAAAAATTATTTTTATGTATTAAATTATAAAAATAAGTATAGAATGATTAAAAAAATTATTTGATTAATTAAAAAAATTATTTGATTGAAAACAAAAGAGTATTTACATATTAAAGTGTAAGAAATAATCTTTAATCTAAAATTATAAACTAAAATTTTAGCATTATAAAAAAATTTAAATACATTAAATTTTATGTAAAAACTAAAACTAATTTTAATAAACATAATTAAATATTGTTACAATAGCTTTTATTTGAAAAAAAGTTATTGGCATAGCAAAATAAGCGATGTCAAACATGTACTTAATATATATTGGTATTGATAAAATATGTCATCATAAGGACAGTAGGCTGGGCAAGAAAGTTAATATATATATATAGTGGTATTGAAAAAAAATATCATCATAAGACAATGATAGTAACTAAGGGTGGGAATATATCGGACGACTCATTGAGGAATTATAACCTAGTTTATTTTCAGCTTATATAGACTTGGCCTATTTAGTAAATAAGTTAGGCTTAAGTTTTTCAAAAGACTTATTTAACTATGCAGGTTAAGACTTGAACTTTTGAAAAAATTTAATTGACCTACCAGGTCGACCTATTTATTTAATATTTATATATATTATTTTGAATTAGTAATACTTGCATAACTTACTAGTTATATATTAGTATAATATATGCATTTTATATATAATATAATAATTTTGTTAAAGGTTATACTTTTTTAAAAATTTAGAAGTTTAAGTTTCTTAACGTATATAAAGGTCTTCATGCAATATATGTCTTTAAATAGACTTTTAAGTTAGGCTAAATTTTTATATTTTCATAAATAGACATCGATCCTTAAATAAAAGCTTATGAAGAGTAACAGGTCAAATTTAGTTGGACTAACACATTACAAAACCGGCTTAAGTTTATTTAGGTAAAGCCTAACCTAACTTAGTCCATTTCCACCCCTAATAGTAGCCTGGCCAAGAAACTTAATCATCAAATCTTTTATAAACTTTCTTGAAGGGAAATGTTTCTTTTAAATTAGAAATTCTACACTTGATTACCGATAAGTTAACTATGAATTAACAACATTTATCATCTAGTTAACGAACTAAAAACGAGTTCTTCTTTTTTCTTTTTCTTTTTTTAAAAAAGAACTTCTTGGTAGTCTATCAACTAAAAGATAAACATTGTTAACCAATAATTAACTCATTGATTACTAGGTATAGAATTCCAATGAAGAAATAACAAAACTGTTTCTCAAAATCCCCATCGTTAATGCCCCTTGTTCCTTCCTAAAGGTGTACAAAATCAAGTTGGAGGGTGCAAGTACTCTCACCCCTCTTATATTTTGTTTTTATTACACAAATTTCCTTTCATTTTAAAGAATATTCTTCCCCACATCTCAGACCAAGTGAGGGTGCGAGTACTCTCACCCCTCTTAGTTGTAGTACTTTATTTATTTTTATATTTTGCATAGCAGCAAAATGATAGGAATCTAAAATTTTTAGTACACTACAACCTATACTTCATGCCTTATATAGTACTTGTAATCGAATGAAGATTTTTTCATCCATTATCTTGGTTATTTTTTGATAGTTACTCATTCCTAGTTTAGGGCATACAACTAGATCGTTGTGTCAACTCAATTACATGCCTTTCAAAGAAGCCGAAGCTGGTGATTGGTCTTCAGGGTTCAACAGCCAACTTTTTTCTTGACAATGCAGCCAATAGGGACTTTCTGTTCCATACATTTCAAGTTTCCTCACATGATATGGTGAGTTCTGCAATATTAATGGTGAGATATATTTATACAAGATTCTCGCACTTCATAAAACCGTTCAACATTCATGCAGTGTTGTTTATACACACTACATGGAAGAGTAATCGCGAGCAATATTCATAAGAAAGACATACCACACAGCATACTGAACCTGGAACCTAAAATAGAACAATTATAAGAACATCTTATATTAAAAGAATGAAAACAAAAGATAGAAGAATAGAGAACACCATCGACCAACTTGTGTTCCTTGACTAATCAAAGTAGAAATATGTGCTTGTGATTTATGAACCAACAGAATGTGAAGAACGTAAGGGTTCAATTGGTAGAAGTCAGCACACGCTGGGGAAAGGAGAGAAAAAGAAAAGAACAATTACAGTTCCTATCATTGGAGTATTTACATCTACAAGTTAATCATGGCAGGGAGGGGAGTGAGTTTAACTTTTACACATCCTTGTACAGTAACTGGTATTTTGGTATTCGTTCGGGTGGAAGAGGGCAATTCACAATAAGCTTTCCCTTCATTGCTCCTCTAAATATTGCCTGCAGGAATTTAAAACAATTTCATGAATCCTGATAATAAATAGGTGGAAGCACACGTTTCCCCATATCCACCTTAAACTTGTAATTTTGTTGCTTGTTTTAAGATATTTCCAAATGATATAATTAAAACAGAAACAGAAAAATTCTATTAGAATACTTATATAGCAGTGTCGCAAAAAGATGTAATCAGTTTAGCAAGAATCTAGTTTTCTTTTTTCTTTTTTTTGTTGATAAAAGCATGAATCTAGAAATTACGCATTAGAGGGAGAAATATTTAAATATAATAAATTAAAATTTAATTTACACTGTATAAGAATAGAACCATTCAATTGCTATATTTTATTCTAGAACTTGGGTTACTGATCAACACTCCATCTGTTTATCTGTCAAGTGAACCACTTTCTTGTCTTAGTCTCATGGGTTCATTGGGTTAAAGACTTTAGAAGATTTTTTTGAACTATTTTGTTTATTTTTTTTTTAAATACATTAAAGGCTGAGTATTAATAGATTTGAAAACGGAGAAAATTGTTCATTTTCATTAGAAATGAAGCACAAGGATGGCTCACTAAGTTAATTTTTGCCTATATCAGGGGTTCAAAATACTATATTTAGAATAACAACAAATAAGGATAGAAGGGAATCCTATAAATTGAAGGATTCAGAATGGACGGGAGAAAATTTTGATATAATAGCATGTAAAACAAAACTAGCCTACTGGTTATCCAGTTGCAGTTAAACTACAAACATGGTGAAAAGAAGGTTAAATAGAAGCTAATCTAGCACCAAATAAATGCACTTCAGATATACAGAAAAGGAAAGAAAAACATCCCCACTCAATCCAGTAAGTCATTTTTAAGCATTCTTCATTTTTCAAGCATCCAAATCCCAAACAGACAAGCAAAAGGAGGATGACAGTTTCAGGTATACCAAAAACAGAGAACAGACCACAAAAGCAGCCACAGAAAAGGGGAAAGGTAATAACATGGAGACAAGCAAAACAGCGACCACCTATGTTGCACGGTGCCCTACCAGTATAATACAGGTACACAACAAAGCAAATTTTCAAAACATCAAGATATAGTACAGGAGTATATATCATATATTTATATAAAATATATATTCAAAAAAATTAAGGGCGGCCTAGAGCACAAGGCTCTCATCATTGTGAGGTTTGGGGAAGGACATATATACGCAGCCTTATCCCCTTGAACAGAGAGGCTATTTCCACAACTAGAACCCATGACCACTAGGTCACAAGGCGGCTGGCTACCTTACTGCTGCGCTAAAGCTCACCCTCTATGTATATTCCAAAAACATTTTAACTTTTAAAACAATGTTTATGGTTATTTTGGGTCAAAAGAAAATAGTTGTGAAAGTCAAATTCAAATGCCTTCAGAGTTCAGACACTTTAGCCCACTTTAGCCTCAATGTCCTAAACCATCCCAAATGTGCCAAGCCCACAATGCAAGTCTGACTCCAAAAATTCTAGAAAAAAAAAAGAGAAAAAATAGAAGAATGCCGAAGTTCAAGAAAACATGTCTCCGGCAAGATTTTAAGCGGCTGATACCATGCAGGCTGAGGTAAAAGGAGGAAGAGCTTCAAAGTGGTGAAGAAGTGGGAGCCCATATGCCACAGTGGTGATTCTATTGTTTGACTGTAAAATACTGTTTAATATGCAATTACCTCAATTCTTTCTCCTTGGCAAAGTTTAACTGGAACTTATATCTATTCCACTGCTCCTATATACATCCACAACAAGAAGCCTTGGGACATCTACTTGATACAGAAAATTGAGACTAATCATACACTGAAACTGCTAACTATTCCACTGCTCCTATAACACGTCTCCAACAAGAAGCCTAAGTACATTGTACTTGATAAAGAGAAAATTGAGATTAATCGTTCTTTAAATTGAGTTCATTTACTTATTAAATCCACCTGACTTCTCCTTGTTGCTGTTTTATTATCTATGTACTAGTCAGATTTTTATGCTTTTAATTAATAATCTTGGTGGTCCTCCATGTAATCATCATCTATTACTACGTTAACAACAATTTTAATGATCAATAAACAAATATCAGCTATGAGATAGTGGTGTAGCCTATAGGTAAAGTTAAAACAATTGATAATCATTCCAATTAGACAAAGCTACATATGAATAACATTCTTTGCCTAATAACATGCAATAAATAAGGATATGATATGTACCTCTACAACATCTATGAAATCTTGCTTTCTGTGAAAAGCACCAATCCATTTAGTATGATCCGCAGTCCTACATAGTAAACAGAGAAGAACAAAATGTCAAAAATGTAAACTGTATAAATTTATTGATATAAGTCTGAAAATAAGGATAACATATAACAACAACAACAATAACAAAAGTCATTTCCCACTAGGTGGGTTTGGTTACATGGATCAAACATCGCCATTGTGTTATGTCAAAAACCAAATTTTCGAAAAGGCCATTTAGATCAAGGTCTTTTTTAATGGTTTCTCTTCGAGTTTTCCTTGGTTTTACTCTAACTCTGTTTATCAGGCTATCCTCTATATGATCAACTTGGGGCCTCTATTGGTCTTCCTCTCAGATGACATTATTACTTCTAGAGTTCTAAGTCAAAACTTATGTAGAATGAGAGATTAAAGAATACAAAAAGGAGTAGTTTCTATTGCCATTTAATTATATTCCAAAGATAATGAAAATTTTCATGGATACAGCCATACAAACATATATGGAATTGCGGCATTTCATTCAGACCCCAAGCCTAAACCTGACTAAACTTCATACAGCTGGGAATTTCACGAACCAAACTTAACTAATAAGACCTTCTCCCTACCTAACAGTGATTGATTAGTTCAGATTGCATTTATCAGCCTCAGGAAAAAACTTTTTACAACAAACTCAGCTGGTTTGATTATAAAAATAGGCACACTTCATTGGTGTTTCTCTTAGAAATTTTGACCATAAAGTCCGCCAGCCTCAAAACGTAATTTTGATAAAGAATTCACTAATTAACCAATATTTGTAATTATTAGAATTGAGAACGGATTGGGCCTAAACCTCAAAAGCTAGCTTAAGGGGGGAGGATTGCCCAAGCCATTATAAGGGGTACTTTGCTCATATACCCAGCCAATGTAGGATCTTAACACAGCCCCCTCATGCCCAGGGCTGCACATGTGGAGCGTGAAGTTTGCAAGACTGGACATCTGCAGTTGACCCAACATCAAGATTGGAATAGGCTCCGATACCATATTAGAATTGAGAATGGACTGGACCTAACTTAACCCCAAAAGTTAGCTCAAGGGGGAGGATTGCCCAAGTCATTATAAGGGTTACTTTGCCCATATACCCAGCCGATATGGGATCTTAACAGTAATCAACAAACTCCCCCCCCCCCCTTCCCTCCTGTCCAACCCCACCCCAATAGGGGTCAAAGTTTCTGAGCACAGATGAAACAGTGACATAAAACTTGAAGAGAAAAGATCATTTCCAATTTCAAAACCTTCTATCAGCAAAGTTCTTATTCTCAACTTTTCATCTGGGCAAGATCTCAATTAAAAGTGCCTGATAGTCCTATAGACGAAACAGATAGTAAATACAAACTTACCATCTATTCTTACACTTATCAAAGCATAATTCATAACATTTACAGATTTTCTTTTTTTTCTGGAGGAGTAACGTCATAACGTTCACAGATTTAAAGGCAAAGAGGTCAAATTAATTTTATTTTTTTAAAAAAAAGGCTGCAAATCTCATCACTTTTCAAAATATGAAAGTAACTTTCTTGTTTCTTTTCCAGTAATACTTTTCAATGGGATTCATAACTGTTAGAATATCTAGAACATATCTCAAGATTAAATTGGGCTTAATTTTGTATTATCTTAAGAATTTGGTTCGCACATAATTAGATATACTATTTTGATTGTATTTCCCTCTTTATATAGACTCTCTCTGCTATAAATAAGAAATTTTCTTGTATACACTGTTTGATTCAGATATAATTCAGATATAATTAAGAGATAATTTAGAAATACATATTATTCAGACTTCTTCAAATTTTTTTGTGTCCCCGTTTCACTATTTCTAACTATTTTTATTATATTTAATTGTATTTCTTTCTTTATATAAACTCTCTTTCCTATAAATAGGAAATTCTCTTGTACACACTGATTAGTTCAGATATAATTCAAATATAATTAAGAGATAATTCAGAAATACATATTATTCAGACTTCTTCATACATTTTTTGTGTCCCTATATCTCTATTTCTAACTATTTTGATTATATTTGATTGTATTTTCTTCTTTATATAGACTTCTTCTCCTATAAATAGGGAATTTTCTTGTACACACTGATTAATTCAGATATAATTAAGAGATAATTCAGAAATACATATTATTCAGACTTCTTCAGACTTATCTGCGTCTCTGTTTCTCTATTTCTAACTATTTTGATTATATTTGATTGTATTTTTTTTATACAGACTCTCTCTCCTATAAATAGGAAATCCTATAGTACATATCGATTAATTAAGATATAATTAAGAGATAATTCAGAAATACATATTATTTAGACTTCTTCAGACTTTTTCCGTGTGTTGCTGTTTCTCTATTTCTAACAAAATAAGTAAATCATCTATCACAATATCCACCACTTACACAGACATAATGAGATAAAACAACGACCAACTGAAGAAATGAGTACATCAAACCAAAACAACAAGTAAGCAATTGGGACAAAACAAAATAACAAAACAATAAAAAGGAGCAGACAGCAGCATTCATACCCATAATCCATTTTCATGTGATGGGCATTGAAGAAAAACACCGTAGAGGGTATCAAAGTAATGTCAAAGTACTTGACATAAACTTGAATGTCCTCGGAGTCAACATCAATCAGTGCCACACTTGCAAACTTGGACACATCCCTTGCTGCTTTACTAAGCTGCATCAACAAAACAAAACAAATGACTTTCGATTTTGGAATAGTCTAAAATTCTACCCAAAAAAATAACAAAAAAAGATAAAATAAAATAAATATTTATGGGCTACAAATAAAAATTTGATTTTGAGGACGAAACTATGAAATTGAAATGCGAAAGAAAGAGACGATGAAAGAAGAGAATACAATTTGATCGAGGTGGAGACAGACAGGGTCCGAGGCGCGACCAAAGCGGAGGACAAGGACCTTATCGATGGTGTCTTTGATGATGGAATCCACCTCCTGCTTCTTCGACAACGTTGTTAACAGGTAACTCATTCTCCTTTCACTACAATTTTTGGAACATCCAATTCAATTTCAAATACACTGCACTTTGCTCCTAGGTTTATCTTAATTGATTCATGTCAATGTCATGGAAGAAACAAGAAAAAACAAAAATAGCAAGAGATGGCTGGCCTTGGTTAATGGGTGATTTGATTAGTCTCACTAACTTAGCTTTGGTAAGTAGTGGGCTTATTGGGCTAGATGAGCTCTTTGAGTTATCGCACGTGGGTCAAGTGAATATTGTGTTGGGCTCTTATCATGACTTTTTTAATTTAAAAAAATTTAAAATTTGTTTTGAGGGTTATTGGCGTGCTTATACAGGGGATTGCTCATACATGCAAACTGGAGTTTGATGTTTTCTTTTGAACACTGCTACTAAATTATTAAATATATCGAATGAGTATGTAAAATTTCAAACTTTCATTATGTAATAAATGGTTATGTTATGGTTGTTTCTGCAAATTCTCATGGTCAAATGATAAGCGAAGTCATGCCAAATGAAATGTTAAAGATATAAAGATAGATTGAGTAATAATATAGTTGTATTAGAAGATCTCTCAAATTAAGGATTGAGTTTAAAGCTAGAATTTCCTAAGAAAACCATACAATCTATAAATTTATATTTTTCAGAAAGATATGAGCTAAATGAAGATTAAGATATCATTGATGTTTTAGTCAATAAAAGGTAAAGTATTAAGGCTTAGAAAAAGTATGTGTGGCTTAGAAAAAGTATGTGTAAGTTAAAGTAAAATGAGACTTGGTATGGCATAAGGACCTCAAATATTATGTATGATTTTCCATATTTTTTAACTAAGTGACTAAAATTTCAGGGTGATAACCAACAAAGCAGCAAAGTAGGCACAAGGCAAACTCTATAAACGAGCACAAGGCCCAAATAGTAAAGTAGATGAGCACAAGGCCCAAATAACGATGCTTATAAATTTAAATTATTAATTAATGCGGTAAAACATGTACATTTTGTATATAGTGGATAATTACCTTAATTATCATACATAAATAAAAAAATTAGTTAAAAGATATTATAATCTCTAACAAATACAAATACTAAATAACTACATTGTATAAATCTTACAATGCTCTTATAAATACTCTGTCAGATCTCAGAGATATCTATTTTATCTAATATACAGAATAATATTTTGAATCTATATTTTCTTATCTTGATCTTTCTATATTTCTTTTCTTTATTTACAACACGTTATCAGTACGAGACTCTACCATACGAGTGATGGCTTGAACAGCTTAAAGATTCTATGAAAAGAGTTTATCTTCTTATCACATTCTTTGGATTAATCTAATTCATTGCTTTGTTCTTTCTTATAATTTTTTTCATGTTAGTCTTAATATGAAATATTTTCATGTTTCAATTATAGATTTTTTATTATGAATCTTGTTTGACTAACACAATTATCATATTTTGTTTTATACTAAATTTGTTACTCTTGATAAATTTTGGAAGAGATTACTATTCAAGCATCCTTGAAGCATTGCACAAAATCAATTATTTTCCATGGTAATCTTTTATATATAATTCCTAGAGATTTACACCTTTAGACCGTGATTGAATCTAAAAAGATCTAATTGATCTTAACATAATTTGAAACAAAGAAATGTGAGAGAAAACATCATCAATCTTTTTATGTCTCTCGAATATGCTCCTATAGTAGCAAAATGAGAATTAATTATTTTAAGTGTCCATTTGGTTCATAGAATTAAGCATGGAATTGGAGTTTGGAATTAAAATTGGACATCTTAATTCTAATTTTTATGTTTGGAATGACATTTATAATTGGAATTTTAATTCCATAAATCAATTCCATGGAATTGAAAAATAATTAAGTTAAGTCTTTCTCAATTCTTAGCTTATACTTTAAGAATTATCAATTCCATAACTTAAAAATTAAACTTTCTCTCCACATTTATTTATAAACAATCATACTTATTGAGATCTTATATTTATATAGAAAATTATTTTTATATTTATATAAAAATTATTATAATGACTATTTATTTTTTTCTAAAAAAACTCATGAAAAATTTTTTTATGAAAAAATATGACTATTATATTATAAAAATATTATTGTATGAATATTTTTATTAATTTTAATTTTGTAAATAATTTTTTAATGTTTTAGATCATACCTTTAAACAATAAAATTATAATTGAATTTAGAATTATAATTTCTTATCCTAATTCTTTGACAATCCCAAATATGAAATTTAAGATTCTGAACCAATTCTAATTATAAAAGAATTGAAAATGAAATTAAAATTCTATATTTCAATTCCAATTCTAATTATGTTTCAACTTTACGCATTTTTATGATTTAACACAAAAATAGGTTATTAATGAAAAACTACAAAAGACACCCAATAGGTTGAATTTCATTCCTTGAAGTGAATGTTTCTTATTATAATTTTAGATATGGCAGAGGTCGTAGTTATGACCATTGATGTGACAGAAATTAGAAAAATGATCATTACCATGGTAGTTCCAACTCTTCCAATAATACATATCAAATGAAGTAGAGAGATATTGATGAGAATCATTCATTTGACCATGGTCCTACAAATAATATGATTTTGGATGTGTCTATTTTTGTTAAATATTATGGAGGAAAGTTTTATCGCTTGATTGATTATTTGAGTAGTTAAATTATTTTCTTGGAATTCATATTTATCATTTCATATGTATATTTTTTTATCTTTTTTATGTGATTTAAAATCATCACATACACATTTTCTCTTATTTTGTTAGTTTGTAATATTTTAAATAAATATATGTATGGTATGATTTATTAGAATTTTTATTGATTGAAGAAAAAATAGGTTTCTAATTCTTTATATATATAGATCAATGGTAGATTTTGATATATGGTAGTACAAAAATAATTCAAGTATTCAAAATAACTACTATATTTTGTTACTTCAATGAACAAAATTTTATACATTATACTTTATTCATTATGATATGATTAGTGTAATTGAAACATATTTTAGTGTAAATTAGAAGTTTACTATACTATTGTAAATCAGATCTAAGTTTACAATATTATTATAAACTAGAAGTTTATTAGTCTAAATAATATTTTTTTTTGTTTGGCATATGACTAATAAGGCTATCATGGGTCAATATTGATAATTCATAAGAGTATCATTAAAGGACCAGAAGATTCTTCAATATAATAAATTTTTATATGCAGAGCGTTCTCAATGCAAATTGATTATAAGATTATCACTAACTAAAAATATAGTTAAATTTCTTGAATTTTTAAGAACGAATTTAAGATGATATTGTGGTTATGTCATAAATTATGTGTATCATTTAGATATTTTATGACCAGAAGTCAACTGGTCACATATGTACTTATTATTAACTCACAACCTGGTGTTTGTGAGATTATGCAAGTTATTTGATTAAGAGCATAAGAAATTTGTTGAAATACACCAACATTGTCCAATCTTGATTTACGTACAAATCAATATGACCTTGAAGTTCAAAGAATAATTCATTTACAGAATGCTGCAAATCAATTGCTAGATATTTTTGTTGACACCCAAAAGGTCATTAAATCACATGTGCCAGCTGCAAATACTCCTATTGACCATACAATCATACATGGATGATCAAGATTAAAAGTTACTTAAAGGTCATGTGACCACTAAAAAAGGTCACATTCATTTATGTTTTAATCTTGACCATTTATGTAAGATCCAATGGTCAAAATTCAATTTTTTTACTTTTTATAATAAACACTCTTCTCACTAGATACGTTCTTTATATATACACGAGTGTGTGTGTGGATTAATTTTGAAAAAATAATCAATCGATCTAATTTTCATCAATCAATTTGGTTCAAAATGCAAATACGAGTTAGTTTAAATTGAATCGATTTTAATTTTCATATTTTTGTTAGATTTTTTAATACACAAATTATCAAACTTCAAATAAATACCCTAAAATTTAAATTAATCAAGATACATCAAATAAAAGTTTAGACTAAATCATTAAAATACAACAAGTACAAATTTAAATTAACTCATCAAAATATATCAAAATACAAATTTAAATTCTAAATACAAATCCATATTAATTATTAATCCTACAATACATGTCCTAATCCAATATTTTAAAACACCAAATAAACAAGAAACCAATAATTAACAATCATATTCATATATATATATATATATATATATATATATATATATATATCATATCTGATAAGTTGAGTGTTTATTGTAAGAGATGAAAAGAGTGAATCTTGATAATTGAATCTTACATGAATAATCAAGATTATAATATAAATACATGCGAATTTTTTAAGTGGTCACATAATCGATCTTTAAATAACTTTTAATCTTAACCATCAATATATAATTATATGGTCAAAATTTACTCTTATTATCAAGCATACACCACCACTAGCCACTAATTGGAACAACCCAGAAGTACCTCAAGTCCATATCACTTGACGATCTCTACTTCTTTTACAAAAATGAAGTTCTTACATCATTTTTAATCCAACATCATTTTTTACACCCATTTTGGGTGGATGTGATTAAATGAGAGAAAGTAATAGGAAAAAAATAAGTATAATGAATGGTATTGGGAAGAGTGTGAAAAGAGGTGTATGTACTATTTGTGGTAAGAATATCATTGTTGCTTCTTTTACCACTCTGGCCCCAAGGCCAAGGCCCACCGTTTCATCAGTGTTATCACCGTCGTCCAGGAATGGTATGACGATGCTATGGACGTGAAGGTAGTTAGGGAGATGAAGAGGCTAATGGAGTCGAAGGAGAGTCTTTTTTTTTTTTTCTATTTTTTCTTGTATTTTTTAATTTTTGCATTTTTCTTTTTTATTTTTCTTTTTATTTATTTTATTTTTAAAATTTGTGGGCCAACCCGTTTAACCACCGGCTCTAGTGGGTTGAGCCGGATTAAGCAATTTTTTACTCCACTAAAGTGGGCAACTCGGCTTGGCTCACATTTTGAGCAACCCCGTGATGTAGGTGTGTTAACGGATTGGATTAGATTGATTTTGAGAGAAAAAGTCATCTTATCTAATCAAATCGATTTTTTTATTTTATCATCTGATCAATTTGATTCAAAATGTAAATTCGATTTGATTCAATCTAATCTAATCTAAATCGGTTTGGATATTATCAATTTTTTGTTTTTTTGTCATAATTTTTCTTATACATAAATTTATCAAAATATGAAAATTTAAATTTATTGAAATATATCAAATATAAATTTAAATTAATTCATTAAAGTACAACAAATATAAGTTCAAACTAATTCATCAAAATATAAATCCAAATTATAAATACAAGTCTAAATTAATTATTAACTCTACAACAAATGTCCAAATTCAAGAGACATAATTAAATTTGATTTAGAGAATAGTAGAAAATTTTAAAATATAAGTATAAGTTACATAAGAATTTTTTAGGTAAAATATTATTTTAAAAAATGTATATAAGATTTTGGTTCAATTTTCAAATTTGGATCCAAAATTTGATCCAATTCAATTATTTTTCAATTTTATTTTTTATTTTTAGGTTTTTCAATTTATTTGATTTTTGATTTTTCAACTCAAATTTTTTGATTTTGATTGAATTGATTTGGTTTTGAGCAGTCATACTGTGATGAGTTAACTCAGGTGAGCCAAGTTAATCATTTTGACAATTCTAATGTTTAATAACAATTTTATAGTATTAATCTTTATAAAGTTGTGTTAATATATACTTAAGAGCACATGTTAATGATTAAAAATAATATTTATCATTTTTTAATAATTATTTTATAAAAAATATTAAATATTTTTTAAATTTGTTTTAGGTACATCACTTTTTAAATTTTTGATATAATAAATGCTTGTACTTTTATTTTATAATTTTTGTTTCTAATTTCTTAACATCTTAAAAACATACGTAACGTTAACGAAACTCATCTTCTTTTTTATGGGTATAATATCTATTAAGTATTTTGTTGGCTTTTAATTATTTTTAATAAAATTTAAATATTTATTATAAAATTAATATTTAATAAATGTTTCACAAATCACTCTTATGCATTGTTTGGTTGAGTAGAAAATTGGAGGAAAGAAAAGAAAAGGGGAGAAAATAGCAAGATTTTGTGTTTTCCACTCGTTTGATTAGGAATGAACAAAATTATGTGAGCCCTACACAAAGCCTTTTTTTTTTTCTTTATAGATGGGAAGAAAAAGAAAAAGAAGAGAGTTAAGGTAACATTTAATCTGTTTTTTATTTTTATTTTTAGTTAATATATTTTTATATATAATTATAAAATTGTTATCTTATTTTTTTAAATTTTTTAAATAAAATAATAATTTTATAATTTCAAATGAGAATATATTAATTGAAAATGAATCAAACACCTTAATCTTACATAATTACAATTTTGCCCACAATCATCTTTTCGTTTAAGAACACCTGGCTGGTAACGGCAGTGCTGCTACAGATGAGCAGTGCTGCCATCAGTGACGCATTCAATGGAGCATGCACAGCCACGGCTCCCTATAAAAAAAATAAAAATAAAATAAATATTTATGATGTGAAACAAAAAGTATGAAAAATGAAACTTATATGATGACAAGTAATATCAATAAATTATGTTGTTAGAAAGTTTAATAAAATAAGTGAAACTCACTAATCTTATCTTCAAGTGAATTTTGGTAAGTAGGCTATTATTAATAGCAGGTAATTAAAATTTTATAACTATAAAAAAATATTTTTAATTTTTTTAAAAGAAAGACCATTTATTTTTTAATTTAACTCATCATCTTCTAAGTTCTCATACAATATAGACACATAAAAATTAAGACCTAACTCTTTATTAATTATATCTATTTTTTAATCAATTTTATTATTCATTTATGACCTCAAATGGAGTGAGTGAATCGTGAATAGAGAAGTCGTAGCAACAAGGACTCTCTAACTCAGCTAATTCAATTTGAGTTAGTACAGTCCCAACCTCTCAGGCACAAAAAATATCTCGCCTCCCTAACTTTATTTTAAGTTTCAATTTCTTATTTCTTAAAATTTTTATTTATCTAATATTTTATTAAAATTATGCATTCAATTTTCTTTTGTCTTAACTCTTCCTTTTTTGTTTGGAACTTTGTTAATTGACCTTTATTTTTTCTTTTAATTTCTTTTTATTAGTTTGAGTTAATCTCATATTTTGTTATTAATATTTTTTATGTCTAATATGTCGACTATCAATTTATACTTTTTAATTGTTTTTTATTTTTATAATATACTGTTAATTTAATTAGTTTTAATTAATTTAATTTTTTATTCATTAATTTGTTTTTTAAAACATACTTAATTTGATTAATCATTTAATTCGCTTGATGTTGATTCATCTTATTTTAACTATTAATACTGTAAAATTTTTTTTGATTATAAATATTATGAAAAATAAATTTAAAAATAAAATAAAAAATAACTTTTTAATTGATTATGTAATCACTTATATTAAAAAAATTATTAAAAAATTTTATACAAATTTTATAATTAATAAAAGTATTATATATTACTTTTTATATTATAATATAAATTTTATTAATAAATATTATTATATAATTTAATAATATAATTCATAATTTTTAACCTTTCCACTAAATATTTTTTAAATCCATCCTGACTGTCGTAAAAGAGAGTCAACTTGGAGCAGGTTGTTGTAGCCATCAAACAATTAATGGACGAGGGGTGAAGGTCGATGGAGGAAGGATATGGCCCAAGGAGCAAGGAAAAGGAAAAGTGGGGAGGAGAGGGCGAGAGGTGATGTCTCTGTCATACCAGAGCTTTTGTTTTATGTTTACTTTTTCTTTTAACTTTTAATTTTCTTCCAAAAAACTTTAAGCAAATCTTTTGTCAGTGAAAGTTGTTTCCTTTTTCTAAAGCATAAAAGAAATCTACATAAAAGATTGAATGTGTATGTAGAAAATGAGTTTATATATAAATGTATGTCGTGTATTTAACTTTTTTTATAAATTTAGATAGAATACAAATAAATAAAGATTAAATAAAAAAATAAAATTATAAATAAGATGTATATAATTAATTTATTAAAATAAAATTTTAAAAATATATATTAAAAAATATTTAAAATTTTAAAGGAGTTATATATAATTAATAAAATGATAATTTGAATTTAAAATTAAAAAAAGTTAAGAATGACTAAACTCTAAGGAAACTAGAATAAGAGGATAAATAACTTTAAAAAAAAATTACTCTAATTTATAGTATAGTGATGAATATATTATAGAACTCTAAATAACTAATCCAACTATATTTTCATTAAAAAAATAAATTATATTTGAGTTTTACAATTTAACTATTAATAATTTAATTTCTTAAATTACTATTTATTATAAAATTTATTAGTTATATAATAATTTTACTTAGATATGTAAAATGAAAAATAGCACCCACATACACAAATATATATATATATATAATAGATATATGTGTCATTTTCCATAATTATATATTTTTATATAATTAAATAAATTAAAATATTAATATTCATTTTTTTCTTTTCATTTTCTCTTCATCTAAACACAAAGAAAATATACTTTTTTTATTTTTTCTTCTTCTTAATTTTTTTCATTTACTTTTGGTTTTTTTAAATTATTAATATATTAAATACTTTATTTTTATACAAAATTTTTATTTTTAATATTTTACAAATATTTTTAAGATACTTTTTCAAAAAAATTCTTATTTTCTCTCGTAATTGAATAACGTACCCATATGTACCAAACAAAAAAGTACCTATTATAAATAGAAAAATTATTTTTATCGAATATTTATATTTTTATTGTATATTTAATTTTTATATATGTAAAAGAGATATTAAATTATATTATATATAAATATAATATTTTTATAAAAATATTATACATATCAAATGAAGTAGAGAGATATTGATGAGAATCATTCATTTGACCATGGTCCTACAAATAATATGATTTTGGATGTTTCTATTTTTGTTAAATATTATGGAGAAAAGTTTTATCGCTTGATTAATTATTTGAGTAGTTGAATTATTTTCTTAGAATTCATATTTATCATTTCATATGTATATTTTTTATCTTTTTTATGTGATTTAAAATCATCACATACATATTTTCTCTTATTTTGTTAGTTTGTAATATTTTAAATAAATATATGTATGGTATGATTTATTAGAATTTTTATTGAATGAAGAAAAAATAGGTTTCTAATTCTTTATATATATAGATCAATGGTAGATTTTGATATATGGTAGTACAAAAATAATTCAATTATTCAAAATAACTACTATATTTTGTTACTTCAATGAACAAAATTTTATACATTATACTTTATTCATTATCAAGTCAAATAGATATGATTAGTGTAATTGAAACATATTTTAGTGTAAATTAGAAGTTTATTATACTATTGTAAATCAGATCTAAGTTTACAATATTATTATAAACTAGAAGTTTATTAGTCTAAATAATATATTTTTTTTGGCATATGACTGATAAGGCTATCCTGGATTAATATTGATAATTCATAAGAGTATCATTAAAGGACCAGAAGATTCTTCAATATAATGAATTTTTATGTGCAGAGTGTTCTCAATGCAAATTGATTAAAAGATTATCACTAACGAAAAATATAGTTAAATTTGTTGAATTTTTAAGAACGAATTTAAGATGATATTGTGGTTATGTCATAAATTATGTGTATCATTTAGATATTTTATGACCAGAAGTCAACTGGTCACATATGTACTTATTATCAACTCACAACCTGGTGTTTGTGAGATTATGCAAGTTATTTGATTAAGAGCATAAGAAATTTGTTGGAACACACCAACATTGTTCAATCTTGATTTACGTACAAATCAATATGAACTTGAAGTTCAAAGAATAATTCATTTATAGAATGCCGCAAATCAATTGCTAGATATTTTTGTTGTTACCCAAAAGGTCACTAAATCACATGTGCCATATGCAAATACTCCTATTGACCATATAATCATACATGGATGGTCAAGATTAAAAGTTACTTAAAGGTCATGTGACCACTAAAAAAGGTCACATTCATTTATGTTTTAATCTTGACGAATTATTCATGTAAGATCCACTGGTCAAGATTCACTTTTCTCACCTCTTATAATAAATACTTTTCTCACTAGATACGTTCTTTATATATACACAAGTGTGTGTGTGGATTAATTTTGAAAAAATAATCAATCGATCTAATTTTCATCAATCAATTTGGTTCAAAATGTAAATGCGAGTTAGTTTAAATTGAATCGATTTTAATTTTCATATTTTTGTTAGATTTTTTAATACACAAATTATCAAACTTCAAATAAATACCCGAAAATTTAAATTAATCAAAATACATCAAATAAAAGTTTAGACTAATTCATTAAAATACAACAAGTACAAATTTAAATTAACTCATCAAAATATATCAAAATACAAATTTAAATTCTAAATACAAATCCATATTAATTATTAATCCTACAATACATGTCCTAATCCAAGAATAAGAATTAATCTTAGCTTGGATATAATAGAAAAGTTCCTAAATAAGTAACATAGGAATTCCTTAGATAAAATATTATTTCAAAACACACACACACACATAGAGGAAAATACAATTGTTGGGAGCGTCTACTAAGTGACAATACTCGAGAATTATAGTCTCACAATAATGCATGTGAGTACCTGGTCAAAGACAAAAATTATGGATACATACATTTAATTTTTGGTTCAGTTTGGGTTGAATTACTTTTCAAATTAATTTAGAACAAAAACTGCTTCAATCCAATTAATTCTTTTGGTTTTTCACTTTTTTGATTTATTTAATTTTTGATATTTCAATTTTTTCGGCTTTGATTGAATTAGTTTGGTTTTTAAGACTTCCAATATAAACAACGCATATTAATGAAGAATGTTGCCACTTAGATCTTTTACTTAACGGACCTTAGGAACTTTTTATACCAATAGATTACTATTGACTGAAGCTCAATGGCATGCATATTTCCATCTATATTAGGTCCTAGGGTCCTCACCCTCTATTTAAGTATATACAGAGTATTTCAAATATGTTCACTTCTCAGTCTACATTCCTATCTCACATTTGCCTTTAAGATTAACTTGAACATTGAAGTGTTTTTGTATATTCTCGTCCCATTCACCGATGGACCACTATAGCGGACCTATAAGGAGCTCTTTAACATCTCTAAGCAATCTCAAACCATCTCTCAGTGTCTAAATTTAATATTCACTATATTTTTGTTAATTAATCCGACACTTAACTACATATTAACTTAAGGATAAAACAAACTACATATTAACTTAAATCACTCTTTTCTTTACACGTGCAAAATATTTTTTATAAATATTATGTATAATACCAAAACTTATTTTACGAAAAGAGTTTTTTTTTAATATTTTCCTTTTCTTCTATAATAATAATTTGATTTTGGAATATCTTAATTTCTGTAGAACTTCTTTGTTACTATAATCACTTTATCTCCACTAAAACTGAGGGTATGTCTGAATGTTTAAGGGGAAGGGAAAAAAATAAAAGGAAAATAGGTGGTTAAGCAATAAATTTAATCCCCTTCACCTGCACTTTTAAAATTCTTTAAATTCAGAGAACTTTAAAATATTCATTAAAAAACTGATAATCTCATTCTTCTCATCATTTCATAAAACTCAAACAAAGAGGAAGTTTTACCAATTTTTATTAAGAGAACATACCTTACCAATTTTCATTAAGAGAAAATTTAGGTAAAATTTTCTGGACACTGATATTATTCTCTAATAAAATTATGACATTAACCAACTCATCCATTTTAAAAAGTTTTTATAAATGAGGTATAAAATATAATATATATGCAATAATTTTATTAAAAAACAGTATTATAAACACTTAAAGAACTTAACTTAATTTTTGATCTTCTCATTATTCCTCAAGCATTCTTGGTTATAGACACAGTACAATATTTTCGTTATCATTTTATTAAATGATAATCTCAAAGTTCAAACAAACTTTTACCAATTTTCATTACTCCTCAAACATTCTTTGTTTTAGGCAGATTATAAGATTTGTGTATAATGTAATTTAAAAAAAAATTATAATAGAAACGAATTTATCATCCTTTTTTTTGTAGAAAAATATATAATTAAATTTAAAAGGCACATAAATAATATTACTCCTTTTCATTATAAGTTTTTAGATGGACCAAGACACAACCTGTCATCTTTGGCCAAAATAAATGCAACAACTATTTTTATGGTGACATATATATGTATCTAGACTATGATCAAGTAGTCCAAATGTACATCTAGCTTTGTAATTATATGTGGAACCCAAACAGCTGTATGCCCCCCCCTTTTTTTTTTGTTTTGCCAATAAGAGGTTGTGTTTAGATCTATTTATACACAATTCGACTAATTTAACTTTTTGATTTGATCAAAGTTAAACGATCTATATCAAGACTAAGTTCAAATGTATCTAGCTTTGTAATTATTTATGTGGCACTTAGACAGATGTATGTCTTTTTTTTTGCCATAAAGTGGTTGTGTTTAGATTTATTTATGCACACTTCAACTTATCTAACTTTTTAGAGATCATCTATGTTAAGACTAAAATATTCACAAAATTATATTTATTGCAGTGTAACCCAAGTAATTATATATGTCTTCGTCCTATCTTTATTGTGTTGGCCTCTTTTTTAACACGTTTTCCGCGTGCTCCTTTTCGTTTATTTTTTATAACTTCAAAATATGATGATCATATGCCAATCCATAGTTTATATATATATGAATGTATTAATGCCTGTTATCCTCATGCATTCACTTCCTAGTATCAAAAACTAAGAACCATGGCTATCACCTACTCAAATCCTCCAGCCCAGAAATCATTTTCTGTTCTTCTAGCAATCTTCATAACTTTCTTTCTCTTGCTAGCAAGAAAGGTGAACTCAGCTAAAGCACTTTCCTTCAACTTCACCAAGTTTACCCCAGGCAGTCAAAGTATAACCCTCCAAGGTAATGCCGAGATTCTAGCAAATGGGATCTTGGCATTGACCAGCCGTGGAAAGTATACTTGGAATACAGGGCGTGCCTTGTATACTACACCAGTGCCTATTTGGGACTCTACCACTGGCAACGTTGCAAGCTTTGTCACTTCTTTCTCTTTTGTCGTTGAGGATTATAAAGGTATTACACCAGCTGATGGAATTGTCTTCTTTCTTGCACCACCAGATACTAAGATCGCCAAGAATTCAACTGGTGGGCTACTCGGAGTCGTTGATGGTGACAATGCTTTCAATCAGTTTGTTGGTGTAGAATTTGATACTTACACCAATGGATGGGATCCAGATTCTGCACATATTGGAATCAATGTCAACTCTTTAATTTCGTTGAAGACTGTGAAATGGAACAGGGTGAGTGGGTCATTGGTCAAAGTAAGTATAATCTATGACTCTCTATCTAAGACATTGAGTGTTGCTCTGACTAACAACAATGGTCGAATTACTACCATTGCTCAAGTCGTTGATTTGAAAGCTGTGCTCCCGGAGAAGGTCAGGGTTGGTTTTTCTGCCACCACAACAAATGATGTTGAGAAACATGACATTCATTCATGGTCTTTCACTTCGACCTTGGAGACAGGCAACACTACAAAGAACATAGATATTGCAAGCTATGCATGATTTGGTCTACTATATATAGCTTTCGCAAGTTAGTATTTCTAAATAATGACCATGCGTGAACCATGTTTGTGTTAATGTTACTCAAATTTTTGGCTACTCAACTCATGTAGTTGAGTGGTTGAGAATTGAACTATCATGATTTGTTTAGAATTCCGTAAAATTGCGAATAAAAATTTAAGATGAATTTTATATTTTTGATTGGAGGATATTTTAAAATTGAACTATGGAGAAAAACCTGCAGCTTTTATATATATATATATATATATATATATATATATATATATATATATATATATATATATATATATTTATTTATATTTATATATAAATGATATTTGGATCAAGGTTTTTTAGGTCATTCATAAGTTCCTAAAATCTATACATGAGTGTTTTATTAATAACCACTAATTTATCTCTTTATTATTCTCTCATATATAAACACAAGGGTAGTGGCATAACTATAAGATTTCTGGGTGGGTATGTTGGTTAAAACAAAACACGCAAATAAAAAGGGGGACTAAAGTAATAAAGACAACGGAGAGGGCTGCAGCAGCAAGATAAGGGCAACACTGATATTTTTGAATTGTCAACACCTACCATTAGAAAAACACTCAAAGTTGGGACCAAAATATTAAGATTAGCAATGTATATGGGGAAGAGAAGAAGAACAAGGGAGAAGAGAAAAGTGGGTAGGATTCTCTATTGCAAAAGTAAATTAATCAACATTACAAGAATAGAAAAAATGGTAAAAATATATATGCAACAAATAAAAGATTAAGCTACCCTTAAGATAAATAAAAGAAGTAAAACATAAATGCACCATATTATCTAACATCCCCCCTCAAACTCACGATGCATTAACAGGAAGCATCGAGAGTTTGTTAATCAAGAAACGAAAGCGTGGAGTGGAATGCGACTTTGTAAACAAGTTAGCAATTTGCATAGAAGAAAATACGAAGGGTAAAGTGATGGTCCCATGCTGAAAGTGGTGTCGAGTGAAATGACAGTCAATCTCTTCAGCTAACAATTCATTAACAACCGAATCAACAGTTGGAAGAGGATTAAGATGTAAAATTGTTCCACGAAGCCCTTTAAAATCATCTCGAAGAGCCATAAAAAACTGAACCAGACGCTATTCTTCTCTACAGTCAATGTACGGCTTAAAAGCTTGTAACTCAGCAGATTCAGTAAGAGCCAACTGGTCCCAAAGATTGCTCATAGCAGAGTAAAATTTCTGTATGCTCATGTTGTTTTGTTGAAGAGTTCGAATATCTATCTCCAACTGATATTACTTTGCAAAATTAGACTGCACATGTAACTTTTTCAAATGATCTCAAACCTCCTTGGCCATTTCATATTTTGCTAATTGAACCCCTATAGACTGCGAAACAGAGTTGTTGATCCAAGTAATAATCTTCGAATTATTTACCTCCCAGGTTTCTAGCTTTATTGCATATTTTCCATCTTTTTCATCTTTTGGCTTAACAGAGGTTCCAGAAATATAGCCACACATTCTCTTACCTTTCAAAAAATTCTTCAACACATAACTCTAATATGAATAATTCTGCCCATTTAACTGCACACTAATGGATTGAAGAGAATCATCCTTTTCTCCAGCTATTGCAAACAATCACAAAACAGAGAAAAGAAAACCCCAATTTCTGCAAATGGGTCTTTACAAAACCCTAACAGAGAGAACCGCAAAAGGAAGAACGAATTACTAACAAAGAATCACCTAGGTTGCTGTCGAAATGAACGGAATGACGTCTGGGTCGCGCTCCAAAACGCTGCAAAATGGGTCCGCAAAAGCTATGGCCAGAATCATCATTGCTCTTGATACCATATTAAGATTAGCAATGCATATGAGGAAGAAATGAAGAACAAGAGAGAAGAGAAAAGTGGCTAGGGTTCTATATTACAAAAGTAAATTAGTCAACATTACAATAATAGAAAAAATGGTAAAAATATATATGCAACAAATAAAAGACTAAACTACCCTTAAGATAAATAAAATAAGTAAAACATAAATACACCATATTATCTAACACAAAACACTGCAAAGATATGAGAGAACACCACCATGCAGAGAGAAAATTAGGGCCGACTAGAGAATATGAAATTTCATCTTATTTAAAGTGAGATTTTCTTTAAAATAAATAAGTCAAAAAATATCTATCTTTAATTTAATAAAGTATATTATAATTTTAACTTACTAAATATTTTAAGAGTAAATATATTTTTAATTGTTCACTTTAAATTCAAACTTATTTTAAAAGAAATTTTTTTAATACTTTCAATAGCATTATTCTACTTTATTTATTTATTTCATCATATTAAATTCTAATTTTTAATTTTGTTAAAATTATCTTTGATTATTATTATTATTATTTTAATAAGCAAAGAGGGGCAAGGCCCAAAGAAAGACTACAAGGAATTAATCATGCGGGGTATGGCAGCCCCAGCAACATCACCAAACAGAAAACTAAACAACTCTGTGGGAGGGTGCAGCAAATAAGTTATGCCATACTGATGTAGTAAACTTCTGTTTGCAAGCCAATCTGCTAGACCATTGCCTTCCTTAATTAGGTGTGGCAAAAAGTCACTTCCCAGTCACGCTGTCTCAAGTATAAAATTCTACGAAGTAGTTGATGACAATGGTTGAAATGCAAGATAGAATTACAAGACAAAATATCAATAATACCCTTGAATCACTCTCTAGTCGATGGTATCCCCCCTGCCAAGCCATTTCCATACCAGTAATTAATAATGCCCCTGTCACATAACCCCAATCTCCTCATGAAACCTTTCAATCATCTACAGTCTTCATAAACGAGCCTGCATAGTGTTGCTGGCAAAAGCTAAAATCGGAATTTGTAGGATCCTGCATGCGATGTACTAAAGGACTCCTCATGAACTGTTTGATTCCTCCACCGCCATATACTATCCAACAAATCACCATAAACACATCCTTCCAACCATACTCTCTGTAGTAGCTAACATTTGATTGAAGGTTGAAGCTATAATCCATTCATTGAAATTAAGGGAGAAAAACTGTCTGATATACTTGGAATCCACCAAACGGATCCAAACTTGGCTAGCCGCAAAGCACTCTATTACGCCCCAAATCATGCCAAAAGGCCAAGAACTAACATTTTAGTTGTATTTTTATTTTTTGTTTACATAGGAGGTACAAACAACTAGGAAACAAGGGGGATAGGTGGCGATCGAACCTCCAACATCAATATTAATTACACATAAGTCTTGATGTTGAAAGACTTGATCGAACCAGTGTCAATTGAAGCAACAAGCTTGTTGGCATGAAAAAAGAAATTTATTAGAGAAAAAAAGTAAGAAGTACAACTACGAGGAATCGAGGAGGGTAAAGAATCCACCAAAACAAGAAAGTTTACTATGAAGGAGAATATATAGGGACAGACTAAGAATGCAGCAAGGCTACCCAATTTGCATGTGTGATGAGATGGTAACTCCCTTGGGCAACCATGACCAGAACACCAAAGAGATGCCAAAAATTCTTGATAGAACATGCTTTACCAGTTCAACTCCCAAAACTAAATATCCATTTCTTTTTTGTAAATATATATATATATATATATACACATACACACATTAACATAGTCTCGTGACTTTTCTACGCATAAGTTTCTCTAATATTTAATTTTATTAGATATTAAAGTATAAATGAGAAGGCTGCAAGTTGCAAGACATCATAATCCACATGAAATCTCCAGAATAGGAGCTTCCATAACCAGCTGTAAAAAAAAACATACATCATAACAAGAGAAGCACACAAGCATGTCAAGCGAAGCCACAAAAGTAAAATCTTGAAAATAAGTAGGAGCTTCTGGAAAGTAGGAAATTGAAACATTAAGTAACTGCATGCAGATGAGAAATATTTGACATCAATCCACGGCCAAAAATGTTGAAAGTTGTTGGAGAACATCATAGTCAAGATTTGAAATTTTTTATCCATTTCAATACTAAAGTTTGACTTCAAAGAACTATATTCAAAGAACTATCACAAACTCCGGTGAGCCTAGACAAAGATGCAGGCCTGATAAACATCACCATTAGTGAACTGCCAAGATAACACTATGTAGAAGGGAAGAAAGATGAACTAAAGAGAAAGATGTGACATTCGTGTGACATATCCAAGGAAGAGGATGTCAATCCCCCCAATAGTCCATAAATTTGACATGCAGGAGAGAATTTTTTATCAACCGAAGGTGTTCAAAGCTGGCACATGCATCTGAAATGGATTGGACCACTTGATGATGGATCAAGAAACTTGAGTTAATGATTCTACGTTGGTTTGGTGTAACATTTTTACTTCAGAGGCTCAAGCCAGGCAGATTGGCTTTAAAGAGGAAGAAACTGGTCATCTGATTCACAATGGTGATTGGGTGGTCAAAAAGGGAGACAACTTCAACCCTAATAGTCATAATAATTTATGACCAAAATTCCCTATCTTTTGGTTTAAACTAGAACTCCCTGTCTTCAAAGTTCAGACTAATCCCACAAATAAGAATGGAAATAACTCAAATATGATTTAAAAAAAAAACTAAATTTGCCGTTAATGAGAAAAAAAATGCAGCTTAATGGATACAAACCATAGGTTCCCATCTCTACCCACAGAAAGGTTCACTGAATTAGAAGTTCTGTTTGAGGAAAACATGAATTAGTGATGAACAAACACTTTAATTTGCCTCGTATAACTTCTTGAGTCCATTGGACAACGTTGTGCCCCGGCCCTCTCATTTTAGTTTACAATAATGAAACTGCTCTAATACTATTATGTGCGCGCTTATTCATACCCATGAATTTACATATAATGCGGTGCCTGGATCTTTACTTTCATATATAATAGAGGTAAAGTAAAAAAGATACTTATTAGTTTTTTATTTTTTTGGTATAAAAGATACTTATTAGTTATTACTAGCTAAAGATATCTCCAAATAAAATGCACTAGAGCACTACGACAATGGTTCTGGTGCGCTATAGAATTAGGGGTGGAAATATCAAGGATCTAGCAGACTAGCGCCGGGTTATCGTTTGGGACAAAAAAAAGTTTAAAGAGAAAGTCCTCAATCTGCATTACATATCAGTTTAGATTTGAGAAAGAAGGGAAACTCGTCAACCCAAATCCTAGAGGTTATCTCACCTAAAAGCCCATCTTATTTTTTATGTCTACAAAAACCCATCTTGTTAAACAACGAGCTAGCTACGTACCCCATGGGCTATAATCTTTTTCACAAGAGAAATGCTTGGTGCAAAATATTAGCACATTATCTTACATAGACATAAAGTAACAGAATTAAAATGTAAATGCGTAAATAATAAAAAGATGAAAATAATTATAATTAGATAATAAAAATTATATATATATAAATGTGTATGGATAATATTATCCTTTTCACAATTATATTATTTTTTTGCGAAACTGAAAAGGAGACTTGCCTAAAGTGTCTAGTGACCTTTCTAATGTGAGAAATTTTTGTATAACCTAAAGCATCTAAGTTAAATATATTAGGTCAATTACATCATTAATTAATATAACAATTATAGTTTTAGTTAATAATTAAGAGTTTTGTTAACATGTGAATTAAGGGTTTTGTTAACATGTTAAGGAATCAAAATAACTTTTATTCTCATTTAAATTATTTAAAGAATAAAGCATTAAATACTTTTAAAATTTTTAAAATATTGAATATTTATATTTTTATTTAATATTTTCTATTTTTGATTCACTAACATATGCTTTAAGAATACACGTTAACAAAATCTAATAATTAATAATTAACAAAATCTGTGCCACTCACTGTTTGATTTATCTTATTTTCTCGGGAAAATAGTTTCTAAAAAGAAAAAAAGTTAGATATATATCACTTAAAGTGTACATGATTATTTAAATTGATGTGTATCTTATATTTGCCTGTATAGTAAAATCAAAATAGAAGTGTACAGAAAATGAGATGAGATCATATGTGTGATCAGATGATAAAAATTATACAAACATAAAATAATAATGTGAGTCGAAATGCCTGCCGTTAGAATTTTTTTTTCAAAAAAAGGGACTCACTGGATGGTTGAATAAAATTTATTTAATAATAGTATATTAAAGAAAAAAAAACTCATTTATAAATTGAGAACAAGAGGAATTAGCTATCTTGGAATTTCCTCATTAAGCGGTAGATTTATCACTCTGAATCCTATAATTATACCTTTTTTCTTACTTATTTTTAATTATCTTTAATTTTTAATTCAAGGCAATTTTTTTTTAATTATTCTTGTTTTTCTGTTCACATTAATTGGAGAAGAATTTTAAAAAATACAATAAAAAATAATTAGTGAGAACTTGGCCGTAAATCGTAATATTGACAAAGTATGTTACACTTAGTAATTAGGAACATGTTAACCTCACCTTTAACTTATTAAATAAATGTAAATGGTCTTATATAGTCTTGCTACATATCTATTTCTAGATCTTGATATTGAAATTTGTGGTTTGTTATTATGAATATTTTTTCAAATGAAAAAAAATAAACAAAGAAGATGTTATCCAATTTTAATTTTATGACATACCACAAGTTTCAACAAAAATTTATAATAGCACATACAAATTACCTAAAAAAAAGATTGTTTGCAATAAAAATCGAACTTAAAACTTATATCAGTACATACAAATTACTTATCAATATACAAAATACTTAAAATTGATTATTAATTATTCACTAAAACCTTGATCGTTAGTTATTATTGATTGACCTAGTCGGTCATTAAAATTAGAGACCAATTTAGTGATCGATTAAATAAAATAGTTGGTCGCTAATTTTGATCATAATTTGGTAGTTATTTTTTTTTAAAAAAATAGCAACCGATTTTTAGATACCAAAAAATCAGTTATTAAATTAGTGACTAACAGCTAAATATATTATTATTTTTAAAAATCGATCGTTAATTCGGTCTCTAATTTAGAGACTAAAAAATCAATCTCTAAATTAGTCGCTAACTGATGAATATATTATTATTTTTTAATATTAGTTGCTAATTTAGAGATTTAAAAATCAGTCACTAAATAAGTCTCTAAATCAGTCGTTAATCGCTAAATTTATTCTTTTTTTAAAAAATTAGTCGCTAATTCGATCTCTAATTTAGAGACTAAAAAATTAATCACTAAATTAGTTTCTAAATCGGTCGCTAAGTGCTGAATATATTATTATTTTTTAAATTTGGCCACTGATTTGGTCTCTAATTTAGAGACTAAAAAATCAGTCACTAAATCAGTTTATAAATCAATCGCTAACCGTTGAATTTATTGTTATTTTTTAAAATTAGTTGCTAATTTGATCGCTAAATTTCAATTTTGTAAATTTGGTCTCTAATTTGTTTAATGAATTTATAAACATTTTTAATTAATTAATATCTAATTTTTTAAAACACCTAATAAACAGTAACAAACCAATAATTAACAATCATATATATATAGCGTATCTGATGAGTGGAGTGTTTATTGTAAGAGGTGAAAAAAGTGAATTTTGATAATTGGATCTTACCTGAATGATCAAAATTATAACATAAATGTATATGATTTTTTTAAGTGGTCACATGATCTTTAAGTAATTTTTAATCTTAACTATCAATATATAATTATATGGTCAAGATTTACTCTTATTATCAAGCATACACCACCACTAGCTACCAATTGGAATAACCCAGAAGTACCTCAAGTCCATATCACTCAACGATCTCTACTTCTTTTACAAAAATGATGTTCTTACATCATTTTTAATCCAACACCATTTTCCACACCCATTTTGGGTGGATGTGATTAAGTGAGAGAAAGTGATAGAAAAAAGTAAGTATAATGAATGATATTGGAAGGGTGTGAAAAGATGTGTATGTACTGTTTGTGATAAGAATATCATTGTTGCTTCTTTTACCACTCTGGCCCCAAGGCCAAGGCCCACCGTTTCATCGGTGTTATCACCGTCGTCCAGGAGTGGTATGATGATGCTATGGACGTGAAGGTAGTTAGGGAGATGAAGAGGCCAATGGAGTCGAAGGAGAGTTTTTTTTTCTATTTTTTCTTGTATTTTTTAATTTTTGCATTTTTTTCTATATTTTTCTATTTATTTATTTTATTTTTAAAATTTGTGGGCTAACCCGTTTAACCACCAGCTCTAGTGGGTTGAGTTGGAATAGGCAATTTTTTACTCCACTAAAGTGGGCAACCCGGCCTGGCTCACATTTTGAGCAACCCCGTGATGTAGGTGTGTTAACAGATTGGATTAGATTGATTTTGAGAGAAAAAGTCATCTAATCTAATCAAATCAATTTTTTTTTTATTTTATCATCTGATCAGTTTGATTCAAAATATAAATTCGATTCGATTCAATGTAATCTAATCTAATCTAAATCGGTTTGGATATTATCAAATTTTTTTTTTGTTTTCTTATACATAAATTTATCAAAATATGAAAATTTAAATTTATTGAAATACACCAAATATAAATTTAAACTAATTCATTAAAGTATGACAAATATAAGTTCAAACTAATTCATCAAAATGTAAATTCAAATTATAAATACAAGTCCAAATTAATTATTAATTCTACAACAAATGTCCAAATTCAAGAGACATAATTAAATTTGATTTAGAGAATAATAAAAAATTTTAAAATAAGTATAAGTTACATAAGAATTTTTTAAGTAAAATATTATTTTAAAAATGTATATAAGATTTTGGTTCGATTTTTAAATTTAGATCTAAAATCCGATCCAATTCATTTATTTTTCAATTTTATTTTTAGGTTTTTCAATTTATTCAGTTTTTGATTTTTTAACTCATGTTTTTCGATTTTGATTGGATTGATTTGGTTTTGAACACTCATACTGTGATGAATTAACTCAGGTAAGCCAAGTTAGTCCATTTTGACAATTCTAATGTTTAATAACAATTTTATGGTATTAATCTTTATAAAGTTGTGTTAATATATACTTAAGGCACATGTTAATGATTAAAAATAGTATTTATTATTTTTTAATAATTATTTTATAAAAAAAAATATTAAATATTTTTTTAATTTTGTTTTAAGTACATTACTTTTTAAATTTTTAATATAATAAATGCTTGTACTTTTATTTTATAATTTTTGTTTCTAATTTCTTAGCAGTATCTTAAAAACATACGTAACGTTAACGAAACTCATCTTCTTTTTTATGGGTATAATATCTATTAAGTATTTTGTTGGCTTTTAATTATTTTTAATAAAATTTAATTATTTATTATAAAATTAATATTTAATAAATGTTTCACAAATCACTCTTATGCATTGTTTGGTTGAGTAAAAAATTGGAGGAAAAAAAAGGAAAAGAGAGAAAATAGCAAGATTTTGTATTTTCCTCTCGTTTGGTCAGGAATGAACAAAATTATGTGAGCCCTACACAAAGCCTTTTTTTTTTTTTATAGATGGGAAGAAAAAGAAAAAGAAGAGAGTTAAGGTAACATTTAGTCTGTTTTTTATTTTTATTTTTAGTTAATATATTTTTATATATAATTATAAAATTGTTATCTTATTTTTATTTTATTTTATTTTTTAAATTTTTTAAATAAAATGACAATTTTATAATTTCAAATGAGAATATATTAATTGAAAATGAATCAAACACCTAAATCTTACATAATTACAATTTTGCCCACAATCATCTTCTTCGTTTAAGAACACCTGGCTGGTAACGGCAGTACTGCTATAGATGAGCAGTGCCGCCATCAGTGACGCATTCAATGGAGCGTGTACAGCCACGGCCCCCTATAAAAAAATAAAAAATATATTAAATATTTATAATGTGAAACGAAAAATATGAAAAATGAAACTTATATGATGACAAGTAATATCAATAAATTATTTTGCTAGAAAGCTTAAAAAAAATAAGTGAAACTCAATAATCTTATCTTTACGTAGATTTTGACAGTTAAACTACTATTAATAGGAGGTAATTAAAATTCTACAATTATAAAAAAATATTTTTAAATTTTTTAAAGAAAGATCATTTATTTTTTAATTTGTCTTATCATCTTTTAGGTTCTCACATAATACAGATACATAAAGATTAAAATATAACTCTATATTTATTATCTTTATTTTTCAATTTTATTATTCATTTATGACCTCAAATGGAATGAGTAAGTCGTGAATAGAGAGGTCGTAACAACAAGAACTTTTTGACTCAACAAGTTCAATTTCAATTAGCACAATCCTAACCTCCCAAACACAAGAAACAACTCGTCTCCTTAATTTTATTGTAAGTCTCAATCTCTTATTTATTAAAATTTTTATCTATCTAATATTTTATTAAAATTATGTCTCTAGTCTCTTTATGTTTTTAACTCTTCTTTTTTGGTTTGGGGCTTCACTAATTGACATTTATTTTTGCTTTTAATTTCTTTTTTTTAGTTTGAATTAAACTCATATCTTGTTATTAATTTTTTTATCTATATCTAATGCGTTGACTATCAATTTATACTTTTTAATTATCTTTTTATTTTTGTAATATTCTATTAATTTAATTAGTTTTAGTTAATTTAATTTTCTATTCATTAATTTGTTCTTTAAAACATATTTAATTTGATTAGTCGTTTGATTCACTTGATGTTGACTTATCTTATTTTAATTACTAATACTGAAATTTTTTTTTAATTATAAATATTGTAAAGAATAAACTTAAAAATAAAATAAAAAATAACTTTTTAATTGATTATGTAATTACTTATATTAAAAGAAAAATTATTAAAAATTTTAATACAAATTTTATCATTAATAAAAATATTATATATTACTTTTTATATTATAAAACAAATTTTATTAATATATATTATTATATAATTTAATAATATAATTCATAATTTTTAATTATTTCACTAAATATTTTTAAATTCATCCTGACTGCCATAAAAGAAAGTGAACTTTAGCAGGTATTTTGTTGTCATCAAACAATCAATGGATGGTTAATTTGATATTTTTATCATAAATAATATATATATATATATATTTTATATTTTATTTAATATTATTTATTATATTTATTATTATTATTTTTAATTATATACTTTTAAAAAAATATGTATAATATTTACACTTTTAAAAAAAATATAAGATCATCTTTTTTCATGTACGAAGGTGAAGGTCGATGGAGGAAGGATACGGCCCAAGGAACAAGGAAAAGGAAAAGTGGGGACGAGAGGACGAGAGGGCGAGTGGTGATGTCTCTGTCATACCAGAGCTTTTGTTTTATGTTTACTTTGTCTTTTAACTTTTAATATTCTTCCAAAAAACTTTAAGCAAATCTTTTGTCGGTGAAAGTTGTTTCCTTTTTCTAAAGCAGAAAAGAAATCTACATAAAAGATTGAATGTGTATGTAGAACATGAGTTTATATATAAATGTATGTCGTGTATTTAACTTTTTTTATAAATTTAGATAGAACACAAATAAATAAAGATTAAATAAAAAATTAAAATTATAAATATTTAAAAATATATATTAAAAAATATTTAAAATTTTAAAGGAGTTATATATAATTAACTAAAATGATAATTTGAATTTAAAATTTTTAAAAAAAGTTAACAATGACTAAATTCTAAAAAGAGCATAATAAGAGAATAAATAACTTTTAAAAAAATGTACTCTAATTTATATTATAGAGATGAATATATTATAGAACTCCAAATAACTAATCCAACTATATTTTTATTAAAAAATAATTTATAATTGAGTTTTACAATTTAAGTATTAATAATTTAATTTCTTAAATTACTATTTATTATAAAATTTATTAGTTATATAATAATTTTACTTAGATATGTAAAATGAAAAATAACACCCACATACACAAATATATATATATATATATATCTCGCTACATATATAATAGATATATGTGTCATTTTCCATAATTATATATTTTTTATATAATTAAATAAATTAAAATATTAATATTCATTTTTTTTCTTTTCATTTTCTCTTCATCTAAACACAAAGAAAATATATTTATTTATTTATTTTTTCTTCTTAATTTTTTCATTTGCTTTTGGATTTTTTTAATTATTAATATATTAAATACTTTATTTTTATACAAAATTTTTATTTTAAATCTTTTACAAATATTTTTAAGATACTTTTTAAAAAAGTTTTTTCTTATTTTCTTTCATAATTGAATAACGTACCCATACGTACCAAACAAAAAAGTACCTATTATAAATAGAAAAATGATTTTTATCGAATATTTATATTTTTATTGTATATTTAATTTCTATATCTGTAAAAGAGATATTAATAAGGTTACATTAAACCAATCTTATAAATATGGGCACACACATTCATCGCAAGACAATTAATGCACATAGTCGGTAAATTATGAATATGGGCACACACATTCATAGTGGCTGATTTAGACAATTAATGCCCACAGAATCTCCATTATGAATACACACATTAATGGTGACTTATCGAGACAATTAATGCACACAGTCATCGATGATAGCGATAAGGGTACTTTAAACAAATCTCCATATGAATATGGGCACACATATTCATGGTGGCTGATTTGGACAATTAATGCACAGTCATAGATGGTAGCGAATTAGCGATCGAAAATGTTTTTTAATTTTTTTATTATCTATTTTAAGTATTATTTTTGTGAAATTTTTTAATTTATTATAAGACTTATTTTCGTATATTAATAAAATATTCATTATTTTTTATTTTATTTATATCATTATACCTTAAGAGTTTTGTTAATAAATATTTTAAAAATATTTGTTAAAGATATTAAAATAAAAAATTATAAATAAAAAAGTATGATTTTTTTAATTTTTAATATATTAAATATCTTATTTTTATTTAAAAGTTTTTATTTTGATATCTTTAATAAGAATCGGATACTTGTTAATAAAATTTATATTTTAATAGTCTCAATTACACATAAAAATTACATGAACACAATAAAATAAAATAATTAATTAAATAAATAAGAGTTACTTAATAAAAAAATTTATAATTAAGATTTGATTTAATATTTTTTAATTTTTATACTTGTATTAAAGTGATACTTAAAATAGATAATAAGAAATATCTGTCTATATATATGGGCACTTTTTTATTTGAAACTGTATATGTAAAAATAAGTTTGCCCCAAATGATTTAATATGTTAAGTTTTGATGATGACAAATACAAGATAAAAAGAATGAAGCTTGTGCTTAATAGATATGCTTTATAGATAAGAAATACATCACAAAAGAATATTGATCATGTTACATAAATGTGCTTAATGAGATATATTGTATCATGCATGATTATGTACTTTATCTAGTTATATTTCACTTAATAATCATGCAATGAGATATATGTAACATTCATCATATAAAATATTATTGTATGTAACATGCAATGAGTTACAAATGAATTAATATTGGATATGTCTATCAATGTCTTGTATGCATGTTAGACTAATTAGAGTTATACATTTATGAATCATGCATACGAAGATATTGAGTTATGAATTTGGACTAATTAACTATGTTTGGTTAAGTGAGCAATACTTTGTAGGATAGTCCAAGTACTGAGAGTGAGCATTGCAACAAGAAAGTAAAAGATCACAACTATACTCAACTCAAGGAGAATGCAAATGAAAAGATGTTCCAAGCTTTTGCAAGTCTTGAAGAGAAGATTTTCCTTGGAAGCTTGGATTACATCAAGAAGTGATGATGACAAAAGATCTAGTCCAACATCTTCAAGAATAGCTTATAGGACTTAGATCTTGTGTAAAGGTAAATGGGATTCACACTAAACTCAAAATATGTTTTAACATCTTTAAAAATGTTTCTAAAATGTTTAAATGCCCAACAAACTATTTTTGGAAAGCTAGTCATGACGGTAGATCATTTCTATGAAAAATAGCAAAGTTTGTGTTTTGTAAAACTGACATTTGGTTACTCTTTTGATCATATCTTTTAAAATACTTTGAGTTTTGCTTTGAAACTTCTCTCATATGAAAATAGACTCAAATATCTTTCCAATGAGTGGTCATTCGCTTAAAACGGATAAGAAACGAAGAAGTTATAACCATTTAAAGTCAGTTTTCAAAACCAGAGTGATTTATTCGAATAACACATGTGTTATTCGAATAACACAAGCCTTATTCAAATAACAGAGTTCTTATTCGAATAACACAACTTAGAAAATGTCCAGAACGTGTTTTTGAAGATTTATTCGAATAACATAACGTGCTATTCGAATAACCAAAGCCTTATTCGAATAACAAGCTTCAGAAAACACTTCCTGGTGTGCTATAACTAGATTTATTCGAATAACACATGTGTTATTCGAATAACACAATATTTATTCGAATAACAGAGCTCTTATTCGAATAACACTTGATCAGAAACGTTCCCAACGGTCATAAAACAGCTAGTTTTCATAATAATTCATTTCCAATCTTTACCCAACGACTCTAAATATTAATGGGCTATAAATATAAGTGTTTGGGTATCAAAGAAATGTTGGAGAACAATATGAAAATTACTCTTGAGCATTAAATTCGTTTTTAACTCTCTATTTCTCCAAAACTCTGTTTTGAGCTATAAGTGTGTGAATCCTTGATACCCATAGTGCTTCAATTTGTATTATCCACTATTGAGAGAGTTTCTATCAATTTTACCTTTGTATAAACTGTAAAAGAGAGGGTGAGGTATCCCTCAAAATTGTAAGGGTAAGGTATCCCTTGAAAGTATAGAGGCTCAAACACAAAGGGTGAGGTATTCCAAGGTGTGTTGAGTGCTCAAATTTGTAAAGGTCATCAAGCACCTGTAAAACTTGAAGAATTGGAGGCTCTAGCACAAGGGTGAGGTATCCCAAGGTGTGAGGAGTGCTCTTATTTGTACAAAGGTTTTCCTAGTACCCGTGAAGTCTAGGAGATAGTGGAGAAAATCTCAAGTTAAGCTTGGGGACTGGATGTAGGCCACAAGTGGTTGGTGGCTGAACCAGGATAAATTCTTGAGTTTGATTATCTCTTCCCTACACTCTTTAAATTCAGTATTTGGTGAAATATATTTATCTATTGCATATCTTGATGTTTTGATTGTTACAACTTGATATCTAGCTTATTCACTTAGTTCATCATATATCCCAAGTTATATTTGAGTAATCCTCAATAGTTGTACATTTATTAGACTTATTCCGCTGCATTTATTAATTGAGTTATTCAAAATGCATAATTTGTCAAAGTTGTATTAAAATTTGTAATTACCCAATTCACCCCCCTCTTGGGTAATGGTTGTCATGGTTAACAAGTGGTATCAGAGCTTCGTGCTCTGGTAAAAGCTTAACCGCTTAGAGTTAAAGATCCTTATTTGTTTGGCAACCATTAAAAGCTTTTCAAAATGAATGGTTTTGAAATTAATAAACCACCATTCTTTGATGGTGTGAATTTCGTTTATTGGAAAGTTAGAATGGAAATTTATATGCAATCTATTGATCTTGATTTGTGGGATATTGTGTTTGATGGATTTTCTTACAAATCAAAACAAACTTGGAATGCCTATGATAAGAAATATTTTTCCTTGAACATTAGAGCAATGCAAATATTGAGAAATAGTTTAGATGATGATACTTATGCTAAAATTAAAAGTTGCTCTAGTGCTAAAGATATATGGGATGCTCTTGATGTTATCTATCTTGCTAATAATAATTTTTTGCATAAAGTTATACATAAAGAGCAAGAAGAGCAAAAGTCATTGAAGGAATCTTGTTGTGAAAAATATCATCAAAATGATGCTCAATTTGAAGAGGTGGTAAAACAAAATCAAATGGTATATACTCTTAAAGCTTTGATGCACAACAATGAGGAAGATGATGATTCCCTTAAAAAGGACTTTGAGGTAAATAATGCTAAATCATATTATAGTCCTTCTTATGATAAGCTACAATTTGCATATGATGAATTGTATGATGATTTGTCAAATTTAAAAAATAAAAATTTATCTTATTTGAAAAATATTTCCTCTATTGAAAATGAAATTGAGACTTTGAAAAATGAATATTTTTTTCTTGAAAAGGAAATGTCTTTGAAATTTGAAACCTTAACTTCTTGTAAAAAGTGCATTAATTTAGAAAATCAAATTGAGAACTTATATTGTGAATTTGTCAAAGTAAATTATTCTAATTGTTTACAATCCATGATTGTCAATAAAAATGAAACTGATGTTATTTCACATGGAAATTCAAGTAAGGCTTGTGGCAAAAATAACATAGAATGTAATAACAACCAAAGGCTCAAGTTCTTCAAAAATGATCTTCAAAGGACCAAGCCATCATTAAATTCACTTGTTTGCAATTTTTGTGGTCATCTAGGACATATTTCTCATTTGTGCAATTATAAAAGAAATTCTTATATGAGAAATAACATGGTTTGGGTTCCTAAAAATCATAAAGGCTCTAGTACTAACATTCAAGGACCCAAGATGAAGTGAGTACCAAAATGTCCTCCTAGTGTTTCAATTATGCAGAAAATTTCTCAAAAGGATGGACAAATTAGTCAAATGAAAATGGAATCATCAAGGGAAATGCTTCCAAAGCCCAATGGTATAAGTTTTGGTCAAAGAAGGAAGTCGGCTTCAACCAAAGCTTCTCAAGTACAAAATATGAAACTTGCAAAGTTTAAAACACCAAAAGAGAAGCAATGGGTAAATAAAAGGGTTTCCTTGATCAATAAGGCTAAGGTATCAAGAGTTTTTACCTCTCATGAACATTTACTTGTAAAGTCAATAAATTTGAGGTATATTTCTTGTAGGCCTTAAGTGAATAATAGAATCATGTATGCTCTTGGTAAAATCTGAATATTTTGTTTAGCACATGATTATGTTTATTCTTATTGTATCACATCTCATTAATTTGTTATATATCTTGGTACATGACGTTCTACAATGCCTAGGTATGCTTGTTATATTTTGAATTGTCTATATATCATGAAAGCTATTATGCTATTAGCTATGTGCTTAATGGTAATTATTTATTTAATTTGTTTTACTCAATTTACATATTATGAAAAATTGATCTTTATGTGCTTACTTGGCATGTTTGCTTAAATGAATCTCTTTGATCATTGGATAAGTTTTTGTTAATCTCTTGGACCTGCTACATATGCTTACTGCTGTGTTTATAATGTGTTTATTCGAATAGAGGAACATTTTATTCGAATAACGTTTTCCAGTAGCCACTAAAATCTGCTCGTAAATGAATCTTATTCGAATAAAGCAATTTTTATTCGAATAACAAAACACAGTAGCCCTGGTATCTATTTTTCTGATTATCTTATTCCAATAAGGGAACTTTTATTCGAATAACGCTTGGCAAAAGCTTTTTAAATCTGTTCTTCACTGGTGTTATTCGAATAACCAAATGGTTATTCGAATAAAGCTCGGGATTAAGCCAAGTCTGAATGTTGTGTTATTCGAATAACAAAAATGTTATTTGAATAAAGCCTAACAGAAAAATATTTTTGAATGCTGTGTTATTCGAATAACAGCACTGTTATTCGAATAATGTTTGACAGACAACCAAGTCTAGCTGTTTTCTATAAGTTTATTCGAATAAATGACATCCTATTCGAATAAACACAGATTGAATGAAAGTTTTCGCTGCTTTTCCCCTTCATTTCTCAAGAATCTGTTGAGCATATTAAATTCTTTTTTGGACTGAAAATGCAAATGCTTAACCAAATATAATTAGCTATTCTTTTGATGAATATATGTACTTAGCTAAATTGTTCAATGAAATGAAATATCTCTTGCCCTTATGAACTCATTTGTTGCTTATTATTTTGAATGCTTATTTGCTTATGAGTTTGGCATAATGACTAACCTCTATGGATCCAAAATTGATGGATACCAAGAAAAGTACTATGAATTGTATTGTAGGGTGATTATTAACTCAAGCATGCATTGAAGTGAAGTGAAACTATGCTACTTGAGATTCAAAAATTTGATATGGTTCAAAGTTCTCCAAGAGTGATGAAAACATAAAAAGAATGGCATGGAGAACCACAACATTCTCAAGGAACCTTGAGGCATGAAAGTTAGAGTCACCTACAAAAACTCAAAAAGAACACTTTTGGTGGAAGAAGAACATGAGGAGACTTTTTTCAAGTGCAATGGAATGGAATACTCAATGGAAGAAAGTACAAACTCAAAGGACCTAAATGAAGAACATTCTAAAGGAGCATCACTCTCTGTCTAACTCAATAAGTATCTCTATCCCTAATCTATTGTGATGTCTTATATGCTATGAATTATATGATACTTATTGATTAATTGATCTTAAATGATTAGATGTCTTCCTTACATGAGAAGTATGCTTAACAATGACAAAGTACTTAATTAGATATGAACTTGCTAATTTTGTCATTGCATATAGGGTGAATGATATTAGTTCTATACATACTTTAATCCCTATAGCATATTTCATCATGATGAATGCTTAATATCTATGATTCTCTTGATCTATAGTTTCTTAATGGTATAACACTTATGAGAATCATGCTTTTTTTTTAAAAGAATTTCTTATTTGATTAAAAAAAATTTTTTTTTAAGGCAAAATCTCCTATCATATTTGAAAGAAGCTTTTAAAGTTTCATATCCTTGAGAATTCTTTGAACTTGTCTTAAGACCTTAAAAGTATTATCATCTCCTAATTGTCTTGAAAATTTAGAAATCATTCGATTTGTGCTATAAATGTAGTACTCTCTGTGATTACCATGCAACACTGAGTTTTGATGATAACAAATATGGAGATGATGAGATGATGAGAAGATCAAGTCCAAGGCGTTCAAGATTAGCTTTAGGACTTAGGATCTTTATTGTACAGAGCTTTCATAGGATATCTCAGTGTTTTAGTCAAAAGATCTAAAAACATATTTTCTCACAAACCAAATTAAAGTTCTTAAATTTATCAAAAAGTTTGTGAAAATTAGAAACCACCTATTCTGTTTTCTAAAGGTGTTTATAACGTTTTCAAACAGAAGCATTCGAATAAACTTAAAATCATTCGAATACTGTCCTCTGAAAAAGTCTCTTCAAACGTGGTTTTTAATAAGGTATTCGAATAGTCCTCTGAGGCATTCGAATACAACGTGTTTTATAGTTCGAATACCATGTAAGGCATTCGAATACACCCTTTCAAAAGGCTTTAATAAACGTGTTTTCACTAAAGGCATTCGAATACCGTGATATGGTATTCGAATAACGTGGGTCTGTTTTGTTGTTTTATACATCGATATAAAAGGTATTCGAATACCTTATAACGGCATTCGAATACTTCAAGTTTAAACCGTTTTTATATATATATATATCAGTGGTATTCGAATACCACAGTATTGTATTCGAATATCCCATGTTTTTTCAGCTTCTGTTTTTAAATTGATACGCAACCGATTTATGCATTAATTATGTAATCAATCTCTCCAACGAAATTTTCTGATCAGAGGCTCTATAAATAGAGACCTCCCTCACGGCTGCAAAAGCACGAATCCTTATTTCTTATTTTCTGAACTGCGCTAAAATACTGTTTGCATACTTCCTCTCTTTTTTTCTCTCGTACTCTTTTGGTAAAATTCTCGAGATATTGTTAGAGAGCTCTATAGTGCTTCAATTTGTATTACTTACTCGAGTGAGAGTTTCTCTTCATCTATTTCCGATATTTTGTATCGAGGGTGAGGTATCCCTCAAGGTTTGTATAAGGGTGATGTATCCTCCTGTGTTGAGACTTTAGCACAAGGGTATAGTGTCCTGTGTGTGAAAAGAGCTCTATTTTGTAACGGTAGCAAGCACCTATTGAAGCTTGTATACTTAGTGAAAAATCTCACTTTCGAGGATCGGACGTAGACCACAAGTGGGTTAGTGGTCGAACCAGGATAAAAACGTACTCGCTTCTCTTTTCCCTAAACTCTTTATTTTAAGCAATTTATTTTATTGCACATTTATTTTATGCTTTGTTTTTTATTGTTTATTCTCTTCTTCTCATTCTTTCGTGCATTTATTTATTAAGCTTTTGATATTTGTTTTAATTAAAAAGAGGTTTTGCGAAAAGTTTTTATACTCAATTCACCCCCTCTTGAGTATTGGAAGCCACTTGGTAACAAGTGGTATCAGAGCTAGACTCTTGTATAAAGAGCTTAGCAGCTTCAAGAGTATATGGCTTCTTCAAATGGTTTTTCAGAAGGATCCTCCATAAACCGACCACCCTTTTTCAATGGGGATGGTTACGCATATTGGAAGGAAAGAATGAAAATCTTCATCGAAGCTATTGATCTAGATGTTTGGGACGCTGTCGAAAACGGCGCTTTTATACCCACACATGAGATCGATGGTGTAAGGACCGAAACACCACGAAATAAATGGTCTGATGAAGACAAAAGAAAAGTTCAATTTAATTTAAAAGCCAAAAATATTATTACTACTGCTTTGGGATATGATGAGTTTTTTAGAATTTCAAATTGTAAAACTGCTAAAGAAATGTGGGATACTTTGCAAGTTACCCATGAGGGTACTAGCGAAGTTAAGAGATCGAGAATCAATTCTCTAACTCGTGAATATGAACTATTCAGAATGAACCAAGGAGAAAGCATTCAGGAAATGCAAAAGAGGTTCACCCACATAGTTAATCATCTTGCATCTTTAGGCAAAAGCTTTTCTAATGAAGATTTAATTAACAAAGTGCTGAGATGTCTTAGCAGGATTTGGCAACCCAAAGTGACAGCAATATCAGAATCGAGGGACTTGTCCACAATGACCCTAGCTACTCTCTTTGGAAAACTTCATGAGCACGAACTCGAACTGAGCAGACTAAGTCAAAGCGAAGAAAATGATAAAAAGAAAAAGGGAATAGCTCTCAAAGCCACTTCCTCATTAATCGAAAATGATGATGAAGAAAATGAAGAAAACTCAGAGAACATTGAGGTAAGTGAAGAAAATTTAAGTTTACTAGTTAAAAAGTTTGGTAAATTTCTCGGGAAAAAGGGAACGCAAAGAAGACCTCCCTTCCTCCTAAAAAGACACACTTCAAAGGCGAAGGAACTTCATCGACTCCAACTTGCTATGAATGTGGCAAACCCGGTCACATGAAAATGGAGTGCCCAGTCTATCAAAGGAAGAAGGAAAAATTTGAAAAGAAACCCTTCAAGGAAAAAAAAGGGAGAAAAGCCTACATAGCGTGGGATGAAAACGACATTGACTCAACTGACAGTTCAGATAGCGAAGAAGCTCAACTGTGTTTCATGGCAAAAGGAGATGAAGAAGAAAGCGAAAACGAGGTAAGTTCTAATACTTTATTACCTTCTTACGATGAGTTACAAGATGCCTTTGAGGAACTACATGAAGAATCTTTAAAACTCACAACAATTATTTCCTCATCTAAGAAAATAATTTCTTCTTTAGAAAATCAGATTCTTGTTTTAAACAAAGAAATAGAAGAATTGAAAATTGAAAACGAAACTTTAGGAATCATTGATGCATGCACAAATCATCCTTCATATTCTTCTACTTCTTTATCTTGTTCTTCATGTCATATACTTGAAAAAGAAAACGAAGACCTAAAGAACACTCTTTCTAAATTTACTTTTGGAAGGGATAATTTAAATATTTTATTAGGAAGACAAAGAGTGGTTTTTCAAAAAGTCGGGATAGGTTATAACCCGAAAAATCAACAAAAACTCTATAAAAATTTCTTTGTGCATTCTAGTGTTTCAAGTAGTCCTTTTATAAAATGTCTTTATTGTGGAAGAAAAGGACATAGTGCTTCAACATGTAATGCGAGGAAAAATATAAGTACAAAAGGTGGAACAAAAATGGTTTGGGTTCCCAAGGGTACTTTACCCAAAACTGACACACAAGGATCCAAGAAAGTTTGGGTACCAAAAGTTAAAAACTAAACTTGTGTTGTAGGTGTGCTTGAAAGCCAAGAGTTCAAATTGGTATCTTGATAGCGGCTGCTCCAAGCACATGACCGGGGATGACTCAAAGTTCACCGCACTTATTCCCAAGAATCATGGACACGTCACTTATGGCGATAATAACAAGGGTAAAATTCTTGGAATCGACAAAGTCGGTAAGAACCCTAACTCTTCCATTGAAAATGTGCTGCTTGTTGAAGGCTTGAAACACAACTTACTTAGTATTAGCCAATTATGTGATAAAGGAAATAAAGTCATATTTGATTCAAACTGTTGCATAATTGAAGATAAAAATGACAAGCATGTTAAATTCATTGGTCATAGAGTAAACAACATCTATATGATTAGTCTTGATGATATATCTTCAAATGATGCGAAATGTCTTTTGAGTAAGAATGATGATTCATGGTTATGGCATAGGAGAATTGCACACATTCACATGGATCACTTAAAGAAGTTGGTCTCTAAAGAGCTAGTAATTGGACTACCCAAACTTAATTTTATAAAAGATAAATTATGTGATGCATGTCAAAAGGGTAAACAAATAAAGGTCTCTTTTAAAGCAAAAAATATAGTTTCTACCACTAGACCTTTACAACTTTTGCACATGGATCTATTTGGACCTTCTAGAACTATGAGCTTTGGTGGGAATTACTATGCTTTAGTGATTGTGGATGATTTTTCTAGGTTTACATGGACTTTATTTCTTGCAAATAAAAATGATGCATTTCTAGCTTTTAAAAGACTTGCCAAAGTTATTCAAAATGAAAAAGGTTTTCACATATCCTCTATAAGAAGTGACCACGGTGGCGAATTTGAAAACAATGTTTTTAAAAATTACTGTGATGAACATGGCATTAATCATAATTTCTCTGCCCCTAGAACTCCGCAACAAAACGGAGTTGTAGAAAGGAAAAATCGTTCTTTAGAAGAAATGGCGAGAACTATACTTAATGAGGCTGCCCTTCCTAAATACTTCTGGGCAGATGCTGTAAGTACAGCTTGTTATGTAATGAACCGGGCTCTTATAAGGCCTATTTTAAAGAAAACCCCATATGAGTTGTATAAGGGAAGAAAGCCAAATGTCTCACATTTTCATGTTTTTGGTTGCAAATGTTTTGTTTTAAACAATGGAAAAGATAACTTAGACAAGTTTAATGCTAAGTCTGATGAAGGTACATTTCTTGGCTATTCAAATCATAGTAAAGCTTTTCGCATTTACAATAAAAGAACTATGACTATTGAAGAATCCATACATGTTGCATTTGATGAAACTGACCCAAGTGGATCGAGAAAGGATCTTGTTGTTAATGATGTTGCAGAAATCTTGGCGGAAACACACCTGGACAGTAAAGAAAAGGAAATCAAGGAAAAAGAGGATGAACTAAGACAAGAGGATTCGCAAGCTTTGGAACTTCCCAAAGAATAGCGAACTTCAAAATATCACTCCCTTGATCAAATTATCGGTGATGTTTCTAAAGGTGTAAGTACTCGTAACTCCCTCAGAAATACTTGTAATCACTTAGCTTTTGTTTCTCAAATTGAACCTAAGGATTTAATTGAAGCTTTTGATGATGAACATTGGATCCTAGCTATGCATGAGGAATTAAATCAGTTTGAAAGAAATCAAGTTTGGGAATTAGTTGTTAGACTTAATAATCACCCTATAATTGGAACTAAATGGGTTTTTAGAAACAAACTTGATGAAAATGGGTTAATAACTAGAAACAAAGCTAGATTGGTTGCTAAAGGGTATAATCAAGAAGAAGGAATAGATTATGAAGAAACCTATGCACCTGTAGCTAGATTAGAAGTTATTAGAATGCTACTTGCTTATGCTTGCATCATGGATTTCAAATTATATCAAATGAATGTTAAGAATGCTTTTCTGAATGGTTTTATTCAAGAGGAGGTATACGTTGAACAACCTCCAGGTTTTGAAAATCATGAACTACCCAACCATGTTTTTAAACTTAAAAAGGCTTTATATGGTTTAAAGCAAGCTCCTAGAGCTTGGTATGAAAGGTTGAGCAAGTTTCTTTTGGAAAATGGTTTTTCGAGAGGAAAAGTCAATACTACTCTTTTTATTAAAAATAAAAAGCATGACATTCTTCTTGTGCAAGTATATGTGGATGATATTATTTTCGGTGCTACTAATGAATCCCTTTGCAAAGAATTTGTTAAGTCAATGCATAATGAATTTGAAATGTCAATGATGGGAGAATTAAATTTCTTCCTCGGACTTCAAATCAAACAAACAAACGAAGGGACTTTCATAAGTCAAACAAAATATTGCAAGGAATTGCTGAAGAGATTTGAAATGGAAAACGCTAAACATATGGCCACTCCAATGGGCACGTCTTGCTATTTGGACAAAGATGAAGGAGGTAAATCAGTAGAAATAACGAAATATAGAGGTATGATTGGTTCTCTCCTTTATCTTACTGCTAGTAGGCCAGATATAATGTTTAGTGTATGCATGTGTGCTAGATATCAAGCAAACCCTAAGGAATCTCACTTAAGTGTTATCAAACGAATAATGAAATACCTAGTAGGCACTTCACAAATGGGCTTATGGTATCCTAAGGGTGCCTCTTGTAGCCTAATAGGCTATTCTGACTCTGACTTTGCTGGGTGCAAATTAGACAGAAAAAGTACTAGTGGGACATGCCACTTGCTTGGTAGTTCTTTAGTTTCTTGGCATAGTAAGAAACAAAACAAAGTGGCTTTGTCTCCGTGCGAGGCCAATATATTGCAAAATGGGAGTTGTCTGCGCTCAAATCCTTTGGATGAAGCAACAACTCTTAGATTACGATCTTCAGCTTGATCACATCCCTATAAGATGTGATAACACTAGTGCAATAAATATCTCTAAGAATCCTATACTGCATTCTAGAACAAAGCATATAGAGATAAGACACCACTTTATCAGAGATCACGTTCAAAAAGGGGATTGCATTCTTGAATGTGTTGAAACATCTGAGCAACTTGCAGATATTTTCACTAAACCCCTAGCAAAAGAAGCATTTTATTATATAAGAGGAGAATTGGGCATAATTGATCAATCCAACATTTAAATGCTTGCTATTTGCTTAAATTTATGTTTGATCCTTCTTAAATTATTACTGACTTGAGCGTCGAAGTTTTCTCAAATCTTTTTTGTAGGAACTTCATCAACAGGTATGCGATTATCTTTCAAAAATTACATTTTCTGAACATTTATAAGTGTTTTTTCTGTTTAGCTATTCGAATACTCCTCTGTTATATGAGAAAATCTACGCTTTTATGTTTGGGGCATTCGAATACCTTAAAGGGTTATTCGAATACCCAGAGACTTTTATGTCTCAGTCCTCGCAATAGCTCTCTGGTGCATTCGAATACCATAGGGTTATTCGAATACCCAGACGTCTCCTGTCTCTGTTTCTCTCAGACGTATTCGAATACCAGCATGTAGTATTCGAATACCTGCTCCCTTAGCCTGCTCCTCTGTCTCTGGAATATTCGAATACCTTCAGTCAGTCTCTGGAGTATTCGAATACTCCGTGTGCATTCGAATTCCTTTAAAAGGATTCGAATACCCTCGTGTGGCAGCCAAGCTTTTTCTGGTGTTTTATTCGAATACCATGTGTGGTATTCGAATACCTCCTGTCTGGTGACCGCGTCTGTTGGGCTCTCCTATTCGTATACCCTCATCTCTCCTTTAAATACCCCTTCTCCCCACGTATCCGAATACACCTCTCTTATCTCTACCCACTCTTCAAACCTTTAGTTTTCCCTCCTTCTGTAACCACCCTCTCTCACGGTCTCTACACTTCCTCCTCTCCTCTCCTCCATGGCCTCATCCTCCTCTCGCTCTAAGCGTCCTCGTACGAAGACGGCTCCGTGCAACAACCCTTTGGACCTTCGCAGGTTTTCCTCTAATGAGCAATAGCTCGGGCGCTTCATTACACACTTTCGAGAGCACAACCTGGTGCATCCTAAATACCTCGACTTGGGATTCTTCGAGAAAGAAGGTGGCTTTGACTTTCTCAACCGGCTAAGCCACCAAGGCGTTCTTCGCTTCTGCTCCTTCTCTGCTCCGTTGTATCCCGACCTCGTCAAAATGTTTTACTGCAATCTGAAGATCGAAGGTCAGGAACTGCACTCCAGTATCTGCGATCAAAACATTGTGATCACACCTGGCGATTGGGTTCAGATGTTTGGCTTACCGTCCACTGGCCACTTTGCTGACGAAGATTCACTCCTCCAACTCTTCGACAAGAACCAAGCTATTGAGGATGTTCTTCGCCCCGGGTTGGCTTTACCTTCGACTCAAAAAGGAGTCAAAGGGGGTATGATGAAGAGTCAGGACAGGCTCCTCCACTATGCCTATGCCCACATTCTCGCTCCTAGAGGTGGGAACTACGCCTACATGAGTGAAGACGACGTGTTTATACTATGGATTCTCAAGCAAGGCCATCAGATCAACTGGCCCGTCTTCATTATGAAGCACATGATGAGGGCACGAGGTAAAGAGCGATGTGAACTTCCCTACGGCGTAATCATCTCTGCCTTCTTAGGCAAGTATCCACACCTTCTGGAAACCGAGCGCACGACCCCGCTAACCCATCATCACGTCTTTGGTTCCTTTACTCTCAACAAAATGAAGATGATCAGGACTGATGAAGGATGGGTGTTCCCAATGGAAGTTTATGATGAAGACAACGACCCTGCTGCCCCTGCTGCTGCTGCTGATGTCCCCGCTCCTGTCACGAATGAGCAACTTCTGGCTACCCTATTGGATAACAGGAACTACATGGAAAACACCTTCACTATTCTGTTTGACAGAATCGCTGGTGTTGAACGTGAACAGTGCCGCCTTCGAGCCTTGCCGTCCGGCAATGACCCCGCTCTCCACCTCCACCACCCGATGCCTACTTCTGGGGTTGCTTAGCCTTAGGACCAGTCACTTATGTTATGTTTTTAGCTGCTTATTGTATTGCTGCCCTTTAATTACTTTTGTACCTGTGCTTGCCACTTTCATTTAATAAAATGAGTACTTTCCTTGTCAATTATATATGCTTTTTCTTACCTCATATATATCATTATGCTTTATTAGTTGAGTATATCCTTTTTGATCATGTCAAAAAGGGGAGAGAAATCAACTCCTTTTGAGAAAAGACAAGATTAACACTGGCTCTTAGATTCCAAAAACAAGGGGGAGATTATGCTTGTTATTTATATGAACTATTGCTTTTCTCACTGTTTGTTTGTCATCATCAAAAAGGGGGAGAATGTGATTACCATGCAACACTGAGTTTTGATGATAACAAATATGGAGATGATGAGATGATGAGAAGATCAAGTCCAAGGCGTTCAAGCTTAGCTTTAGGACTTAGGATCTTTATTGTACAGAGCTTTCATAGGATATCTTAGTGTTTTAGTCAAAAGATCTAAAAACATATTTTCTCACAAACCAAATTAAAGTTCTTAAATTTATCAAAAAGTTTGTGAAAATTAGAAACCACCTATTCTATTTTCTAAAGGTGTTTATAACGTTTTCAAACAGAAGCATTCGAATAAACTTAAAATCATTCGAATACTGTCCTCTGAAAAAGTCTCTTCAAACGTGGTTTTTAATAAGGTATTCGAATACTCCTCTGAGGCATTCGAATACAACGTGTTTTTATAGAGGTATTCGAATACCATGTAAGGCATTCGAATACACCCTTTCAAAAGGCTTTAATAAACGTGTTTTCAGCTAAAGGCATTCGAATACCGTGATATGGTATTCGAATAACGTGGGTCTGTTTTGTTGTTTTATACACTGATATAAAAGGTATTTGAATACCTTATAACGACATTCGAATACTTCAAGTTTAAACTGTTTTTATATATATATATATTAGTGGTATTCGAATACCACAGTATTGTATTCGAATATCCCACGTTTTTTCAGCTTCTGTTTTTAAATTGATACGCAACGGATTTATGCATTAATTATGTAATCAATCTCTCCAACAAAATTTTCTGATCAGAGGCTCTATAAATAGAGACCTCCCTCATGGCTGCAAAAGCACGAATCCTTATTTCTTATTTTCTGAACTGCGCTAAAATACTGTTTGCATACTTCCTCTCTTTTTTTTCTCTGTACTCTTTTGGTAAAATTCTGAGATATTGTTAGAGAGCTCTATAGTGCTTCAATTTGTATTACTTACTCTGAGTGAGAGTTTCTCTTCATCTATTTCCTGATATTTTGTATCGAGGGTGAGGTATCCTCAAGGTTTGCATAAGGGTGAGGTATCCTCAGCAGTCGAGACTTTAGCACAAGGGTATAGTGTCCCCGTGTGTGAAAAGAGCTCTATTTTGTAACGGTAGCAAGCACCTATTGAAGCTTGTATACTTAGTGAAAAATCTCGACTTTCGAGGACTGGACGTAGACCACAAGTGGGTTAGTGGTCGAATCAGGATAAAAACTGTGCCTGCTTCTCTTTTCCCTAAACTCTTTATTTTAAGCAATTTATTTTATTGCACATTTATTTTACGCTGTTCTTTATTGTTTATTCTCTTCTTCTCATTCTTTCTGTGCATTTATTTATTAAGCTTTTGATATTTGTTTTAATTAAAAAGAGGTTTTGTGAAAAAGTTTTTATACTCAATTCACCCCCCTTCTTGAGTATTGAAAGCCACTTGGTAACACTCTCTTCATTGCTTTGAAATGTTTATTAAATTTTGAGAGAGTATTTAAGAAAGTTTTCTAAATAAATCTTTTGAAATGTTCTATAGAGATCAATCTCCATACTTCAAAAGATAAGTCTTGTTCTTCAAAAATGTTTTATCTTTTCAAGGCTCTTGTTCAATGTGAAAAAGAGGAGATGTACTTTCAAATGCTCTTTTGACTTGGATTTGATCATTTTCAAGGAATATATGGTTTAATATAAAATATTTCTACTCTTCTAAAATGCTTTTGAAAATGTAATGTGTTATTATAAAAGTCTTTTTGAAAGGGGGAGAAGTCTTAAAATTAGTTTTTGATTGATGGATGAAGAATATGTATCATTGCCTTGCCTTTTGATAATATGCATATTTTGAGGGGGAGCCTAATTCTTAAATTGTTATTTATATCTCTTGGCTTACATTCTTGTTTGACATGAAGTACTTTATTGTTAATACTATCAGCATGTCAACAAATATCCTCACTCATTCTCTTTCCCTATATCAATGAAAGAAGGTAAACATTCTTAAACTTCATATCTTTTAATTCTTTTATTGAAGAAATACTTGATATGTGACAAGTTGTATGATCCTTTATTTGAAAACCTCAATTCCATGATCTTACATGAATATTTTGTATCTCCTATCAAGTGATATCAAGTGGTACTTATTTATGATGTGGTATGCAAGATATTATATGTTAGATATAATTTCTTAAACTTATTGTTATCATATGTTAAATGTTGATGTACCAATATGTGACAAGTATTGCATGAATAATCTTTTATATCTTGAAAGCATGCTTGTTTCATCTCTTTGACAACATTAGTTCTATTTATAAGGGGAGAGAAAAATATTATCTTTCCTTCCTAAGCCTTTTTGTTGATGTCAAATAGGGGGAGAGAAAATTGGAAAGAAAAATATATTCTTGTGCTTATTGTTTGATATGCTTACATGAATATCTATCATTGTATATTGCTAAACATATTTTTTTTCTTCGGTGATTTGTCATCATCAAAAAGGGGGAGATTGTGAAAATAAGTTTGCCCCAAATGATTTAATATGTTAAGTTTTGATGATGACAAATACAAGACAAAAAGAATGATGCTTATGCTTAATAGATATGCTTTATAGATAAGAAATACATCACAAAAGAATATTGATCATGTTACATAAATGTGCTTAATGAGATATATTGTATCATGCATGATTATGTACTTTATCTAGTTATATTTCACTTAATAATCATGCAATGAGATATATGTAACATTCATCATATAAAATATTATTGTATGTAACATGCAATGAGTTACAAAGGAATTAATATTGGATATGTCTATCAATGTCTTGTATGCATGTTAGACTAATTAGAGTTATACATTTATGAATCATGCATATGAAGATATTGAGTTATGAATTTGGACTAACTATGTTTGGTTAAGTGAGCAATACTTTGTAGGATAGTCCAAGTACCAAGAGTGAGCATTGCAACAAGAAAGTAAAAGATCACAACTATGCTCAACTCAAGGAGAATGCAAATGAAAAGATGTTCCAAGCTTTTGCAAGTCTTGAAGAGAAGATTTTCCTTGGAAGCTTGGATTACATCAAGAAGTGATGATGACAAAAGATCTAGTCCAACATCTTTAAGAATAGCTTATAGGACTTAGATCTTATGTAAAGGTAAATGAGATTCACACTAAGTTCAAAATATGTTTTAACATCTTTAAAAATGTTTCTAAAATGTTTAAATGCCCAACAAACTATTTTTGGAAAGCTAGTCATGATGGTAGATCATTTCTATGAAAAATAGCAAAGTTTGTGTTTTACAAAACTGACCTTTGGTTACTCTTTTGATCATATCTTTTAAAATACTTTGAGTTTTGCTCTGAAACTTATCTCATATGAAAATAGACTCAAAGATCTTTCCAATGAGTGGTCATTCGCTTAAAACGGATAAGAAACGAAGAAGTTATGACCATTTAAAGTCAGTTTTCAAAACAGAGTGATTTATTCGAATAACACATGTGTTATTCGAATAACACAAGCCTTATTCAAATAACAGAGTTCTTATTCGAATAACACAACTTAGAAAATGTCCAGAACGTGTTTTTGAAGATTTATTCGAATAACATAACGTGCTATTCGAATAACCAAAGCCTTATTCGAATAACAAGCTTCAGAAAACACTTCCTGGTGTGCTATAACTAGATTTATTCGAATAACACATGTGTTATTCGAATAACACAATATTTATTCGAATAACAGAGCTCTTATTCGAATAACACTTGATCAGAAACGTTCCCAACGGTCATAAAACGGTTAGTTTTCATAATAATTCATTTCCAATCTTTACCCAACGACTCTAAATATTAATGAGCTATAAATATAAGTATTTGGGCATCAAAGAAATGTTGGAGAACAATATGAAAATTACTCTTGAGCATTAAATTCGTTTTTAACTCTCTATTTCTCCAAAACTCTGTTTTGAACTATAAGTGTGTGAATTCTTGATACCCATAGTGCTTCAATTTGTATTATCCACTATTGAGAGAGTTTCTATCAATTTTACCTTTGTATAAACTGTAAAAGAGAGGGTGAGGTATCCCTCAAAATTGTAAGGGTGAGGTATCCCTTGAAAGTATAGAGGCTCAAACACAAAGGGTGAGGTATCCCAAGGTGTGTTGAGTGCTCAAATTTGTAAAGGTCATCAAGCACCCGTAAAGCTTGAAGAATTGGAGGCTCTAGCATAAGGGTGAGGTATCCCAAGGTGTGAGAAGTGCTCTTATTTGTACAAAGATTTTCCTAGCACCCGTGAAGTCTAGGAGATAGTGAAGAAAATCTCAAGTTAAGCTTGGGGACTGGATGTAGGCCACAAGTGGTTGGTGGCTGAACCAGGATAAATTCTTGAGTTTGATTCTCTCTTCCCTACACTCTTTAAATTCAGTATTTGGTGAAATATATTTATCTATTGCATATCTTGATGTTTTGATTGCTACAACTTGATATCTAGCTTATTCACTTAGTTCATCATATATCCCAAGTTGTATTTGAGTAATCCTCAATAGTTGTATATTTATTAGACTTATTCCGCTGCATTTATTAATTGAGTTATTCAAAATGTATAATTTGTCAAAGTTGTATTAAAATTTGTAATTACCCAATTCACCCCCCCTCTTGGGTAATGGTTGCCATGGTTAACAGTATAGGATGCTTTTTTTATGAACTCAACTTTAATTCTTATATATATATATATATATATATATATATATATATATATATATATATTATATTTATTTATTGGGGATTATTAACTAAATAAATCCATTTTTTAAAAAATTCACACAATAATCAATGATAGTAATTAAATAGTAAATATTATTTTTAATGTTATTTGAATCATAAAAAATTATTGAGTAATTGATGCTAACTTAAACTTTATATAAGAGTGAAGTTTATTTTAAAAAATCTCTTTCAAAACTAAAATTAACCAACATACATCTATTTTTTTTAAAAATTATGTTAGTTTTGAACTTTTCATTACATTACGAGAATACGTAAGTTGAAAGTTAAGCCAAAATATATATATTTTTTGTAAATTAGTTTGTTTCCTTTGTCAAAAGAAGTTAAACAAATATTTTTAAGAGTATTAATAAATTTACACAATTAATTTAGAATAACTATTTTATAATTAGTGTATCAAGGGTATTATATGATTTAGTTTTCACCTTTCTCTATATAATTAGTTCTTAAACTTAACTTGGTTTCCAAAGTTATTTTTTTAAACTTTTTTTTAATTTAAATAAAGTTAGTGATAACTTTACTTTTAAAATTTTTTATTTTTGTCATCTCGTTACAATTTAGATCTTGACAATAGATATGCATAAAAATGTTGAGGTTGAAAGAGAGCAAATCATATTTGAAGAAAAGGCATCAAACATTCAAGTAGCTAGATAGGGAGCTTACAAAATTAATCCTTTCAAAAAATAGAGTATTTTGATCTATTATATAGGGGTGGATTTGGAAGCAACTTTCTTTCGTCATTTATAATTAATTGTTAATGTAATATTGCATTATGTTTGGTATGTTGAATAATGATTCATTCTATGCTCTATTCCATGAAATATGAATTCTTATTTTTGTTAAAAAAAATGAAATTTTTATTTTGTTCATGTCTCATTTTATAATTAAGAATTACATCCTTCTAGTCTATTTTGAGTGTCACTTTGGTAAAAAAAAATTTGGTCCATTAAGAGCTATGAAACATGGACACGTTGTTTTTGAGACGTATCCGTGTCAAGTATATGAAAACACTCATACGACACATATGTTCTATATGTCAGAATGTATCATATTAAAAAAGTTATTTTTTTAATTTAGATACTTCTCAGACATATTTAGACACTGCTTAGATATGATTCATTAATATATATTTTTTAAAAATATTAATTTTCATGAGTAACGTTCAATTAGTAAGTCCGTAACTCACCTAAGCTTAATCACATGACTGACGTCTCAAGCCACTATTTTCACATATCAGTATTTTAAATTTTATCTTTTTACATGTTACTATTAGACTTCTAAGTGTTTTCTTTTCACACATCACTATTTTCATCTTCTCCTTCTACTTCTGCTCGTACCAAGCAGCCCACTTCATCGTCATCGAAGTTTGCCTCATACCAATGTTCCCCCTAGTTAATCTTTTTTTTTATGCACATATATTTGTATATGATTAGTTCTATTAGGAGAATTTGATTTAAAAGTTTTTTTAGAAAATGTTAATAGAAATTATGCTTCATATTTTTCAAGAGAGATTTACTAGGTAACAAATATTGACATATATGACATATATTAAGATATTGTAAATCTTCAAGTTTATAGAAATGATATTAATAAATTATAAATCTTTTTTCTTAAATTTTGTAATTATATATATATATATATAAACTAAGTTCTTTAATTTATTTTGATATTAATTTATATATATATATATAAAACATGTCTCATGTCTATAATTTTTTAAATTTAGTGTATTCTTATGTCTTTATTGAGTCATGTAATCTCAGATTCTGCTTTATAGATTAAGAGTTACATTTTCGCATACTAATAAAGTATTAATTGTTATTTTTTTATCTGTACCTTTATACTTTAATAATTGCATACTCATAAAAATTAAATAAATATAATAAACTAGAGTAATTAATTAAAATAAATAAAAGTAACTTAGTAAAATATTTTTATAATTAAGATTTGATTTAATATTTTTTAAGTCTTATCTGTTACATCAAAATGACATTTAAAATAGACCAAAAAGAGTAACATTTATTCTGTTTGGTAGTTTCATGTTTTATGAAATGATATTTATTACACTGCAGTACCTTTAATTTAATAAAATGAAAATCATTATCTTTTCTTAAATTTAATTTATCAAAAATTAGTTGTTTTAAGAGAAAAGTCGATCATCCTTTCACATAATTAAGGATATGAAACTGAAACTCAATAGAAGTATGAAAAAAAAAAACTGAATAGCATGTTAAATTAATATTTGAATTAAAGTTTTATATTTAGTATTCTCTGTTGTGTTCATGTGATTTGCTAACATGTAACATGTTTTCTTTGACTCGATAGTTGACACTTTTTTATTGAGTTGGTTCTTCTAAAGAGGAAATCATTTTATAAAAAAATGTGAAACTATAATCATTAATGAGAAAGTTAAGGAATCAAATTTTTAAAACTTTATAGTTTATTATATATATGCATAATTTATTATGATCTCAATTATTAATTTTCTCATTAACAATTATAATTCTTTACTTTTCTCTATATAATAAACTCTTTACTTTAGATGAATAAAGTCTATTCGTTATATATCTAAATAACATTTTAAAAAATGAGGTTATGAGAATAGTTTCTTCAGTTTCATTTAATTTAATTATTTTAAAATAATTAAAAGTATAACATTCAAAGAGAAATTGTTTATATTTATTAATCTTTTACTAATTAACACTGTATTTAATGATAGGTAATGAAGAAAATAGAAAAGAAATGAAAGGAACAGAAATAACTTCTTTTATTTGAGAATTTTAAAATATATAAGAACAGAACAGAACATATGAGAAATCATTTTCTCCATCTTTCTCTCAAATACTTAACTTTTGTTTCTTCTAAAATTGAGGTGAAATGAGAGGAACGCATGAATAATTCTATTCCATTAATAAAATTTTCAAATAAAAAAAATAAAAATTATATTCTATTCCTTTTCTTTTCTTTTCACTCTATTTTTATCTTTTCTGTTCCATTATTTTAATAAAAAATATCAAACATAAAGTAACGTAGCCTTATAGGTATAACTAAAAGACTAACTTCCTAGGTATTGTTGTAACTAAAAGGCCTTCTTAAGGATTGCCTTATCCAGAGTTTGAAATTTGCTTCTTTCCGTGAAAAGGCGCTTACCACAATTTGTCAACTTTTATTGGTAACAAATCATGTACATAAAATTAAATTTTTTAACTTATAAAAAAAATTAAAATTTATTAATCTCACAAATTGCCTTTGCTATGGGCCAGATAAGTTTCATTGTTAGAGATATATTAAAAGTCATTTAATTCATGTGCTTTCACTTAATAGTTTAAACTTTTAAAAGAGATAATTCATATATAATATGGTATCAAAGTTTGTTTCAATCTTGATTTTTGGTCACTCATAGGTATTTAACCCTATAAACTTCATACTTTAGATCTCTAATCCTAAGGATAAAGGGGATGTGCTAATATCCTACATTGACTAAATATATAGATAAAATACTATTTATAATGATTTGGATAATTTTTCTCTTAAATTAGCTTTTGAAGTTTATTTTATCTCTAACACCTTGATGAAATCCCGGCCATCATGTCATGTTGGCTCAAGCAGTTTGGTCTAGATATATTAATAGTTTGTACTTCAATTAAAAAAAAGTTTGATATACATCATTTTACGATAAAATCAAAATGAATATGTACAAAATATATGAGATGACATAAGTAAAAGTGAATGTGGTTAGAATTAGTAATTTTAATTTCACATAGTAGAAAGAATAATAGCATGTCACCTTTCAGTTTTCAAAGATTTCTCCTTTTTTTGTTTTTGGAAGGGAATCAAGGGCCTCGCCGCCTCCATCGATCATGCTCCAAACGGAAATTTGCTTCAGCCCTAAACGTGGGTCCAGTTTTTTCATTTATAATTATTTATTTAATATATTAAAAATATGAGATTAATTTTTATGTACAGTATAAAGATTTCTACATTATCAAGTCAAACAATCATATATTACTATATTTTTGATCAGGAATCATATATTACTATATATATAACTTTAAGGTAATTATTATAAAAATTAAATATTTTTAATAATATAATAATATATAATTAGATAATAATATAAAAAACTTTTACACTTATAGTACTTCAAATTAAACATTAAAAATATTAGTGTAGTGCCTATTAATAGTAAAATTATACTATATACGCACTTATATACATATTATTTTATAAGATTTTGTTAACAGGTGTCATAAGAAATCTAAAATAAAAAGTTTTAAATAAAAAATAAGACAATCAATGCATTAGAAACTGGAAAAGTTTTATTTTTTACCTTGTTTTTATCTAAAAAATTTATTTTAACTTTTTTAATAAGTGCCTTAAGTAAAAATCTATTTTATATTTATATAATTTTTATTATTTACTTATAGTATATTTACCTTATTTTTTATATCCTTACACTATGATTCTAGCACATATTACTAGTATGAGGAGGTGTATTCTTAAAGATGTCCAACAAAAATGATATTTGCACGTTAAATTTTTTTATCATTTTTACACTTTACTTATTTGAGAAAATAAAGGTATAAAAAATGTGTGTTAAAATATATATTTTTTATTTTATTATCTGAAATGAAAATGACAGTAAGAATGATGTAATTTTTTTCGTATTTTTCTTATCATTGGAGAATCATTTAAGACCCTTCCATGGTCATATATAGGTTACAAGGCCGCTTGTTATGTGTCAAATCTGAAAGGTTCTAAAATTTTCATTTCTTGGTCATTTTGAGTGATTGTTGATTCATATTAAACATACACAAATCTAATTTCAAATGGCTTACATATATGCAGAAAATTACATAGAATTCTCAAGATGTAGCCGAAAGAGTGCATTAAGCCCATATTCTTTTGATTAATCTAGATCAACCAACTACAAAAATACATATCTATAGTTGTGTATTAACTCACTCATCGTGGACATTATATGGATTTAATTCTTCGGATGTCTAATTTAAAGTAAGATTATAGGTCCATTGAATGCTAAAAGAAGCCCCAACTATATGTACAACTTTGTTACTCTTAATCCACTAAAATTTAGCCCTTAAAATCTCTGGTAAAAAAGGAACTCAAACCTATGGGTTGAGCATGAAGCTAAACTAGCTAGCCATTTCAAGCCTAGACAACCCACATAATCATTTTCAATTTTTAGACCTCCTATCAGCCAAGTTCTTATTCTCAACTTTTCATCTGGGCAAGATCTCAATTAAAAGAGCGTACTACTCAAGTAGCCCAAAGAAATCGTAGATACCAACTTACCATATCTATTCTGACATTTATCAATGCAAATAACATATTAATCAGGCAATGATTCATAACATTCACACACAGATTTAATGGCAAAGAACTCAAGTACAATAAAGTGGACTACAAATGTCATCACATTTCAAATTATGCATTAAGTTTTCTTGTTTCCAGTAATACTTTTCAATGGGATTCATATCCAAAAGTAAATCATCTACTACAATATTTACCACTTACACTAAAGTGAGACATAACGACATGAAATAAAACAACTGAATAACTGAGTAAATCAAACCAAAACAAGAAGCGAGAAAACGTAGCAAATAACAAAGGAGCAGACACTATACCCAGAATCCATTTTCCAGTGGCGGGCATTGAAGAAAAAAATCGTAGTTAGTATCGAGTAAAGTCAAAATACTTGATATAGACTTGAATATCTTCCAAGTCAAAATCAACCAGTGCCACACTTGCAAACCTAGACACATCCCTTGCTGATTTAGAAAGCTAGCTGTACCAACAATGTGCCACAAATGAAAACGAACTACTTTGGAATAGTGCAAAATTTTAAAACAAATTATGGGTTACAAATAAAAATTTGATTTTTAATACAAAACAAAACTATAAGTCACAGATGATGATGAAAACCAATACATGGCTCCTACGTTGAACCCATAAATTATTATCGGACGAGGATCATTTTATCCTCATTCCTCATGAAAATATGGATTTGAATGATTGGCTCCATTGACCATTGGTTTTGAAGTCAAACAGGAGGTTTCGTCACTTAGAACCATTCAGGTTTCATCATTTTTGGGTTTGAACTTATATTAATTAGTGTATATGGTTTTATAAAATAAGTTAAATGGATAGCGTGATTTTTTTTTGGAAGTTGATATCATTATGTAATCAAAAAAATTCTTAAATAAAATTGTGAGATTTTAACCTAAAACTAATTGGCATCAACTGAAGTAGCTCAATAGGTATATAAACCGCACCCAGAAGATTGAGATAGGCGATGTGAGATTCTAACACTCTAACAACCCAGCCACAAATGTTTGCACGGAACAGGCGAGCCTAACAGAATAGCCGACTGAACAAGTGGGCCTAGCGGAATAGCCGATGGAACAAGTGGGCCTAGCAGAATAGGCGACGGAGATGTGGTGTCAGCAAGTGCTCGACACTCTGCTTCAGTAGTGGAGCATGTAGTTAAAGTCTATTTCTTGCTTCGCCATGAAATAAGTGCATCACCAAGATCAATACAGTAGCCAGTGGTGGATCAGCGATCAGTGCGATCTCCACCCCAATTAGCATTAGAATAAACCTGGAGGATCAGAGAGGAGTTAGCTGAGAAATGAAGCTCATGAAACAAAGTTCCTTTTTATATACCAAATAATACGAAGAACAACAGCATAGTGAGTAGTGCACGGAGCTGACATAAACTGAATGACTAAATGAGCAACATATGAAATGTCTAGATGAATAATAGTAAGATAAATCAAACTGCCAACCAACTGTCGATAGAGAGTAAGATTATCAAGTATAGTACCATCCAGGGGTGTAAACTTGACATTAGGTTCTAGAAGAGTGGACTTGGTGCGGCTGTAGGTGAGACCGACTCGAGAGATAAGATCCGAGGCATATTTAATTTAGCTTGAGACAGAGAAATGTCATCAGTAGAAGAAATGATTTCATGACCTAGAAAGTAACTGAGAGATCCTAGCCCTTTCATATCAAAATGTTGACTCAAGAACTATTTAAGCTCGGTAATACCAAGAGTATCATCACCAGTAATAATCATATCATCAACATAGAGAAGTAACATAATAGTACCTCTATCAATTTTGCAAGTAAACAGAGCAAAATCATGGGCATTGGAGGAAATGCCAAACTGACTGATAGTGCTGTGAAACTTGACAAACCAAGCTCAAGGTGCTTGTTTAAGATCATATAAAACATTTCAAAGACGGCAAACCTTATTTGGTGGACAAGTGTAACCAGGAGGCAAACACATATAAACTTTTTCTTCCAAATCAGCATTAAAAAATGCATTCTTCACATCCGTCTGATTTATAGTCTATTTCTAAGTGACTGCAATAGCAAGGAGAGTACAAATTGAAGTGATGCGAGCAATAGGTGCAAAGGTCTTCTCATAATCAATGTCATATTCTTGAGTGAAACCTTTGACAACCAAACAAGCCTTATAGTGCTCAATAGAGCCATCATAATGAGTCTTGATTTTGAACACCCATTTATATCCCACAAATGTCTTATCAGAAAGAGAATCAATAAGGTTTTAAGTATTATTGTTCTCCAAAACCTGCAACTCTTCTTGCATAGCATGCTGCCAATGAGGATCTGTGGAAGCTTCTTGATAGGACTGAGGCTCGTGTAAGTGAAGCATGGCAAAAAAATAATGATAATCATGAAGATAGATAGGCTGGGTTCTTATCCTAGTTGGACGCTCAGAAGAAAGAGGGGGTGCAATGATAGGTGAGGGATCTACGTCTGGAATGACATCGTCGGGAGTGGCTAGAACATCGGAAGTGACTGGAAGCTCATTGGAGGAACCCTTGCATCAGATTCATTAGGTAAGAGATCAACAAATGAGTTAGTGAAAAGAGGAGTCGAAGTGGAAGGGAATGATTTGAACTGTAAGAGTGAGGAGAACATAGTGCCTTCCTAGAAGACGACGTGACGGGAGATACGAATGCGTTGAGAGATTGGATCCCAACAACAATGGCCTGTATGTTCAATGTCATAACCATAAAAGCAACAAAGACATGGCCAATCTTTTTGCTGGATCAGACGGAACTGATTGGTGAAATTGAACAAAGATGCATATCGGGGATGTTGGATCAGGCGAAACTGATAAGAGATGCGAGATCAGGCGAAACTGATTGGGAGTGCAACGAAAGAGCGGAGGAGTGCAACGGAAGAGCGCGACGAAGACGTGCAATGGAGGAGCTCACCAGAGACGGAGTCAACTATGAATAGGAGAGAGAAAGTGACGACGGAGAGATAGAGAGAAGAAGTTGGAAAGAGGACACGACATGAGAGGTGACTAATTAAAATTCCAAATTTTCGGGAACTATGCAGCCGAATAGTGATGTGACAGGTTACGGAGGATGATACCTCTTTAATATCATGTGAGATTCTAACCTAAAACTAATTGGTATCAAGTGGAATGACCTACCATATACATAAACTGTATTCGGAAGATTGAGGCAGACGATGTTGGATTCTAACACTCTAACAAAAACTTTTTATCAAGACACCCAAATCAATATTTGTACATGTATTATTTTTCTTTTAGGGCTTCTTGCAAGTAATCAATCAATTTCTTCATGATTTTAAAAATTAAGCTGACCAATTTAACTGCTTATCATATATAAATTGTTCAAAATAAAAAATTCTAATTAAACCCGATACTGGTCCATTGAGTTGGACGACCCAATTCTTTTCTTTTTTAAAGAAAAATGATGTTCTTATATCATTTTTCTTGATACACTACTTTTTACACTATTTTTTAATAGTTATAATTAAATAAAAAAATTAATAAAAAAAGTGATATAATTAATGGTATAGAAAAATAGTGTAAAAAGTAATGTTAGATAAAAATGATGTAAAAAAATCATAATTGTTTTTTAAAATTTCAAATTCTACCAAAATGGCATTGTTTAAAGCTTAAAAATTAAAAGGAAAAAAAAAAGACGCCCATAACAAGCCACACGTGAGAGGAAGATTTAATGGCGCCACAAGATAAGAAGGCCTCTCTTTCAATTTTATAGATATTGGTCAGTAGAGTGCTTTAGATGTTCCTTGAGGTGGGACTTCTATACAAAGTTTTTTACTGTATACTGGTGTACTTTGAAAGCCATTAGATGTCGGACTGCTATAATTCTAATGCATACTCAAGGGCCAAAATAGAAAGACAGCACAGTAGTAATAATATATTAATTATTCTTACATAATTTTTTCTCTTTGCTTTATTTTTTCCCCAAAAATCACTTATTTTCTTTCGTCCATTATACACTATTTTGCCTTCTTTTCTTAGGATTTGTTAATCAAGCCCAGTTGGAGGATATTGAATTTCATTCTAAGATAGTATAATATATATTTATGTCAATTTTTATTTATTTAGTTAGAATTTATAAAATTATATTCTAATTTGACTATTAAATCTTGAATCAGATTGGTTTAATTTGGTTTTTAAAATCTTAGATTTTTTATATATCTTTTGAAAGATATGTAATTTAAATTTATAGTGTTTTAAATTCAGTATTAATATGCTCAGTATGTGATTTAATCTTGTGATATTAGAGCATGTTATACTAAATTTAGAATCCATAAAATACTATTTAAAAAACCCTCAAATTGGCTGAAATTTTGGGATTTAGGGTTTTCTAAAACATCAATTCTTGATCCAACCGTTTAGGACTTGATAGTTGATTCGGTTGACAAAAGATTGTGTGTTTTGTTCTCTATAATATAAGGACTTAAACTTTTATACATATAATGCATCAAAATTAAATTTTTAAACTTATATGATTCTTGCTGATTGAAGTCCTTTGCACCTTTAAGTTATGAACAGTGAAGGTTGGTTTTTTGGGTCATTGTGCATTGAAAACTGTTTCTTCACGTGTTTGTTCGATGCTTCAATATGTTTTTTTGTTAGTTGGAATGAGTTTCCTGTTGAAACTGAATCTGAACCATGGATGAGAGGGGCTGAGGAAGCTGTTTTTTAGAGCTTGGCTCGCTGAAAATCATGAGAGGAAAAAGTTTTCTCCTTGAATCTCATGTTGTGTTCGCTTGGGATTGCTTCTGGCTATCTTTGGCTCACATCTTGAGCATGTTCATGCCATTTGCTTGGATTAAGGTTTTCCATGGCCGGTGTGTAACGGCCAGCGGGAGGAACAAGATTATGGTCTCCCAGCTGATCCAGATCCACTGGGTTTGACCCGCTTTCTCTGCCCACGGATCAGGTTATCCAGTTTTCAATTTTTGGATTTTTTTAAAAAATAAATAAATAAATAAATAAATTGAGATGCTTGTCACAGCGCAAGAGCTGTGCTGGCCAGCAATGTAGGGTGAACATCAAATGCTGTGTTCTTGATGTGCCGTAGGGACATAAAAGAAGAAAGGACAAATGATGCGCAGCCTGTTTTTTTAACTTTTGATTCCTTTAAATGTGATGCAAGGTCACATCAAAATAATAATAAAACTTTACTTGCAAAACATAGAATTATGTTATTTGTGTTAGCCAAAAGTTTTTAACTGATGTGTATATTTGATTTTTGTCAAGAAGATTATTTGTGTAGAATTTTAAAGAATTATCTTTGAGTAATTGAGGACAAGATGTCAAGATGCTGGAAAAAAAATGAGATATTCATGAGTTACCTAGAAGTTTTGTTGTAATAAGATTTATGAATTGTAGCCTACATAGAGTTATATTTGAAAGATTCAAGTTTTTGAAGATTCATAAAAATAATTTAAGAGATACTATGTGATGAAGACTTGAAGATTCCTAGGAAGGCAAAAGTATTAAATTGAGGAAGCTGGACAATGAAGAAATAAGTAAATGCTTCTACTTTTGAAGGTTGCAAAGTGTTAATTCTTGAAGAAATAATTTTTCAAGTATCTTAGAAGAATTGAAAAATGACAAGATATTTGGGAACACTACAAGAAAAGTCGTAATTCGCAAAGGATAAATCTGTCACAAATAAGATAAAATCCACTGCAAATTGTCAATTTGTGGTGGATTTGCGGTGGATTCGTGACCGACGCAAAAATCGTCGTTGTAATATAGTTTGCGGCAGATTTAGTTTCTGCTGCAAATTTTACTGCGACTAAATCCGCCCCAAAGCCGCCACAAATCTCTCCGGTGATACGCTGACTTTTGGTGCCTGAAATGGGGTGTTGCGATAGATTTTTCCGCCGATAATATGTGGCGGAGTTTTTCACCAATAATTTGCGGTAAATTTTTCCGCTGCTAATATAGGTATTTCCGCCACTAATTGCTATGCGAATTTGTGGCAGATACAAAATTTCTGGATTAGAAAAAATATTTAAAATAAATGTTTAAAAACTTCAATTACAATACAAACAGTTTTTACATATTCAAATCTTCCTATCAATGCATCTAATTAATTCATAAGACAATCATAACAAATTATATTACTTAAACAAAGTTTGTTCAAATACAACCTGATCCATAGAAAAGTTTAAAAGAAATATAACAATCCATATGTCACTCAAACATCAATTTCAATCCATATCCTCATCATCACTGTCATCTTCATGATCATCTTCAGTATCTTCATTGTCTTCTTCTAATAAAGGCTGTTGTTGGCTTGACTATTGCTAGCTTGGCTGAGTGCCATTAGATTTTAAATATGATTTCAACAAATTACCAATTTGTTTATTCTGTTGACGCTGGTATCAGTGAAATCACATTTTCCACTCAAAATCACGTTGTTGGTTCTACTGCTCCATTTGCTGTTGAATCTCCTGAACCCGTTGTTGGCTCTGCTGCTCGATTCACTATTGAATCTCCTGAACCCGATCCTCCATCTCCTACTATAACTGCTCCTTAACCTGATTAATATATGGGATAAAAATTCATCAATTCATTCCACAACTCATCTCCAAACCCACAAAACTTGTAATAAGCTTTTCTTTTATGGGATAAAAATTAATTAACTAACAATACGAAAAATTAAAAAATTTGACTACATCCAGCAAGATGATTAATCAAAATACGAAAATCAATTAATAAAAAATGTTGCAGCTATTACTTAACTTGATTAATAACGTGCTTAAGAACTTGACTCGATCCAAGCCTTGAGGAGGATGACTCTCTATGATCATAGATAGATGCTTGAGAATCAAGGCCATAAACACGACCCTTTCTTTATCCTGCCAACATTTTTAATCCAAAACTCTCGACTGGTCAATTATGTACCAGATGGTCCTTCTTCAATTGAGCACTGAGAAAATTGTTCAACCTCCTTAACTTTGAATTCCTCTTAAAGATGGAAATAAAAAATATCTTATGATTGTTGATATAAAATGAGTTAATATTAAATTTTATAAATTCAAAAGAAATACTAACATATGCATTCTTAGCTTTTGTAGAAACCCATTCACGGTCTACTTTTTTCAAATGTACGTGACGTAAGGTCTCATCAACTGTGGGCTCTCTACCCCAAGCCTTAGCCTGTAATAATGAGAAAAAAAGTCAATAACAAAATAATAAAACATATTACTAAACAATTAATGATGACAGTTACCAATTTCTGCGCATGGGTGCCTGTAGAAATGCAACCATCAATGTGCAAGCATCCACCAGTGTCAGAAGCACAATTCATCTTTACTTGTTGACATTTCTCCTTATACACACTTCTAGCCCAATGCCTGCATAGGTCTTCATATATGCCTTCTCCAATTCAAAAAAGTCTTTCATTTAAGTTGTGTGCCTGTCCTAGCAAACCTGATAGTCTCTTCGAAATACGACTATTATATGCCTTCCACATATGGTTATGATGCTGAGGCATCCACCAAACATAACCCTTCAAAAATATTATGTAAACAACGTTAAAGTTAAAAAATTGCACTATTACAAAACAAAAAAGCATAATTAAACAAATAAAAAATGATACATACTTAAAACTCTCGAAACTACATTTCTCTAGTATCCTTAGGTATTTCTCCCCAACATATCCAAGGATAATTATACCTAGATCGTATAACCTTGGTAATGGCATCAATAGCAGGTTTAGATGATAGAAACCTACGATACAATTTAAAAAATAAAGTAAATATTCTCAACAAAAAATTTGAATGTGCATAACTACAAATGAATAGCAAATAGTTGTACACATACCCAAAATCACCATCTGGCTCAACAAATGTCTTGTTTCTTTGATTTGTTGCTTCCCCATTGGTAACAAATGGTGTAGAAGAATTAGGAACAAAAGAATCATGAGTATCCGGTGACTCACGGGTACTCGGTGGCTCACGTATAGGTGACCCCGAATCATATGTTGTACCATGCAGTGTATGGGAAGTATGTGACGTTCGCTAGGATCCAAGTGTGGGTATCGTACTCAGAAGATGGTGCTTGATGCAAAACAGTATTAGGTGATATTGTAATTGGGGTGGAGATGATCCTGACGATTGCCCCCTAGGTGGCCTCTCTAAATTGATTCTAAGACGTCTAGTGGGTTACTTCTCCTTCTCCTGCCCTTTCCCCTTATCTCCTTATGACGATGACATCTACACAAATAATAAAAATATAATATAAATATAATGGAAGAACACAACACAATAATGTACAATTAGTAATTACAACATATTAATGTAATTCTATACTCACAGTTATGAGGAAACATTGTCCTCATCACTATTTGTTTCATATTCATTATTGGAAGATGTTTCATCATCATCGTCATTAAAATTTTTTTCTTCTTCATCATTTTCATGTTGTCTACTACAACCAACATTTTCAACTACATCAAAAACCTCATTAGTGTCTTGCAAGTGGTAAATGAGATCCACATCAACAATTGGATCCACAGGAGTCATAGTATCATATTGGGATACAATTTCTTGGGCACTTTCAATTTTAACTCGACCTCTTGCCTTGGTCTTTATTACCACCCAACATTGGACCTTATCCTTTTTCTTTTCAAGATAAGAAACGTAATACATTTGTCTTGCAGAGGAAGCAAGGATAAAAGGATCAAACCTCTCATATTGTCTAGTGTGTCGAATCTCGACAATCTTATAATCTTTGTGAACTCTTGTACCACTATTAATCATAGGATTAAACCATTCACATTTAAAAAGAACAACCTTATTTTTTGGTTCCCCGGGATGTTCTAACTCAACCACATCTTTTAGTATTCTATCATAGTCATTTTCATCTTTACCATTAGTTGAGCCTTTAACACACACGCCACTATTGATTCTTTTCTTCCCTTCTGACCAAGCATTTATGTGAAATTTATATCCATTGACAAAATACATTGGCCAAGATGTCAAACATCTACTAGCCCCCTATGCCAAATCATGCAAGTAAGAATTATTCACCATATTTTGTGGATTGTGAGCCTAAAAAATTATATAGTTAAAGTTAATGATCTAAATCATATATAATGATTGGGAAAGTTAATTTAGTAATGTTTAAATACTTATATAACTTCTGAACTACTCTATAAAATCTGCATTAATTCTTTCATTTGAATGTTCCTCAGGAATGTTGAAATACTGTAAAAAAACACTTAAAAATTAAAAGTTTATGATTTGATTATTAGTGAGCAATACATTTGAAATTTAAATTAAATTAATAGTACTACTTACTTGAGGTATGATTCAACTTCTTCACAATTTAGCAAGATGTGCAATGTCGCAGATTTAATCTCAGCATCATTTAACCATTGTTTTTTTTTTTATGTTCCATAACCTCAATCAAGTTGATTAAAAATTGACAAAGTCAATTCCATTGACATATTTTCATCTGTATCATCATTTCGTCCAACTCTAGTTTTTATTGACTTAACATAAGACTCAAAGTAAAATGAATAGAAATGAGATATCTCTTGAATCAAATAAGCTTCACAAATAGAATCTTCAACCCGAGCTTTGCTCTTGACTGTTTTCTTTATCTTGTTTAAGTACCTCTCGAATGGATACATCAATCAATACTGAACTAGACCCTACTCTTGCTTCATAAGGTAAATGGACTGGTAAATGTTTCATAGAATCAAAGAAACTCAGTGGAAATTTCCTTCCCAATTTACACAAAATCACCAGAATGCTCTGTTCCATTTGGAGCATGTCTTTTTCCCTCAAAATCATTGAGTACAAGTCTCTTAAAAATTGACTCAAATCAGTCAATGACTTCCAAATTTGATGTGGCAACAAAGAAAAAGCAACTAGAAGCAAACTCTCCATAAACATGTGACAATCATGACTCTTCATCCTAAATAATCGTAATTGATTCATGTCCACACATTTGGACAAGTTTGAAGCATAACCATCTGGCATTTTTAAATCTTACACCCATTCACAAACAATCTTCTTCTACTCTTTTGTAAAAGTATAATTAGCCTTTGGTTTCATGATCTTATCATTTGGCAAATCGATAAGCTTCAATTCTTGTTGTTGACAATATTCTTTTAAGTCCATTCTTGCCTTCACATTATCCTTTGTTTTGCCCTTAACTTCCATAACAGTGTTGAATATGTTATCAAAGACATTTTTCTCAATATGCATGATATCTAAATTATGCCTAATTAAATTGTCCTTCCAGTATGGTAACTCTCAAAATATGCTCTGCTTAGTCCAATTGTGATAAACACCATACCCATGTTGTTTGCACGACTGCATTTCAGTTATTTTACTAAAGGCACTAACAATCTTACTTAATTCATGCACAGATAATCTTAGTGGAGACAAATCAGCCACAACAGTTTTATTCTTAAATGCATTTTTATTTCTTCTAAACAAGTGATCAAATGCAAGAATTGACGATGACAGTCAAATCATGAATTTTTCCCCCATGCTTCAAAGTGAATGCTTTTGTTTGATCCATGTAATATGGACATGCTAATTTACCAACAGTCATCCATCCAGACAACATTTCATATACAAGAAAGTCATTTATTGTCCACACCAATGCAGCCCTCTTCATAGAATTTTGTTTGCTTGACATGTCATAAGTTAAAACATCCGCTCATAAAATTTTTAGTTCATCGATTAATGGTTGTAAATAAACATCAATATTACTCTTGGGATTGTGAGGACCAGGAATAATGCATGTTAGGAACATGTATGGGGCAGTCATATACATTTCTGGAGGCAAATTATATGGAGTGACTATCACAGGCCAACAATGCATGTTAGGAACATGTGTGGGGCAGTCATACACATTCTGGAGGCAAATTAGATGGAGTGACTATCACAGTTCATCGATTAATGGTTGAAAATAAACATCAATATTGCTCTTGAGATTATGAGGACTAGGAATAATGCATGTTAAGAATATGTATGGGACAGTCATACACATTTCTGAAGGTAAATTAGATGGAGTGACTATCACAGTTCATCAATTAATGGTTGAAAATAAACATCAATATTGCTCTTGGGATTGTGAGAACCAGGAATAATGCATGTTAGGAACATGTATGGGACAGTCATACAGATTTTTGGAGGCAAATTATCTGGAGTGACTATCACAGGCCAACAAGAATAAGGAGAAGCAAATTGATAGTAAGGAATGAAACCATTGGCACACAAACCAAGCCTAACATTTCTAGGATCAAATGCAAATTTAGGGTATGTCCTATTAAAATGCTTCCATGCTTCACCATCAGATGGGTGAGACATCTCCCCCTCCTTCCTATTATTTTCAGTATGTCATCTCATGTGTGCAGATGAGCTCATAGAGGAATACAACCTCTTGAGCCTAGGAATAAGAGCTAAATAATGCATTCATTTCACCGAAATTTCATTATTATTTCTATTACTGATTTTACGAAGTTTGTATCTTTCAGCACCACAAAACCTACATTGTCTGGCATTATCATTGTATAACATATAACCATTTACACAAAAATCTATTTTGCTTGAAGCAAGCCCGAGTTTAGCAACTAATTTTTTTTGTTCTATAGTAATTCAGAGGAATTTGTGATCCTGGTGGAGCAACCTTTCTTAATATCTCCATAAATTAATCAAAACATGCATACGTTACATTATAATCAAATTTGAGGCTTAACATTCGAACTGCCAAGGATAACTCAGAATGAGTTTCGCAGTCAGGCCATAATGGTTGACTTGAAACATTTAATAGATCATAAAACTCTTCGGCCTCTAGATGTGGAGGCTCCTCAACATTCTATTGAAAATGACTCCTAAAATTCCCAAAGTCTGTTCCAGCTGCATCACAAACCATATTTTGATATCTATCAACTATTTCTTCCCCCTCTAATATAGGACTATTAGCAGTGTTCACATCAGAGTTTATATCTACACAAATTGGATCAAGCTCTTCCTCTCCATGATCTGTCCAATACCAATAGCTAGGTTTGAATCCTTTTTTATACAAGTGAAGTTTCACAATATCAAGTTTCAACAATTTCCCACTATAACACATCAAACATGGACATCTAATTGTTCCTTCACTTAAGTAATGGAAAGATCAACATGCATAATTCACAAACTCTTCAACTCCATATACAAATTCTTGTGTGTGTCCTCTAAGACTCGAATAAGTCCTATTATATATCCACCTACGATTTTCTGGAATTACCTTTTTTTACAATGATAATTTTACACTTAAATCAAAATACAAAATGTAAAATGCACAACATATGTATAATAGATAATACAAAATACATGTATAAATATTTCAATCTAAATAATTATTATTTTTATAATCCTCATCTTTCTTAACATGGTATGACCCTATCCAATTCGAGAAGATACTTTTTCAGCACTTGGTTGATAGTACTCACAAAAATCATATATTGTATATTGACAAAATTTCAGCAGCATTTTCCATTGGTCTCCAGGTGCGCGACTTAAAATCCGCCTCAAAAATGCATTTTTCTTGTAGTGGAAGACTTTAAGACTCTATGTGAGGAAGCAACTTAAGGAACAAATTGTTGAAGATGTATGTAAATTGAAGATATGTTTGCTCAAAATTCCACCAACAAATTGATGTAAAAATTCTATGATGAGCCAATAGAATGAACTGCTTGATGAAGACTATGAGATGTCTCATACTAATGCGAAAAGTTTTAAACCAAATGAGCCCAGAGCTTTCATGAAATGTTCCTAAACTATCCCAAAGGTTTGCAACGTTTAGAAAAGAGACAAAAAAGAAAAAGAAGGCATCCGGACCAATCAAGATGCAAGCTTTTGCAAAATATCTCACTAAAGGACAAATTCCTTTTTAAAGTTGTCCTTTGCATAGCAAAAAGAGGGGCCTCCAACGTCTGTATCATTTTTCTTTAAAAAGATAGCTACTTGGAGAAGACAATATGAGACACACCAGAAGAAGAGAAAAATGTAATCTTGAGATTTATTTCATCCATCTTCTTGTATTAATATTTTTTAGCTTATTTGAGAGCATACACACTAGAGAGTGTTCAAACATTTCTTTAATCTCTTGTAAAGCCCTTTAAGGGTGTTTGTTCTAGCTCGTGAGCTAGAGAGTTTGGTCTGAGAGTGACCATGAGGTTCAAGATTAAGAGTTTTGGTGCATCTAGCTTAGAGAGGCTAGGGGATTCAAAGACTACTTAGTGATTGAATAGTGGAAAAATCTCACATTGGGTGGGGACTGGATGTAGACTCCATGTTGGAGATCAAACCATCTGACCAACCTTTTATCTTCCCTTTCTCATTTTATTTTTTTATTGCTTATTTGATCTAATTAATTTGTTGTGTGTTAAATTGTGTTTCAATTAAGCATCTCATCATGTTTGATAAGCTGTCTCATCGTATCTAATAAGTCATATTATCTCTGTGTGTTATTTTCTAAAATTTACTTTAACTGTTGGTTCTATTATTAAGCATCTTAACTTTACACAAAAGATATTTTATCTCTATCGGAATTACGTTCAATTTTGTAGAAGTTTATTTTACAGGTGCCTTGATTCAACCCCCCATTCTTAAGGCTTGTTTCACCATCAATTTGAACATCTAGAATACGACACCTAGACAATACTCTACTTACACATGCATATGATACATTCATTTCAGTATGACATACGGTATACGACAACACCCAACCACATTAACATTAGGATATGGTGTCCCGTATAGGTGTCTATACTAGGTGTTCAGAAAATATTTTTGCAACACAAAAGATGGGTAGGCCTAGGCTGGGTGGCAGCTTCTTTTCAAATATGGAAAAAGATATTTGCATATCATATTTTTGCATCCATTTTTACATATACTTACTTGAAAAAGAAAAATAACGTGCATTAAAAAATATGTTACTCTTATTTTATTGCTTATAAAGAAAATGATGTAGAAATGATGTATAAATAATATTACTTTTCAAATATTGTTGTGTTGATACGTTTTTTTTTAGTAAACCGTGTTGATAACCCATTAGGGGTTGATAGTGCTATTTCATAACGTGAAGCTAGAGTGTCCAGCTGATTAGCTGCATCATGGCATCCCATGATTATGCCTTTGGAAAAGTGTTTAATATTTATTATTATACCTATTTATAATTCCCATTCTCCCTAATTGTTAAGCTTCATTAGTATATTCTTTGAGGTGTTTGTGAAGTTATAAATGAATGAAAAGTGTTTTGGGAAATACTCTATGAATTAAAATGGTATTGCATAATGTAAAGAATTTTATACTGATATTTACTAATATTTAGTAGAGTATTTTTTTAAATGTATGTCTGACCTACATGTTTCATCCAATATAATCAACTCTTTAGCGAGTCGAGTTTGGTTGAGTTACAAAAAAAGAAAAAAAACTCCTTCAATCCAACTCAACCCAACCAACTAATTTGATGAACAAATTAGGTAAAACATATTAAAAATTCACTTAACCCACTCAATAAACATCCCTACATAAGCCTATTAGCTCTTTAACCTTAATTAATCCACAAATCACTTATGGCCCATTGACCAAATTTAGAAAGTAACACTTGGATGGTAGTTAAAGTTGATGGAAGAGAAGAGTTAATAAGGGATGCTATCAATTAATAAAGAGCTTAACAACATGGAGAAAACAAAGAGGATGAAGATTTTATGAAAGAAGGGATATTGGAGTTCTTCTCAATTATGGTAGTTAAACATGATGGAATAGAAGAGTCAATAAGGGATGCTATTAATTAATAAAGAGCTTGCCAAACTTGGAGCAGAGAAAGAGGATGAAGATATTATGAAAGAAGGAATCTTGGAGTTTTCTCGAAAATGTAATGCAATGCAAGAAGTGATGGAGAAGGACAAGATGTGAATCCAAAGAGAAACAAAGGCCATAATTGATTTTAAATTTCTTGTTTATCTTGACTTGACATTTAAATATTTCAAAACCCTTTTCTAAGTAGGTGTCTTATGATTTAGAATAGAACAAAACTTGGCTCTAATATTTTTCTTTTAACTTTTTTTAATTTCCTTTAATTACATTTTATTTGTTACTTTTAACTTCATTTAATTGAATTAATGAACACATAAAATATTTGTCACCAAACTCAAAATTGTTTGACATGGAAAATTTAGGATCAATACCAAAGGAACAGTTACTATTTTCTCTTCTTCTTTTAAAAAAAAAATAGAATTTAAGAAATTGACAGGTTGTTCATTCCACATTTAATAAGAGCATGACTCGAAGTAGCAAACAAATAAGAAAATATACAATTATTGGCATACCCAAAAATTTAATCCAATATCCCCCACTAAGGACAAGTCACACTACAAAACCTGACTCTAGGTGCAAGAAATATCCGTTGGCATTAATTATTTTCTCCCCTTTATGCAAGAAATAGCAAGTAGGTACAACAAAACCTACACGCCAAAGCTCAATGTTGCCATCAATGAGCTCAAAGATACTGATGGACGCTAAATGACTGCACACATTAGAACTTACGGTCGAATCTTTTCCACCATTAAAACTGAAGGCAACCTCTTTAGTAATGTAAGAAGAATACATTAATACATGTAGATATCAGTAGCAAACTTGACATTAATTAACAAGGAAAATCAGGTTTGAGAAGATTACTATATAGTCATTGTTCTGGACCATGGACCAGGATCCTACTCAGAAGGGTCAACCCGGCACGCGCTACATCTTACTCCTCCATTAACACCCCGGATACGTGCTGTAAGACCTCGGAATGCTTAATTCATGAAGGATCAGGGAATCAATAGATCTTCGTAACTGCCAATACGAATCTCCTTGATTCTATAACCTCTCCTCTCAATAAATGACTATAACGTCCACATTACAATAATACCTGCATTGAATACTGACTCCAATGATGCTCCATAAAGATCAATCTAAGTAAACCTAAACAAGTAACATTTTGATTGAGTAACAGACACCTTAGCATACTAGCTGACTTGAGCGTCGGAGTCCTTTTTGCAGGTACAACCCCCGCCGGACCTTGACAGTGGAACGCAGCTGCAGAAGGGAGGAAACCACCAAATCATACCTTCCACAGGTATCCTTCTGAATCCGTTCAGAACATTTGACGCCGTCTGTGGGAATTCTGATAAATTACTATTCCCACTTCCATCATGGTGAGTATGAGGCAAAATCAGCGGAGAGGAAGTGCTGCACATGCTACCCCTACTCACGGACAGGGCCCAGCGGTTCAGCGCGACCCTCCTTCCGTCACACCACCAAAAACCTCCGTTGTAAGGAGCAGGCCTGTTCTGGTAGAGACACTAAACGGGGGACATGAAACTTCAGCATCAGCTGAAAGTTCAGTCCCCTCGCGAAGGGTCTCTATCCGGGATAGACTTGTCTACCCCCCAACCGAAGAGAACAATGCAAATCAAGGTGCAAGGGTCCCAGCGCATGCCCGCTTGGGAATCCCCAACTCAGATGCTGACCATTCACATTATGAGGATAACTCGCAATCTGGAATGGCGAGAAATGAACTTCGAGAATTACTGCGCCAACAGACCACACTGATTGACAACCAACGACGTCAGTTGGAGGAACAGCGCTGCCATTTGGACAATTTAGAAAGGTTTGCGCAGGCTGGCAATGAGGGAGGTGAACGAGTCGCTGTTCAAAGGGAAACCCAACATGTCGGTGCCGGGGTCATAGAGAATAGTGACCCGGTCCCCGGCCGTCAGCAGCAATTCTCCGATGCCTTAATGACATACAGGGTTCCGAGGAACTTCAAGCCCCCGAGCAATTTAGAGCCCTACGACGGGACCACGGATCCATAAGAGCACTTGGACACTTATACCTAGTCCATGCAGCTCTACGGGTATACCCCAGAACTATTATGCCGTGCTTTCCCACTCTTCCTGAAGACGGATGCTCTTCGTTGGTTCGTGACCTTGCGGACAAAAATTACAGGATGGGGGGACCTCACGCAACGGTTCTTGTTACATTATACCACTGCCAAAGAACGACCGAAGTCAATTGATTCTCTCTCGGGAATTCGCCAAAAGAGTGACGAATCCCTGCGCGAGTACATCAAGAGATTCAGTCATGCTTGTGTGGGTATTGAAAACCTCGATGACAGGATAGCCCTCCATTACGCCAGAAATGGACTACGAATTGATTCAGACTTCTTTCGGTCACTGGCAAAAAAAAAGCCGGCCAGTTTAGATGAGTTCCACTTACGGGCAGATAAGTACGTGGAACTGGAAGAGATTACCAAGGCAAAAGAAAGCCTCGAGAAGGGTGAGTCAGTTCAGAAAAAGAATCACAATTCCGGCCAACCCCGGGATCCCTCCAAGAGTGAGCGGTATAGGCCTAAATATTCTGAGTATACTCCTTTGATCACCCCTCGAGAAACAATCTTGAAGGAGGTCCTTCAATCCGAGTTCCAGGATATCAAAAGGCCACCACCTATTAAAAAACAGTCCCAGAGGGATCATTCGAAACATTGTAGGTGGCACAACAGTTATGGCCATGAGACCGAAGATTGTTATCAGCTCCGAGATGTTATCGAGTCCCTGATCAAAGAGGGACGTTTGCAGAAGTACATTAGCGGTTTTCGTGGCGGTCAAGACCACGGAAGAGGAAGAAATCAGATACGAAGCCGAAGTCCACGGCGAAGTCCAAACCAACATCGACAAAGAACCCGCAGCCCTGCCAGAAGAAACCGAAGTCCTGTCAGAAGACCTCGAACCCCGACACACCGAGATGGGGAGAACAGACAAGGACCAAACCGGGATGCTCAAGAGGGCGGATACCGGAAAGATAGGTTAATCCATACTATCGCTGGAGGGTTCGCTGGAGGAGGAGTGTCAAATAATTCTCGAAAAAAGGCACTTCGGACGGCGATTTTAAGCGTGTCGAGTTCTTCACCAAGACCACCCACCCGGAATAGTGGAGCACCTCCCATCTCTTTTTCCGAGGATGACTACTGCGATATCATCCGGGATCACGACGACCCACTGGTGATCTCCGAAGTGATATCCAACGCCGAAGTCCGTCGAATTTTTGTGAACCAGGGAAGTTCGGCAGATATCATGTTTATGGACGCCTTTGAAAGGCTGAAATTTCCCTTGTCTGAATTAACACCATATGAAGGTGAGCTCACTGGTTTCTCGGGGGAGAAGGTCACCCCGATTGGATACTTCGACACTTTCCTGACCTTGGGTGATGATAACGCATATAGAACCGTGAAGGTGAGATTTTTGGTTGTGGATTGTCCCTCGACCTACAACATCATTTTGGGGCGTCCTACGTTGAACAATATGGCCGCTGTAATCTCCACCGCCTACCAAGCCATGAAATTCCTTAACCGGGATAATAAAGTGGTCACGGTCAAGGGCGATCAGATTGCAGCCCGTAAATGCTACAACGAAAGTCTGAAAATCAGTAGGGCATCCAGGAACAAGAAGGCACGCACACCCATTTCAACCCACCAAGTAAATGTTTTGATGACCGAACTGGATGCACGAGAAGAAATTCGAGGCACTAGACCCCAGCCCGACGGAGACTTGATCCCGTTGCAGCTTGGTGATGAACTTAGTCACACAACCAAAATTGGGGCGAACCTCGACGAGCAGGAGAAAGTTCAATTGGTAAAACTCTTGCAAGAAAATAAAGATCTTTTTGCCTGGACGTCTGGTGATATGCTTGGAATTGACCCCGCTTTCATCTGTCATCATTTATCTATTAAACGAGATGCAAAGCCGGTCTCTCAAAAGAAGAAGAAGGTTGGCCCAGAAAGGCAGCAAGTCATTGAAGGACAAGTAAAAGAACTCCTGAACGCCGGATTCATCAGGGAGATCGCATATACCACTTGGCTGTCCAACGTTGTCTTGGTTAAGAAATCCAACGGTAAGTGGAGGATGTGTGTGGACTACACCGACCTGAACAAGGCATGCCCTAAGGGTCCATACCCCCTCCCTAATGTGGACAAGCTGGTTTATAGTTCCTCCGGTTTCCAACTACTGTCTTTCATAGACGCATACTCCGGGTACAATCAGATTCCGATGTACCCCGGGGACGAGGATAAAATCGCGTTCATCACCGAAAAGGCAAGTTACTGCTACAAAGTAATGCCTTTTGGGTTGAAGAATACCGGAGCTACATATCAGAGAATGATGAACAGGGTCTTTGAGAATCAGATAGAGAGAATGCTAGAGGTCTACATCGACAATATGATAGTCAAGACCTCGGTGTCAGGATCCCATACCTTGGATTTAGAAGAAGTGTTTGAACAGCTTAGGAAGCACAATATGAGGCTTAACCCAGAGAAGTGCGCATTCGGGGTTCAGGCTGGAAAGTTTCTTAGTTTCATGTTGACACACCGAGGAATTGAGGCAAACCCCGACAAGTGTAAGGCCATGCTTGACATGCACAGCCCCCGGATTGTGAAAGAAGTACAATAGCTAAATGGGCGAATCGCGGCTCTTACGCGTTTCTTGGCTGGAGCCGCTCACAAATCTCTCCCACTTTTCAAATTGTTGAAAAAGGGGACCGGGTTTGAATGGACTCAGGAGTGCGAGAACGTGTTCGTCTCCTTGAAGAATATCTTGTCATCCCCCCAATTCTCACAAGACCAGAGCCAGGAGAAACGCTGTACATATACCTCTCCATTCATGAGGAAGCCGTTAGTGCAGTACTTGTCAGAGAATCCCACGGTGTCCAGAAACTGGTCTATTTTGTGAGCAAAGTATTGCAAGGCCCCGAGCTCCGGTACCAGAAGATTGAGAAGGTCGCATTCGCACTCATCGTTGCGGCCAGAAGGCTGAGACAGTACTTCCAATGCCACCCGGTGGTGGTAAGAACAGACCAGCCTATCCGACAGATATTGCACAAACCGGACTTGGCAGGAAGGATGATTGCATGGTCCATTGAGCTTTCCGAGTTTGGAATCACCTACGAACCCAGAGTAGCAATCAAGGCGCAAGCTGATGCACAATTTTTAGTTGTCGCATTTGCAAACCCAAGTGCAGGTTGTCTCAAGTAATAAATTTCTCGGTGAGTCCGAGGTCAATCCACAGAGAATTGATGAAGATTAATTATGGTAAGGTAAATATTTTGTTACTATGGTAAGAATTATTTACTTTGGTAAAAATGATCCACTCTTGGTAAATGAAGTAAAAGTAAGATTAATTCCTTTTATAACTCAATTAGAATCCTCGCAACATGGAGGTTCCAATTGGAAAATATAACGTTAAAAGTCCATTAAAATAATACACATAATTGTATTATGTTTCCTAAAAATATTACCACCACTTATAAATGGGTTAAAGCATTCATTGTGCCAATATTTTGTCTACAACAAATCAAGAACTCCTCTTTACAAAGATGATTTCTAAATTATAAGAAACAAATTATAATACGTATAATGGTTACTAGAAAAATATAAATCATTTAAGCACAAGAGAAGAATAAATCTAACTTTACTTTATTACCAAGAGCTTCACCCTTTCACCCAAGTAAAATGAAACTTAGTTACTCATAGATAAGAAGAAAGAAAGAAAGAAGAAGAAGAAGAAGAACATGACTTTCATTTAGAACAAAGGAAAATTACTACAAGAAAACCTAGTAACAAAATGGTATCATTTTAGTAACTAACACCTAATACCTTCAATGATCTGCCAAGGTCTCCTTTTATAGAGGATTAGAGATACAAAATGTCAAGGGGGCTGAGTCATTAGTGGTTGAATGATTGGAAAATGAGTGGAAAATGCCAAATGACATTAAATGAGTGGGAAATTATGGAGATTCCTTGTCTCCGAAATCATGTAGCTCTGAAATCATTGCATTCGTCATTTTTGAACCAAGTGGTCTTCATGAAAGTTGTAGGCCTGGATCTTAGCTTTCAAATGACTTTCGTTTGGGTCCAATATCATTTCTACAACTCCAGATACGTTCAAATTACTACATACTGTCCAGGCCCAGTCATAGCTCCTCTGTTCTGACTTCCAAACCCAATATCACCTTCAAGGAATCCGATTCTGGAAAAGTGTTCAACATGAAAGTTGTAGATATGGGTCTTAACTATTCAGAATCCAAATTTTAGTCCATTTTACAACATCTAGCCCAAAATCTGTGATGAACAGTATACGTAGGTCAAGCTGTCAGGAACAGCACTCTAGTTCTTGCTTCAACCCCAATTTGAGTTATCTACTCGTGTAATTGGGCCTTTGAGGTCTTCATGAAAGTTATAGAACTCTCTCTTATCTTTCAAATGCCACTAGAATCAGCTCTAAAGACCACCTACAGCCCAAGATATGGCCAAAGTACAGAAACAGTGTAAGATGTAAATTATGCTGAAAAATTCAATTAAGTCTAATTTGAATCCAAACTTAGAAAACATAATCAAAATCAATCAATTAAGTACATGGAGAGTGTAAATGACTAAAAATGAAAGCTTATTAATGTATCAAATATGTGATCATCAAATTCTCCTACACTTAACTTTTTGCACTCCTGAGCAAAACACATAAGACCACTCATAAAATAAATAAAAAAAAACGAAACAGACTCAAAAGCTAAACACTCTAAAAGACTCAATTTCTAATAATATTTAAAAATGAAGAGCAATCATTCAAGTAATCAAAACATTCATGAGGTAACATATCTTCACTTCTCAAATCAACAAGTAAGGATATTTCAATTGAAAAGCATGAGTCAAGAATGATAGATTTTCACAAGATTCACTCTAATCCCTCAAGTGTTTAAAAGGTAGGTATTTCACTCAATTCAACCTATGAAAATTGCACTACCATAAGCTTGCTTATCTTCTACTTCTCCACTACTCAGAACACATGCACACACAAATCATGAGGATTTTATTCAAGGTTGTAATGGGGTCAAGGTAAAGGAGGAGGTAATATGGATATGTCAAGTTAAACACCAGAGAATAAAAGAACATGAGAGCTGAGTTCAATTAACAAGCATGAAAGTTCATCCCAACTCCACCTAATATAAATTCTCTTTACATATTCTTTTCCTTTCCTTTATTACCTTGTTGACCTTCTTCTTTTTACATTTTTTATTATTTTGATTTTTTTATTTGATTTTTATTTGATTTTTTTTTTTTTACAAAAAGAACATCATATATACATTTTTTTTAACCATTCTGCACACACACCCCCACACTTGTTCAAGAACTCATCGAATGACAAAATTACTGTTCTCTTATTCTCTAAGGTTAAGTAAGAACATGGTTTTTCATTTAAGGCACATAATGAGTTCGAAACAAAGAATAGTCAAATAAGCTCAAAGGGGTTAAGCAAAGGAAAATATGCACAAGGTTGGCTATTTGGTCAAAGTAGTTAATTCAAGAAAAATGCCTCAATCATATTCATGTATGCATATGAAAATGTAGTCTCAAAAAGAATCAAAGCAAGTTCTAGAGTAACAATTCCATGAGTGAAATTCACACAAGAAAGAAGAGAATGGTACAAATGTTCAATCCATTCATCAATAGGTTCAAAATCTCACAAGGCATAATTCTATCAATCTCAGTCCACCAATTCAACATTCATAACCAAGCATGTGATTTTTAAGAAAGAAGACAATTAACTCAATCATGTAAATTTCCCTGAATTTGAATTGCTATTATTCTGCCACCAATTTTTGATGCGTCTCAAGAGTAAATAATTTACTCCTTACTCTGCCATCCCTAATTACTTTTGTTGTTAACAAATTGATGACAAACACAACAAACATATTAACAAACACACTTCCTAATTTTTTTTTTTGGATTTTTTTAATATAAACACAATAAACATATTAACAAACACACTTCCTAATTTTTTTTTTGAATTTTTTTTACAACCATCCTTCCCCCCAACCAGATCACAACATTGTCATCAATGTCAAAACATAGATAAGAAAAAGGATAGAATATATTACCTGTTGCTGCAATTACTGAAAAGAAAAATCCCACACAAATTTAAATAGAAACAAAGGACGATAAATAAAACTAAAACTTGTAATTATTTAAATAGTTGGAGTGTCTTGGCTGGCTTTCTTTTCATTTTGCTTCCTTCACCACTTTCGTCAGACCAATCTATCTGAGCTGTTACTGGATCAGATTCATAAACAAAAGCTTCTAATTTATCAATCAACTCATCAACAGTGGAAGCAGAAATAAGGAGTCGTCTTGCAGAAGGTGTGACAAATTTCTGTTCCACAGCATGGTCAACAAAATATAACAAATTATCAAAGAAATTATTAACATTCAACAAACCTATGGGTTTATGGTGGATGTTCAGTTGGGCCCAAGAGACAATTTGAAAGACTTCTTCCAAAGTACCAAAACCACCAGGTAAGACAATGAATGCATCAGAGTTTTCAATCATCGCCTTCATTCGTCCATGCATAGATGATACCTGAATTTCCAGTCCAATTGTCTTTCCAACGATGTTCCTTCAAGTTAAAGGTTCAGGAATGACACCTAAAACTTGACCACCTCTTATAAATGCAGAAAGTGATACAAATTTCCATTAACCCAAGGCAACCTCCCCATATACTACACGAATGTTCCTCGAAGCAAGTGTTCTACCAACAGCGCTTGCTGCGTTTACAAACTCTAAACTCTTACCATAACTTGTCCCACAAAATACACAGATACTGGCAAATCTACGAATAGAAGAAGAAGCTCCCTCCATTTCTACACTCACACTTTCTTTGAATGATTATGAGTTGCAGGAAAGTGAAGAAAATTGAGTATTTAAATAGGGAAGAGAATAGAAAAAGTAATAATAGCTCCTATACAGGTAGGTTGACTGGTGTCAGAAAAGTTTGAAATTTAAAAATAATTTTTTTTATTTTTTTTTGTTTTTGTTTTTGTTTTTATTTGTTTTTATTTTTTTTTGTTTTTTTTTTTACTTCAAGAAAACCATCAGGGTAAAAAAGTCTAGAAACCCCCGAAGGATCCTATCCAAAGGATCGTCTGTCCAAAACCAAAATTTAACAAAATCATACAAAGATAAAATAATAACAAATGATTACATACCTTTATGTACAGGTTTCATGGCAGATCTTTATACTGCGCGTCATGAGTGCAGTAATACCAAGACGACTCAGCCAATCTGGGCATTCTTCTCCCTCCCACTTGTGGGATATTTTGGATTGAGCTACGACGCCACAAATTAAAGTGTGTAAATCGACAATACCACCAATGACCACGGCAAGGTGAGAGGTCGTTGAAGAGCCATGGCATTAAATCACAGGATCCGGCTCGGAGGCATTGTCACGCGAGAATGCAAACACGGACGCTTCTTTCTCGTCCATCAACAAGCGAGCCTTTGGTTAAAACACAGGAATGCTTGCGCGGCTCTCTGTAGAGCATGGCACACGAACCTTATTTATCGACCGGCGTGCGAAGGTCCACCCGAGTCAATGACGGGTCCGCCACTCCACCGGGGGCTCTAATCTAATTAAAGACCAAGTACAACCGAAGTTTCGCCCTTTTTTTTTCATTTCATTTTTTTTCTTTTTTTCTTTTTTTTATTTTTATTTTTTGAAAATTTACAAGATGATATATATATGTTGTTGTGATTGTGGCTCACATCTTCCTTTAGTTTCACGTCCAGAAACGGCTTAAACGCCTTCTATGAGTCGAGGATAAGCTTCCCATCCAATTTTCTTATAAATTGGCAAACAAGATCTTTTTGAGTCAGATTCCCAAGACTATAACGCTTTTGCTCGTCCTTGAAGAGATTCCATAAACTAAGAAGTTCACGCTGCACAACTCCACAAGAATGCGTCTCAAGAGTCAATAAGATATTATCTAATGACTCCTTACTCAGTCCATTCTTAATGAAGAATATTTTATCTTCTCTGTTTATAGAAACCATTCCCAAAGAGCGACATCGCGTGTTGCAATTCCATCGTGCACACTTGTAACAAACTTTAATTCTTTTTTCTCTTCTCCTTTTTGAAAATGAACTTTTACCGAGACCAGGCATGTATAGGACAAATGAATCTGAAGATTCACCAGCTAAACGAACCTTTGCTTCGATTATCCAGCGTATATCTTCTGGGATGCCCTTATACATTAACAATCTCAATCTTTCACACCTAGCTTCATAGACTTTTGTTAGAGCATTTAGAGGGAGAGAAGGAAAATGTTTTCTTAGATTTGAGAGAATGACATCCATTTTAAAAGGAGAAGAATTCAGTTATTATGGAAAACTGAAAAATAAACCGACTTGAGAGTCACGGAGTACCGTTATCCGCCATTTAACCGGGAACACAAAGAACTGCAAAAAGAAAGAAACAACATTAAAATAAATTCTACTCATAACAAGGATTAGAAAGAGAAATGGATTCTACCTCAACAACTTGATGTTCCAGAAATGGTTTGAGTCTTTGTCCATTGACCTTAAATACAATATCATTCCTAGGATTCTCAATGTCTATGGCCCCATAAGAATACACATGTTTGACAATATAAGGACCAATCCACCTAGATCTTAATTTTCCAGGGAAAAGATGAAGACGAGAATTATAAAGCAGAACTTTTTGACCAATTTCAAAAGTTTTTCTCAAAATTGATTTATCATGAAAAGTTTTTGTTCTAACTTTATAAATCTTTGAGTTTTCATATGCATCATTTCTTAATTCCTCAAGTTCATTCAATTGCAATTTGCGTAACTTGGAAGCATCATCAAGACATAAGTTGAAAGCTTTAATGGCCCAAAATGCTTTATGCTCCAATTCTACAGGCAAATGACAAGGTTTTCCATAAACTAATCGATAGGGAGACATGCCCAAAGATGTTTTAAAAGCAGTACGATAAGCCCAAAGTGCATCGTTTAGTCTTAAAGACCAATCTTTACGATTTGGGTTAACCATTTTTTCTAAAATTTGTTTAATCTCCCTATTTGCCAATTCAACTTGTCCACTTGTCTGAGGATGATAAGGGGTTACAATTTTGTGGGTAATGCAATATTTCTTCATTAAGGATTCAAATGGTTTATTGCAAAAATGTGTTCCCCCATCACTGATGATAGCTCGAGGAATTCCAAATCGACTCAAAATATTTTCTTTTAAAAATTTTAGAACAGTTTTATGATCATTGTGCCGACATGGAATCGCCTCAATCCATTTTGAGACATAATCAACTGTAACCAAAATGTACACAAATCCAAAAGATGATGGAAATGGACCCATGAAATCTATTCCCCAACAATCAAAAATTTCAATGACAATGATAGGGTTCAAAGGCATCATATTTCTTTTAGAAATGGACCCCAATTTTGACAACTTTCACAACTTTTGCAAAAAGTATAACTGTCCTTGAATAAAGTGGGCCAATAAAATCCACACTGCAAGATTTTCGCAGCTGTTTTCTTTGAAGAAAAATGACCTCCACATGCTTCTGAATGACAAAATTTAATGACACTACTTACCTCATTGTCAGGTACACATCTCCGAAAGATTTAATCAGGACAATATTTGAACAAATATGGGTCATCCCAAAAGAAATTTTTCACCTCAATCAAAAACTTTTTTCTGTCTTGGTGTGTCCACTGAGGCGGCATCTTACCTGTTACAAGAAAATTGACAATGTTAGCAAACCAAGGCATGGAATTGACAGAAAATAAAAATTTATCGGGAAAAGAATCATTGATAGGTGTGCTATCAAAAGATGAGCCTATTGTCAACCTTGATAAATGATCTGCAACAACATTTTCGGCTCCTTTCTTGTCTTTTATTGTGATGTTGAATTCTTGAAGCAACAAGATCCACCGTATCAACCTAGGTTTAGCATCCTGTTTAGACATTAAATATCTAACAGCAACATGATCAGTGAAAACAACAGTGGAAGAACTAATTAAATAAGCTCAAAATTTGTCCAATGCAAAAATTACAGCAAGTAGTTCTTTTTCAGTAGTGGTGTAATTCATTTGTGCACTATTCAAAGTTCGACTTGCGTAATAAATTACATGAGGCTTACCTTACTTTCTTTGGCCTAAAACAAATAGTAACAAAGAAAAATCACTAACATCACACATCAACTCAAAAGGCAAAGACCAGTCAGGAGATTGCATGATAGAAGTAGAAGTCAAAAGACCGATTAATTTTTCAAAAGATTTTTGACAATCTTGAGTCCAATCAAATGGTGTATCTTTTGTTAGAAGATTACATAAAGGTCTAGATATGACACTAAAGTCCTTTACAAATCTTCTGTAAAATCCTACATGTCCTAAAAAGGAACGAACTTCCCTGACTGTTTTTAGAGAAGGCAAATGAGCAATTAATTCAACTTTGGCTTTATCAACTTCAATTCCCTTAGAAGATATCACATGACCTAACACTATTCCTGAGGTAACCATGTAATGACATTTTTTCCAATTTAACACAAATCCTTTTTCTTCGCATCTTTTAAGAACTTTTTCCAAATTATCAAGATAATTTTCAAAAGAATTTCCAAAAACTGTCAAATCATCCATGAAAACCTCTAAAAAATGCTCAATCATATCACTAAAAATACTTAGCATGCATCTTTGAAAAGTTACCGGAGCATTACAAAGACCAAAAGGCATTCTTCTATATGCAAAAGTGCTAAAGGGACAAGTAAAAGTTGTCTTTTCTTGGTCCTCTAATGCAATTGGTATTTGATTATGCCCTGAATAACCGTCAAGAAAACAATAGTAGGGATGTCCTGCTACTCTTTCTAGAATCTGATCAAGAAATGGCAAAGGGAAATGGTCTTTCCTAGTAGCTGCATTCAATTTTCTGAAATCAATACACATACGCCAACTAGATGAGACTCGGGTAGGTATTAATTCTCCTTTTTCATTTTCAACCACTGTTATTCCAGATTTCTTAGGCACAACTTGTGTAGGGCTTACCCACTGGCTATCAGAGATAGGATAGATAATTCCAACATCAAGTAATTTAAGAACTTCAGCTCTAACTACCTCTTTCATGTGTAGATTTAATCTTCTTTGAGGTTGTTGAGATGTTTTAGCATTATCCTCTAAATGTATTCTATGTGTACAGATTAATGGATTAATGCCTTTTATATCCTTTAATGTCCAACCAATTGTATTTTTATGCCTTTTAAGTACTTCTATCAACTTACCTTCTTGTTCTTTAGTCAGGGATGAGGAAATTACCACTGAGAGCTTTGTTCTTCTCCCAAAAATGTGTACTTCAACCCATCAGGTAATGGCTTCAGTTCCAGTGTGGGTACTTCTTCATCATTCATGGATTTTAGCTCTTCGAATCTTGACTTCCATCCTTTGTATTCCATTTCCTGTGTACAGTCAAGCAAAGAGCATATTTCAGAAACATCATCATCTAATTGTGTAGCTGAATCAAATGAATTAATTAAACAGATTTCTAATGGGTCAGAAGAACTCCTGATTTGAAGATGATCATCTATAATGGCCTCAATCCCTTCAATCTCTTCCTTTTCATCATAAACTTCTTGTGGTTGCTTACACATGTTGAAAACATTAAGCTCCAGTGTCATATTTCCAAAAGTTAGCTTCACCACTCCATTTCTGTAATTTATCAAAGCATTAGATGTTGCTAAAAATGGGCGACCTAAAATAACAGGAACTGACTTAGAACTATCAACCATAGGTTCAGTTTCCAAGACAATAAAATCCACAGGATATATGAATTTATCAACTTGTACCAACACATCTTATACTATTCCTTTTAGAATTTTAATTGATCTATCAGCAAGTAGAAGAGTTACAGAAGTTGGTTTTAACTCACCAAGGTTGAGTTGCTGATAAACTGAATATGGAAGCAAATTAACACTAGCACCAAGATCAAGTAAAGCTCGTTCAATTTTATGTTCACCAATAATGCATGAAACTGTCGGACAACCAGGGTCTTTATATTTCAACTCATTATTGTTTTGAATAATGGAGCTTACATTGATCAAAAATGCATTCTTTTTCATATTATGTTTCCTTTTAACAGTGCACAAGTCTTTCAAAAATTTAGCATAACAAGGAATCTGCTTGATAGCATCTAACAGAGGAATATTGACCTTCACTTGTTTAAAGATTTCAAAAATGTCACTGTTATGATTCACTTTACTTGAATTGTTTAATGCTTGAGGAAATGGGGGTGAAGACGAGGGTTTGATCTCTTTTTGGCTAGGTGGCTTATCAACTCCTTCCTCATCTTTGGGAATTGACTCATCATCTTTCTCAAAAAGTTCAGGAATTTGTTTTTCAACAACCTTTCCACTCCTAAGAGTTATCACTGAGTTGACTTGATCTATTTTTTGATTTTCTGAACTACCCTCATTTAGGCTAAACTGACCTTTAGGATTTGGTTGAGGTTGAGAGGGAAACTTTCCTTTCTCATGAATGACAAGTGCAGAAGAAAGTTTAGCAATAGTGTCTTTTATGTCAATCATGGCTTGAGTGTTTTGACTATTGATGGCCTCTTATTTTTCCATGAATGCATGCAATGTTCCTTCAAGGTTTTTCCTATATGGTGGGACATAGGGTGCATATCCTTGAGGATTTTGAGAATCTTGCTGTGCCTGAGGAGGTGGTGGTTGCATGAATTGTGGTTGGTTGTTATTCCTCCAACTGAAAATCGGGTGATTTCTCCATCCCAGATTATATGTATCTGAAAAAGAAGAAGTGAATGGCTTTTTAAAATTATTCATTGCATTTACTTGCTCATGCACAACTTCTTTAAAAATAGGAATTTTTGGACATTCATTTGTTGAGTGTCCTAATTCATCACAAATGCCACAAATTTCTTCACTTTGCACAGATTTGATTTCTCTTACTTTTCCGGATTCCATGGCTTCAACCTTTCTAGCCAGACTAGCAAACCTTGCATTTAGATCTTCTTCTTGACTAAGATGATATTTTTCTTTACTAGCATTTGCAAGGTTAAATCTAATTGAATTTTCAGAAGGATTAGTACCATGCCAAGATTGAGAATTTTCAGCCAAATGGTCTAAATAGTCTAAAGTTTCATCAGGTTCTTTATCAAGAAATTCACCATTGCACATTGTTTCCACAAATTGCTTAGTTTCAGGTGTTAACCCTTCATAAAAGAAACTTAAAGTGTGCCATTTTTCAAAACCATGATGTGGGCAAGAATTCAACAAATCTTTAAAACGTTCCCAACTTTGAAAATATGCTTCATTTGAATTTTGGGAAAAATTTTGGATTTGTCTTTTCAAAGCATTAGTTTTATGTGTTGGAAAAAATTTCTTCACAAACTCACATTGCATTTCTTGCCATGTGCCAATTGATCTTGGTTTCAAAGTGTTAAGCCAAGTTTTTGCTTTATCTTTCAAAGAAAAAGGAAACTATTTAAGCTTAACAACTTCTTCAGTGCAAGTTTGATCATGAAAAGCAGTACATACTTCCTCAAATTCTTTTAAATGTAAATATGGACTTTCAGATTCTAAACCATGGAAATTAGGAAGTAAAGAAATCATACCTGGCTTGAATCTAAAATTGTTGGCATTGAGTGGAAAGATAAAACATGATGGACTAGAATTTCGAGATGGTTGCAAATACTCACGCATGGTTCGCAACGGTTGATTTTCATGTTCATCATGCACACTTTCGTTTTCAGCCATTGTGCTTAATGTGTGTGATTGTGATTCAAACAAATCAATATGTAAAGTACCTGGATTAACTTTAACCAAACGACCAGAATTTAAATCACGATACCAATTAAGCATAAACAAGTAACTTACAGTATAAAATAAAATGTACAAGTTAGTAATATAAATTGTCCATTAAATATTAACAAAGGTGTGGTATAAACCAACCACCAAATAAGTTAAAAAGCATAAAAATTAAAAAGTTAGTATACAGGTAAATTAAAATGTTAGAAGCAGAAAAAGTAAAAAGTTAGATAGTTAATAAGAGAGTTAGTAAGTTAGTAAACAAAAAAAAAAATGACAAAAAATAAATACGAGAAAATAAAGTACAAAAAAATAATAAAAGGGAGAGTTACCCCCACTAAGTTAAAATGTACAAAAAAATAAAATGGAGAATTACCCCCACTGTACAGAAATTAAAATGCAGAAAATAAAGTGCAGAAAGTAAATTACAAAAAATAAAAATAAAATAAGTAAAAGGGAGAGATTCCCCCACTAAGTTAGTGCGTAAAATAAAAGGGAGAGGTGCCCCCACTAGTTAGTATGTTAGTATATATACAAATTTTTACACCAGAAATTCAGTGTTCAAATCAAGTCCCCGGCAACGGCGCCAAAAACTTGATGCACAATTTTTAGTTGTCGTATTTGCAAACCCAAGTGCAGGTTGTCTCAAGTAATAAATTTCTCGGTGAGTCCGAGGTCGATCCACAGGAAATTGATGAAGATTAATTATGGTAAGGTAAATATTTTATTACTATGGTAAGAATTATTTACTTGGGTAAAAATGATCCACTCTCGGTAAATAAAGTAAAAGTAAGATTAATTCCTTTTATAACTCAATTAGAATCCTCGCAACATGGAGGTTCCAATCGGAAAATATAACGTTAAAAGTCCATTAAAATAATACACGTAATTATATTATGTTTCTTAAAAATATTACCACCACTTATAAATGGGTTAAAGCATTCGTTGTGCCAATATTTTGTCTACAACAAATTAAGAACTCCTCTTTACAAAGATGGTTTCTAAATTATAAGAAACAAATTATAATACGTATAATGGTTACTAGAAAAATATAAATCATTTAAGCACAAGAGAAGAATAAATCTAACCTTACTTTATTACCAAGAGCTTCACCCTTTCACCCAAGTAAAATGAAACTTAGTTACTCATAGATAAGAAGAAAGAAAGAAAGAAGAAGAAGAAGAAGAACATGACTTTCATTTAGAACAAAGGAAAATTACTATAAGAAAACCTAGTAACAAAATGGTATCATTTTGGTAACTAACACCTAATACCTTCAATGATCTGCCAAGGCCCCCTTTTATAGAGGATTAGAGATACAAAATGTCAAGGGGGCTGAGTCATTAGTAGTTGAATGATTGGAAAATGAGTGGAAAATGCCAAATGACATTAAATGAGTGGGAAATTATGGAGATTCCTTGTCTCTGAAATCATGCAGCTCTGAAGTCATTGCATTCGTCATTTTTGAACCAAGTGGTCTTCATGAAAGTTGTAGGCTTGGATCTTAGCTTTCAAATGGCTTTAGTTTGGGTCCAATATCATTTCTACAACTCCAGATACGTTCAAAATACTACATACTGTCTAGGCCCAGTCACAGCTCCTCTGTTCTGACTTCCAAACCCAATATCACCTTCAAGGAATCCGATTCTGAAAACGTGTTCAACATAAAAGTTGTAGATATGAGTCTTAACTATTCAGTATCCAAATTTCAGTCCATTTTACAACATCTAGCCCAAAATCTGTGATGAATAGTATACGTAGGTCAAGCTGTCAGGAACAGCACTCTAGTTCTTGCTTCAACCCCAATTTGAGTTATCTACTCGTGTGATTGGGCCTTTGATGTCTTCATGAAAGTTATAGAACTCTCTCTTATCTTTCAAATTCCACTAGAATCAGCTCCAAAGACCATCTAAAGCCCAAGATATGGCCAAAGTACAGAAACAGTGTAAGATGTAAATTATGCTGAAAAATTCAATTAAGTCTAATTTGAATCCAAACTTACAAAACATAATCAAAATCAATCAATTAAGTACATGGAGAGTATAAATGACTAAAAATGAAGGCTTATTAATGTATCAAATATGTTATCATCACAAGCACTCTCGGATTTTCTAGCAGAATTAACCTCGAAAACAAATAAAGCCGAAGAGAAACAATGGACCGTGTTCGTTGATGGGTTCTCAAACCCAAAAGGGAGTAGCGCCGGGGTGATAATTGAAAGTTCCGACGAGGTCACCATTGAAAATTCCCTTAGGTTCAAGTTTCCCACCTCGAACAATCAAGCCGAATATGAAGCATGCATTGCCGGACTAACGATGGCTAGGGACTTGGGAGCCACCAAACTTAAACTGTGCAGTGACTCCCAATTCGTAACTTCATAGATCCGAGGTGATTATCAAGTAAAAGAGCCACTTTTACAGAGGTATTTGATGAAAGTAAAGCAGCTTCTCTCAAGTTTTCAGTCGGTACAGCTAGAACACATCCCGAGAGAGCAGAATTCAAGGGCCGATCTCTTGTCTAAATTGACTAGCACCAAAAGCCCGGGCAATAACCGCTCTGTGATCCAGGAAGTCATCCAACAGACATCAATCGCCGACATGGCAATACTCCAGGTTGACGGGGAGGAACATGTTTGGACTACACCGTTGGTGGAGTACTTACAGTCCGGCAGCCTCCCTGATGACCCAAAGGAAGCATCTAGGCTAAAAAGAACCACAGTCAGGTACACTATCTATAATGGGCAGCTTTACCGACGTGGATTTTCCTTACCCCTCCTTAAGTGCCTTATGTCGAAAGAAGCCAAATATGTTTTGGCCGAAGTCCATGAAGGGAGTTGTGGACACCATCTGGGAGGGAAAGCCTTAGCTTTAAAGGCTCTCAAGGCAGGTTACTACTGGCCGACGATGGAAGCAGATGCTCTTGTACATGTTAAAGTATGTGACAAGTGCTAGCGGCATTCAGATCACTTCACGCCCCGCCTGAGAACTATCCATAATGTCCATACCTTGGCCCTTTTATCAGTGGGAATGGACATCCTGGTCCGTTCCTCGTGCTCCCGGCAGTTGAAATTCTTGATTGTTGCGGTGGATTACTTTACCAAGTGGATTGAAGCTGAGCTCGTAGTCACCATTACCTCGGCTCGGGTTCAGAAATTTACTTGGCGTCACATTATTACCAGGTTCGGTGTTCCGGAGTCAATTGTTACAGATAATGGGACGTAATTTAAAGACAAGGGGTTCGAAGAACTACTTTCTGGGCTGAAAATAAAACATCATTGTAGCGCAGTGGAGAACCCCAGGACAAACGGGCAGGCCGAAGTCGCAAACCGGATCATAGTTCGAGGATTGAAGAGAAGGTTAGATGAAACAAAAGGAAACTGGGTCAAGTAGTTGGACCACGTCCTTTGGGCCTACCTAACTACTCCCCACTCCTCCACGGGTGAAACTCCTTTCAAACTCACATTCGGATGTGAGGCTATGATCCCGGTGGAGATTGGAGAACCAAGCTGGCGTTCTCAGAACTTCTCTCAGGATGATAACCCCGGTTTAATCAGGGAAGACTTGGACCTGTTGGAAGAAAGGAGACGCATTGCCCACATACGAGACGCCTCGATCAAGCAGAGAACGGCATCCCGGTACAACCTGAAGGTCATTCCGAGAAGATTCCAGCGGGGCGACTTGGTACTCCGCAGAGCCGATGTCGGTGGAAGGAATGCCTCCCAAGGAAAACTAGCCTCTAACTGGGAGGGTCCCTACCGCGTAGTAATCAGCACCGACAAAGGAGCTTATACCCTAGAGACTTTGACAGGGAGGCCGGTTAAAAATTTTTGGAACACAGACAAACTTAGAAAATACTACAGCTAAGTGCCTTGTCAGGCCTAGTCTCCTAGTTAAATTGTGTTTGATCTGCCCAGAATTGTTATGAAATGCACATTATGATATTCAATAAAGTAAGTGTTTTTTCTTCTATTTTGTTATTTATTCAACTCAGTTTTTAAGTTTTCAATTACTTCATAGTACAAACCGATATGTGTTACATAGTCCGTGCAATAGAAAAATCCTATACTGGGAAAATTCTAGCACCAAACTAAAAGCACGAAATGACCTCTGGAAGGACTAGTCTTTTAAAAAAAACATTGTCATGCGGTATCCTCAAAAGGACCCCGGGCATTGTTTCTTACCTTCGACACGGGTCTTAAATGCCGGATTCTTCTGGACATCGGATCCTAAGCCAAGGTTTAAAGCAGTTTTATAAAGAATAAAGAATATGGCATCTCAGTCAGCAAGCATAATGATAATTGATAAAGTCCAAAGTCTGGGTTGATGTTTACAAAAACCGGGATACAGACAAACCAAGACCTCGCGCAGGAGGTTCAAAAAAAAAACCTAGTTTGCAGCTGAGCCCGGTCCACTGATGTTGGAATCTTCGACCAAGTCTGAAGAAGCCACACGAGGAACTACAAGAGATTCCCCCCGAACCACCTTTCCGGAGTCAAGCCCATCCAAAACCAATGCAACCCCGGGGTTGAAGTGTTGAACTTGGCTGACAGCATTGCTGAACTTATTTTCTTTTATCTTGGTGCACAACGATATCAGCTGGTCAACATTGGCCTGAAGAGAGGTAATTCTAGCCTCACATCACCGAGACTTGGCTCGAGAATTGTCACTTTCAGCCTGAAGCGCTACAATCTGCTTCTGCTGCTCGATCAGGGTGGCCTCCCTTGCTTTGCTGGCGTCCTTCAAAGCAACTACTTCGGTCTCTAACTCCTTTACCCGAAGTAAAGCTTCATCCTTGGCCTTTGAAGACTCCTCCAGATCCTTCAGAGCTTTGGTTTCGCCACTCTTGGCCAAGGCCAGTTTGTCCGACATTTCTCGTTCACGATCCTCGAGGGCGAGCTCTAAGAACCGAGCTTCGGCAGCTATATGGATCCCCATGTTTTGGAAACCCAACAAAGCTTCTTTCGGACTGCGTCGGGCGAAGTGATCCACAACCTCTTCATCAAGGATATTGAAGTCAATAAATTCCCGGGGATCAGCTTCCTCCTGGAACAGCTCTATTGGCCCAAAAATTTCTTCTATCACTATCCTCTTACTCCAGCCACTAGACTGCCCTTCTTCCAATGCCGCCCTCTTGCGTCCCCGAGGTGATTCAGGAGAGTCGTCCACATTGATAGGTTCCACCACCTCAGAAGGAACCTCGGGCATTGTGCTCATCGGGGACAGCATAAAACCCACTGGAGGACTCATTGGAACGTCAGAATTCTTGGCCCTAAGTGCCTCCAGAATAGCTAAAGAATCACCACCCACCATCTCGGCTAAGCTCTTTGCAAAACAGAAACAAAAGTCAGATGCATTAAAATATTGGGCATTCAAATATACACCACGGCTGACCGACGTTACCTAGCACAGTCCAGAGCTCATCGTCATCTGGACTATCTAAAATATCTTTAGGCCGGATCTTGCCGACCTCTTCAACCCACATGTCGAAGAAGTTCACACATTCAACCTCTTCATCAGTGAGCTGGTTGATCTCCTTCTCAAACGATTGAGTAGGGATACTCCATACCGTCGGATTCCAGTAAAGACTGAATACTGTCTCCTCACCATTACCCAGCCAAAAGGGACGACTACCAATCGCTGCCTTCAATTTGAAGAATTTCTCCTTGAAGTCTTTGTAACTCTCCAAGTACGGCAAAAATACAGCCCTTCCTTGCCGGGATCGAACTGAGAGCCAAGACTGCTGTCGAGCACGAGCTCCAAGGGTTGAATACCGGGTATGGAAATAAAAGAATGCCCCGTCAGAGCATCGCAACCCAACTACCCGGCATATTCTTTCGAAGGCCAGGATGTTTGCCCAGCCGTTAGGATGAATTTGACTGGGGGCAGCATGAAGAGTCCGGAGATAGCAATATGAAAATCATTCAATGGAAGCCGTAAAACCGTGTGAAAAAGTTCTCGTAGAGATACATGAAGTGCTCACCTTCCTCACGGGTCCAGCACACTCGTTCTCTTCCCAGGGACAAAATCACGAACTCGTTATCCCTTTTACTGCCCTCGGTTAGCTCCAGGTATTCCTTCAGCCTATCTAGTTCAGCACCGGACTCATAACGCGATATCCTGTCATAGGCATCGTCTGCAACCCACATACAGGGCAACAAAGGACCTCGATGAACCCTAATCTCCTGCTCCGCTTGTTGATCTAAGGTCGCGGCAGAAGCTTCACCTCTTGGCCGTATTCTTTTGGCCATTTAGTTTCCTGGAAGACACACAGAGGCCTAGGGTCAGAACCAAAGATGTTCAAAATATCTAAACATGGCACTGGGCGAGCAGCAAACTAGCACCCACGCACCGGCCTCTGTACCCACCGAGACTTAAGCCTCGGAAGGACACCCCTGACCGCCGTACGCGGCGCAGTAGGGGAGGTGCATCATCAGGCAACGCCATTAGAAAGGGGAACGAAATAACTATCCCCAAAGTTAACAGAAGAGAAAAGCAAACAATCCACCAGAAGGACATTCACATATTCAAGTAATCGGTAAAAATGGTGTTTAGAGAAAGAAAATACCTTGACAAATGTTGGTCGAAGCTGCTTTAAAACGCAAGCACCACCGCTGACAGCCGTGAAAACTTGTCGAATTTCTTCTCAGGCAACCAGTTTTTAAGCATAGTAAAAGGTAAAAAATGGAAGGACGAAGCCCTATTTATAGCAGCTACGGTTAGGGGACAATTCCGTCCATTCAGTCTGAATTTGAAAAGATGTTCATTATGGCGCGCAAAGTACTATGCACAACTCCTCAACCAGAGCAAGCGACGTGGCCCACGTCACTGTCATAGCAGTTGAGGGGACGGCCGCTCAGCAGAACTAACCAGCCCTAGTATCTACGTCTACAAAATAGTAAAGACCCCGGCTCATTCCACATCCCAGTAAATCCCTTCACGGAAACAAGTACCCCGGTTAAGTTTCTTAAGCTTTGCACTTTGTTTGTCTCGGCAAAGTGCAGAGCTGGGGGCATGTTATACAGGGCGAGCATTGGACTCACCCCGGTACAATATAAATTCCACAAGTCAGAAAGGGTCAAAGAAGTTGTTTGTCAATTCAATCAGATTTTATTTCATTTCATACATCGTCATACATCAATACAAGGGAAAAGGAAAACAAGGGATATGAAAAGGCTAAACAGCACTGACGAGCCCGGAGGCCAACCTTTTTGCTGTGAACTTTCACATCCAGATTCTCTAGAACGCACACCAGTCTCTTCCCTGTTGAGGCTTCTTGAAAAAGTGGATTGGCTTCAAAACACTGAAGATAACCGGAACAGAACACTGCCGCGGGCCCAGGAAATTTCAGCCACACCACTCAGTTGAGTTCCACTCACAAGGATAAAAGACATATGTGCGTCTCCTTCGGTTGAACGGAGTTGTGCGTGGAATGAACTTCTTCATGATCACTCCAGGACGCTTGGAAGCAATTACTTCAATGGTCCCCCCGGCTTATGTAGAAGGAGGACCAAGAAGGGCTCTATTTCTCCAATTACCTCCATCCAACACGACAGGGATTACAGAACTTCCCAGCGAAGAAGAATGAATTAGACATTCCTTCATACGCTGGGAAGGTAAAGTCCCCGTCCTCTTTACGCTGGGAAAGGAAAGTTCCTAATGAAACAAGGTTTTTAGCAGGAAAAGAGGTATCTTCAAATATTTTGGGAAAAGCAGAAAAATGGTGACCTTCACAGAAGGCAAAACTTCTCTAACTCCCTCTGAACACAAGCACAAGCGTAAGAACAGCAAAACCATTCTGGAAGATTGCAGGATTAGGAGGAAAAAGGAATGATCGTACCAGGTGTGAACCCTTTGTATTTATAGAACGGGAGGCTTTGACCAACCCTACAAATCAAATCAATGACATTAAATGCTCTCCCTTTCCTATTGGTTACGAGAGCAACGGATCTGGGAAACATTGAAACAGAGGATCAGTTTCAAGGATCCTTATCTCCCATTTAAGTCAGAAGCAACAGTTTCCAAAGATAAGGATTCAGATTTCTACAAGTTTCAAGAAGTCTAGGAACAAAATCCAGATTCCGAGGAAGCAGCAAGATCCAGACTCCGGGACAAGGGATACAAATTTACCGATCTCCAACCCCGATGACATTTTTAATACAATGAGCGTCGACCTCGGCACGAGACATCGCGAAACCTAGCTTTGAAGTCAGGGCGTAGCCCGTCACGTTTTATGAAGCTGAATACCTTGACACTTGACTACCCCGTCGAAGCACCAAGCTGGGGGCAACTATTTTGGACCATGGACCGAGATCCTACTCAGAAGGGTCAACCCGGCACGCGCTACATCTTACTCCTCCATCAACACCCTGGATACGTGCTGTAAGACCTCAGAATGCTTAATTCATGAAGGATCAGGGAATCAACAGATCTTCGTAACTGCCAATACGAATCTCCTTGATTCTATAACATCTCCTCTCAATAAATGACTATAACGTCCACATTACAATAATACTTGCATTGAATGCTGACTCCAATGATGCTCCATAAAGATCAATCTAAGTAAACCTAAACAGGTAACGTTTTGATTGAGTAACAGATACCTTAGCATACTAGCTGACTTGAGCGTCAGAGTCTTTTTGCAGATACAACCCCCGCCGGACCTTGACGGTGAAACACAGCTGCAGAAGGGAGGAAACTACCAAATCATACATTACACAAGTATCCTTCTGAATCCGTTCATAACAGTCATCAAAGTTCATAAATTAAAATGTATTTAAAATCATCTTTTTCATTTATAATTTAATACAGGCATGAGTTATAGCAAATGAAGCAGCAAAAAGACACCAAAAAGTAGGAAGGGGGCATCACTTTTAGAATAGGAAGGTTTCCCCTGTTAATGATTAAGAAATGGAGCTCATATTGTCCTTTCTTCACAAACTATCGTACAATGTACTCTCAACATATAAAAGCTATGAGCACTGCTATTCAGTGTGAAATTTTTTTGACGAATACCATACGAATTTACGTGGCAATAATATATAATGAGAAATAAACGCTATACTATACCATATATGCTGTACTTGTGTTGGGTTATCTTTTTATTTGTCTGTGGTCCCATATGGTTTATTTTGTCGTAAGATGGGTCAATGGTCCCTCAAGTTCACATAGTGTTAGATTAAATTATTTTATATTTATAGAACATTTGTTGAAAATTAGGTTCTGAAAGTTAGTTTAGAAAGTAAGAAATGGTGAATTTTTCTATAGTGTAGCAGCAATAGTTTGAGAAATGAAAAGATAAGTACCTGTAAAAGGCACTCTGACGCTCAAGTTAGTAGCTGTTGATGAAAATGTATACTTCTATCCCCTTATTTAACCTTTATATAGAGACATATGAACGTATAAAGAGTGTGAGAATTCTAATCATTTCAATGCATATTGTACATAATCTTTTAATGGTGTGGGAAATCCAAATTTCATATGCTCTGTCTTTTCTATTTGAGTAGAGTTATATCTCCTCTTTCTTGTTGAGAGACAGAATCAATTGACGAGTTGTTTTCTACACATGACACGTCTAGAGGTTAGTTTGACAAATTAAGTTGCTTCAATTCTATGAACCTATATTCGATCTAGAATAGTTACCTAATAGCCAGTCCAAAACAACATTTAAATTAAATTGGTTAAAATATTTGGTTGAGTTGTATGATTGTGGGTCGGAGGTTTTTTTTTTTACTGTAAATCTTTTCTTTATATATATATATATATATATATATAAAGAATACTAATAATATATTTTTTAAATACTCTTTTTAATATTTATTTTATTATTAATTCACATCATATATTTAAAAAAATTATTAAAAAAAATAGTAACAAAACTTATTTTTAAAATAATAATAAAAACAAATATTAAAAATAATGTCTTACTATACTATATATGCTGTACTCATGTTGGGGTTATCTTTTTATTTGTCTGTCGTCCCATGTGGTTTATTTTGTCGAAATCTGGGGTCATTGATCCCTCAAGTTCACGTGGTGGATTCTTTGAAGATTCTAAAATGGTGGATTTAGATGGTATTTGGCTAAAGGACATGACTTCAGTAGGCCACTCTTAGTAAATCAAATGGAAGGACAAAAGCACATTATTTTGGATATCTCTTGTCGTAATCTACCAGCGACAATGCACATAGACATTGTTTGAGGACGAAACACCACCTTCATATTTGTAAAGCGCGATGTATTGGGAGAACACATATTGCAAGTTTTAACCTCATAGATTTTTTTTTTAACTAACTTAGATTGGGGTGAGCTGGTTGGGGCTCTCCTCCCTTAAACAAGTGATCCGGAGTTCGAATCTCGGCTCTTGCGTATGGAAAAAATTTATGTTGGGAGGAGACTCCCGCCTTAAGTGATGCCTTCAGTTTTTTTATTGGAGATTAGTCACTGCTATCAGTGGTGGATACTCCCGATCAAAGACAAAAAAAGAAAATTACTAGTTTAAACAGGCATGCACATAACATTAACGGTAGCAAAAATGACTTCCAACTAACTATACGTATAGGCTCTTTTATCTGATACTCTTCTATGAGGATGCTTTAATCCTTGTTGTGTAAATTGATATCTATGAAACGAAGTATATTATCGAAAAATATTGCCCACTCAGAGTTCTAGTTAACGGACCTCAAGAACTTTCTTTTCTGGTACAGCACGATATTAGAGTAATTTTACTCATTTTAATATGATTGTTTTTTGGGTGAAATAATATGAAATTTTATTAGTGAAGTAAATAATTATTTCGTTTTATTTTCACAATAGAGATGTTACAAATAAGAAGCGGTGATTCCTTTATTTACAAGAGATTCAAACTATTTTTTTTTATCTCATCTTTAGTAGGAGAAGTCATTATTATTCTTATAAACTGCATGAAGTATTTTAAAAAATAAAATATAATTAACTGTCTCAAAAAAATGTTTTATATATATATATATATATATATATATAATATTGTGATAAGGTAGTATTCCGATATATTTACACGTAGTTTCACTAATCTAATTTTTTAATCTTGTCTAAACAAACTATCCATGCTATTCATAAAGATAATCTTTTCAAGCTATTCGCAATAAATTAAAATAGCTGACTTGGTGGGATTTGATAAGATGATAAAAGAGATCTGGCTGCTATGGCTGAATATGAGCCGCACACGAGGCCATGGGTGGAAACCGGTAAACCTGGCCAGATTTTATCTTAATCGGATTTGACTTATTTTTTAAATATAAAATTTTAATTTAATTTATTTATTTAATATAAATTATTTTTTAAGATTTAACTTAATTTTTTTAAAGTTATCTGATCTAAAAATTTATTTAAAAACTTATTTTATAATAAAATTTTTAAATATATTAATATACTTATTTTTAAATAAATTAATAAAATAAATTAATACTTTTATATAAGTTAACAAATTTAAATTTTAAAAAAATATTATATTATTTATTAAATTATATAAATATTAAAATTTCATAATATATATAAAATAATAATATATACAATTAAATAAATCATTTTATTAAATTTAAAAGACTTTTTAAAAATATAAAATCTGACTTGTTTAATTAAATAATTTAAAAAACAAATTTGATTTAACTTTTTTATTAAACAATCACATGAAGTCAGACTTTAAATAAGTCAAACCAAATTCTTAATAGATTATCTACTCAATTTTCACCCCTATACAAAAATAAAATTGGGTTGCTAAAATGATGTAACAATGTCACTTAAGTCAAGTGATTTATCTTTTAATTATACATCTTTAGGTGCAACTGTACAAGCCTTTTTCTTTTGACTGGCTGGCATCATTAAGTACAATTAATACTCTATCACCTTTTTTTTTTTTTTCAAAAAAGTTGAAGCAAAGAAACTCTTGTAAGTTTAAAAGATTTTTTTAAAAGTTTAAAATTTGATTTGTTTAACTAAATAAATTTTTAAAAAATTTTAACTTAATTTTTTTATTAAATTGTTCGGTTAAATTAAATTTTAAATAAGTCAAACTATAAACTCTTAATAGACCATCTTCTTTATTTTTACCCTTTTACAAAGGCAAAATTGGGTTACTAAAATGAAGTGGCATGTCACTTAAGTCTAGTGATTTATGTTTTAATTATACGTCATTAGGTACATCTGTACAGTCTTTTTCTTTTGACTGGCATGTGGCATCATTAAGTACAATTAATACTCTTTAATCTATTTTTTTTTTTAAAGTTGAAGCAAAGAAACTCCCATCACCGTTTCTGTTTCATAATTTTTTAATCCTGACCTTTCTCTCACTCACTCTCCGGATCCTTTCATGAAAAAGGGATAAACTATTTTTCTTATTTTTCATATACGTGTATAACCCAAAGAATAAAACATGATTTTACATGTCTTTCTCTTTCTACTCTTACCTCCCGCGTCAACAGTTCCCCATCTATCTCATCACTTCCTGTATTCTGTTGATTTTTGCCGCTAACAAAAATAAAAGAAAAACTGCTATACACGAGTGGTTTAAGAACCAGTAAAATTTGTTTTCCGGGCCCACCGCACTACTTCATTAATATTAATATTTAAAAAGATTATCCAAATCGGTGTGGGTCTTTGAGATTGGTAGCATTGTTCTGAGCAAGACTATGAAGATTGATATTGTGATTAAGATTTGGTGATGAAACAGAGGGTAACATGGTGAGTTTGGGCAAGATATAAAGCAAGGAGTTAAATCTGCTTAGAGGATATAAAGAAAAGAAATGACATATTAACATTTCAACTACATCTCACATGCAAAATCATTCGGGCATTAAAAATCGTCCAAATTTCTGGCCGAATAGTACTTTGCATGATGATATCATTCTTTCCCACCATTTAAATGATGATATCATCAATTTCGGTCAAAATAATCACAACTTATTTTATCTAGAATTATATATATATACTACTGCATTTGTCAGTGAGTTTTACGGATGTTTAATGTTTTCATATCTTTCCATTTTTTTTTGTTATTTTTATAATTATAATAAAGATAAGATGAGGACGCAATGGTGGACTCTGATGTAACGCACGTGTACCTAGTGCACCGAGTGTAACAACAAAATCTGACAATAATGTGGTGGTTAACTAGTATTTATATAATGTAATAATAGCTGCAATCCTCATTCACTTCCTAGTATAAAAAATCCTGAACCATGGCTATCCCCTCCTCAGATCTTCCAACTCACAAATCATTTTCTGTTCTTCTAGCCATTTTCATAACTTTCTTTCTCTTGCTAGCAAGAAAGTGAAGTCAGCAAAAGCACTTTCCTTCAACTTCAACAAGGTAGGGAGATAGACAGGCAGACAGAGAAATATTTTTCTTTTTGGAAAAAAAAAACTCATTAGCCTTTAAATAAAAATACTCCTATTAAAAGCTTGTTTGATTTTATTTTGTAGACTTAGTTTATCATGAACTTAATTACTACTAAGATCTTGTTTTTCCTTGATTTCCTTAATTCATCTTCCATTTTCAGAATTCAAATTATCATTGATCAAAATATTTATTGATTATTACCATGAACATGCATATCTTATATATGCATCGTGACTTTCGACTATGAAAAGAATGAGATTATTTTAATTTATTGACTTTGATTCTTATGCTATATAAATTGATTGCTCCAAGGTCTTATCTTCTCATTCACAATGCATTTTTACTTGTTGATTCTAGATATGGATTCTGTAAGTAGTATACTGCTCCTCCTGTTGGCATGCACTGTCCTACAAGTTCTTCGTTCACTACATGCAAGAAGCAGAAAAGCAACCTACAAGCTTCCACCGGGACCTACCCTTCTTACTATCATGGGTAACCTTGTTGAATTCTGCAAAAAGCCACAACAGACAATGGCCAAGCTTGCTAATGTTTATGGCCCAATAATGCATATAAAGATAGGCCAATCAACCACCATAATCATCTCGTCACCAAACATGGCCAAAGAGGTTCTCCAGACCCATGATCAGTTATTCTCAGATCGAACAGTTCCTCAAGTTGTATCATCTCACAACCATCAACATTACAGCTTACCCTTCCTCCCAGTTTCACCTCTTTGGCGAGACCTAAGGAAAATATGCAATAACGAATTATTCGCCTCCAAGACTCTTGATGCAAGCCAAAACCTTAGACGCAAGAAACTGCAAGAACTCCTCAATGATATCCATGAAATCAGCCTAACCGGTGAAGCAGTAGATGTTGGAATAGCAGCTTTCAAAACTTGCATTAATTTTTTATCATATACTTTTGTCTCTGAGGATTTTGTTAAATCTGTTAATAAGGATGATGAGTACAAGAATATAGTGGCAACTCTCTTGAAATTAACTGGAACACCAAACTTGGTGGATTTTTTCCCAGTGTTGAAGATAGTTGACCCACAAGGCCTCAATAGGCGCACAACTACTTACATTTCGAAGTTGTTCCATACCCTCGACTGCTTGATTGACAAACGATTGGAGCTAAGAGAAGGGAAAGATTACGTCACAAACAATGACATGTTAGACACCCTACTCGACATTTCTCAACAGAATAGCCAGAAGATGGACAAAGAAAAGATTAAACATTTCTTGCTGGTACTTTCCTCTTTTCTTTTTCCTTTTTTTTATTTAGTCCTATTTTACTATTTATATGATATAGATAAATGTTTTTTTTCCATGAATTTAGATTCATAAAAAGACTTACAAAATATTAATTCATTTATTATTTTTTTACAACCATTATATTCTTACATCAAACAGTGCATACACCTATTTTCACACATCATCTAATATCATTCATTATACAGAGAAATTCTTGCTTTTAAATCATGGCACCTAGTTAGGTACATCAGATTAATCATGATTTAGTATTTTATAAATAATTGTGTTACACAATTAATTTCATAAAAATCAATTAAAATACTAAGTCTTAATTTGGCCTGCAGTGCATCTAACTATGGTCTTTGATTTAGGTAAAAATTTTTCCATTATACATATTTTTTTTATCACTTTATCTTATTTAATTATATTTATAAAAAATAGTGTTAATAATAATACATCCCTAAAAAGATATGTAAGACTATCTTTTTCCTATTTTTTATATGTTTTGTCAAATCACTCACTCATGATTTTCGTCTGATCATAATATTGTATTTTTTCTTAATTTTTATTAGTCCAACTTATTCGTAAATAACATTCGTAAAAAGTAGTCGTGAGATATAACATTGTTGTATGATATATGGTATGGCCATAAAATTAATTGCTGAATTTCTCACTTGGCCTAACTATGGTTTGTTACAGGATCTATTTGTTGCGGGAACAGATACAACTGCATATGCATTAGAAAGGGCAATGACTGAAATAATTCACAATCCAGAGGCTATGTTGAAAGCCAAAAAGGAGCTGGAGCAAATTATTGGAATAGGTAATCCTATTGAGGAAACAGATGTTGCTAGGCTCCCATACTTACAAGCAGTAATAAAAGAGACCTTACGTTTACACCCACCAGCTCCACTTTTACTCCCTCGAAAAGCCAAGATAGATGTGGAAATCTCCGGCTACACAATCCCACAGGGTGCACGAGTCCTAATCAATGAGTGGGCTATTGGTAGGAACCCAAGCATATGGGAGAATGCAAATTTATTTTCACCAGAGAGGTTCTTGGGGTCAGAAATTGATGTCAAAGGCCAAAATTTCCAGCTCACACCATTTGGCAGTGGCCGACGAATATGTCCTGGCTCGCCACTAGCTATCAGGATGTTGCATTCGATGTTGGGATCGTTAATCAACTCTTTTGATTGGAAACTTGAAAATAATATGAAACCAAAGGATATGGACTTGGATCAAACCCTGCGGGCTATTCCAGTTAGAATAAACTACTAAGTAACATGATTAATGTACATTGCAAAAGATTGGATTTAATTGCTCTAGCTTTAGGTGAGTGCATTTTTCTTTTTCTTTTCTTTTCTAGTTAATTTCATTTTATTGTATGTGAGTCGGCTTAAGTGCCTTCCAGAGTTTGAAGCCTTTGTATGGAGATGTATATAGTGTCGGCTATAAAAAAAAAAAATTGCTTAAGATTTCTTAGTTCACTTGATTATTTTATTATTTTTTATTTTTGTCATTTCATTGCTAAAACTTTTCAGGGTCTCATTATTTGGCTTCTTCTCTATCTCCTTTTAATTGTTCAGAATTTCAGATTGTTAGAAATTGTATGTTTATTTTCAAATATCTTATGAAGTTTAAATATGAAATAATTGATGCATTTTTTAAGTTGGAAGCTACTGATAAAGGGAAATTGTTTCACCATCTTTATCTTTTAAAAAGCTTAATTTTGATGTACAAATTCAAAAAATTGAACATAAGGATAAACAGCTTTTAAAGTTTCTAACCATGATACTTACTGTAATTGATGCAAGATCTTTAGAGTGTAACCTAAAAATACAAAAAAAATATGATAATATACATTGTTTGGTTACTTCATAAATTTAGTGAAAGATCTTCCATAAAAGACAAGTCACAATAAAGATAGCATAATGAAAGATAAGGAAATCACTAGAAGTGACTTAAGTGATAAGTAAGTTTGAGCTAACTATTTAGGAGCTTCTGCATTGTTAAGAGTTTGAGCCCATAATAAAGCATTAATGGAAAGTGACAACTTGAATACTCGAGCGAAGATTAGTCTCAACCTCGTAATGAATAACAATAATAATAATAAAAAGATAAAAAAGAAAGACTGAGAGTGAACAACAATAATGAAGAGGGCCAATTCTAATATACACCCTCCTCGGGAGGGTGTATCGTACACTTTATAATTTAAATTATTAATTTATTCAATAATAAATTAATAATTTAAATTAATTATAAAAAACTTGTTAAGTAAATTTTTATTTTATTTTATTTTTTTAATTTTTTTAGTGTTATATTTTTTTTACATACTACCAAGTTTTTAAAACTAAAACAACAATAATTTTTTTAAATTATATAATTGATAAATATTATCAAAATTTATAAATTTTTTTAAAAAATACAGAGTTTTGATTTTAAGAAACTCAATTACCTCCAATTTTTTAGTTGTATAAATATAAATATTATCAGCCTAAAATTTATAAGATTTTTCAGTAATGAATAAAAAATATAAACAATGATTGATATAATTTTAAGCAATTTTAAAATATATGAACAATACTTTTCGGCATAAACACTACCTTTTTCGGGATGAACAATATTTTTTTTAAACTCGAGTTAACCCCCAAAAATTAAACTCTAAAAAACTGGTATAGAGACTAAAATATCATCCTAAATTACTTGGCCCACACAATTGAACCAGTTCAATTTTTTTTATATAAAACCTAAACATATTTATCTCTTCTACAGTGTGGCGTACGTACTCAATAATTTATTATGGATTAAGATATTTTTTTTTGGAAATTTGAAAGGATAATAAAGTGAATAATGTCACAATGTAGAAGGTGATAAAGCAATTATAATCAGCTGGAAATGGGATTATCAAGTGAAGATTCTAAGCTTTTGTAGTTTGAATCATGAAAATTCAGGAGCAATTGAAAATAAAAAAACCCCCAGAATCTGCTACAAGTTTGTGCCGTTCTTAAACCCTTTAAAATGGACCTCAAGCAGGGCCATACAGCCTCATTGGAGAGTCATTTGGAAGGTTCGAAATTTTTCATTTTGAGAGATTGTTGATTCATATTAAATATACTCAAATCTAGTTTCAAATGGCTTAAATGTATGTAGAAAATAACATAGAATTCTCAAGATGTAGCCAAAAGAGTGCATTAAGTCCAGATTCTTGATTAATCTTAATTGATCAACCAACTACAAAAATACAAATCTAATTATATGTTAACACACTCATCGTAGACATGAGTAATAATATAGTCTATTATGTCATTTTTTAAATACTTAAATTATTAATTAATATGTGTAATAATATTTTTAAAAATAATGTAATTTTACAATAATTTTATATTCTTAAATATGTAAAAATATAATTTAAATGTTTATAATAAACTGTACATAATAAGAATAAGAATTACTCTATAGATTTGAATGATTGGCTTGCCTCCATTGGTTTTGAAGTCGAACAGGAGGCCTCATCACCTAGAAGTTAGAACCAGTTCACAGTGCAATATAAATGATTGAAAAGCTCGTCGCTTCCCCGTATACAATTAGATGATCCTTTCTGGAGTTCACGTGACTTCTTTTATCTTGGACTTCAACTTGTATGATAATTCTGAGTACAGACAAGCCATTCCATCGGATGCTAAGTGCGTAAGCCAATTGTACGTGGGACTATTTAGTTCTTTAAACTTAATCCAAAAATCACTTATGGCCCATTGGCCAAATTTGGAGAGCATTACTTGGACGGTAGTTAAATTTGATGAAAGAAGAGGGTCAATAATTGATGCTATTAATTAATAAAAAGCTTGACAAATTTGGAGAAGAGAAAGAGGATGAAGACCTTATGAAAGAAGAGATCTTGGAGTTATTTTCAAAATGTAATGCGATGCAAGAAGTGATGGAGAAGGAGAAGGATGTGAATCCAAAGACAAACAAGGCCCATATTGATTTTGAATTTATTGTTTCTCTTGACTTGATATTTAAATATTTCAAAACTCTTTTCTAAATAGGTGTCTTATGATTTAGAATGTGTCATAATGTTGTTACTCTTTCCAATTTAAATTACTGCAATGAAATCTTCTTGTAACAATCTTTGTTCTAGATGGATTTAGACCGAGCTCCGCAAAGAGAGCGACTATGTCCATCTCTTTAAAGTATAAACCTTTTAATTAAAAAAAAAAATTTTGTTGCCACCAAAATCAAAATTGTTTGACATCGAAACTTTAAGATTACTTAATATCAAAGGAGCTGTTCCTATCAAAACGTGGAAGCTTGGGCTTTGCTGGAGTTTTTGGTTTGAGTTTTTGGTAAAAAAAGAGAGAGAGAGAATATGTATTAAAAAATATGTTTTTTTTTGTTTTAACATTTAAAAAGTAATGTAAGATGATGTAATAAAAATGGTACGTGGAAATGAGGAATCTATGTGGATATTGGAACTGTGAGCTTCGATTGGTGGCCTTGCGCTGATATGCTGGAGTTAAACGTGCCGTCTGTGATAAGATATGACCACTACTTTAAGATGGAATAGGATTGTTAATATATATATATATATATATATATTATATAAACTTTTGTTACACTTTACTTATTTGGATAAAAATAAAAAGAGAGTATATGTTAAGAAATATTTTTTTATTTTATTATTAAAAATATATAAAAATAATATAATAAAAATGATGTGTAAATATTATTATTTCTTTAAAATTGTTACATGTGTATTTGTGTTTAACTTAAATAGAGGCTACTTAAGGTTTGATTGACTTGCATGACAAATAGATTTTTTAGGGACTAAAATGAAAGGAATTAATACCATTCAGGAACTAACATTACAAAAGTAGAATTTTTACACTAAAATGATAGTTTGCTCTTAACAATACTATTAAATATAATTATCAAATTAAATGTAAAACTGCATGCATTGAGAAGCAATTAATAACATTAATATGCATTATCAAATATATATATATATATAGCTTTATTTAAAATTTACAAAAATGTTTATTAAAATACTATTAGAATGAGTTAAACAATTATTAATAAAATTGTAATGTAAAAAATTAAGAGTAACATTTATTTCACTAAAAGAAAGTCAATTAAGTGCATAGAAAAAAAAGTAAATTAATTAACATGTCAAAATGAATTAAAACAACATTTTTTTACTATGTTTACATAACTTACGTTTAAGTATTAAATTATTATATATATACTTAAATCAAAAGTATACTTAAATATTACCAAAAATAAATAAAATAAAATTGAGTCATGTAATTATTTATTATTAAATTTTGAATATTAATCTTTCTATTGTATTTAACAAGACTAAAAGTATGTTTAGATTTTATTTATTTATTTATTTTTGCTTACACGAAGGCCCCTAAAAAACAACTGTACTGTAGAGAAAGGAAACGCCAGCCAAATCATCGAGAAGAAGTCTTCCACGTCCTGGAGGAGGAGATAATGAAACGACATTCTATTGTATGTTGTAACATCCTCTAGAAAATCATGTTAGGCTTATATATGATTACAGAGGTAGCCTAATACTTACTTTACATGTCTGTGAAGTTTTGTGAATATCTGAGCACGTTTAGACACTTTGCTGTAACGCTAAGTGAGCAATATAACTGTTATTTGCTCTGAAAGTGGCTTAAACTGCTTATTTAGTGAAAATAACTGTGGAGAGTTTGTTTCCAAGTCACAAATGTGAAAACTGTACTATAGTTAAAGTTTGAGAATTTTCAGAGTTAGTTTCATTTTTTTTAACATACTGGCAGTGTGTTTTAGTGCCAGATTGACCCCTAACTGATATAGAAATATCAGTTTTTGGTGAAATAGAATTTTCAATGAATCGTAGTATTTATTCTAAAGTTGTTAGAAATTGAAAAAAATTGAATTAGCATAATTCGGGTATTCTTAGCAGATAAAGAAGTTCCAGTAAAATATTTTAAGGGACATGATGGTCATTCTCTCATTTCTCTCTCTCACGTATAAGCAGCTTCTACTGCAAAATAAAGAAAAGAAAAAAAATAGAGAAGAAGAAAACGAAGGAAGAGAAGAGAGAAAAGGGAAGAAAGGAAGAGAAAGAAGGAAAGGCAGGAAAGGAAGATCAAGATCAAAGCATGGAGCTTGAGGATTGATCATCCAGCTGCCAAGGTAGGGGTTTTTGGATTTAATTTCCATCTTTCTACTCATTTTCCATACATAGGTTATTTGAAACCTAATATGTCAAATTGAGTTCTGGATGTATTTTAAGTGTTTTTCTTGCTTGAATGAGTTTTAAATGATGTTTAGGACTTGTTCATGCTAAGATTTGGGATTAGAAACTAAAAATACTCATTTTGGACCTAAATTACTCAAAGAGGTGATTTTAGGGGTTTAGATGAGTGATTTGTGTTTTAATCCGTTTTTGGTGAAATCAATTGGTGTTTTAAGTTTCCCTCATGATTGTGAACCTGTTTGGGATTTGAAATTACCTATAAATTGGTTTGAAGTGGCCAAAATCCAATATTTTGGCCATTGAAACAGTAACCATTCTGCAAAATTCTGTAGAATCTGGGTTCTGTCACGGGGGCCTAGGCGCTCGGTAACGGGGGCCGCGGCGCTCAACGCGGGCCGAGGCGCTCGGTATTGGGGGCTGAGGCGCTCGTTCGATGACAGCACCAGTAGAAAATCCAGGGAGCAGAGGGCCGCGGCGCATGAGTTTGGGGGCCGAGGCGCTGAGTTCTGGAACACCAAAAGTATCATTTTTTATATTTTGGGATGTCTTAAGTAATGAGATCACTTATATATGCTTTCCTACATGTGAAGGGACACAAATGGGGGTAATTCTTGGAAAGAATAACCATTTGACATATTTGTTTGAAAGTGAGAAAACTTTAGGCAAAACCTTGAGTTTGAAAGCCTTATAAGTATATATCTAAGACCTTGCACAACATGAGGTTGTCTTGGAAATCACTTGTGAAGTGATGATGTGAGGATCTTGGTATGGGAAATCTAGTAACATAATTTCTTGCTACTTTATTGGATAAGTGGGGTCAAGATTATAATATGCTAGTAATTGAATATTTATATATCTAAGACCTTGCACAATATGAGGTTGTCTTAGAAATCACTTGTGAAGTGATGATGTGAGGATCTTGGTATGGGCAATCTAGTAACATAATTTCTTGCTACTTTATTGGATAAGTGGGGCCAAGAATTATGATATACTAGTATGTGAATCTGTGGCTTGGATATTCAATTTCAAACTTGATATTTATTTTATTTTCCTATGTATTGTGACTTTAGATGGTGTGCACAACCATATGACCTGAGAATGAGGTGTTGGATCCGAATTCTCCTTGCATGTTTGCTAGTATGGTCAGGGTTACCGGTGTATGGGGTTGGTAGTAGTACTCTTACCTTTGTGAGGGGAACAAGTCCACACATCACTAGGTAGTGTATGGGTTTTTATGCCTATCCTACTTAGTATATACAAGGAACGTGGTTCCTGGGGAAATAAATAAATATCTTGTGTTTTCAAACTTTAAATCCTGCATTGGCATTACATATCCATAATACGTGGACTTTGTTTGAGCATAACCATACATCATATCATAAAGCATTGCACTTATTGGCCGCTGTATGGGCAGTTGCCTTATTTGTTTGATGTTGCCTATTGATGATATCTTACGATTGTATGGGCAGTTGTTTGATATCATTGATTATTCGATATTAGCGTGAGATAGAATTATAACTAGCCTTGTGAATGAACTTGAGCAGGAGTTCAATTTTCTATTGCAGGTTTTAATTGTATGCGTTCAATTGATTTATTTGTTGTAAATGATTAACTGCTAGTTTTGGTACGCTTATACTGAGAAATTATGATTTCTCACCCCGCTGTGTTCCATGTAATTCCAGGTGAAAATCCTTAAAAAGGGTAAGAACAAAAAGCGAAGAAGCAGAAGACTTAGGCTAGTGTTTTGTTTCTTGGTGAACTAGTTGTGTATTTATATATATTTCTGTTTGTTTTGGAAAGCTTATGTATACTTTATGGCATGTTAGCCAATGACAGTGGTACATATGACTTTTTGATCAATCGTGGCTCTTTATAATGGCTGCATTATGGGTTTATTTAGGAATGTAATTTAGTGACATGTTTAATACGTTGTATTATGAAATATTCCATCGATTTTACAGTAATTCGTATTAGGGTGTTACATTTTGGTATCAGAGCAGTTTATCCTGATAAACCGGGGTGTGGACTGACTATACTTAGGCATACTTAGGAGTTCCTTTTTGTCTATTGTACATTTCTTTTATCTCTTGTGTGAGAAATTTGGAAGATGTGTATAACTGCCTTGCTTTGACTGTTTTAGTTACTGTGGCACATTACATGATATTGGGATTAGCTACCTCAATATGCGATGTTCTGTGTTTACAGGAAACTATAGCAGCAAGAGGGCGACCCCGTGGAAGTAGTAACAGGAACTCTGGGAATGAAGGCACTGATATGGCAGCCGCCATGATGGCAATGGCTAATGCTATGACCCAACAAACAGAGCAGGCAGCAGTAACTGCTAGCGTACTCGAGAGGTTGGTAACACAGTAACCAGTACCCCCTCCACCTCCACCATATTACCAGGGGCAACCATACCAAGAGGCGGTTGGAAAAAATCAGACTTTCCAGGATCTCTCGGAATTCAGGAAATCAAATCCGTCTTCCTTTAACGGGGAGTATGACCCGGTTAAAGCTGAGGGTTGGCTCAAGGAGATGGAGAAGATTTTCACTTTTATGGCTTGCTCAGATGAGCAGAAGGTGCTTTTTGCTGCTTATGTGCTGGTGAGGCAGAGGAGTGGTGGGTGGATACAAAGAGGGCTTTTGAGGCATCAAGAACTTATGTGACATGGGGGGTCTTTAGAAGCTCATTTATGAGAAAGAGAGGTGATGATAAGTTCAAGAAGGGGTTTTCTAAATCTAGCTTTAATCAAGGTAAGGGTAAGCAAGTTCAGAAGGAATTTTTGGGACCAAAGTGTTCCAAATGTGGGAGACAGCATGGAGACCATCCTTGCCTAGTGTGCTTTGTGTGTGGACAAAGTGGTCATTTTGTGAATAAGTGTTCGTTAAAGAAGGAAACTGCGCCTATTCAAAAATCATAAGCTAGAAGGAGAGTATATACCCTAGGTGGTGAAGAGGTAACTCAGTCTTCTGACCTCATTGAAGGTAAATGCATTATTCACGATCGTTCTTTTAACTGTGTTGTATAATTCGGGAGCATTCCACTCCTTTGTTTTGAATGATTGTGTGAATGAGCAAGATTTACCTGTAACTGAACTTTCATATGACTTATCTGTATCTACACCTACTGGCAAGCCAATTACGACATCTAGAGTGTGTCTTGATTGTTATGTAGAGGTAGAAGAAAGGATTTTTAGTGTAAACCTTATATGTTTGCCTCTTGTAGATATTGATGTCATTCTTGGCATAGATTGGTTGTTCGCCAACCATGTAGTTTTGAATTGTTCAGAAAAATTCCTGGTTTTGTTTTGTCAGATATACCTACTAGAATCGTTCCAACTGAGTTTGTATATCTCAATACGAATCAGGTTAATCTCTGTTTAGAGGAGGGATCTCAAGGATATGTACTCTTGTTGTCACTAAGCACTGAGGTTGGGCAAGGCCTAGGTGAGATACAACGAGAAATAGAGTTTTCTATAGACCTAGTTCCTGGGGTGAGACTTATTTCTATAGCACCTTATCGTATGCCGCTAGAGTTAGCAGAACTCAAAAGGCAAATTGAAGAATTGTTGGATAAGCAATTCATAAGGCCGAGTGTTTCTCCGTGGGGAGCACCTGTGCTTTTAGTAAAGAAAAAGGATGGTACCATGAGGCTTTGTGTGGACTACAGACAGCTGAACAAGGTGACCATTAAAAATAAGTATACGTTGCCTAGGATAGACGATCTAATGGATCAACTGAGAGGAGCTGCGGTTTTCTCAAAGATTGATCTTAGGTCTGATTATCATCAGATAAGGGTTAGGGAAGAGGATATCCCTAAGACAACTTTTAGAACTAGGTATGGGCATTATGAGTACCTCGTGATGTCCTTTGGGTTGACAAATGCACCGACAGTGTTTATGGATTACATGAACCGGATTTTTAGACCCTACCTGGATCAATTTGTTGTGATTTTTTATCGATGATATTTTGATCTATTCTAAGACAATGGAAGAGCATGAACAACATTTGAGGGTAGTGTTAGAGACTCTTAAGGACAATAAGTTGTTTGCTAAACTATCTAAAAGTGAGTTCTGGCTTTCACAAGTACAGTTTTTTTTTTTTTGGACATATGATGTCTCAAGATGGGATTTCTGTGGATCCAAGCTAAGTTGATGCAGTGTTGCAGTGGGAGAGACCCAACACTGTGATCGAGATTAGAAGCTTCTTAGGCCTAGCAGGGTACTATAGAAGGTTCTAAAGGATTTTTTCTCAACTAGCGCTACCATTAACTAGATTAACTAGGAAATGTAGTTCTTTTGTATGGACTCAAGCTTGCGAGGATAGTTTCCAAGAACTTAAAATAAGGTTGACTATTACACCAGTTTTGGTAATTCCTGATCCTTTGGAAAAACTTTGAGGTGTTTTGTGATGCTTCAAAGATGGGTTTGAGTTATGTTTTGATGCAACATAGGAGAGTTATTACCTATGCATCAAGGCAATTGAGACCTCATGAGGATAATTACCCTACTCACGACCTGGAGTTAGCCGCTGTAGTTTTCACCCTTAAGGTTTGGAGACATTACTTGTATGGAGTTCAATTTGAGGTGTTCAGTGATCATAAGAGTTTGAAATACTTATTTGATTAGAAGAAGCTGAACATGAGACAACGAAGATGGATGGAGTTTTTGAAAGACTACGATTTTGAGTTAAAGTACCATCCGGGTAAAGCCAATGTGATGGCTGATGCACTGAGTAGGAAATCCCTACATGTGTCCCGTATGATGATCCAAGAGAGTGAACTTCTTGGGAGTTTTAGAGATATGAGTCTTTCGGTAGCTGTGTTACCACATAGTCTTAGTATGATTCGAGTGGACATAGTGAGTGACTTTAGGACTCAGATCTTGGAAGCTCAAAAGGAGGACGAGACTCTTAGTGATTGTCGCGACCGGGAATCGCGGCGGGAAATATAGCAACTCGAATGGATTTTTAGAATATGAAAATGGAAAAATGGAGTCGCCACCAATTTTATTTGAATTTGGAAAAATTCGAAAACCTCTCTTTGAAAATGGTCTTTGGAACCAGATTGGATTCGGAAGTCGGTTATGCTTAGGGAAGGGTGGAAACTTAATCCCACTGCACCCCTAACGCACCCGTCCTAAGACGGTACCTTGGGTTAATTGTGCAAATTATTAACAATCCTTGGAAATATTTATTTTACCCATTTTACAAAAAAAAATTGTAACTATTTACAAAAGCGAAACCACAAAATTATGAAAATTTAATTTGGGCTTGACAAAATAAAATTCTGCTCCTACGTATCCCCCGGTGCAATGGGGAACTCAAAGTTACGTAGTTCTTTATAAAATAAGTGTGGGTTGGTTGATTTTATTTAAAAAAAGATTTTATTTGAAAGTGAATCCATTCTTGCACAGGATTCAAGTTAGCACTAGGCTACTCAATAAACCCTTATGATCTAAAAGATAATGAAGATAGCATTCACTATTCAATCATTATCATTGGTCATTGCATGGATTAAAAGATTTTTTTATTTTTTTATTTTATTTTTTTTTTGCCAAAAAGTGTATCATTACTGCCTTAATATGAAATGGGCAGCAGCCCACGAGATTCAAACTTAAATCCCAAAAGACAGTCAACAATTCAAATAAAATAAAAAAAAAGTTTGAAAACTTGAGCACCAATAACAGAGCACATACAGAGGACGTTTGGGGAGAGATTTGGGAATTGGTTCGACGGTCAGTTTAGGGAGTGAGTGATTCTGTTTTGGAGTTTGACAGTCGGTCGGGGGTAAGGATGGGATGGGTTCGACGGTCGAGTGAGGTGAAGGGGTGATGGATTCGACGGTCGGTTGCAAAGGTGTGATGGTTTCGACGGTCGGTTGGAGGTGAGGATGGGACGGTTTCGACGGTCGAGTTGGAGATGAAGGTGGGTGGTTTTGCTTTTGGGTCCGACATGTCGGATGTGATGGAGTTTGCTTGATGGCGTGAAGGTTTGGATGGGTTGTCGGTTGGATGGCGGTTGGTCGAAAGAGATGGTAATGGAGTTTTGGTGCGATCCGACGGTCGGTTGTGGGGATATGGTAGTGTTTGTGAAGTTGGTTGAAGGCCAGTGCAGGAGTTCGACGGTCGAATGGGAGGTGAGGATATGATGGTGTTTGTGAAGTTGGTTGAAGGCCAGTGCAGGAGTTCGACGGTCGAATGAGAGGTGAAAGTAACTGGTGTGGTACGACGGTCGGTTTAGGGGAATTGGATGGTTTGAAGGGTTACGGTCCGACGGTCGGTTCTGGTTGGGTTTGATAGTGTTTGGAGAGGTTATGGAAATTGCTTGGGTGATGGGGATTATGAGGCTTTGAAGATGGTGGGTGTATTGGAGGTGAGAGGATAGTGATCTGATTTGAGGTTCGTCGGTCGGTGAAAAGGATGGTAAAGGATGGTGGTGTCACAGTTTTTGGGATCCGACAGTCGTGAGGTTTCCGTGAGGTTCGACGGTCGGTTGGGAAGGATTTGGGGTTCGACGGTCATGAGGAGGAAGGTTTGGAGGTTTGGGATGGATTCGACGGTCGGTTGGGAAGGCGGTTGGTTGAAAGAGATGGTGATGGAGTTTTGGTGCGATCCGACGGTCGGTGGTGAGAATATGGTAGTATTTGTGAAGTGGGTTGAGGGTCCGTGCGGGAGTTCGACGGTCGAATGGGGAATGATGGTGTTATTGAAGTTGATGGCTACAACGTGATGATGGAAAGCGTATGATGGTTGGGTTCATAGTTTAGGGGGATTCGACGGTCGGTGGGAGAGGATTTGGGGTTTTGAGTTCGACGGTCGGTTGGAGGATATGGTATTCGACGGTCGGATGTGATGGAAGTAGGTGATGTGGTGAGAGATGGGAGGCTGTTGGATGTGGATATTGAAGGTGAGTTCTCTGGTGGTTTTGGTTAATGTGTTGCAGAAGGAGAGGAGTGCCAGTGTGTGTATGGTGCTCATGGCTTAAAAACAAGAATAGGAGAAGAAGATGGGCAACATGACTAACCAGTCAGGATCAAAGCATGCATTTGAACGCTACATATTTACTCACAGCAGTGCAAGGATAGTGGTGAGAAAGGGCTTACCTCTTCTGCGCTACCAGTGGCACACTCAACTCAAAAAGAATCAAAAATCCCTTTCGTTCCCAGCAGCCTCCCCCAGTCTTCTTGCTTTTTTCTCTTTTCCCAGCTACCACCAGAGATCAACTCAACATCATCAATCTTCCTTCTTTGGCCGAAAATGGGATGATTTGGGGAGGATAAAAGAGGGTGGTCGTGAGGATGGAGATGGTGGGGATATGATGAAGATGGTTCAACGGTCGACGGTCGGTTGAAGATGGGTGGTGTTTGCGAGGTCCGACGGTCGGTCGACGGTTCTGTTGGTTTTAGTGAAGGGTTCACGGTGGTATGGGAGATTGGAGAAGGTGAATAGTGAAGGTTGGACGTGGAAAGATGGTTAGGTTGATGATGATAATGGAGGGATTGGAGGAGGAGGGTTCTGGTGGTGAAGTGTGGGTTTGGATGATGATAATGGAGAGGTTCAGGTGGAGAAGGATCCTGCTGGTGAAGTGTGGGTTTTAGAGAATGGTGGAAGAAATGATGGTCGTGTGTTTTTGTTTTTTTTTTTGGAAGGGATTTGGAAAGAATTGGATTATCCAGCCTCCTGGAAGAAAATGATGGCCAAGGCATTTATGGAGGGATCCTTCACGTTTTGGAGGAAAGAGTTGCTGTTGATGATGGATGTGATGATTGCTCACCGTATGGGAGGTTGGCAGCTTCCTTCAAATTTTCATCTTCTCCCAACAAATCTCCCTAAAATCCTCCTTTTTGTATCAAAATTCCCTCTTTTTTTATTCTTTCTGCTGACCCTTTCTTCTCTTTTTTTCTTTTGCGTCAATCACTCCTCCCTTTTTTTTTTTTTATTGAGTCCCCCACCCCATTTGAAATTATATGTGCGACATGTGACTATTTTTATTATTATTTTTTTATTTTGTTTTTTATTATTTTTATTTTTTTTATGTTACTTTTCTTTTCTTCTTCTTCTTTTTTTTTTTTTTTTTTTTTTGTTTGTTTTTTTGTTTGTTTTTTTTGTTTTTTTTTTTTTAGCCCGGTCAAAATTGGGTGTTCACAGTTGCCCCTATTTACTTGTTTCTTATTAGATAAAAGGAAAAATTGTAGTTTTTTTCATTTTATCGTCCTAAGAAGCGAGTAAAGAAATGAACTCCAATTTTGTCCGGCAATGCATAAGAGGATAAATGCAAAATAAAGCAGGAACAACGATGGAAGTTAAAATGCAATGAGCCGGTGCGCTCAAAAGTAAAAGACAAGAATTAAAAGACAGGGAGCGATGCGCTCAAAAGTAAAAGACAGGAGCCGATGCACTCAAAAGTAAAAGACAGAGCTGTTGCGCTCAAAAGTAAAAGACAGGAATTAAAAGACAGGGAACCGATGCGCTCAAAAGTAAAGGCAGGAGCCGATGCGCTCGAAAAGTAAAGACAGGAGCCGATGCACTCAAAAGTAAAAGACAGGAATTAAAAGATAGTGAGCCGATGCGCTCAAAAGTAAAAGACAGGAATTAAAAGACAGTGAGCCGATGCGCTCAAAAGTAAAAGACAAGAATTAAAAGACAGGGAGCGATACGCTCAAAAGTAAAACGAATTAAAACAGGAGCCGATCGCTCAAAAGTAAAACAGAGAGCCGATCGCTCGAAAAGTAAAACAGAGCCGATCGCTCAAAAAGTAAAAACGAAATTAAAAGACAAAGAGCCGATGCACTCAAAAGTAAAAGACAGAATTAAAAACAAGATGAGCCGATGCGCTCAAAAGTAAAAGACAGGAGCCGATGCGCTCGAAAAGTAAAAGACAGGAGCTGATGCGCTCAAAAGTAAGTAAAATGCAAGGAGCCGATGCGCTCAACAGGAATTAAAATGCAAGGAGCCGATGCGCTCAAAAGAATTTAAAATGCATGGAGCCGATGCGCTCAACAGAAATTAAAATGCAGGGAGCCGATGCGCTCAAAAGAATTTAAAATGCATGGAGCCGGTGCGCTCAACAAAGAGTAAAATACATGGAGCCGATGCGCTCAACAGGAATCAAAATGCAAGGAGCCGATGCGCTCAACAGAAATTAAAATGCAGGGAGCCGATGCGCTCAAAAGAATTTAAAATGCATGGAGCCGGTGCGCTCAACAGAGAGTAAAATACATGGAGCCGATGCGCTCAACAGGAATTAAAATGCATAGAGCCGATGCGCTCAACAGAATATAAAATGCATAGAATTGACAGAATTTAAAAATGCATAGAATTGACAGAAATTTAAAATGCATAGAATTGACAGAAATTTAAAATGCATGGAAAGCATGAAGCCGATGCGCTCAAAAGAACCGAAAGATAATTAAAGTGCATGGAGCCGATCGCGCTCAATGTAAAAATAAAATGACAACGAAATCAATCCGAATTTAAATGACAATGGGCAATCGCGACCGAAATTTAAATGACAATGGGCAATCATGCCCAAAATTTAAATGGCAATGGCAATCAGCGTCTCGAAATTTAAATGACAATGGACAATCTATGCCCTGAATTTAAATGACAATGGGCAATCTATGACCCGAAATTTAAAAGGCAATGGGCAATCGCGACCGAAATTTAAATGACAATGGGCAATCTATGCCCGAAATTTAAATGACAATGGGCAATCGCGTCCCGAAATTTAAATGACAATGGGCAATCGCTATGACCCGAATTTAAAAGACAATGGGCAATCGCGACCTTGAATTTAAAAGACAATGGACAATCTATGACCCAAAATTTAAATGACAATGGCAATCGCGTATGACCCAATTTAAATGACAATGGCAATCATGCCCAATTTAAAAGACAATGGACAATCAATTTAAATGACAATGGGCAATCATGACCGAAATTTAAATGACAATGGGCAATTATGACCCGAAATTTAAAAGACAATGGGCAATCATGCCCGAATTTAAAAATGACAATGGCAATCATGACCCGAAATTTAAAAGACAATGGGCAACTGCGGCCCAAAATTTAAATGACAATGGGCAATCATGACCCTGAAATTTAAATGACAATGGGCAACTTGCGCCAAATTTAAAAGACAATGGGCAATCGACCCGAAATTTAAATGACAATGGGCAATCTATGACCGAAATTTAAAAGGCAATGGGCAATCTATGACCCGAATTTAAAAGACAATGGGCAATCATATGACCCAAAATTTAAAAGACAATGGGCAACTGCGGCTCGAAAGTTAAATGGAATAAGCATCTTGATCAAAAAGATTTTTTTTTCTTTTTTTCATTTTTCTCATTTTCTTTTCTTTGTTTTTCCTTTGCTTTTCTCTCTCTCTCTCTCTTTTGTCTTTCTCTCCTTTTTATTCTTTCTCTTTAATTTTTTCTCTTTTTTTTTTTTTTTTTTCTTTCTTTTTTTTTCTTTCTCTTTTTTTTTCTTTTCTTTTTCTTTCTTTTTTTTTTTTCTATTTTCTAAATTTTATTTGAAAAACATTTGAACCAAGGACGACTTTGGAAAGCTTTGACCAATCAAACCTTGTTCACATGCTTTGGTTCTTTCCTTCTTCTTCTTCTTTCTTTCTTTTTTTCTTTGTTTTTCGCTCTCAGCTCTCCTTTTAAGAAATGAGATGAGCCATGACTTGACTGATTCCTTGAGAGAAAATTTTATCCCAGTATTTCACTTTATCTCTCATCCAGTTGATTCCCTGCGACTGCTTGATAATTCAGTCCCTGTCTCTGTTGCTACCTCCTTCAACACATCTTTTCCTTAATCCTTAAAAAATTTTGCCCCAGTATGGCCAACTAAAATACAAATGAGATTGCCCCTGTGTAGCTGATCAAATGCAATTCCAAAATTGCCCCAGTTTGGTGCACCCTTCAAGGCATTTCAGGCCAACTTCCTCTGAGATTTTACCCATTTATTTGCCCTAACTTTTGCTTAGATCGATCTTTCGGGCTCTTTTTCATTTTTTTTCTTTTTGCTCTAACTTTTGCTTAGGCCGCCCTTTCGGGTTTTCAACCTAACGAGCTTTTCCTCCTTCTTCTTCCCTTTTTCTCTTTTTTTCTTTTCTTTTTTTTTTCGGGTGCCTCCTCTTCCATCAAATGGGACCCTCCAAGATCTCTTCAATCTGAATTGCTCATTAGGAGATTACCATTAGATGGTCAAATCATAGTGTTGTACTCATGTTCACCTTACCTGAAGCATTACGTAACTGACACTCATGAACTCAAAAAGCACAACAGAAAATAAACGAACAACTTCCAGATTGTTCTTGGAAGCTTGACTACGGAAAAAGGGCATTATTTACAAAGGGTAAAGACACAAGAAGTAGAATAGCAAGAAAGAAATTTTTTTTTTTACCCCAGTATGGAATGATTGATCTTGACTCGACAACTGGACACCATGACCATTTTTTCATTAGGTATATACAAAAATCTACCCTCATGTAGGGTATCAAAGGAATTTGGCTTAGAGTATATCATTTGTGAACAAAATTTTGCCCCAGTGTAAGTCACGAAGCCACACCAATTTGGGGCAAATTGAACCAAGAGAAATTTGCCCCCAGTCTAGGACTGAATAGGGCAGAAACTCGCCCTAGTGACCCAAAAGATTTGTACCGATGTAGGTCAAATTGAACTAAGGAAAAACATGCCCCAATATGGGACCAGCTCAGACAGGGTAGCAACTTACCCAGGTGTAAGTCTCTCTTTTCTTTTCTCTTCTTTTTTTATTTTTATTTATTTTTATTTATTTTTTTATTTTTGATTTTTTTTAGAGCAATGAATTAGGTTCTCAGATGAGCATAACATTTGTCTCAAAATTAAAGTTAATGAAAATGACAACAATCCTTCAATGATCAGAATGGACTTTTTGAGGCTTGTAACGTGGCCAAGGCTAGGGGTTATGAAAGGAAAGATATAAGGCTCAAACAAGTGTTTAAGGGTTTGAATGGGACCAAGGATCCTTGTTCAACGTTAAACTTTGTCAATTGCCTTTGTACTTTCAAGTACACTTTTCTCTTACCGCTCTTCATTTCTTCCTTTTTCTTTTCACTTTCTTTCATTCACCTTTGTCATGACTTATTTTTATGTCATTTTTTTATCTCCTTTTTTTGTTTTTTTCTTTATCTTTTTTTTTTCATTACGCTTCAAAATAGCCACCATGACAATCAACTTTACTTTGTGTCACCCCCTAGTGTAGGGGTGATCCCTGTCCAGGGTTTATTAAAGAAATTTTCAAGCTCAAAAAGGGACATCGAGAGATAATGAAAAGATGAATTCTTATGAAGGATAAAGAAACACGGCCAATCTTCATTTCAAATCTTGATTGCTCATTTTCAAAAACTTTAATTCAGAGACAAAAGGATGATACACACCAAGTGATTATTTCTTTGCTCCATTTTATTTTTTTTTTTTTTCTTCTTTTTTTTTATCTTTTCTATTTTTCTTTTGTTTTTTTTTTAGGCAAAGGATACTTGCACACGTTAACTTTATTGACATCTATCAAAATGAGAATTACCAAGAATTGGAGTCCGATGGGCCCCCAAATACGAGGAAAACACTTTGAAGAAGTGAAAGAGAAGTAAATATCAAGAAAGACACTGAACAAGATATTCATGCGAATTTATTACATCAATGCTTCAAGAAAGTTAACATAAGTTCATCATCACTGATTTTTTTTTGGCAACCACTTCCATCAAATCCTCAGATCTCCCATTGTTCAGAGGTTTCAAATTGCTAGAGGATGAATGACTTCTTCAGAGATGATTATCTTGTCTGGTGCAGGGAGTATTTCCCTCAGATGAGGAATGTGCTGCATCATTTTCTTTTCCTAGAGTTATACTCCTCACCATTTCCTCCAACTCCACATTGACCTCTTCAGAGGAAGCTATATCTTGCCTAGCTTGTATTACCCTTGAAGCGAGTAATTCTTGGCTTCGCACCTTAAAATCCCAACAACCCTCAACACAACTTGATTCTTCATTCTGCTTCTCCTCTTCTTTCATAGTCGCAGCTGGTGTAGTGATACTACAACCTGCTTTCTTCAGCCCTTCAACTACTTCAGCCATTGGTGCATGCAAGCTTTTGACCTTTCCTATGGGCGATCCTTCCATCTCCCATGCATTTACCTCATCAAGAATTGGGTTGCTGTCAACACTAGGTAGAGCTATTTCTTGAATGTCAAACTTCCCATAAGCTATCAGCTTCCTTACTGCAATCTTAAAAGATTCACAATCTTCAATTGAATGCCCTGTGATGTCCCTGTGATATTTGCAAGTTAAATTTGGGTTATACCATGTTGGGAATGGTGGCTCTAAAGGACGTACATGATTTCCCGACATGAGGTGAGCATCGAACAGCCTTTGGAATAAGTCTGCGTTTGACATGGGTAATCTTGGGAAATGAGGTAGGTTTTGAGGATGGAAGCGACCTCGATTTCGGCAGTTTGGTTGAGGCTATTGGAGGTTTGGGTAATTTTGTGGAGGTACAGGTGGATATCGAATATGAGATGGGCAAGTTGGCACATATGGTGATGGCATGGGGCCATTGTTGGTTTGGAATTGTGGAGTTGGGGTGCTATTTGTGGTTGGAACAAATTGGTGGGAGGGGTAATAAGGAAATGTAGGAGTAGGTGTTTGGTATGGAAAGTGAAGGTTAGGGTTATATGGTGGTTGCTCCCCCATGAATTCGACATTACCATGGACCTCATTTCGAGCATCCTCTGAAAAACGACACCCTTCTCCGATAGGAAGCACTAGTGGCGCAGTGTTCGAGGTTTTTCCTTCAACAGGAATCTCAATGGTGATCCCAGGGTTTGTCCTTATGGAAGTGATAGTTGGCAGGTGCGGATGCGCCCCAGTCACTCCTGCACTTCCAGTAGCCCCAATCAAGTTGATAGTCTCTCTCATGGCCAACAACATTTCCTCCATTCTTCTCTGAGATTTTGCCATTTCAATAATCATCTCTTTCATCTCATCTACTTGCATACTCAGATTTCTTCCTTCATCCTCAGGGTTATCAGCAGCCATTCTAATCCGAGATCTAGGCTTGTGAATGTGGATTTGATTGGTCTCTTCCTTCCTAGGCTCTCTCTGGTTCAAACCAAATTGATTTATTAAAAGAAAATAACATTTAACAAAGAACGGGATGAAATGCATGAGATGCACAAAATGAATGAACTTTGAAAACACTTTTTCATTTTTTTCTTTCCTCTTTTTTTTTTATGCTATGTCATGAAAATGCAAGATGATTTATTAAAACAAAATAGCATTTAACAAAGAATAGGATGAAATGTATGAGATGCACAAAATGAATGAACTTTGAAAACACATTTTTTTATTTTTCTTCCTGTCTTCTTTTTTTTTTTTTTAAGAAAAATGCAATGTCATGAAATGCAAGTTATTTTTTTCTTTGAATGCTAGGAATGCAAAATGATTTTTTTTTATATCAAGGATGCCGTGAAAATGCATTATGATTTTTTTTGAAATGCAATGCCATGAAAATGCAAGTTTTCTTTTTTTTTTTTATGCTAGGGATGTTATGAAGATGCATGATTTTTTTTTTTTAAAGTCAATAATGCCATGAAAATGCAAGTTTTTTTTTTTTTTAAATGCTAGGGATGCTATGCATGATTTTTTTAGTCAAGGATGACATGGAAATGCATGATGATTTTTTTGAAATGCAATGTCATGAAAATGCAAGGTATTTTTCCTTTTTTTTTATGTTAGGGATGCTATGAAGATGCATGATGATTTTTTTTTGAAATGCAATGTCATGAAAATGCAAGCAATGAATAGCCTCCCCTTTTTTTATGCACGAATGAAGGATATGAGAAACAGATAAATAAAGAAAGAAGAAGCACACTCCCTTTTGTGCCCTAATGAGGTTGCCTTAAACTTGGAAATTCTATCCTAAGGATCTAAGAGTATTTATGGTTCGTGATAACTTCCATAGGGTGGCTCTTCTATTTTAGAGGTCTCTAGAGCCAAGTCCTATTTCAGAATGTTGACCACGAAATAGTGGGTAAACCACTAGGTGTGGGACATTCATGAAAAAGGCACACTCTAGATGAGGTTTTCGCGATAACCAAACAGGAAGTACATCCAAAATGGCTACCACTACGCAACCTCTACTTAACTTAGGCTTCACTCAGACCCGGGTATAGGGCCCCACTCGAATGTGTGTGCTTTATGTGTAGGTGTAGTGGGTGTAGGGAGCGTACAAACATTTACAAAAATACCAAAATTACTCCCAATCTACAAAGACATATATACAATAGCCAGGCAGCAATCATCTATCCTAAGGTTTCAACAATTATGCACAACATATTTACAGGTAACAATATACATAAGATAATGCCATCAGATATTTACGTAGAACAAAATAAATAAAATCCATTTACAAACAAAAAGAGAAACAACAATAAGGATAAAAAGGGTAAAATAAATAAACAAAAATTATTAACAATTTGCACAACTAACAACAATAGGCCTGACTCTCCAAATATCCCCAGTGGAGTCGCCATCTGTCGCGATCGGGAATCGCGGCGGGAAATATAGCAACTCGAATGGATTTTTAGAATATGAAAATGGAAAAATGGAGTCGCCACCAATTTTATTTGAATTTGGAAAAATTGGAAAACCTCTCTTTGAAAATGGTCTTTGGAACCAGATTGGATTCAGAAGTCGGTTATGCTTAGGGAAGGGTGGAAACTTAATCCCACTGCACCCCTAACGCACCCGTCCTAAGACGGTACCTTGGGTTAATTGTGCAAATTATTAACAATCCTTGGAAATATTTATTTTACCCCTTTTACAAAAAAAAATTGTAACTATTTACAAAAGCGAAACCACAAAATTATGAAAATTTAATTTGGGCTTGACAGAAATAAAATTCTGCTCCTACGTATCCCCTGGTGCAATGGGGAACTCAAAGTTACGTAGTTCTTTATAAAATAAGTGTGGGTTGGTTGATTTTATTTAAAAAAAGATTTTATTTGAAAGTGAATCCATTCTTGCACAGGATTCAAGTTAGCACTAGGCTACTCAATAAACTCTTATGATCTAAAAGATAATGAAGATAGCATTTACTATTCAATCATCATCATTGGTCATTGCATGGATTAAAAGATTTTTTTATTTTTTTATTTTTTTATTTTATTTTATTTTTGCCAAAAAGCGTATCATTACTGCCTTAATATGAAATGGGCAGCAGCCCACGAGATTCAAACTTAAATCCCAAAAGACAGTCAACAATTCAAATAAAATAAAAAAAAAGTTTGAAAACTTGAGCACCAATAACAGAGCACATACAGAGGACGTTTGGGGAGAGATTTGGGAATTGGTTCGACGGTCGGTTTAGGGAGTGAGTGATTCTGTTTTGGAGTTTGACAGTCGGTCGGGGGTAAGGATGGGATGGGTTCGACGGTCGAGTGAGGTGAAGGGGTGATGGATTCGACGGTCGGTTGCAAAGGTGTGATGGTTTCGACGGTCGGTTGGAGGTGAGGATGGGACGGTTTCGACGGTCGAGTTGGAGGTGAAGGTGGGTGGTTTTGCTTTTGGGTCCGACAGTCGGATGTGATGGAGTTTGCTTGATGGCGTGAAGGTTTGGATGGGTTGTCGGTTGGATGGCGGTTGGTCGAAAGAGATGGTAATGGAGTTTTGGTGCGATCCGACGGTCGGTTGTGGGGATATGGTAGTGTTTGTGAAGTTGGTTGAAGGCCGGTCACGGGGAGTTCGACGGTCGAATGGGAGGTGAGGATATGATGGTGTATGTGAAGTTGGTTGAAGGCTAGTGCAGGAGTTCGACGGTCGAATGGGAGGTGAAAGTAACTGGTGTGGTTCGACGGTCGGTTGGAGGTGAGAGTAATTGGTGTGGTTCGACGGTCGGTTTAGGGGAATTGGATGGTTTGAAGGGTTACGGTCCGACGGTCGGTTCTGGTTGGGTTTGATAGTGTTTGGAGAGGTTATGGAAATTGCTTGGGTGATGGGGATTATGGAGGCTTTGAAGATGGTGGGTGCATTGGAGGTGAGAGGATAGTGATCTGATTTGAGGTTTGTCGGTCGGTGAAAAGGATGGTAAAGGATGGTGGTGTCACAGTTTTTGGGATCCGACAGTCGTGAGGTTTCCGTGAGGTTCGACGGTCGGTTGGGAAGGATTTGGGGTTCGACGGTCGTGAGGAGGAAGGTTTGGAGGTTTGGGATGGATTCGACGGTCGGTTGGGAAGGCGGTTGGTTGAAAGAGATGGTGATGGAGTTTTGGTGCGATCCGACGGTCGGTGGTGAGAATATGGTAGTATTTGTGAAGTGGGTTGAGGGTCCGTGCGGGAGTTCGACGGTCGAATGGGGAATGATGGTGTTATTGAAGTTGATGGCTACAGCGTGATGATGGAAAGCGTATGATGGTTGGGTTCATAGTTTAGGGGAATTCGACGGTCGGTGGGAGAGGATTTGGGGTTTTGAGTTCGACGGTCGATTGGAGGATATGGTATTCGACGGTCGGATGTGATGGAAGTAGGTGATGTGGTGAGAGATGGGAGGCTTTGTTGGATGTGGATATTGAAGGTGAGTTCTCTGGTGGTTTTGGTTAATGTGTTGCAGAAGGAGAGGAGTGCCAGTGTGTGTATGGTGCTCATGGCTTAAAAACAAGAATAGGAGAAGAAGATGGGCAACATGACTAACCAGTCAGGATCAAAGCATGCATTTGAACGCTACATATTTACTCACAGCAGTGCAAGGATAGTGGTGAGAAATGGCTTACCTCTTCTGCGCTACCAGTGGCACACTCAACTCAAAAAGAATCAAAAATCCCTTTCGTTCCCAGCAGCCTCCCCCAGTCTTCTTGCTTTTTTCTCTTTTCCCAGCTACCACCAGAGATCAACTCAACATCATCAATATTCCTTCTTTGGCCGAAAATGGGATGATTTGGGGAGGATAAAAGAGGGTGGTCGTGAGGATGGAGATGGTGGGGATATGATGAAGATGGTTCAACGGTCGACGGTCGGTTGAAGATGGGTGGTGTTTGCGAGGTCCGACGGTCGGTCGACGGTTCTGTTGGTTTTAGTGAAGGGTTCACGGTGGTATGGGAGATTGGAGAAGGTGAATAGTGAAGGTTGGACGTGGAAAGATGGTTAGGTTGATGATGATAATGGAGGGATTGGAGGAGGAGGGTCCTGCTGGTGAAGTGTGGGTTTGGATGATGATAATGGAGAGGTTCAGGTGGAGAAGGATCCTGCTGGTGAAGTGTGGGTTTTAGAGAATGGTGGAAGAAATGATGGTCGTGTGTTTTTTTTTTTTGGAAGGGATTTGGAAGGAATTGGATTATCCAGCCTCCTGGAAGAAAATGATGGCAGAGGCATTTATGGAGGGATCCTTCACGTTTTGGAGGAAAGAGTTCGTTGATGATGGATGTGATGATTGCTCACCGTATGGGAGGTTGGCAGCTTCCTTCAAATTTTCATCTTCTCCCAACAAATCTCCCTAAAATCCTCCTTTTTGTATCAAAATTCCCTCTTTTTTTATTCTTTCTGCTGACCCTTTCTTCTCTTTTTTTCTTTTGCGTCAATCACTCCTCCCCTTTTTTTTTTGAGTCCCCACCCCTTTGAAATTATATGTGCAAAGACATGTGACTATTTTTATTATTATTTTTTTTTTTTTTTTGTTTTTTTTTTTTTTATTTTACTTTTTTTTATATTACTTTTCTTTTCTTCTTCTTCTTTTTTTTTTTTTTTTTTGTTTGTTTTTTTTTTTTTTTTTTTTTTTTTTTTTTTTAGCCCGGTCAAAATTGGGTGTTCACAGTGATGTAACTGAGCAGATCTTTTTAGGTAATCCTGGTGATTTTGATATGTCAGATGATGGGATGATCAAGTTTAGAGGTAAACTTTGCATTCCTCATGAATCTGAGATCAAGCAGCTCAACTGGTGAGAGGCGTCCACCTTGAGTGGAACAAATGCCTTGGGTGCACGGGTTCGATTCCCAGAGGGATGCAGACCGTAGGGGATTGAACTTGGACCAAGGGGGACAATACCCAAGTAATAGGGCACCGCCGGAGAAGCCGGGGGTGTTAGCTCAATTGGTGAGAGGCGTCCACCTATCCATCCCGGGGCCACTAAGATGTATCAAGACTTGATGAAGTTATTTTGGTGGTCTGGTATGAAAAGGGATATAGCCGAGTTTGTGGCTAGGTGTCTAACTTGTCAGAAAGTCAAGATAGAACACCAGAAACCCCCTGGACCTTTTCAATCTTTAGGAGTCCCTGAGTGGAAGTGGGTTTGCATCACAATGGAATTTTGTGATGAGTTTGCCTAGAACTCAGTTAGGATTCGATGCAATATGGGTTGTAATGGATATATTAACCAAATCTGCCCATTTCATACCTGTTAGAGCTAACTATTCCATGGATAAACTTGCTCAGTTTTACCTTAAGGAGATAGTTAGGATGCACGGTGTACCCCTTAGCATAGTTTCTGATAGAGACTCTAGATTTACATCTAGATTTTGGGGAGCCTTACAGAAAGTTTTCGGAACAAAACTTAGTTTAAGTACAGCATACCATCCACAGGCTGACAGGCAGTTAGAAAGAACTATTCAAACCCTTGAGGATATGCTGAGAGCATGCGTGCTAGAGCAGAAAAGGGAGTTGGGATAAGTTTTTACCCTTAGTGGATTTTGCCTACAACAATAGTTTTCATGCTAGCATAGGTATGACACCGTATGAAGCACTTTATGGTAGAAAGTGTAGGTCACCTTTATGTTGGTATGAAGTTAGGAGAAAACCATTCTAGGATCTGAGTTGGTACAGTAGACCACCGATCAAATCAAAATGATTCGGGATAGATTGGTTAGGGCTCAAAGTAGGCAGAAGAGCTATGCTGATAAAAGAATCTGTGCAGTTAAGGGAGGATTTGTCTTATGCTATGCGTCCAATGAGAATCGTGGACAGAGGGGTCAAAGAGCTTAGAGGTAAGCAGATTCTTTTGGCGAAGGTTCTTTGGGATGGTTTAGCTTCGAAGAGGCAACTTGGGAGTTGGAATCCCTTATGCAGCAAGATTATCCACAGTTGTTTATATGAGGTGAGCAATTTTAGGGACAAAATTTTAAAAAGGGGGGAGAAATGTAACATCCTCTAGAAAATCATGTTAGGCTTATATATGGTTACAGAGGTAGCCTAATACTTACTTTACATGTCTGTGAAGTTTTGTGGATATCTGAGCACGTTTAGGCACTTTGCTGTAACGCTAAGTGAGCAATATAACTGTTATTTGCTCTGAAAGTGGCTTAAACTGCTTATTTAGTGGAAATAACTGTGGAGAGTTTGTTTCCAAGTCACAAATGTGGAAACTGTACTATAGTTAAAGTTTGAGAATTTTTAGAGTTAGTTTCATTTTTTTTAGCATACTGGTAGTGTGTTTTAGTGCTGGATTGACCCCTAACTGATATAGAAATATCAGTTTTTGGTGAAACAGAATTTTCAATGAATCGTAGTATTTATTCTAAAGTTGTTAGAAATTGAAAAAAATTGAATTAGCATAATTCGGGTATTCTTAGCGGATAAGGAAGTTCTAGTAAAATATCTAAAGGGACATGATGGTCATTCTCTCATTTCTCTCTCTCACGTATAAGCAGCTTCTGCTGCAAAATAAAGAAAAGAAAAAAAAATAGAGAAGAAGAAAACGAAGGAATAGAAGAGAGAAAAGGGAAGAAAGGAAGAGGAAGAAGGAAAGGCGGGAAAGGAAGATCAAGATCAAAGCATGGAGCTTGAGGATTGATCATCCAGCTGCCAAGGTAGGGGTTTTTGGATTTAATTTCCATCTTTCTACTCATTTTCCATACATAGGTTATTTGAAACCTAATATGTCAAATTGAGTTCTGGATGTATTTTAAGTGTTTTTCTTGCTTGAATGAGCTTTAAATGATGTTTAGGACTTGTTCATGTTAAGATTTGGGATCAGAAACTGAAAATACTCATTTTGGACCTAAATTACTCAAAGAGGTGATTTTAGGGGTTTAGATGAGTGATTTGTGTTTTAATCCGTTTTTGGTGAAATCAATTGGTGTTTTAAGTTTCCCTCATGATTGTGAACCTGTTTGGGACTTGAAATTACTTATAAATTGGTTTGAAGTGGCCAAAATCCAATATTTTGGCCATTGAAACAGTAACCATTCTGCAAAATTCTGCAGAATCTGGGTTCTGTCACGGGGGCCTAGGCGCTCGGTAACGGGAGCCGCGGCGCTCAACGCGGGCCGAGGCGCTCGGTATTGGGGGCCGAGGCGCTCGTTCGATGACAGCACCAGTAGAAAATTCAGGAAGCAGAGGGCTGCGGTGCATGAGTTTGGGGGCCGAGGCGCTGAGTTCTGGAACAACAAAAGTATCATTTTTTATATTTTGGGATGTCTTAAGTAATGAGATCACTTATATATGCTTTCCTACATGTGAAGGGACACAAATGGGGGTAATTCTTGGAAAGAATAACCATTTGACATATTTGTTTGAAAGTGAGAAGACTTTAGGCAAAACCTTGAGTTTGAAAGCCTTATAAGTATATATCTAAGACCTTGCACAACATGAGGTTGTCTTGGAAATCACTTGTGAAGTGATGATGTGAGGATCTTGGTATGGGAAATCTAGTAACATAATTTCTTGCTACTTTATTGGATAAGTGGGGTCAAGATTATGATATGCTAGTAATTGAATATTTATATATCTAAGACCTTGCACAACATGAGGTTGTCTTAGAAATCACTTATGAAGTGATGATGTGAGGATCTTGGTATGGGCAATCTAGTAACATAATTTCTTGCTACTTTATTAGATAAGTGGGGCCAAGAATTATGATATGCTAGTATGTGAATTTGTGGCTTGGATATTCAATTTCAAACTTGATATTTAATTTATTTTCCAATGTATTGTGACCCTAGATGGTGTGCACAACCATATGACCTGAGAATGAGGTGTTGGATCTGAATTCTCCTTGCATGTTTGCTACTATGGTCAGGGTTACCGGTGTATGGGATTGGTAGTAGTACTCTTACCTTTGTGAGGGGAACAAGTCCATACATCACCAGGTAGTGTATGGGTTTTTATGCCTATCCTACTTAGTATATACAAGGAACGTGGTTCCTGGGGAAATAAATAAATATCTTGTGTTTTCAAACTTTAAATCCTGCATTGGCATTACATATCCATAATACGTGGACTTTGTTTGAGTATAACCATACATCATATCATAAAGCATTGCACTTATTGGCCGCTGTATGGGCAGTTGCCTTATTTGTTTGATGTTGCCTATTGATGATATCTTACGATTGTATGGGCGGTTGTTTGATATCATTGATTATTCGATATTAGCGTGAGATAGAATTATAACTAGCCTTGTGAATGAACTTGAGCAGGAGTTCAATTTTCTATTGCAGGTTTTAATTGTATGCGTTCAATTGATTTATTTGTTGTAAATGATTAACTGCTAGTTTTGGTACGCTTATACTGAGAAATTATGATTTCTCACCCCGCTGTGTTCCATGTAATTCCAGGTGAAAATCCTTAAAAAGGGTAAGAACAAAAAGCGAAGAAGCAGAAGACTTAGGCTAGTGTTTTGTTTCTTGGTGAACTAGTTGTGTATTTATATATATTTCTGTTTGTTTTGGAAAGCTTATGTATACTTTATGGCATGTTAGCCAATGACAGTGGTACATATGACTTTTTGATCAATCGTGGCTCTTTATAATGGCTGCGTTATGGGTTTATTTAGGAATGTAATTTAGTGACATGTTTAATACGTTGTATTATGAAATATTTCATCGATTTTACAGTAATTCGTATTAGGGTGTTACATATGTTTAAATTTATTTTGTACTATACTAAAAGGAAACTTTCAAGCCAAACATTCTGTTTAAAATATTTATAGTTATAAGTTTTTTTAAAAGAAGAATAAGCTAATTTAAATATACACTATATATTTGTTTATTAAATAAAAAATTCATAATAATAATAATATCTATTAAATTTAAAACAACATATGCATCTCACGGACAACATAACTAGCTAGTTAAAGTCTAATATTAGTGTAAGATTAATTTTAATTCACCCTAAATAAGGAGATTTCTTTAACGCAAGCTTTCAGACACTTAATATTTTAAAATCTCTTATTTTTATTTAGCTGGTAGGTGCAGTAGGAAATAAAACAACAGAAGAACATTGTGTGAACTTTCTAATAAATAGAATGTTCTCTACATATTCTGAGAATAAGGCGTCAAAAGTAAAGAAATATTATTTGGAAATACTTATAGGGTAGAAAAGGAGGTTTTTTTACTCCCCCACTTTTTGAGCCTTAAGAAAATAAGGTGTAAACAAATAGAAGCCTCTTATTAATCCACCTATCATTATGGAAAGTACTCATATAATTAAGTTATTAAACAGTATGATTGCATTAAATCTTACACAGATATAATTTAATCCTTTTATTTCTATCAAGTTATATAAGAGTTACTTCATCAAATTTTAGCCCAAAAAAATTGTGAAGTATAGTATATTCACTTGCCATTTGTATGGCATATTTTGTGTTTCATTTTTAATTTCCTTTTTATTTTTGTGGGATTAAGCTTAGATGGAAGAGATATATAATGTCCTATTTGAAGTCTAGAATATGGACATACCACAAGCTTTAGTAAGAACTTATAGTGATATATTTATAGATGACTTAACAATAAAATATTATTGATAAGATTTGAAACTGGAATTCTTTTGCCGCAGCTGATAGTTCTATTTTTAATTTCTTTCTTCATGAATTTGTGCACATTAAGTTGTGTATGGAAGTGAAAATTGGCCAAGTGGCCTGTCGGGAGCTTATGGCCTGACCTATTTAAGGCTTAACTTGGCATTGCTCATTTAATAATAAAAAAATTAGGTCAAGACTTTTTAAAAAGTTTATTTAGTTAAATAAGTCAAGCTTCATGCCTTTGGAAAAAGATCTTTAAGTTAAATAGACCGACCTATTTAATTATATATATTATTATTTTGTATATATTATGAAATTTTAATATTTATATAATATAATTAATTTAATAATAACAACAACCAAACCTTTTTCCACTAGGTGCGGTCGGTTACATGGATCAAACGACGCCATTGCGCCCTATCATATACCAAGTTTTCAGATATGTCATTCAAATATAAATCTTTTTTAAGTGTTTTACCTATAGTCTTTCTTGGTCTTCCTCTACTTCTAATTATTGGGCTATTATCTACCTGATCTACTCTTCTTACATGGGCTTCTAAGGGTTTTCTCCTTATATATCCAAACCACCTAAGGCGAGATTTTCTAATCTTTTCCACAATAGGTGCTACCCCTACTTTCTCTCTAATACATTCATTCCTAATCTTATCTTGTCTTGTATGACCACACATCCAACGCAACATTCTCATCTCCGCGACACTGATCTTATGCTATTGTTGACTTTTTACCACCCAACATCCAGTACCATGCAACATCGCGGGCCTTATAGTTGTGCGGTAAAATTTACTCTAAGTTTGAGAGGCACTTTATAAAATTTACTCTTAAATTAATAAATAATATAAATATTTTTTAAAGTTTATGTCCATTAGCCTATAAAGGCCTAAGTCCATTAGTCTATCTCATTAGCTTATTTAGATGTAAGCCTATTGGTCTATTTAAAAGTCTTATTATAAAATATGTCTTTAAATAAGTTTTCAAGTCAAATTAGACTTTTAAAAAAGTTATGTTAGATCTTAAAAGTTAGCCTATGTCAGGTAAATAAGTTAGACTCAGATTTTATACTTGGGAAACAGGTCAGACTCATTTTAAGACAAGGCCTGTTCTGTTTTTACCCCTAGTTGTGTAGAAAATGAGTCATGTAATATTGCATATTTGAATTAGCTCGTGAGGACAATGTGTAATTACCACATAAACCATACATATCCTAGATACTTCATCATCTATCAGTGCGAGTAGCTTTGAGATAGCCTTATCACGTTGGAGAACTTTGTACTAGTCAATAATGACGGTCTACCAATCAAAGGCAAGATAGAGATATCTACAAAGACACTCTAACACTTAAGTTAGTTTCAAAGTCAAAATGAAGGTAAGAGTAAAGACAAAGAAAGTGAACATATTTAAGATACTTCATTTTTTTGTCATGTACCGGAGATACACCTAAGAATGTATTTATATAGAAGGGGCCTCTATGATCTAATGTGGTAGATCTTCTGTAAGCTGTTAGGCTTTACCTCTGTAAGGCATAAGGTATACGACAACACCCAACCACATTAATATTAGGATATGGTGTCCTGTATAGGTGTCTATACTAGGTGTTCAAAAAATATTTTTGCAACACAAAAGATGGGAAGGCCTAGGTTGGGTGGCAGCTTCTTTTCAAATATGGAAAAAAAAGATATTTGCACGTCATATTTTTGCATCCCTCTTACATGTACTTATTTGAAAAAGAAAGATAATGTGTATTGAAAAATATATTGCTTTTATTTTATTACTTATAAAAAAAAATGATGTAGAAATGATGTATAAATAATATTACTTTTCAAATATTCTTGTGTTGATAAAGTTTTTTTTTGGTAAATTGTGTTGATAACCCATTAGGGGTTGATGGTGCTATTACATAACGTGAAGCTAGAGTGTCCAGCTGATTAGCTGCATCATGGCATCCCATGATTATGCCTTTGGAAAAGTATTTAATATTTTTTATTATACCTATTTATAATTCTCATTCTCCCTAATTGTTAAGCTTCTTTAGTATATTCTTTGAGGTGTTTGTGAAGTTATAAATGAACGAAAAAGTGTTTTGGGAAATACTTTATGAATTAAAATGGAACGTGTCATCAATGTAAATAATTTTTTATTGATATCTATTGATATTTGAATAAAATATTTTTTAAATATATGTCTGACCAACGTGTTTGATCCAACCTGACTTACTCATTAGCGAATCGGATTAGGTTGAATTAAAAAAAAAACTCCCTCAATCTAACCTAACCTAGCCAACTAATTTGATGAACAAATTGGATAAAAAAAAATGCTACTAACCCACTTAACTCACTCAATAAACACTCCTAGCCTACATAGCCTATTAGTTCATTAACCTTAATTAATCCACAAATCACTTATGGCCCATTGACCAAATTTAGAAAGTAACGCTTGGATGGTAGTTAAAGTTGATGGAAGAGAAGAGTCAATAAGGGATGCTATTAATTAATAAAGAGCTTGACAACATGGAGAAGACAAAGAGGATGAAGATTTTATGAAAGAAGGGATCTTGGAGTTCTTCTCAATGATGGTAGTTAAACATGATGGAAGAGAAGAGTCAATAAGGGATGCTATTAATTAATAAAGAGCTTGCCAAACTAGGAGAAGAGAAAGAGGATGAGGATATTATGAAAGAAGGAATCTTGGATTTTTTTTTTTAAAATGTAATGCAATGCATGCAAGAAGTGATGGAGAAGGACAAGACGTGAATCCAAAGAGAAACAAGGGCATTAATTGATTTTAATTTTCTTGTTTCTCTTGACTTGACATTTAAATATTTCAAAAGCCTTTTTTGAGTGGTGTCTTATGATTTAGAATACGACACAGTGCCAACTCTTGCCGATTTAAATTATTGCAATGAAAACTTTTCTAGCAACAATTATTGTTTTTGCTGGATTTAGAACGAGCTCCGTGAGCGCCTATGTCCATCTCTTTATAGTATAAACATTTTAATTACAAAAAAAAAAATTGTTGTCACCAAACTCAAAATTGTTTGACATGGAAACTTTAGGATTAATACCAAAGGAACTGTTCCTATTTTCTCTTCTTCTTTAAAAAAGAAAAGAATTTAAGAAATTGCAGGTTCTTCCACATTTAAGAGCATGACTCGAAGTAGCAAACAAATAAGAAAATATACAATTATAATTGGCATACCCAAAAATTTAATCCAATATGCCCCCACTAAGGACAAGTCACACTACAAAACCTGACACTAGATGCAAGAAATAGCTGTTGGCATTAATTATTTTGTCCCCTTTTATGCAAGAAATAGCACCCTGAATAGGTGCAACAAAACCTACACGCCAAAGCTCAATGTTGCCATCAATGAGCACAAAGACACTGATGGATGCTAAATGACTGCACATATTAGAACTTACCGTCGAATCTTTTCCACCATTAAAACTGAAGGCAACCTCTTCAATAATGTAGGAAGAAATACATTAATACATGCAGATATCAGTAGCAAACTTGACATTAATTAACAAGGAAAATCAGGTTTGAGAAGATTGCTATGTAGTCATCAAAATTCATAAATTAAAATGTATTTAAAATCATATTTTTCATTTATAATTTAATACAGGCATGAGTTATAGCAAATGAAGCAGCAAAAAGATACCAAAAAGTAGGGAGGGGACATCACTTTGTTAGAATAGGAAGGTTTCCCCTGTTAAAGATTAGGAAATGGAGCTCATGTTGTCCTTTCTTCACAAACTATCGTACAACGTAATCTCATATCTCAACATATAAAAGCTATGAGCACTGCTATTCAGTCTGAAATTTTTTTGACGAATACCATACGAATTGACGTGGCAATAGTACACTGAGAAATAAACGACATACTATACTATATATGCTGTACTTGTGTTGGGGTTATCTTTTTATTTGTCTGTGGTCCCATATGGTTTATTTTGTTGTAAGCTGGGGTCAATGATCCCTCAAGTTCACGTGGTGGATTCTTTGAAGATTCTAAAGTGGTGTGGATTTAGATGGTATTCGGGTAGGACGAGCTTATGATGGAGCCAACAAGTTGGACGGATCATTTTTTTTTTAATTTGATAGTTTTTATATATAGATTTTTGTGTATAAAAAAATTATTAATTAAAATTTATAAGTTATTTATATGTATAATTATTCGTAAAAAATTTAATTAAATTTTTATGTGAATTCGAGTATTATTAATTAAAATTTATCTTTTAACTTAATTATTAATTTATTTTAAAAATAAATTAATAATTTAAAAGTCATAATTTATCTATAAACTTCTTTTTAAGAGCTCCATATTAACCTTCTCCACTCGGCTAAAGGACATGACTTCAGTAGGCCACTCTTAGTAAATCAAATGGAAGGAGTAAGCACATTATTTTGGATATCTCTTGTCGTAATCCACCAGCGATAATGCACATAGACATTGATTGAGGACGAAACACCACCTTCATATTTGTAAAGCGTGATGTATTCGGAGAACACATATTGCAAGTTTTAAACAGGCATGCACACAACATTATCGGTAGCAAAAATGACTTCCAATTAACTATACGTATAGGCATCTTTTATCTGATACTCTTCTACGAGGATGCTTTAATCCTTGTGTAAATTGATATCTGTGAAACGAAGTACATTATCGAAAAATATTACCCACTCAGAGTTCTACTTAACGGACCTCAATAACTTTCTTTTCTGCTACAGCACGATATTAGGGTAATTTTACTCATTTGAATATGATTGTTTTTTGGGTGAAATAATATGAAATTTTATTAGTGAAGTAAATAATTATTTCGTTTTATTTTCACAATAGAGATGTTACAAATAAGAAGCGGTGATTCCTTTATTTACTAGAGATTCAAACTATATTTTTTTTATCTCATCTTTAGTAGGAGAAGTGATTATTATTCTTATAAACTGCATGAAGCATTTTAGAAAATAAAATTCAATTAACTGCCGTAAAAATATATATATATATATATATATATATATATATATATAAAATGGTGTTCGGATATGTTTACACGTAATTTCACTAATCTATTTTTTTAGTCTTGTCTAAACAATCTATCCATGTTAGAGAAAGTTTTAGGTGAACACAGTCTAATATGTCATTATTTAAATATTTAAATTATTATTTAATATGTATAAAAGTATTATTAATGATTAGTATAATTTTATAATGACTCTCACTACTTTATATATGTCAAATAATGATTTGAGTATTTATAGTAGATCGTGTCTACTTAAAAATTACTCATCCATGCTATTCATAATGATATTCTTTTCGTGTTATTCGTAATAAATTGAAATAGAGTTGGAGGAATTTGATAAGATGATAATAGAGTTATGGCTGCTATGGCTGAGTATGAGCCACACACAAAGGTCATGGATGGAAATGGAATACATTAAGTGAGATTTTATCTTAAATGAATTTGATTTATTTCTTAAATATAAGGTTTAAGTGTGATTTATTTATTTTATATAGGTTATTTTTTAATATTTAATTTATTTTTTTAAAAATTTAACTTAACTTAAAAATTTATTTAAAGACTTATTTTATAATAAAGTCTTTAAATAAACTTATCTTTTAATAAGTTAATGAAATAAATTAATAGATTTAGATCTTTATATAGATTAATAAAATTAGAAAATTTAAAAGAAATATTATATTATTTATTAAATTAATTATATTATATAAATATTAAAATTTTATAATATATATCAAATAATAATATATATAATTAAATAAATCGATTTATTATAAATAATTTTTTTTAAAAGTCTAAAACTTAATTTATTTAATTAAGTAAATTTTTTTAAAAATTTTTATCTGACTTTTTTATTAAATAAGTCACATCAAATTTATTCTTAAATCAATCAAATTATAGACTATTAATAGACCACTTAACCAATTTTTACCGCTAAAGTACTAAATTACTGGGTTGCAAAAATGAAGTGGCATGTCACTTAAGCCAAGTGATTTATGTTTTAATTATACGTCATTAGGTACAACTGTACAAGTCTTTTTCTTTTGACTGGCATCATTAAGTACAATTAATACTTTTTAATCTATTTTTTTTTTTAAAAGTCGAAGCAAAGAAACTCCCATCTCCCTTTCTCTTTCATAATTTTTTATTCCTTACCTTTCTTTCTCTCTCTCTCACTCTCGGGATCTTTCCATGAAAAAGGAGTTAACTATTTTTTCTTACATTCTTATTATTTGTTTAATTAAAATACATCTAATTTTATTTAATTTATTTATAAAATTATTTTATATGTCATAAAAATATTATAATCACATATAACATAATTTAATATTTCTCTTATATTAATATACTATATAAATATGGTATATATTTTAATATATATATAATATTTTATTTTTTGTTATTTTTCATATACGTGTATAACCCAAAGAATAAAGCATGATTTTACAGGTCTTTCTCTTTCTACTCTTACCTCGCGCGTCATTTACAGGTGGATAACAGTTCCCTTGATACAGTTCCCCATCTATCTCATCACTTCGTGTATTCTGATGATTTTTGCCACAAAAAAAATAAAAATAAAAGAAAAACTGCTATATATACACGAGTGGTTTAAGATTGAGAAACAGTAATCACCAAGTAAATTTGGAACGAAGATTTGAAAAAAAAAATTCATTCTCTTCTATAAAAGGAGTATTTGTTTTCCGGCCTACCGCACTACTTCATTAATAATATTCAAAATGATTATCCAAATCGGTGGGTCTTTGAGATTGGTACGTAGCATTGTTCTGAGCAAGACTATGAAGATTGATATTGTGATTAAGATTTGGTGATGAAACAGAGGGTAACATGGTGAGTTTGGGCAAGATATAAAGCAAGGAGTTTAATCGGCTTAGAGGATATAAAGAAAAGAAATGGCATATTAACATTTCAACTACATCTCATATGCAAAATCATTCGGGCATTAAGGATCGTCCAAATTTCTGGCCGAATAGTACTTTTCATGACGATATCATTCTTTCCCGTCATTTAAATGATGATATCATCAATTTCGGCCAAAGTAATCACAACTTATTTTATCTAGAATTTTATATATATATATATATATAGACACTACTACTACTATTACATTTGTCTAGAAGTGTAAGTGAGTGATTTAATTCAGTTTGTGAGAAAAAATAAATCTGACTAATTAAAATTAATTAGTTTGATTTAGTTTGATTTTTGTATTTTTTGATAGTTAAATTTGAATTAAATCGAACCGAACATCTATAGATTAGTTTGGTTCTGGTGATCGGATTAGTCATTTTTTTAACACAAAATCCAGCTAAATAATTAATTTTTCATAGAAAAAAAACATAATAAACCTATGAAAAAAAATTTAGAAATAGAATCAAACTTACTAATTTGAACACTAATAATTATTTCATGTTTCAAAATGTGTATTAAAAGGTTCATAAAGAGAGAATAAAGAAACATATTGATATTTGTATTAAAAAATTATATTTGAATAAGTTAAAATATTCTTCAAAAGAAATTTAACTTGACAAGTTGTATACTAATACTATTCAATAAGAGGAAGTTGTGATGTTACTAACCTGAAGGTATATATGTAACCAATTGAACCCGTAAGGATATGAGTAGAGCTAATGGAAACTTGATTAGTTGAACTTTGAATTAGCAACCTAACGAATCTAAAGTCTCTAACTTTTACAGTCATATATTCATCCAAGAGAATGTTGTTAGGCTTCAAATCACAATGCACAATAGGAACTTCACTATCATTGTATAGGTAATCCAATGCACAAACAACATCAATATCTATATTTAGTCTCTCCATAAGGTTTAACCCATTTTCGTTTGCATGCTTTCTCTTCCCTTTAATCCAATCTTCCAAGTTCTCATAACTTAAGTACTCATAAACCAAAACAAAAAATTCATTGTTTTTAAAGTCAATACTAGAGCATTTAAGTCAATTCATCGTTTCTAAGTTTAGATGATGTTGTCGCTGTTACCTTCACTTTTTTGTTCCTTATGTATAGTAGTAAGCAAATTGTCAGACATAGTATCAATGTTACCACTGTAATTATGATGATATAATGTCTGACATGCATTCTTTCATGGCCATGAGGCTCACATGCAAAATACAAGTAAAGTTTTTTATTGCCTTCTAAATGGATAGCAGAGATATTTTGAAAAAAATTTCACTACTAGGAATGATTCATTTTAAATCATTATAAAAGAAGTTCAAAAGTTGAAGGACATATAGATTTTGAAGTTCAATAGAAATGGATTCAGAGAGTTGGTTGGAGGAAAGATCCAAAGTTTCCAAGCCTCTCACCTCTCTAAGAGTTTTTGAAATAGCACCTGATAACATATTCCTAACCAAAAATAAATTTTCTAAGCTCTGACAATTGCTGAATCAACTGGGGATGTCACCAAACAATTATTAATTTTTTAATTTTTCAATATATACTATGCTTAATATTGACTAGAGTTAATTTTATAATCCAACTAACTTATTTAAGAAATTGAATATGAAAAAAATTAGTAATTATGCAGACCATGACTAATTATTATTAATAGAGTTAAAACACTAGTATCTCTTTCAGATAGGACTAAACCTCTAATTGTAAGAAATAAGTAAATAAGTTTTTTTAATAAAAATTCACTAATATCATGAAGTACTATGAAACCAAAACATGAGTTCATAATGCGTACTTGAAAATTTTCTACAGCCCTAAGATCTCTAAGATTTTTATCAGGGTGAACTATCATTGCCTGCAAAGGAAAGCAAAGGTAAGCTTGGTATGAGACATATCACCTCTCATCAAAGTGATAGAAAGAAGTTAATTTTTAGGTGGATAAAAAAGAAAAGTTAATTCAGGAAAAAAAGAAAAAGAAAAAATATCAGCATAAATGTCGTCTTCCACTATTTCTAAATGTCAAATCCAAAAGTAAGCAGAAGAGAACCATTGTTTCACCTTTGTGGTCGGTGAGCTGCGGTGCCGATGAACAAAATCAAATGTTTTGACAGAAGAGTTTTTTGTCCTTCTGCGTTGGACGAAGACGACGTTTTAGGGGTTAAGAATTGAGAAAGTATTACAAAAAGTTAAAAAATAAGTAGTAACCAAAAAATTTAAAATATATAAATATATGATTTGATTTGGTTTGGTTTGGAAATTTCAAATATAAGAACCGAACTAATTAAGCTTTAATTAGTTTAGATTTTACCCGAACTAATCAATATAGACCTAAATCAAATCGAACCAATTTAATTAGTTCAGTTTGGATTGATCGGGTTGGTCGAGTTATCCAAACAAAGTTACACCCCTACATTTGTCCGTGAGTTTTTAGTCTCGTTATTCGTTCAATTAAAATACGTTTAATTTTATTTAATTTATTCATAAAATTATTTTATATATCATAAAAATATTATAATCATATACAATATGATTTGACATATCTCTTATATTAATATACGATATAAATACGATATGTGTATTCTAATATATATAAAACATTTCTCATGAGTTTAGAAATGTTTTCATCTTTTCATTTTTTTATATTTTGTTATTTTCTATAATTATAAAAATAAGATGAGGACGCAATGCTGGACTCTCATTTAACGCATGTACCTGGTGCACCGAGGGTAACTACAAAATCTAACAATGTTGATGTTTTAGTATACAACAACGATTTTTCTTTTCATATTATTTTTTACATTATTCTTTATACTATTAATTATATAACTTTTTTTATTACTTTCTTTTACTTTTTTTTTTTGATAAGCAAAAATATATTAAAGAGGAGTATAAGGGGTACTCCAACCCATTACATCAGATTACACCATTAAAATTCTGAAGACATGCTAAAGGATTGATACACTAATCTAAAAAAAGAAGTCCTGAATTTCTAGCCTCTTTACAAATAAACCACCCCCAGGATACAATCTTAATCTGAGTAATTACATAAGAGAAGTCAACACTTGCCCCTTGAAAAATAACATTATTCCTCAATAACCATAGAGACCAAACAACAGCAGACCATATAATATGTCTTACTTTATTAAGCTTCTTCCCTTTCAAAGAGGCCAAGTGTTGCAAGAAATAATTAACGACATCATTATGATAAACTCCCTCAAACCCCAACCAAGCATAAATAGCAGATCAAACCTTATAAGAAAAAGGACATGCGAAAAAAAGATGATTGCAATTCTCTTCATGGGAAAAACAAAAAACACAGGAAACATCATGATCAGGAGAAATTATTCCCCTAAAAGTCAAAGCCTCCCTAGTTGGCAACCGATCTTGAAGCAACCTCCAAACAAAAAAAATAATTTTGGATGGTACCGCTATCTTCCAAAAAATCTGGTAAACCTTTGCCAAGGTTGGATGGAGAATAGTGAACCTTTGAAGCTTCAAAAGGTGTACATACTCAGATTTCACCAAAAAGCCATTTAAATTGTCTGGAATCCAAATCCAAGAGTCATTCGCCATCTTCTCAGGAGTAACAGATTCAAGTAAATTTTCAAGTTCTTTCAAAAGCTCCTCCTCCCACACAAATAAAGAGCGTCTCCACCTCCACTTCCACACCCACCTATCACTACTCCAATGACCCATTTCGGCAATAGTCAAAGAATTATTCGCAGCCACCTGGAAAAGTCTAGGGAAGCATACTTCAAAAGGTACCATACCAAACCACTTATCTCTCCAAAAGCTAATATTTGCACCAGTCCCAAGTTTGCACCGAATCGCCTCCGAAAACCAACAAGAGTAACTACCCTGGGCAAAATCCAAAAGCATTAAATCCCTCCACCAAATAGAGGAATCAAGATTAGTAGAGGAGCCCTGATCCTTCAAAACACACTTAGCCAGAGGACCATATTTATAGGTCAATAAATTGAACCAAATAGCATTTCGATCGGTTAAACAACGCCATTTCCATTTGGCTAACAAAGCAATATTAAAGAGCTCAAGATTTTTCACTCCTAAGCCCCCACTCTTCTTCGGCAAACAAACATTTTCCCACCTAACCCAAGTTATTTTTGGGTGCTCTAAATCTCCTCCCCATAAAAAGTTCCTTTGAATCTTTATGAACATTTTAACAATCTTTTTAGGAACTTTAAAAAAGGAAAAGAAGTATAGAGGCTAGCTTGTCAGAACAGAATTAATGAGTGTAACTACCACCCAAAGATAAGAAACGTCCCTTCCACAAAGAAAGCTTCTTCTTCATAGACTCCACCACTGGTAACCAAGTAGAACACCTCCTTGGATTAGCACCCACCGGAATTCCTAGGAACTTGAACGGAAAAGAACCAATACAACAAGATAAGAAGGAAGAAGCTGCTGCCAAAAAATGATCATCAACATTAATATCGAACAAATTACTTTTGGAAAAATTCACTCTCAAGCCTGAAGATAATTCAAAACTCCTCAGAATCGTTTTAATACACCATAAATTATCCCAAGAGCTCTCACACATCAAAATGGTATCATCTGCAAACTGAAGAATAGGAAAGGAAATTTCTTGGTTAACCAAATAACCCTTCAACCAACCCATATCCACAGCTTTATTCACCAGACCAGTCAAACCTTCAGCTGCTATTAGAAATAAAAAAGGAGCCAGCGGATCCCCTTGCCTTAACCCCTTCTTGACTTCAAAGTCTTCTGTAGGACTCCCATTAACCAAAACCGAAGTTGAGCCAGAAAAGATACAAGCCTTCATCCACTTTCTCCAAATGGAATTAAAACCTAATCTTTTCAACATATATTCAATATAACTCCAACTTACAGAATCATAAGCTTTTTCAAAGTCCACCTTCATTAACAAACACTTTTCCTTTCTCCTTTTTGCCAAATCAATAGTCTCATTAACAACTAAGACACCATCAAGAATCTGCCTATTGGAAAGAAAAACTGATTGACATGCAGAAATTACCTTACCCAAAACTCGTTTTAACCTCAAGGCAAGCAATTTAGCAATTATTTTGTAGAGGCTACCAATTAAAGAAATTGGTCTATAATCTGAAAGTGATTGCAGATGATCCTTCTTCGGAATCAATGCCAGAAAAGAAGCTGTTATGGCCTTTGGCAAGCGAGCGTTAACATAGAATTCTTGAATAAATTCGCAAACCTCGGATTTGATCAAATCCCAACAAGATTTAAAAAAATTGAAATTGTAACCATCAGGCCCAGGACTCTTATTTCCATCACAACACCAAACTGCCTCCTTAACTTCATCAATAGTAAAAGGAGCAGTAAGAACCACATTATCTTCCTCAGATAGCTGCTGAACTCTTATTCCATCCAAAACTGGCCTTCTAAAGTCTTCTTCCGTGAAACTTTGTTCAAAAAATCTTTTAACTTCAGTCTTAATCTCATCCACTCCATCAACCCAAGACTCGCCCACTTTTAAAGCAACCAGCTGATTTTTTCTTCTCTTCGATTTTAAGCAAGCATGAAAATACCTAGAATTGGCATCCCCTTGGAGTATCCATCTAGCTCTAGATTTTTGCCAAATCAAACTCTCCTTAGCATGCAATTGTTGCCAAAACTGTGTTGTTAATAATTTCCTTCTTTCAGTGTCTAAGATATTACCCCCGGCAGCCACATGATCCAAAGCATTAAGCTCTTCAATTGTCTTGTCTATCTTCAAATCCATATACCCAAAAATTTCCTTATTCCACCATTTCAAACTCACTTTTAACATTTTCATTTTCTCCTTCAGCACATAGGACTTCCAGCCCTCCACCTTATAAGATTTCCAGCACTCTTCCACAAAGGGCTTAAACTCCTTATGATCCAACCAGCAGTTATTAAATCTGAAAGGTTTAGGCCCCCAATTACTATTTGAACACAACAACCATATAGGACAATGATCAGAGATATCCCTATCTCCCACCCACTGAGCTGATACATTCCATTCAGCAATTAGTCCTTCAGATAACAGGAATCTATCAATTCTGCTCATGGAATTGCCATTCACACTAAACCAAGTAAAATCTTTCCCCAAGAGAGGGACATCTACTAATTCCATTTTAGCAATGAACTCCCTGAATTCAAATATCTCCTTCAGATTATCTTGACTAGACAAACCCTTTCTTTCACGTTTAGACGTAATTGCATTAAAATCTCCGGCTACACACCATTCCCCCTTTTCAAAGCCCCTTTTTGACATATGTAAGTCTTCCCACATCTTATGTTTTTCAGCCAAATTACACGGAGAATACACATTGACAAAATAATACAAGGAATCATACTTTACACAAAAAGCACAGACTCCTAAAAATCCAACTCCTGAAAAGGTAAATTTAACAGACAACAGCCCTGAATTCCAAACAGAAATAGATCCACCAGACAACCCTTGTGAAGGCTTAGCTACCCAATCAAATTCATAATTTCCCCAAAAACTTGCTATTAAATTTTCATCTATAGTAACACGTTTAGATTCTTGTAACATACAAAAATCAAACTGACCTGATACGACAAGAGATCACAGTCTCCTTCTTTTTGCTCGATCTCCCAACCCCCGCATATTCAACGATAAGATCTTCATAAACTTTGACAATTTTTCCCCCGCTGTGCTTTGGCCTGATGATCACGAACCTCCATTTGATGGATCTTTTCAACATAAACAGAGTCCTCTTCCTTACCAGATACCCCCATGTTCTTGGCAAATTTCCACATTTTAGCTTCAACAGAACCCTCCTGATTTGCCCAGAATTTTTCATTACATTTGTTAATGTCTGAATCAGAAATAGATTCACAACACAAGATAGACCCCCCCCCCGAAAAAATAGAGTTTTCCGCATAGCTAGGTTCTTGAGCATAACCAAGAACCTGCTCAAACCCGCACTGATAAACCAGGGAAGAACGACGCCCCTCACTTTCGTTAATGGTGATTTCAGGGTATATTTCAGGAGATAATTCGTGGATCGTTAAATTCGGACCACAAGCTCCTTTTTGAGCCTGATATAATTCAATATGTTCACTTTTAAGGGATGGGTTGTCATATCCCAGCAAAGTCTCGCGGCTCTCCATACGATTTTCATCATCCGAATATATATTGGGCTCGGTATTATTACTCTGAACCTCCTTTCTTTTAGCCACAAGCGTGCTTTTGAGAGGCCCATCATTGACTTCTCCTAAACATACCATCGGCCCAATCTTAACCCTCTCCAACTCACCGACATCTCCACTTTCAGATCCTTCCCTATCCGCACCAATATTCTCGTTCTGTGAATGTGAATCAGAGAATTGCAATAAATAGCAGTTATTGTCCGTCGCATCATTACCTCCTGTAAGACCTTGTAAGTTTTCTAGATTCGAGATTTCTTCTCCCCTGCTCATGTTATTATTCTCAAAAAACAATGAGCTCATTAAAGTGACATTATTGTTCATATTTCCATTATCATCATCTTCGAAGCATACCACCGCTCCGTCTTCCACCGGAATTTCCAATTCATCGCCGGAGGAATCACTATCAGTACTGGACGTCTGATGTTCTTTCTCATGATTCGTAACCCATTGTAATGGACCATACCAATCTTCAACTAATTTGATAACAAAAACATCTCCATTGATATTCACTTTAACCAGCCTGTTCACCAAATCCTGCACTTTTGTTCTGAACAGAATTCTAGCAACGTCCATCTTCACTTTCTTCCCCGTATTAGCATCTACACTGACATATTCACCCAAAGCAGAGACCAGAAAGGAGAAAAATCTCTCAGACCATGCGTGAGCAAGGACGCCATAACAGCGAACCCACACAAGCCTTTCATTATCGATTTCTCTAGGTTGCCAGCTACGAACTTCATCAAACCACATTGCCAACCAATCTTTGGCTTCATTAATAATAGCATGAATTTCGCCTTCATCTACCGCCTCCATAAGAACAAGATTAGATCCCAGTGGGGTAACCCTGACTGAGAAAAAACCTTGTCTATGAAATTCTTCTTGTATATTATAAGCCATCCCAGGTTTAGACACTTGCCCAACAACTGCCGTTTTTAATTTTTGAATTTCATCTTCATCGACAGTGAAATGAAGATGTGCAAAATCCTCCTTTGTCTTCCTTGTGTTACCATCTCTACCAAGAGAAGTTCTTGTTTGAGATCCTGTCTTCACCACCTGAGCATAGGAAATTCCATCCCGTCTCTGTATATGACTCCTACTCTCCGCAAAAGGTTTCTCCTTATACTGCCTAAAACTTCCCTGAACCTTGTTCCCCCCCATTTACCACGTTGATACCTTGGTAAATTGACGAAAATCTTTTGATCCCCAATAATAATTTTGTCAAGAATAACAGCAAAATTATGCGGGTCACCTACATCAAAAAAACGGGCAAAACCGAAGCGACGGCCTCTTGTGTTTCTCTTGGCTGGAATGACAACTTCATCAATGTACCCGTATTTTTGAAACACCCCCCACATTTCTCTAGCTCCATAATTATAAGGTATTTCTGAGAAAAAGAAAGATACAGCTTCAGCACCAGCAAACTTTCCATCTTTTACACCTCTGGCTATGTCCAGCGAGCCCTGCTTCCTTCCGATCGAGGACGTGTCGTTCCGTCTTCTTCGTCTACTTACCTCCGTCCATGCCATCTTTTTATGTGTGTGTGTGTGTACGTACACACTTTATTATTACTTTCTTTTACTTAATCATAATCATTAAAAAAAATAACATAAAAAATAATGTATAATCTAATCCATGATTATAACTATTATTGTGAGTATTTAACAAGAGGCGATAAATTAAAGGGGTTGAGCTGCCAAATGTCATAACTAGTATATATTGAAAGTGGTCGTAATGCCATAATTAGTATAAATTGGATGAGCAAGACAAACAAATGTCATAACTAGTATTTAATATATATGTGGACTCGTATATAAACATCCATAACTATTAACTTCATAAATAATATTATTTTTTTATCATTTTCTTTTACTTATAACTTTTTTTCACTTATTCACAAGTATCTAGTCCATTTTTATTCACAGTTCGTTTATAACTATTACTGTGAGTATTTAACAAGACTTGTGGCATATGTCTTGACCTTGTACTTATATACACCTATGTGCATTATATATATAGATAATATGAGAGTCCAAGAATAAATACAAGAATGCACGTAAAAGAAATAAAAAATAAAAATAGAAGAGGACGTGCACTTAGACTCTCATTTGTATCGAAATCAAAATAAAATAAAATAAAATACTCTGATCATTTTATTAAACGTTTTCCTAGTGCACCATTTCGTTTATTTCTGTAACTACAAAATCTGACAATAATGCAGGACTCTCAAGTATATATATAAAAAAATGTAATAATACCTACTATCCTCAATTCCTCATTCACATCTTTGCCTCCATAATTCAGAACCATGGCTATTCCCTACTCAAATCTTCCTACTCAGAAACCATTTTCTGTTCTCTCAGCCATCTTCATAACTTTCTTTCTCTTGCTAGCAATATAGAGGCACACTCAGCAAAAGCAATTTCCTTCAACTTCACCAAGTTCACCCCAAGTGATACAAGTATAACCCTCCAAGGTATTGCTGAGATTTATCAAATGGGATCTTGGCCCTCACCAACCGTGCAAAGCCTTCTTGGACTACAGGCCGTGTCTTGTATACTACACCAGTGCCCATTTGGGACTCTGCCACTGGCAACATTGCAAGCTTTGTCACTTCCTTCTCTTTTGTCGTAGAGGACTACCTTGGCTATTTACCAATTGATGGAATTGTCTTGTTTCTTGCACCACCCGACACACAGATTCCCAGCAATTCAGGTGGTGGGAGCCACGGACTCGCTGATATGCCAAGAATGTTTTCAATCAATTTGTTGGTGTACAATTTGATAGTTACCCCGGTGAATATGATCCAGATTATAAACATATTGGAATCAATGTTAACTCATTAATTTCGGTGAAGACTGTGAAACGGAACAGGGTGAGTGGGTCATTAGTCAAAGTAAGTATAATCTACGACTCTCTATCTAAGACATTGAGTGTTCTGACTAACATATGATGACCATGCATGGACCATGTTTGCAACTTGTTATATTTGTCATTGCATATAGGATATATAATATTAATTCTATGCATACTTTGATCCCAATATCATATTTTATCATGATGAATGTTTGATATCTATGATTTTTTTAATCTATGATTTCTTAGTGGTATAACACTTATGAGAATCATACTATTGTTTTGAAAAGAGTTTTTGATTTGATTAAAAAGTTTTTTAAAACAAAATCTCTTATCATATTTTAAAGAAGTTTTTCAAGTTCTATATCTTTGAGAATTTTTTGAACTTGTCTTAAGATCTTGAAAGTATTTTTACTTCTTAATTGTCTTGAAAATTTGGAAATCATTGAATATGTGCTATAAATGTAGTATTCTCTTCTTTTGCTTTGAAAAGATTTATTAAATCTTAAGAGAATGTTTAAGAATGTTTTCAAATAAATCTTTTGAAATATTTTATAAAGTTCATCTTGATACTTCAAAAAATAAGTATTGTTCTTCAAAGTGTTTTATTTTCTCAAGACTCTTTTTCAATGAGAAAGAGAGGAGATTGATAATCACATATTTTATTCATTAAGAAACCCTTATGTCTAGTTATTTACAATCTTCATATTTTTAATTGATTGAGTTTGATATGATTTTGTGAGTTTGAGCTCAAATTGGTCCTAATTGAATATTTTCAGCATTATTGAGATTTGACACTATTTCTATATTTTGGCCATAACTTGAGTTCCTGATATCTGATAATCATGAATTTTACCTTGTAGGAAAGCTAAGAGGAAGCTCTACAACTTTGATGAAGAGCTCGAACTCCTAAACAGATGTCTAAGGGACCTAAGTTTACATGGAAGTCAGAATACGAGTTCTATCACTAGAATCTAAATGGTGTGCACTCATAAAATCATGTCTCAAGCTGTAATAATGGAGATGGGCTGAAATTTGGATAGTTGATAGTTGAGATCTAAATAAACAACTTTCATGAAGAACACTTTTTGAAAAAATGAAGTCTAATGGGTCAGTTTGAGCTTGCAAGTCGGAACAAAGGTGCTGAAGTTGGGTTTGAGTAACCTGTGGTATTTGGGTCATATCTTGGGCTGTAGGAAGCCAAATTGGACGATCCAGATATGCATATTATAGCCAAGACAAAGATCTACAACTTTCATGAAGAGTACTTTTCATGGATCTGAAGTATAGTTAGTCGTTTTTGGCTTCCAAGTCAGACAAGAAATTTTCGTCCTCAACCACCCGCTCCACCAACCCACTCAACCACTCCACTCCACCAACTCACTCAACCACTCCACTCCACCAACCCACTCATCCACCCACTCCTCTTTGTTCTTTTGTTACCCTAGACTTCTATAAAAGCACCATTGGTTATCATGAATGACAAGTTGTATTCTCCTTCATTTCTTTCATAGTTTCTTCTTGTTTCTTCATAGTTTCTCATAGCTTTTGTATATTTTGATGCTCCCCTTCATGGTAATGGAGGGCTAAGCTATTTTCGGTCAATTTAGAACTCTTGAAGAGATTGTGGTTTGGATTCTTGAAACCTTAGTTATGTATTGTATTTGATTTGTAATTGAATTTCTCTTTTCTTCTTCTTTTTTTCTTCTTCTTGATCTTGAATGCATGAATGATGATTCTATTTATGTTGATCTGATTTGATCTTGGTTTAAGATTGAGATTTGTGATGAAACTTAGAACTGATTGATCTAAACTAATCACATAAATGAAGATTGAGATTTGTGATGAAACTTAGAACTAATTGATCTAAATTAATCACAAATTGAAAAGATTAGGTTACTAATTTGTGCCTAAGTTAATTGAATTTGGTACTTGAAATTAACATAGATCTTCATGAATGGTGTGATTGCGGATTTGTGTTTATCACTTGTTAATTGAATTCTAGACGATTGTCTAGTATGAATTCTGGATTTGATGCAGAGATCTCGGTTAGATCCAAATTAACAATTCAATTGCGCTTCAAGTGTTCTATGAAGGGTCTATGATTGAATCCACCCAATCTTGGATTGGTTTCTAAATTGATCGCTTTTTTAATTGTTATTTCTTCTTTTAATTTTGTTAAGTGCGATCTTAAACTCACAAACCCCCTTTGCTAAACTTTCACTTGATTTGATTAAATTGCATCTACAATCCTCGTGGAGATGATCCTGGTGTTGTCACTGTACTACAAGCTTAGGTAATAACTTCGGTTATAATTTTGATCGAGTTCTAAGCTCGTCAAAATTTTGGCGCCGTTGCCGTGGATTAGTAAGTGTAATCTTTTCATTTTAAGTGTTTTTACTAACTTTTACTTTTTATTAACTTTTCTAACATTTTTATCCATTGTCTAGTGTATTTTGCTTATTTATTTATTTTTGTGTGATGCATGACTAGGTCCGAGCCTGATAACTTGATTGACTTTGATCTTGAGATTGATAGAACCTTGCATAGGTTGATTAGAGCTCGTAGGCTAAGTGCAAGAATTGCTTCTGAATTTGATCTTAATATTGGGAGTGAACTTGAGATCTTGAATAATTCTGAAACCATGGTTAATAACATACAGAATAGAACTCTTAAGGAACTTGCTGCTACTGATATAACTAACCAGTCTTTGTGTATTCAATACCCAGATCTTGATGCTGATTTTGAGTTAAAATATGGATTGATACATTTGTTGCCCAAGTTTCACGATTTTTCAGGTGAGGATCCCCATAAGCATCTAAAGGAGTTCCATGTGGTTTGTTTAACCATGAACCCACATGGGATCTCAGAAGAGCACATCAAGCTGAGAGCATTTCCTTTCTCACTTGTTGATACAGACCAAGGATTGGTTATTTTATCTTTCACCAGGTTCAGTAACAAGTTGGACTGACATGAAGCGGTTGTTCTTAGAGAAAATTTTCCCTCGCCTTTAGAGTCACGCCATTAGAAAAGATATATGTGGCATAAGACAAATGACAGGAGAGACCTTGCATGAATATTGGGAAAGATTCAAGAAGCTGTGCTCGAGCTGTCCCCACCACCAAATCACCGATCAACTCTTAATTCAATATTTCTATGAAGGCTTGCTGCCAAATGACAGAAGCATGGTGGATGCTGCCTCTGGAGGAGCCTTAGTAGACAAGACCCCTGCAGCAGCGAGAGATTTGATAGCAAACATGGCAGCCAACACCCAATAATTTGGCACACGAATTATTACTTCAACCGTGATGAGTCAATGAGATTCAATCATCTCATGTAGACTAACAGAGAATGGAACACGAGACTTGATGAATTAACTTCTTTGGTGAGGCGGTTAGCGGTGGGACAACAAGCACCAATGCGATGGTCGCAACCGAATGTGGCATTTGCTCTTGTTCATCTCATCCTACCGATGCATGTCCCACACTTCGGATGATGGTTCTATTTTTCCAGCAATGCAATCATTGCGGCGAAATGGTATTTTTCCCGGTAGACCCCAATATCGCAATCACAAGAAGAAATTTCGGATATGATCCATTTTCTAATACCTATAACCCTGGTTGGAGGGACCATCCCAACCTGAGATATGGAAATTCTGGTCAACAACAACAACAGCCCTACCATCAGCAGCAACCGCAGTTTAGATACCAAGCTACAGGCCCTAGCAACAAGTACCAACCACCTGCATTTAGGCAAGCACAACTTGCGCCGCCACCCATGCAAGCAGCCCCTCCAGCTACTGTTCCAGCAGCCACTCCAGCTGAGCCACCTTTCGAAGACTTGATGAAACAGTTTCAACAGAATGTCAATGCCATCATCCAGAATTTACAAACTCAAATTGGGCAGATGGCAACCACTCTGAGTGAGCTGAAAAGTCAAGGGTCGAACTAATTGTCTTCACAAACAGTCAACAACCCAAGAGGTAATGTAAGTGCCATTAGCTTGAGAAGTAGCAGAGAAGTTGACGGTCCTACTCCACCACAACCTGAACTACAAGTGCAGCAACCAGAAGGTGACCAGAAACAGAAGAAAGTGGATAACTCAGTCCAAAAATCTGTGACACAGAAGAAATGTGCAGAGAATTCAAATCTGGCCATTCCACTACCTTTTCTAAACAGAGTCACACAAATCCAAGCATACTTTGCGCAAACAGAAATAGAAAGAGAAGTCATGGACACATTCAGGAAGGTGGAAATCAATATTCCCTTCCTTGATGCAATCAAGCAGATTCTCAAGTATGCCAAATTCCTCAAAGAGTTGTGTACTCACAAGAGAAGACTTAAGGGTACTGAGAAAATAAGCATGGGCAGAAATGTTTCTGCAATGATTCTACTAAGCATGCCAAAAAAATGCAAAGATCCTGGAACTTTCACAATTCCTTGCACAATAGGTAACTCCAAATTTGAACATGCAATGCTAGACTTGGGTGCTTCAATTAATGTCATGCCTATGTCAATATATCAGTCCTTGAACATTGGCACTTTGCAACCTACTGGTATAGTGATTCAGTTGGCAAATAGGACCACTGCTCATCCTGCAGGAGTGCTAGAAGATGTGTTAGTTTGGGTGAATGAGCTAATTTTTCCAACGGACTTCTATATTCTGAACATGGAAGATGAGTCTTCAACAAACCATGCTCCATTGATCCTAGGCAGACCTTTCCTCAAGACAGCCAGGACCAAGATAGATGTGCATTATGGCACCCTTTCCATGGAATTTGGCGACGATGTGGTACAATTTAACATTTTTGAGGCCATGAGACATCCCCTAGAGGAGCATTCTGTTTTCTATGTTGATGTGATTGATATGCTAGTTGACGATGCTTATGCTGATATTTATGCTAAATTTCCTGATATTGCTAATTTTTTGGATTCTGTTACCTGTGAAACATGTGCTAGCTGTGATATTGTACCATGTGCTGCATGTGCTGAGATTTATGCAGTTATGAGTGGTGATGTAGCTGCTGACTTGAATGATGCAGCAAGTGAAAATGAGAGTCAGGAGTATGTTGAATTTAATGTTGCTGAGTTAGTTGTTTCAAACAGCTTGCTGCCCTCCATTGTACAGCCTTCATCCTTAGAATTAAAGATTTTGCCGGACCATCTTAAATATGCATATTTGGAAGATGGTGAGAAGCTGCCTGTGATTGTTGCTAAAAATTTACAACCTGATCAAGAAGAAAAATTACTGCAGGTTTTGAGGTAAAATAAACAAGCCATCGGATGGACACTTGCAGATCTTCCTAGTATCAGTCCTTCCACATGCATGCATAGGATTTTGTTGGAGAAAGATACTAAACTAGTACGGCAAAAAGGAGAGATCGAACCCCCGACTGGATGTGGTAAAAAAGGAAGTTACCAAGCTACTGCAAGCTGACATTATTTATCCCATATCTGATAGTAAATGGGTGAGCCCCGTGCAGGTTGTTCCAAAGAAATCTGGGGTCACAGTAGTTGAAAATCAGAACAATGAGCTACTACCCACAAGAATTCAAAACAGCTGGCGGGTTTCCATTGATTACAGACGACTTAACCAAGCCACTAGGAAAGATCATTGATCAGATGTTAGAGAGACTAGCTGGCAAGTCGCATTACTGTTTCTTGGATGGATATTCGGGTTATTTTTAGATCCATATAGCCCCAGAAGACCAAGATAAAACTACTTTCACTTGCCCATTTGGCACATTTGCATACGAATGATGCTTTTGGTCTAGGTAACGCTCCAGGCACCTTTCAAAGGTGTATGGTAAGTATATTTTCTGACTTTTTAGAAAATTGTATGGATGTATTCATGGATGACTTTACTGTCTATGTCTCTTCCTTTGATGCATGTTTGGATAGTTTGACTCAGGTTTTGCATAAATGCATTAAGGCTAACCTTGTTCTGAATTTTGAGAAATGTCATTTCATGGTAGAGTAAGGCATAGTTTTAGGGCATATAATATCTAGTAAGGATATTGAGGTAGATCCTGCAAAAATAGATGTTATTTCATGCCTATCTTACCCCACATGCGTGCGGGAGGTTCATTCTTTCCTTGGTCATGTAGGTTTCTATAGGCGATTCATAAAAGATTTTAGTAAAATTGCTCTTCCACTATCCAACTTGCTACAAAAAGAAGTGGAGTTCTATTTTGACCAGAAATGCAAGGATGCATTCAATCACTTGAAGCAAGCATTGACCAGTACACCTATCATCCAGCCACCAGATTAGACACTCCCATTTGAGCTCATGTGTGATGTCTCTAATTATGCTTTGAGAGCTGTTCTTGCACAAAGGGTCGACAAAATATCTCATGTCATCTCCTATGCTTCAAGAACTTTAGATCCTGCACAAGTCAACTACACCATCACTGAAAAGGAACTTTTAGCAATTGTTTTTGCTTTAGACAAATTTCGATCATATTTGCTTGGTTCTAGAGTGGTTGTGTTTTTAGATCATACAACTCTGAAGTTTCTCCTGAAGAAGCTTGATGCAAAGCCTAGGTTGATTAGGTGGATTTTGCTCCTCCAAGAGTTCGATATTGAAATCTGTGATAAAAGTGGAGCAGAGAATTTAGTGGCTGATCACCTAAGCCGAATTGAAAGGGAGGCAGATACTTTTCCTATCCATGATGTCTTCCCTGATGAGCAGCTTTTCAAGTTACAAGGTAACACTCCTTGGTTTGCTGATTTGATAAATTTCTTAGTTGCTGGTGTTTTCCCTGCACATTTTATTAGGGCTCAGATTGATAAATTGAAGAGTGAGTCAAAATATTATGTATGGGACGACCCTTATCTGTGGAAATTTTGTAGTGACCAAGTCATTAGGAGATGCGTGCCTGATAATGAATTCCATTCTATTCTTAGCTTTTGTCATACACTTGCATGTGGCGGTCATTTTGGTCCCCAAAGGACTGCTAGGAAAGTTTTGGAATCTGGATTATATTGGCCCACTCTATTTCATGATGCATGTGTTTTGTAAATCTTGTGATCAATGCCAAAGAACAAGAAACACTTCTCGAAGGAATGAGATGCCCCATAAATCCTTATTGTTCTGTAAGATTTTTGATGTATGGGGTATTGATTTTATGGGACCCTTTCCTGTTTCTTTTGGTTTTGTTTACATTTGCTAGCTGTTGATTATGTATCCAAGTGGGTGGAGGCGAAAGCTACTCGGACTGATGATTCCAAAGTTGTTGTGGATTTTGTTAGATCACAGATTTTCTACAGGTTTGGAGTTTCGAAGGCCATCATCAGTGATCAGGGTTCACATTTTTGTAATCGAAGCATGGAAGCTTTGATGAAAAAGTATGGGGTCTTGCACGTAGTTTCTACACCTTACCATCCCCAAACTAATGGGCAAGCTGAGATTTCCAACAGGGAGATCAAGCAGATACTCCGTAAGACAGTTCAACCTAACGAAAGGACTGGAGCAAGAGGCTTGAGGATGCTTTATGGGCTTACCGGATCGCTTATAAGACACCAATCGGGATGTCTCCATATCGGATTATTTTTGGAAAAGCCTCGCCACCGCCAAAGTGGAAATTGAGCATCATGCATTATGGGCGGTGAAAAGGTATAACTTGGACCCGATCAAGGGTATGGAGAGGAAGTCAGCAGTCATGCAAAGAATTGGAGGAGATCTGCTAGAGGCTTATGAAAGTTCCAAACTTTATAAGGAGAAGACCAAAGCCTTCCATGATAAGTTGATTCTGAGGAAAACATTTGAGATTGGTCAAAAAGTTCTCCTCTATAACTCCCGCCTCTGACTCATGCCTGGCAAATTAAGGTCTAGATGGGATGGACCATTTATTGTTACTAAAGTTTTTCCTTCTGTGTTGTTCAGATTAAAAGTGAGGTCACTGCCAAAGCTTTCATCGTAAATGGACACCGCCTCAAACAAGATATCATGAACTTCCGAGAATGCGTGGAGGTGATGAACCTTCTCCATCCGCATTATGAATAAAAAAAAAAAAGGAAAAGAAAAAAAAATAGTTGTGTGCCCGACAATGAGGTAGGTAGTGCCATTAAATTTTATCACTCGGAAACATGTAGAGGTCATTTTTTCTTCAGCGACAACAACTGCGAAAATCTTGCAGTATGGATTTTATTGGCCTACTTTATTCAAGGTCTGTTACACATTTTGCAAAAGCTGCGAAAATTGGTCAAAAAAAAAGTTCTGCTTTGAGATTATCATCTGCACCTACTCCTTGGAAAATTGAGATCTAGGTGGCGCGGTTCTTTTGTTGTCAAACACGTGTATCCTCTGGGGCCGTAGATATTCAAGATCCTAGGAATAGTAATGCGCTTAAAGTTAATGGACAAAGACTCAACCTTTCCTGGAAAACCAAGTTCTTGAGTTCTTTGTGTTGCCAGTTAAGTGGCGGATACAGTACTCCGTGACTCTCAAGTCGGTTTATTTTTCAGTTTCCCAAAATAACTGAACCCTTCTTCTCCTTCAAAATGGATGTCATTCTTTCAAACATGAGCAAACATTTTCCTTCTCTTCCTCAAAATGCTCTGAGAAAAATTTACAAAGTTCGATGTGAAAGATTGAGACTGTTAATGCACAAAGGTATGCCAGAAGATGTACGTTGGATAATTGAAGCAAAGGTCCGATTAGCAGGTGAGTCCTCAATTTCATTTGACTTATATATGCCGGGTCTTGGAAGAAGTTCATATTCTAAAAGGAGAAGAGCAAAAAGGTTACAAGTCTGTCACAAATGTAGACGATGGAACTGTAACAAGCAATGTCATACTTTGGGGATGGTTTCCGCAAATAGAGAAGATAAAATTTTCTTCATTAAGAATGGACTGAGTAAGGAGTCATTAGATGATATCTTATTGACTCTTGAGACGCATTCTTGTGGATTAGTGCATCGTGAAATTCTTAAATTGTGGAATCTCTTCAAGGATGAAGAAAAACGCTACAGTCTTGGGAATTTGACTCTAAAAGACCCTGTTTGCCAATTTATAAGAAAATTGGATGGGAAGCTTATCCTCGACTCATAGAAGACGTTTAAGCCGTTACTGGACGTTAAACCAGAGGCAGATGTGAGCCATATCCACAAACAATCTGTATATATCATCATCTTCTTCTTCTTTATGTCATCTTTCAAACAAAAAAACAAAAACAAAAACAAAAATAAAAAAAAAAAATAAAAATAAAAAAAAAAAAAAAAAAAAAAGAAAAATTATGTGTTTCTTAATTTCAACCTTTTCTGACAATAGCCAACCTACCCTTATATGTGCAATTATTCCCTTTTCCATTCTTTTTCTTATTTAAACACTCAATTTTCTCCATTTTCCTTCAACTCAGAAACACTCAAAGAGAGGAAGAGTATAGAATGGGGCCTTCTATTCGTAACCTAAAAAATGTCTGTGTTTTTTGTGGGTCGAGTTATGGGAAGGGATTAGAGTTTGTAAACCAGCTAGCACTCTTGGTCGATCACTTGCTGCGAGGAATATTCATCTTGTATATGGGGGAGGTTGTCGTGGGTTAATGGGGGTTGTATCACTTGCTGCTTTTATAGGAGGCAGTCAGGTTTTAGGTGTTATTCCTAAACCTTTAGCTGAAAATAACATCACTGGAAAGACAGTTGGAGAAGAAATTCAGGTAACATCTATGCATGGACGAATGAAAACAATGGTTGACAATTCTGATGCATTTCTTGTCTTACCAGGTGGTTTTGGTACTTTGGAGGAAATTTTTCAAATTGTCTCTTGGGCCGAACTGAACATCCACCATAAACCCATTGATTTGTTGAATGTTAATAATTTCTTTGATCTTTTGTTATCTTTTCTTGACAAAGCTATTGAACAGAAATTTATCACTCCTTCTAAGAAGACAACTTCTTATCTCTCGCCTCCATTATTGATGAGCTCATTGATAAATTAGAAGCTTTTGAGTATGTACTGATAAGGTATTAGCTCGATAGATTGGTCAACAGAAGCGATGAAGGAAGTAACAAGAAAAGAAAGCCGATCTGAAACTTTCTCTTTAATGGGTTTGATTTTATTGTACTTTGTTTCGTTTAAATTTGTGTCACTTTCTCCAACAGTAATATCTTCTATCCTTGACTCATCTATATTTTAACATTGAGGACAATGTTGTGATCTAGTTGGGGGGAAGGATAGTTGACCCAAAAAAAATTTTTTGTTGTTGTTTTGTTTGGAAAGCATGATATAATTGTCATGGACTTATTAAACCAATTAGTGATGGCAGAGTAAGGAGTAATTTTACTCTTGAGACGCATCTTAATTGGTGGCAGAGTAAGGAGTTTTTTTAGGTAGTAATTAATTAGTATTAAATTGTGGAAGTACTAAAGTTTTATTATTTGATTTCTTTTCGTGGTCCGATGCGACCGACAAAGTGTGCTTCTTTTACTCGCTTGGCGTTGATTCACTTCTTATCAGGTTGTGTTGCTCTTTTCTATATCTTTCTTTCACATTGAGGGCAATGTTATATTAAGTGTGGGGGAGAGATTTTAGCATTTTTTTTTGTTTAAAAAAATCAAAAAAAAAAAGAAAAGGTTCATTGCATGATTGAATAACTTTTCTCCCTTCTTGAACTGATATGCTTGGTGATGGATGATTGAATTGATGAATTGAGTTTGATGGATGCATACCTTGTGAGATTTTGAGCCTAATGGATGGATTCAACATTTATGCCATTCTCTTCTTTCTTGTGTGATTTTCACTCATGTTAATGACCACTCTAGAACTTGCTTTGATTCTTTTTTAGGCTACATTTCACTTGTATGCATGAACATGATTGAGGCCCTCTTTCTTAATTAGCTAGTTTAACCGAATAGCCAACCTTGTTTTCAATATGATATCAAGCACTCTTTTGACTTCTTGAAAATTCTCTGATTCCTGCCAACCTTGTATATTTTCCTTTACTTAACCCCTTTGAGCTTATTTGACCATTCCTTGTTTCTAGCTCATTATGTGCCTTAAATGAAAAATTGTATTCTTACTTTACTTTAGGGAATAAAAGAACATTAGCTTGGTTAATGGATGAGTTTTTGAACAAGTGTGGGGATGTATGTACAAAATGGTTGTTGAAAAAGGAAAGAGTGCCTAAAAAAAAAAGAGGAAAAATGTATGTATATAGTTATGTTCATATATATAAAAAAAAATAAAAGAAAAGGATTGGGAAATGAATATGTAAAGGGATATACATTAGAGTTGGGATGAACTTTTATGCTTGTTATTTGAACTCAGCTCTCATTTGCTTTTATTCCTTTTGGTATTTATCTTCTCATATCCATTTTATCCTCTTCTGTTACCATGACCTCACTACAACCTTGAATAAAGTCCTCATGATTTGTGTGTGTATGTGTTTTGAGTAGTGGAGAAGTAGAAGATAAGCAAGCTTATGGTAGTGCAATTTTCATGGGTTGAATTGAGTGAAATACTTACCTTTTAAACACTTAAGAGATTGAGAGGGAATCTTGTGAAGATCTATCATTCTCAATTCATGTTGAAGATACCTTGCTTGTTAGTTTGAGATGTGGGAATTGTTAACTCATGAATGTTTTGATCCCTTGAACCTTTGGTTGTTCTTCTTGATTGTAAAATTTTGGGCTCTTGAATGTCGTTGGAATTTAAATTTTTGTTAATCTCTTATGTCCTTGTTTTGGTCTTGAGTTTTGCCTGTGAAGAAGCAAAAAGTTAAGTGGGAATTTGATAATCACATATTTTATTCATTAAGAAACCCTTATGTTTAGTCATTTACACTCTCCATATTCTTAATTGATTGAGTTTGGTATAATTTTGTAAGTTTGAGCTCAAATTGGTCCTAATTGAATATTTTCAGCATTATTGAGATTTGACACTGTTTCTGTATTTTGGCCATAACTTGAGTTCCTCATATCTGATAATCATGAATTTTACCTTATAGGAAAGCTAAGAGGAAGCTCTACAACTTTGATGAAGAGCTCAAAGTCCTAAACAGATGTCTAAGGGACCTAAGTTTACATGGAAGTCAGAATACAGGTTCTGTCACTAGAATCCGAATGGTGTGCACTCATAAAATCATATCTCAAGATGTAATAATGGAAATGAGCTGCAATTTGGATAGTTGATAGTTAAGATCTAAATAAACAACTTTCATGAAGAACACTTTTTGAAAAAATGAAGTCTAATGGGTCAGTTTGAGCTTGCAAGTCGGAATAGAGGTGCTGAAGTTGGGTTTGAGCAACCTGCGGTATTTGGGTCATATCTTGGGTTGTAGGAAGCCAAATTGGATGATCAAGATATGCATGTTATAGCCAAGACAAAGATCTACAACTTTCATGAAGAGTACTTTTCATGGATCTGAAGTATAGTTAGTCGTTTTTGGCTTCCAAGTCAGACAAGAAATTTTCATCCTCAACCACCCACTCCACCAACCCACTCAACCACTCCACTCCATCAGCCCACTCAACCACTCCACTCAACCACTCCACTCATCCACCCACTCCCCTTTGTCCTTTTGTTACCCTAGACTTCTATAAAAGGTACCATTGGTTATCATGAATGACAAGTTGTATTCTCCTTCATTTCTCTCATAGTTTCTTCTTGTTTCTTCATAGTTTCTCATAGCTTTTGTATATTTTGATGCTTCCCTTCATGGTAATGGAGGGCTAAGCTACTTTCGGTCAATTTAGAACTCTTGAAGAGATTGTGGTTTGGATTCTTGAGACCTTGGTTATGTATTGTATTTGATTTGTAATTGAATTTCTCTTTTCTTCTTCTTTTTTTTTCTTCTTGATCTTGAATGCATGAATGGTGATTCTATTTATGTTGATCTGATTTGATCTTGGTTTAAGATTGAGATTTGTGATGAAACTTAGAACTGATTGATCTAAACTAATCACATAAATGAAGATTGAGATTTGTGATGAAACTTAGAACTAATTGATCTAAATTAATCACAGAATTGAAAAGATTAGGTTACTGATTTGTGCCTAAGTTAATTGAATTTGGTACTTGAAATTAACATAGATCTTCATGAATGGTGTGATTGCGGATTTGTGTTTATCACTTGTTAATTGAATTCTAGACGATCGTCTAGTATGAATTCTGGATTTGATGCAGAGATCTCGGTTAGATCCAAATTAACAATTCAATTGTGCTTCAAGTGTTCTATGAAGGGTCTATAATTGAATCCACCCAATCTTGGATAGGTTTCTAAATTGACTGCTCTTTAATTGTTATTTCTTCTTTTAATTTTGTTAAGTGCGATCTTAAACTGTCAAACCCCCCTTTACTAAACTTTCACTTGATTTGATTAAATTGCATCTACAATCCTCGTGGAGATGATCCGGTGTTGTCACTGTGCTACAAGCTTAGGTAATAACTTCGGTTATAATTTTGACTGAGTTCGGTGCTCGTCAGAGATGTACTTTCAGATATTCCTTTGACTTGTGTTTGATCACTCTCAAGGAATATGTGATTTTAATATAAAATCTATTTACTCTTCTAAAATGCTTTTGAAAATATCATGTGCTCTTATAAAATTCTTTTTGAAAGGGGGAGAAGTATTAAAATAGTTTTTGATTAATTAATGAATTAAGAATAATTATCTTTTGTCTTGCTTTACTTTATAATAATGTGCTCACACTACAAGAAATAAGGAAAACAGCGAGGGAAATTTCCCTTAAGCAAGTTAAAGGTGAAGGAACAATAATAACAAATGGAAGGTGAAGTAACACCTTAACACAGCTAAGTTGGTATTTCTAGCCTGACTTATCCTTAAGGTATTTGTGGGAAAGTAATGACAACAAGTTAAAGCATGACTTTGCATGTCCAAGATAGACTCGTCCTTAAGGTATTTGTGGGAAAGTAATTGAACCCAGAATTTATCTTTCTTATGCAACATCTTCCAAACAAGTTTCCCAAGCAAAGCTAAGTTGGTATTTCTTGCCTTCTGAATACCCAAACCTCCATGTTTTTTAGGAGTAGTTAATGTATTCTAGTTCACGAAACTCAAATTACGGGAGCTACCTTTATTATCCCAAATAAAATTACGAGTAATTTGATCAATTTCATTACGAACACCCTAGGGAACCCATAAACACTGCAAGACAAATTCTCCCAGCCTTGTTAAGTAACTTACTCATCAACCCCAATATGTGAATTGATGTACAGATTACAAAGAGAAGAAGAAGAAAAGGGAGAGCAGAGCATAGCTGAGACTGTGGTTGCGGGCGAGGTGCGACTGAGAGGGAGAGCAAGCACACGAGGGGGTTGGGTCAAGAAGGAGGCAACGAGAGTGAGAGGAAGAGCACAAGTAAGAGGGAATATGAAAGTGAGAGGGCTCTGCTATGTGGGGGTTTTGCTGCAGAAAGAGGGAGAGGGCTAGAGACTGAGAGGGAGAGGGAAAAAGAAAGTGAGGGTCAGAGAGTGAGCAGGAGGGTGAGGAATAAGTAAAAATTTAGCGAGGGGAACTTTTCCTCGCAATTCCCTCACTAATTTAACTAAGTTCTAACTATGCTTTTAGCGAGGGAAATTATCCCTCACAATTCCCTCGCTAATTTTAGCGAGAAAAAATTTCCCTTGCCATTCCGTCGCTAACTTTAACGAGGGAAAATATTCCTCACAATTCCCTCGCTATTAACTGCCTAATTTTCCCTCAAAATTATTTTTCAATTTCAGCAAGGGCTAAAATATCCCTCTCTAATCCCTCGTAATTCCCTCCCTAATTAGCAAGGGATTAGCGAGGCAAATTTTTCATCGCAGAATTCCCTTGCTAAAACGTGAATTTCTTGTAGTGTCATATGGTCTTGACTTATATATTTCACTTTATCCATCTCGTGCTTCAATGAGGGATAACCTAACTCTTAAATTATTTATATCTCTTGGCTTACATCCTTGTTTGTTTAACATAAAGTGTTTTATTGTTATCATATGTTAAATGCTGATATACCAAAATATGATAAGCATTGTATAAATAATCTTTTATATCTTGAAAGCATGCTTGTTTCATCTCTCAATTCTTAAACTATATGTAGAATCAATTAGGGGGAGATAACTATGTTTTGACTAACTTAAAGAAGTTTTTGGTTTTGATGATCCTACTCTTTTTGGCAACACGAGTTTTATCTATAGGGGAGAGAAAATATTATATTTCCTTCCTAAGCATTTTTGTTGATGTCAAATAGGGGGAGTGAGAATTGGAAATAAAAATATGTTCTTGTGCTTATTGTTTGATATGCTTATACTAATATTTATTTTTATATATTGCTCAACATATTTTTCTTTGGTGATTTGTCATCATCAAAAAGGGAGAGATTGTAGAAATAAGTTTGCCTCAATAGTTTAATATGTTAAGTTTTGATGATAACAAATACAAGATAAAAAGAATGATGTTTATGTTACATAGATGTACTTAATAGATTATATTTGATCATGCATGATCATGTATTTCATCTTGTTATATTTCATATAAGAATCATGCATATTCTTTATAACGTCTTTTATAGGATATATCTAAAAATATGTTATATGAATGATATTAAATTAATATTGAATTTGATTATATTTAAATGAAAATGTGTAAAGTGTTCTTTGTTGCATCCCATATAGAACATATTTATTAGTAATTGATAAATGTCTTATTTGAATGTGTCTATGAAAGTCTTATTATATGCATGTTAGACTAACTAGAGTTATACATTTATGAATCATGTATATGCAAATATTGAATTATGAATTTGAACTAACTATGTTTGTTTTAAGTAAGTAATACTTTGTAGGATAGTCCAAGTACCAAGAGTGAGCATTGCAACAAGAAAGTAAAGGATCACAATTATGATCAACTCAAGAAGAATAAGAATGATAAGATGTTCCAAGCTTTTACAAGATTTGAAGAAAATAAATTTTTGGAAGTTTGGATTACATCAAGAAGCCTAATGATTAAAATTGGTATATTTTCCTTTTAGGCTTTCTCTTATGTAAAGATAGAGGTGTTACAATAAAAGAGCTTAAATATGTTTTTAAATCTTTACAAATGGTTCTTACATGCTAAAATGCTCAACAAATATGTTTTGAAAAACTAGTCATGCTGGTAGTTTAAAACTATGAAAAATAGTCAAGTTTAAGTTTTGAAAAGTTGACCTTTGATTACTCTTTTGATCATAAATTTCAAAATACTTTGAGTTTTGTTCTAAAACATTTTCATTTGAAAATAGACTAAAAGATTTTTCCAATGAGTGGTCATTTGCTTTAAACGGATGAGAAATGAAGAGGTTATGACCATTTAAATTTAATTTTCGAAAGTAGAGTACAATAATCGTTTATCCACTTAGCTTATTTGAATAAGGGATTTGTTATTTGAATAAAACAAGTCAGAATGCGTTTCCAATGGCTATAAACGGCTAGTTTTCATAAGAAATCATTTATAAACATTACCAACAACTATTTTATCATTTGGGCTCTATATGTAAGTGATGTTTGAAGGTTTTACAACTCTTGAACACTTGATTTGATCATTGAATCATCAAAATCATACTTTGATCTCTTTATTGTAAAATCATTCTATTCCTTTATTTTTCAATTTGTATTATTCACTCTTGTGAGAGTGTCCCTTCATCTACACTTTGATTTTTTGTAAAGAGTGTGAGACATCCCTCTAAAGTTGTAAAGGGTGAGGTATCCCTGTTTTGAAGCTCAAGTGTAAAGTGTGAGGCATCTGAGAGGTGTGTTAAGTGCTCTTGGTTGTAAAGGTTTTCAAGCACCTGCTCAAGCTTGAATGTTTTGTTGAAAATCTCAAATGGTTCACTTGAGGACTGGACGTAGGTCACAAGGGGTAACTGAACTAGGATAAATCCTTGTGTTTGCTCTTCTCAACTCTATCTTCTTACATTCGTGCTATAATTATATATGCTTGAGTTGAACTTGATATATAACTTATTTGCTTGATTTATCCTTTAACCCAAATTGTAGTTGAGTAATCTATAATAGTTGTACATTTGTTATGCATGTTCCACTGTATTTATTAATTGAGTGCTTTAAAATACTTAATTTCTTAATGTTGTTATAAAAATTTATAATCACCTAATTCAAACCCCCTCTTGGGTGATGGTTGTCATGACCAACAAGTGATATCAAAGTTTCGTGCTCTGTTGAAAGCTTAATTGCTTAGAGTTAAAAATCCTTATTTGTTGGCAACCATTGAAAGCTTTCCAAAATGGACGGTTTTGAAATTGATGAACTGTTAGGGTCAAAACGTGTTTGCCCATTTGCTAACCGCAAGTGCACGGGTCGCACAAGTAATACAGTTATAGAGTAAGAGATCGATCCCACGAGGAAAACGTATTTCAAAGTAAAGCTGAGTATTAACCAATAGTCTAGTTAATGCTATCCAAAAGCATTAAATTTATAAATGAATGGTTAAAGAAATATTAAGACTAAAAAGCAATAACTCTAAGATAAATAGATAAATAGAGAAATAAGAATTACTTTTCATTTCCTATTTCAACTAATGAATTGTAATCCTTACAAGCAAAATCGAAGATTGGTTTAGTTAGCTTGAGAATCTGATTTAGTTAAAAGCCTATGTCTAGGTCAATTAACCCTGGTTTCATTTACCCAGCTCACTAAGTTTCCTTGAGAACCAGTGCAAACTCCACTCATTAATGATCTATTCTCAATCACACACTATACATGACCAATAGGTATATTTCTATCCTATTAATGAATCAGCTCATCCAAGCCAATTGAACTTGCCGAACATGTATCAACCACATCATATCCATATTAACAAATCCCTATGTCTAGTTCATTTGTCAATATTAACATCATGCAATTAGTGATCAGCCAACCACAAGCATTAAACACAGATTGTGATTGAACTCAACTAAACTTCAATATATACCCAAAAGATTACAAATTTCTCAGTATCTATAAGAAACTACAAAGTAAAACTTATATACAACCTAGCTAGCCATGAATCATGAGAGTACAAACATATAAATCATGATCATGCAGAATATAGAGAGTAAGAAGAAAGGAAAGGAAGGAAGCTCAATAGATTGTATCCTTTAAGCTTGATTCACCCTCCATAGGAAGGATGGCTTCCAACCTTAGCCTTTTCTGCTTCCTCTAGGTCTAAAAAACCAAAAACCAGGAGCTTTCGCTCTCCAAAAATGATGAAAACTCTCGTAGAAATTCGGTGCAAATCTATTTATAAGCTGAATAAAACAGGGTCACGCCGCGGCGTCCAACATGTCCCGCCGCGGCGCGCGTGTAATTAGGTCACAGGCGCCTGAGGCGCCTACTCTTCAACGTTGCGGCGCTCCAGCCTCGGATTTTATCTACTGATGCAGGGGAACGCCGCGGCGCAACCATATCCACGTCGCGGCGTTGAGTGCTGATCTGCACTTTTGAGCTTCTCTCAGGCTTCTTGGTCCAAAGCTGCTTCAACTTCTTCATTTCCATGCTTCTTTTAAGACCTGCCTATATGAGAGAATTTATCAATTCTTTAAATCATGCAAATGTACTCAATTTGATCATAATCTTGAAAGTATTTACTCAGGATCACAATGGAAATCATCAGAATGAAATCAGATAGAAATGATGCTAGAACCTTCCATCAATGCTTACAAACAAGGACTAAACTTGCCATGATGCATAGATATAGGGCAATAATAACTTAACTCTACAGAGTTATCACACCCCCAAACCTAGATTTTTGCTAGTCCTCAAGCAAAACAAAGTACATTCACAAAGATCAACTGGCAACCTATTTTCAGCCATTTTTAAACATTCCATTTTCACTTAACTCAGGCTAGTATATGATGAATGCATAAACCTCAAAGAATACAGATACCTTAGAATAAGTGTCAAGCATACACAATCCTCATCATGCTAGCATTCATAGCTTCCTTTCATACAAGATACTCTTCCCAAACCATGCAAGAAAAACCTCTTTCATTCAATTCCAATTCACCCAAATAAGGTTATAAACATACAAATGAACATAATTCACAAAATCCACAAGATTGTAATACAACTCTCTCTCCACTAATGTAGATCATGCAAGATTGAGGATCAAAAGGGTCTTTATTAGCTTATAATGTTAGGCCAAGGGTAATGGGTAACAGAATAAACGGATAGAATTAACACAAACATTGAGAAACATAAATATAATATTCCAATTCATGAGTCAACAATGATATAGCAGGGTATTCAACAATGTAATCAGAAAACTTGCCAGAACCACTTGGATGCTTTACAAACTTTACTTCACTTTTGCTTTGCTTCTTTTTTTTTATTTTTTTTATTTTTTTTATTTTTGCAAAGCAATGCTTTTTTCTTTTCTTTGGTTTGCATCTGGTTCCTTCAGGCTCATTTTGAATTGAATATTTATACCCTTAATCATAAGACTCACTTCAAGAAATAATATATATAATGCACTCAACAAACAATAAAGGTAGGAAGAAAATGACATGCTTTCACATGCATTAGAACGGTTAACAGGTTAACGAACACAATGGTTATGAAAAACAAATAAGGCCAAACAGTATAAGGCTTCAAAATAGGACCTAAGGATATCATCATATCAGGTAAGCTTTTTAAGGCTCAATCGATCCAAACAATGCCCTAATCATTTCCTCAATCGACACAACCTAGGATTTACGCCTCAAGAGAGTTGCCAAACAATTTCAAGGATAATCAAATTTTTCACATGTATCATTCATAAACTTTCTTCAAGCAAACATTCATATCCTATCCAAAGTTCAAAAAACATGCAATTGGGAAATTCACCAAGTATAAAAAGAAACTAGAATGCTTAAGCATGCACCAAAGATTACATATGAATTCACAGAACAATAAAGGTCAAATGTATCCAAATCTATCATTGGAACAACCATACACACTAGCCTTTAAATATTACAACACACCAAGTGAAAGGAACGACGATTGTATCTTGAATGAAATTTTCATCAAAACTTTCAAGATAACTGCTCCTAAAGTTAATATTTAAGCTAAAATACTATAACATATATATAAACTTCCACAAGAAATACAACACTAACAAAACATACATAATAACAAAACATAGACATATAAACATAATACTGAAAACATAATGTACTGCATAATTAATCAAAACATAATGTTAAAGACACCCCCCAAACCTGAGGGAAACAGTGTCCGCACTGTACAAAAGATAAATACAGATAGCAAAAAGTAAATACAACGAAATAAATAATGCCCTGGATGCAGATCTAGAAAGACTGGTCATCACTCTCGGACCCTCGGTAGCGCAAACCATCACCATCCTCAAGATCATCATCATCGAATCGGGTACATCGATCGTGCACGAGATGGACCAGCCTGAGTGGGCGCAGCGACCGAAGTGGGTGGAAATGAAGGAACTGGATAATCATGCAACGGAAGCCCTAGACGTTCCGCCATCCACCTCTGTGTCTGCATCTGATATACCAGCATAGCCTCCATCCTAGCACGCCAATCAGAATCGTCAGTAGGTGCAGCCTGGGATGGAGCAACAGTCTCAGGAGTATGAGCTGGTCTAAATGCTGGTCTAGGCTCTCCACGAGCCTGCCTCTGGCGCGCTGGTGCTGCAGCAGGAGCTGCCCCGACTCGCTCAATAAATGTATCGTTCAGCGGCTGCCGAACGTCAGTAAGTTCTTCATGAGGCCCCCAACGGACCTGATGTCGGCTGCACAGGGTATGTATGAGAAATGGAAAGAAGAGACTCCGATACTCCCTAGCAGACCGCTGGATCTGATGGAAGATGAGCATAGAAACATCAATCGATCGACCCTCCATAATAGCATAAATCAAAATGGCTCGATCGCGCGTAACCTCTGAAAGGTTAGCCGACGGCAGGATGCGTGTGCTGATGAAATGGTACCACGCCCAACCCTCTGGGGTCAAATGAGTACGTGCAAAATATCTAGGCCTGTTCGTCTGAATACTCATGGTCCACATGACAGGTTGAGATTCAGCCAAACAAATCCGTGCCGTGACCACGTTAACATCCAGACCCTCCTCCGGCTCCCATCTACAAAACTCAGTATATTCGCAAATCTCCGGAGGTGGAGGAAGGCCCAACGCAGCTCGAATAGCAGCTGGAGAAAATGAAACCACACGACCACGAACCCGAACCGTGGTACTCCCTCACCTAGGAAAGCAAGCATTCGCGTAGAACTCGCGAACAACTGGAAGCACTGCAGATGACTCTGGATGTTGAGCAAAGGTGCTCCAGTTTAGGTGGTTCAATCTCTGCTCCAACTCTGAATGCAGAGCGCGTGTAAAGGCAAAGCCTCGCTCCAATATAAGAGGACGGGTGATAAGAAAAGTGTATCTCTCAGCCGCCTCAGCTGATATAAAGCGCCTCCTGTCAAAGTCAGCAGGAGGGGGAGAAGGGTCCCTAGGTGGACGACTGGATGAACCGCGAAGCATTACACGGCCTCTTTTTGGAGCCATAACCTGAAACAAAAATGGCAGAAATTAGAATAAGGAAGAATAGAAAACATAAAGCATATGAAAAACAATGAACTATTCTGCCAATTTTTAGGACTCAACGCCGCGACATGCACAAAGTGCGCCGCGGCGTGCAAAACACAACACAGCGCCGCGACATTCAACATAACGTCATGACATTCAATCTGTTCTTATCAACGCCGCGGCATTCAATCTCACGCCGCGGCGCGCAGCTTTGAAATTTCTAGGTACGCACCCCTCAGGGCATCCAATCCAACCCAATATGCATACAGGCATTATAAAACACTAAAAACTAACAAAACCTAAACCTAATTAACAAATACTAACTATCTATGTAAGTGAACATGAACATTATAGGGAGAAACCCAAAACAACCGAGAAAATAAGAAAAAATAAAATAACAAGTGACAAAAACTAAAAATAATGTAAAACATACCTTATAGGAGAGGAGAGCGTGGTGAATAGAGAGAAAAAGGCAGAGTAACGCAGGTAATGTGAAAGAGAAAGAACAGAGAAAATGAAAATGAGAGAGAAAAGGGTAAGCAAATGAAGATACCCAAGCGCCTCTGCAATAAACACCACCGCCCAGACGCGCCGCGGCGTGCATTAATTCCCTCCTAATTTAATTATTTAAATTATTACTATTTACTAATTACCATTTACTTTTCTTCTTTTTTTTTTTGCGCTCATTGCGCCGCGACGTTAGGATCTGCCAAGTCGCGGCGCTAAGCTCCCTGTTTTGAAGCACAACAAACATCACGTCGCGGCGCTGTCAATTCCACGCCGCGACGTTATCAAATATATTTGCATAATTATGCAGCAAATTCACTTCAGCTGTGATTTTGACTTAAATGTGGCCTCCAGCAGCACAAAAACTTGCCTACAAGGGTAATTTATACAATATGATACATAAATATACAAAATCTTAAAAAGTGAAATATTTACATAAAGATACCGAAAAATCGAAAATTTGGGTTCCCTCCCAAAAAGGGCCTAATTTATAGTCCCGGCAGGACTTGTCTACTCTTCCAAATACATTTCTATCAATAAGGAGGAACTTCCTCCTGATTTAAAAAATAAGTTTGATGCAATTGGGAGAGTAAGACTTGCAACTCCAAGTTTGGAGTGTGCTCAACAGGTGCATTTAATAAAGGTACCACCATAGTAGCCTGTATCTGATTCATTTCACCATCACAAATGACTGGACCTTGGGCAGGAACACAGGTGTCACTAACACCTCCTTCCTTGGATGTCTTCTTCCCATCAAAAGTGTTCACCAATGCACAATCTACTAGATCGTGAGGGCTTTGTTGTGCATCATATATATTGAACTTCACCTCTTGATCCTGAACCCTCATGATGAGTTCACCATTCTCTAAATTGATCTGAGCTCTTCCTGTTGCGAGAAATGGCCTGCCAAAAATCAAAGGGACTTTGCTATCCTCCTTCATATCAAGTATAACAAAATCCGCAGGGAAGATAAACTGATCCACTTTAACCAACACGTCCTCAATAACCCCCTTCGGATGAGCAAGGGTTCGGTCCGCCAACTGGAGTGTAACTGAAGTAGGCGAAACTTCTCCCAAACCTAATCTTTGATAGATAGAATAGGGCATGAGATTGATACTGGCTCCTAAATCACACAGGGCATGGCCAGTGAACTTATCACCAATTGTACATGGTATGGTGAAACTTCCGGGATCTTGGAGCTTAGGAGGGATTCTGTTAAGAAGAATTGCACTGCATTCCGCTGTCAGGGCAACCGTTTCAAAATCACCAAGCTTTCTCTTCTTTGATAGAATTTCCTTCATGAACTTAACATAGCTTGGCATTTGTTCTAAAGCTTCTGCGAATGGAATGTTGATTTGCAGCTTTTTGAACACTTCAAGAAATTTCTGAAATTGGTGCTCAAGCTTTTTACTCACTTGCCTATTAGGGAAAGGCAAAGGATGAACATATGGCTTGAACTCCTTCTTCTTCTCCTCTCCATTCCCATTAGCAATATCTTGACTTTGCCTGACTTCTGGTCTCTCAACTTCCTTTTCTCTGACAACTGCATGTTTCTCTTCAAGCAGCCTGGTTCGCGGATTCCCTTGAATGGTTCTCCCACTCCTCAGTGAAATGGCATGGCAGTGCTCATTCGAGACACCCTTTGGATTATTCTCTGTATCACTAGGAAGGGTGCCTTGAGGCCTATTATTGATAGCACTAGCCAACTGCCCTACTTGAGTTTCTAAGGCTCGCATGGAAGTAGTCTGGCTCTGCAACATCACTTCATGTTTTGCCAACTGAGAGTCGGTCTTTGTCATGTAAGAATCCGTCTTGACCATATACTGTGAAAACATATCTTCCAAAGAGGGTTTTCGATCTTGGCCCTGTTGTCTTGATTGGGAAGGATAACCTGATGAATTATAAGGTCTGTCATTCAGTGGAGCAGATGAGGAAGCTCCTGGATTATCCCTCCAGGAAAAATTAGGATGATTTCTCCATCCTGGGTTGTACTGGTTAGAGTATGGATTATTTTGTTGCGGGTGGTAGTTACCAACATATTGAGCAGTTTCAGTACTGAAAGGGCAACTATCACTGGAATGATTCTCTCCATACTTGTTACACAGCACAAATGGGCTTTTGTTGATGGTTAATCCCCAAACGATCCACTTTACTTGCAATTGTTGCCACCTGAGCTGATAATGCTGCCATTGGTTCAAGTTTATGCACACCAGCCACTCGCCTTGACGTATTTCGTTCCAAAGGCCATTGATAACTGTTAGCCGCCAATTCATCAAGCAATTGGAATGCATCATCAAATGACTTACTCAATAAAGATCCTCCAGCAGCCGCATCAACTATCGGTCGATGGTGGGGTAACAATCCTTTATGAAATGAATAAACCTGGTGCCATGGTGGAATATCATGATGAGGACACCTTCGAAACAAATCCTTGTATCTCTCTCATGCTTCATACAAGGACTCAATATCAGCTTGAGTGAATGATGTGATATCATTCACCATCTCAGCAGTCTTGGCCGGTGGGAAATACTTATTTAGGAATTTACCACACAAGTCATTCCAAGTGCTGATGGATCCCACAGGTAGAGACTGCAACCAACTCTTGGCTCTATCTCGGAGAGAGAAGGGAAAGAGCCGTAAGCGAATAGCATCATCAGAGACACCATTATGCTTGAACGTATCACAGACCTCCAGAAAATTAAAAAGATGAGCATTAGGATCCTCCTTGGGTAAACCGCCAAATTGCACAGATGTCTGTATCATTTGAATGATGGCCGGTTTGATTTCAAAATTATTAGCACGGATGGCAGGCCGCCTAATACTGGACTGCAAGTTCTCCATGTGAGGTGTTGCAAACTCCCTTAATGGTCTTGTATGACTATCATCCTCCAACTGAAGTGCAGCATTATCGTCTGCCATGTTAGTACCTATAACAGAATAAATAAACTGAAAACTTAGAATAATATGTACAAATCAAAATTTGAATTAGCATTAATTAGACTCATTGCTAATATCAACTAAACAGAAATAACCGAAAATCCCCGGCAACGGCGCCAAAAACTTGTTAGGGTCAAAACGTGTTTGCCCATTTGCTAACCGCAAGTGCACGGGTCGCACAAGTAATACAGTTATAGAGTAAGAGATCGATCCCACGAGGAAAACGTATTTCAAAGTAAAGCTGAGTATTAACCAATAGTCTAGTTAATGCTATCCAAAAGCATTAAATTTATAAATGAATGGTTAAAGAAATATAAAGACTGAAAAGCAATAACTCTAAGATAAATAGATAAATAGAGAAATAAGAATTACTTTTCATTTCCTATTTCAACTAATGAATTGTAATCCTTACAAGCAAAATCGAAGATTGGTTTAGTTAGCTTGAGAATCTGATTTAGTTAAAAGCCTATGTCTAGGTCAATTAACCCTGGTTTCATTTACCCAGCTCACTAAGTTTCCTTGAGAACCAGTGCAAACTCCACTCATTAATGATCTATTCTCAATCACACACTATACATGACCAATAGGTATATTTCTATCCTATTAATGAATCACCATCCAAGCCAATTGAACTTGCCGAACATGTATCAACCACATCATATCCATATTAACAAATCCCTATGTCTAGTTCATTTGTCAATATTAACATCATGCAATTAGTGATCAGCCAACCACAAGCATTAAACACAGATTGTGATTGAACTCAACTAAACTTCAATATATACCCAAAAGATTACAAATTTCTCAGTATCTATAAGAAACTACAAAGTAAAACTTATATACAGCCTAGCTAGCCATGAATCATGAGAGTACAAACATATAAATCATGATCATGCAGCAATATAGAGAGTAAGAAGAAAGGAAAGGAAGGAAGCTCAATAGATTGTATCCTTTAAGCTTGATTCACCCTCCATAGGAAGGATGGCTTCCAACCTTAGCCTTTTCTCGCTTCCTCTAGGTCTAAAAACCAAAACCAAGAAATTGCTCTCCAAAAATGATGAAAACTCTCGTAGAAATTCGGTGCAAATCTATTTATAAGCTGAATAAAACAGGGTCACGCCGCGGCGTCAACATGTCCGCCGCGCGCGCGCGTGTAATTAGGTCACGGGCGCGAGGCGCCTACTCTTCAACGCGCGCGCTCCAAATTTCTCGGATTTTATCTACGATGCAGGGAACGCCGCGGCGCAACCATATCCACGTCGCGGCGTTGAGTGCTGATCTGCACTTTTGAGCTTCTCTCATGCTTCTTGGTCCAAAGCTGCTTCAACTTCTTCATTTCCATGCTTCTTTTAAGACCTGCCTATATGAGAGAATTTATCAATTCTTTAAATCATGCAAATGTACTCAATTTGATCATAATCTTGAAAGTATTTACTCAGATCACAATGGAAATCATCGAATGAAATCGATAGAAATGATGCTAGAACCTTCCATCAATGCTTACAAACAAGGACTAAACTTGCCATGATGCATAGATATAGGGCAATAATAACTTAACTCTACAGAGTTATCACACCCCCAAACCTAGATTTTTGCTAGTCCTCAAGCAAAACAAAGTACATTCACAAAGATCAACTGCAACCTATTTTCACCATTTTTAAACATTCCATTTTCACTTAACTCAAAGCTAGTATATGATGAATGCATAAACCTCAAAGAATACAGATACCTTAGAATAAGTGTCAAGCATACACAATCCTCATCATGCTAGCATTCATAGCTTCCTTTCATACAAGATACTCTTCCCAAACCATGCAAGAAAAACCTCTTTCATTCAATTCCAATTCACCCAAATAAGGTTATAAACATACAAATGAACATAATTCACAAAATCCACAAGATTGTAATACAACTCTCTCTCCACTAATGTAGATCATGCAAGATTGAGGATCAAAAGGGTCTTTATTAGCTTATAATGTTAGGCCAAGGGTAATGGGTAACAGAATAAACGGATAGAATTAACACAAACATTGAGAAACATAAATATAATATTCCAATTCATGAGTCAACAATGATATAGCAGGGGTATTCAACAATGTAATCGAAAAACTTGCCGAACCACTTGGATGCTTTACAAACTTTACTTCACTTTTGCTTTGCTTCTTTTTTTTTATTTTTTTTATTTTTGCAAAGCAATGCTTTTTTCTTTTCTTTGGTTTGCATCTGGTTCCTTCAGGCTCATTTTGAATTGAATATTTATACCCTTAATCATAAGACTCACTTCAAGAAATAATATATATAATGCACTCAACAAACAATAAAGGTAGGAAGAAAATGACATGCTTTCACATGCATTAGAACTAGTTAACATGTTAACGAACACAATGGTTATGAAAAACAAATAAGGCCAAACAAGATAAGGCTTCAAAATAGGACCTAAGGATATCATCATATCGTAAGCTTTTTAAGGCTCAATCGATCCAAACAATGCCCTAATCATTTCCTCAATCGAGACAACCTAGGATTTCGCCTCAAGAGAGTTGCCAAACAATTTCAAGGATAATCAAATTTTTCACATGTATCATTCATAAACTTTCTTCAAGCAAACATTCATATCCTATCCAAAGTTCAAAAACATGCAATTGGGAAATTCACCAAGTATAAAAAGAAACTAGAATGCTTAAGCATGCACCAAAGATTACATATGAATTCACATAACAATAAAGGTCAAATGTATCCAAATCTATCATTGGAACAACCATACACACTAGCCTTTAAATATTACAACACACCAAGTGAAAGGAACGACGATTGTATCTTGAATGAAATTTTCATCAAAACTTTCAAGATAACTGCTCCTAAAGTTAATATTTAAGCTAAAATACTATAACATATATATAAACTTCCACAAGAAATACAACACTAACAAAACATACATAATAACAAAACATAGACATATAAACATAATACTCGAAAACATAATGTACTTGCATAATTAATCAAAACATAATGTTAAAGACACCCCCAAACCCGAGGGAAACAAAGGTCCGCCGTACAAAAGATAAATACAGATAGCAAAAAGTAAATACAACGAAATAAATAATGCCCTGGATGCAGATCTAGAAAGACTGGTCATCACTCTCAGGACCCTCGGTAGCAGAACCATCACCATCCTCAGCATCATCATCATCAGAATCAGGTACATCAGTATCAGGTGCACGAGATGGACCAGCCTGAGTGGGCGCAGCGACCGAAGTGGGTGGAAATGAAGGAACTGGATAATCATGCAACGGAAGCCCTAGACGTTCCGCCATCCACCTCTATGTCTGCATCTGATATACCAGCATAGCCTCCATCCTAGCACGCCAATCAGAATCGTCAGTAGGTGCAGCCTGGGATGGAGCAACAGCCTCAGGAGTATGAGCTGGTCTAAATGCTGGGTCTAGGCTCTCCACGAGCCTGCCTCTGGCGCGCTGGTGCTGCAGCAGGAGCTGCCCCGACTCGCTCAATAAATGTATCGTTCAGCGGCTGCCGAACGTCAGTAAGTTCTTCATGAGGCCCCCAACGGACCTGATGTCGGCTGCACAGGGTATGTATGAGAAATGGAAAGAAGAGACTCCGATACTCCCTAGCAGACCGCTGGATCTGATGGAAGATGAGCATAGAAACATCAATCGATCGACCCTCCATAATAGCATAAATCAAAATGGCTCGATCGCGCGTAACCTCTGAAAGGTTAGCCGACGGCAGGATGCGTGTGCTGATGAAATGGTACCACGCCCAACCCTCTGGGGTCAAATGAGTACGTGCAAAATATCTAGGCCTGTTCGTCTGAATACTCATGGTCCACATGACAGTTGAGATTCACCAAACAAATCCGTGCCGTGACCACGTTAACATCCGACCCTCCTCCGCTCCCATCTACAAAACTCGGTATATTCGCAAATCTCCTGGAGGTGGAGGAAGGCCCAACGCAGCTCGAATAGCACTGGAGAAAATGAAACCACACGACCACGAACCCGAACCGTGGTACTCCCTCGCCTAGGAAAGCGGATTCGCGTAGAACTCGCGAACAATTGGAAGCACCGCAGATGACTCGGATGTTGAGCAAAGGTGCTCCAGTTTAGGTGGTTCAATCTCTGCTCCAACTCTGAATGCAGAGCGCGTGTAAAGGCAAAGCCTCGCTCCAATATAAGAGGACGGGTGATAAGAAAAGTGTATCTCTCAGCCGCCTCAGCTGATATAAAGCGCCTCCTGTCAAAGTCAGCAGGAGGGGGAGGGGTCCCTAGGTGGACGACTGGATGAACCGCGAAGCATTACACGGCCTCTTTTTGGAGCCATAACCTGAAACAAAAATGGCAGAAATTAGAATAAGGAAGAATAGAAAACATAAAGCATATGAAAAACAATGAACTATTCTGCCAATTTTTAGGACTCAACGCCGCGACATGCACAAAGTGCGCCGCGGCGTGCAAAACACAACACAGCGCCGCGACATTCAACATAACGTCATGACATTCAATCTGTTCTTATCAACGCCGCGGCATTCAATCTCACGCCGCGGCGCGCAGCTTTGAAATTTCTAGGTACGCACCCCTCAGGGCATCCAATCCAACCCAATATGCATACAGGCATTATAAAACACTAAAAACTAACAAAACCTAAACCTAATTAACAAATACTAACTATCTATGTAAGTGAACATGAACATTATAGGGAGAAACCCAAAACAACCGAGAAAATAAGAAAAAATAAAATAACAAGTGACAAAAACTAAAAATAATGTAAAACATACCTTATAGGAGAGGAGAGCGTGGTGAATAGAGAGAAAAAGGCAGAGTAACGCAGGTAATGTGAAAGAGAAAGAACAGAGAAAATGAAAATGAGAGAGAAAAGGGTAAGCAAATGAAGATACCCAAGCGCCTCTGCAATAAACACCACCGCCTGAGCCAGCCATGCAGCGCGTGGCATTAATTCCCTCCTAATTTAATTATTTAAATTATTACTATTTACTAATTACCATTTACTTTTCTTCTTTTTTTTTTTGCGCTCATTGCGCCGCGACGTTAGGATCTGCCAAGTCGCGGCGCTAAGCTCCCTGTTTTGAAGCACAACAAACATCACGTCGCGGCGCTGTCAATTCCACGCCGCGACGTTATCAGTCATACTGCATAATTATGCAGCAAATTCACTTCAGCTGTGATTTTGACTTAAATGTGGCCTCCAGCAGCACAAAAACTTGCCTACAAGGGTAATTTATACAATATGATACATAAATATACAAAATCTTAAAAAGTGAAATATTTACATAAAGATACCGAAAAATCAAAAATTTGGGTTCCCTCCCAAAAAGGGCCTAATTTATAGTCCCGGCAGGACTTGTCTACTCTTCCAAATACATTTCTATCAATAAGGAGGAACTTCCTCCTGATTTAAAAAATAAGTTTGATGCAATTGGGAGAGTAAGACTTGCAACTCCAAGTTTGGAGTGTGCTCAACAGGTGCATTTAATAAAGGTACCACCATAGTAGCCTGTATCTGATTCATTTCACCATCACAAATGACTGGACCTTGGGCAGGAACACAGGTGTCACTAACACCTCCTTCCTTGGATGTCTTCTTCCCATCAAAAGTGTTCACCAATGCACAATCTACTAGATCGTGAGGGCTTTGTTGTGCATCATATATATTGAACTTCACCTCTTGATCCTGAACCCTCATGATGAGTTCACCATTCTCTAAATTGATCTGAGCTCTTCCTGTTGCGAGAAATGGCCTCACCAAAAATCAAAGGGACTTTGCTATCCTCCTTCATATCAAGTATAACAAAATCCGCAGGGAAGATAAACCGATCCACTTTAACCAACACGTCCTCAATAACCCCTTCGGATGAGCAAGAGTTCGGTCCGCCAACCTGAGTGTAACCGAAGTAGGCGAAACTTCTCCCAAACCTAATCTTTGATAGATAGAATAGGGCATGAGATTGATACGGCTCCTAAATCACACAGGGCATGGCCGGTGAACTTATCACCAATTGTACATGGTATGGTGAAACTTCCGGATCTTGGAGCTTAGGAGGGATTCTCATTAAGAATAATTGCACTTTGCATTCATTGTCGTGGGCAACCGTTTCAAAATCACCAAGCTTTCTCTTCTTTGATAGAATTTCCTTCATGAACTTAACATAGCTTGGCATTTGTTCTAAAGCTTCGCGAATGGAATGTTGATTTGCAGCTTTTTGAACACTTCAAGAAATTTCTCGAAATTGGTGCTCAAGCGTTTTACTCACTTGCCTATTAGGGAAAGGCAAAGGATGAACATATGGCTTGAACTCCTTCTTCTTCTCCTCTCCATTCCCATTAGCAATATCTTGACTTTGCTTGACTTCTCGGTCTCTCAACTTCCTTTTCTCGACAACCGCATGTTTCTCTTCAAGCGTACTGGTTCGCGGATTCCCTTGAATGGTTCTCCCACTCCTCAGTGAAATGGCATGGCAAGTGCTCATTCGAGACACCCTTTGGATTATTCTCTGTATCACTAGGAAGGGTGCCTTGAGGCCTATTATTGATAGCACTAGCCAACTGCCCTACTTGAGTTTCTAAGGCTCGCATGGAAGTAGTCTGGCTCTGCAACATCACTTCATGTTTTGCCAACTGAGAGTCGGTCTTTGTCATGTAAGAATCCGTCTTGACCATATACTGTGAAAACATATCTTCCAAAGAGGGCTTTCGATCTTGGCCCTGTTGTCTTGATTGGGAAGGATAACCTGATGAATTATAAGGTCTGTCATTCAGTGGAGCAGATGAGGAAGCTCCTGGATTATCCCTCCAGGAAAAATTAGGATGATTTCTCCATCCTGGGTTGTACTGGTTAGAGTATGGATTATTTTGTTGCGGGTGGTAGTTACCAACATATTGAGCAGTTTCAGTACTGAAAGGGCAACTATCACTGGAATGATTCTCTCCATACTTGTTACACAGCACAAATGGGCTTTTGTTGATGGTTAATCCCCAAACGATCCACTTTACTTGCAATTGTTGCCACCTAAGCTGATAATGCTGCCATTGGTTCAAGTTTATGCACACCAGCCACTCGCCTTGACGTATTTCGTTCCAAAGGCCATTGATAACTGTTAGCCGCCAATTCATCAAGCAATTGGAATGCATCATCAAATGACTTACTCAATAAAGATCCTCCAGCAGCCGCATCAACTATCGGTCGATGGTGGGGTAACAATCCTTTATGAAATGAATAAACCTGGTGCCATGGTGGAATATCATGATGAGGACACCTTCGAAGCAAATCCTTGTATCTCTCCCATGCTTCATACAAGGACTCAATATCAGCTTGAGTGAATGATGTGATATCATTCACCATCTCAAAGATCTTGGCGGGGGAAATACTTATTTAGGAATTTACCACACAAGTCATTCCAAGTGCGATGGATCCCACAGTGAGATCGCAACCAACTCTTGGCTCTATCTCGGAGAGAGAAGGGAAAGAGCCGTAAAGCGAATAGCATCATCGAGAGACACCATTATGCTTGAACGTATCACGCACTCCGTAAAATTAAAAAGATGAGCATTAGGATCCTCCTTGGGTAAACCGCCAAATTGCACAGATGTCTCAGTATCATTTGAATGATGGCCGGTTTGATTTCAAAATTATTAGCACGGATGGCAGGCCGCCTAATACTGGACTGCAAGTTCTCCATGTGAGGTGTTGCAAACTCCCTTAATGGTCTTGTATGACTATCATCCTCCAACTGAAGTGCAGCATTATCGTCTGCCATGTTAGTACCTATAACAGAATAAATAAACTGAAAACTTAGAATAATATGTACAAATCAAAATTTGAATTAGCATTAATTAGACTCATTGCTAATATCAACTAAACAGAAATAACCGAAAATCCCCGGCAACGGCGCCAAAAACTTGTTAGGGTCAAAACGTGTTTGCCCATTTGCTAACCGCAAGTGCACGGGTCGCACAAGTAATACAATTATAGAGTAAGAGATCGATCCCACGAGGAAAACGTATTTCAAAGTAAAGCTGAGTATTAACCAATAGTCTAGTTAATGCTATCCAAAAGCATTAAATTTATAAATGAATGGTTAAAGAAATATTAAGACTAAAAAGTAATAACTCTAAGATAAATAGATAAATAGAGAAATAAGAATTACTTTTCATTTCCTATTTCAACTAATGAATTGTAATCCTTACAAGCAAAATCGAAGATTGGTTTAGTTAGCTTGAGAATCTGATTTAGTTAAAAGCCTATGTCTAGGTCAATTAACCCTGGTTTCATTTACCCAGCTCACTAAGTTTCCTTGAGAACCAGTGCAAACTCCACTCATTAATGATCTATTCTCAATCACACACTATACATGACCAATAGGTATATTTCTATCCTATTAATGAATCAGCTCATCCAAGCCAATTGAACTTGCCGAACATGTATCAACCACATCATATCCATATTAACAAATCCCTATGTCTAGTTCATTTGTCAATATTAACATCATGCAATTAGTGATCAGCCAACCACAAGCATTAAACACAGATTGTGATTGAACTCAACTAAACTTCAATATATACTCAAAAGATTACAAATTTCTCAGTATCTATAAGAAACTACAAAGTAAAACTTATATACAGCCTAGCTAGCCATGAATCATGAGAGTACAAACATATAAATCATGATCATGCAGCAATATAGAGAGTAAGAAGAAAGGAAAGGAAGGAAGCTCAATAGATTGTATCCTTTAAGCTTGATTCACCCTCCATAGGAAGGATGGCTTCCAACCTTAGCCTTTTCTGCTTCCTCTAGGTCTAAAAAACCAAAAACCAAGAAATGCTCTCCAAAAATGATGAAAACTCTCGTAGAAATTCGGTGCAAATCTATTTATAAGTTTGAATAAAACGTGGTCACGCCGCGGCGTCCAACATGTCCGCCGCGGCGCGCGTGTAATTAGGTCACAGGCGCCGAGGCGCCTACTCTTCAACGTTGCGGCGCTCCAAATTTCTCGGATTTTATCTACGATGCAGGGAACGCCGCGGCGCAACCATATCCACGTCGCGGCGTTGAGTGCTGATCTGCACTTTTAAGCTTCTCTCAGGCTTCTTGGTCCAAAGCTGCTTCAACTTCTTCATTTCCATGCTTCTTTTAAGACCTGCCTATATGAGAGAATTTATCAATTCTTTAAATCATGCAAATGTACTCAATTTGATCATAATCTTGAAAGTATTTACTCAGGATCACAATGGAAATCATCAGAATGAAATCAGATAGAAATGATGCTAGAACCTTCCATCAATGCTTACAAACAAGGACTAAACTTGCCATGATGCACAGATATAGGGCAATAATAACTTAACTCTACAGAGTTGTCATGAACCACCATTTTTTTATGGTGCATTTTGTTTATTAGAAAGTTAGAATGAAATTTTATATGCAATCTATTGATCTTGATTTGTGGGATATTGTGCTTGATGGATTTACTTTAAATAAACAAACTTAGAATGCTTATGACAAGAAATGTTTTTCCTTAAACATTTGAGCAATGCAAATCTTGAGAAGTAGTTTATGCTCTTCATAGGTATAGGTAAACTTCTTGGGTGAAAGCATGTTATGAATCCCTTAAGTTTCTTCTTTTACCCCTTTGTAGGGCAGAAGAGTACTTCAAGCGATCGGTGCTAGTAGTTTAGTTCGGGTTCAGCTTAAGGTGTTGGGTCATTTGGTATGGTGGGGATCGATGGTGGCAGTGAGGATTTGGTATTGGCAACAATGGCAAAACCATAAGAATTTGTGTCTATCTTCTCCCCCAAATGCGTGTATCTTAGGTCATTATTTTTTAGTATTTTTTTTGCACTGTGTGTATTTGTTTTTTTTAAATTAATTTATTCATTATATATTTTTTTAAATGTGACATTGGTCATATCACTTTATATGTAGAAAAAAAAATCACATCCGATGACATGTGATGAAAATTTAACTATATTATTTGTCACATGTCATCAAACTAAATCATGTACTTGTTGACAAGTAAGATACATGATAGCTTTTCAAATTATGTATATTTATATTATATTAATTGATTGATTGATTCGTGGGCTATGAATAAGCACGCACAACATAGTATTAGAATAGTTTCTTTATTGTAAACTATAATGAGAGGGGCACAACTTTGCCTAATTACTCAAGAAGTAACTCGAGACAAAAGTCCTTGTTCATCACTAGTTTATGTTTTCCTCGAATGTGTAACACCTTAATACGAATTACCATTAAATAAATAGAATATTCCAAAACAAATTGTATTAAACATGTCACTTCTAAAAAATACGAAAACAAATCCATAATAATCTACATAGTTATTATAAAGAGCCACGAATGATCAAAGAGTCATATATACAATTATCACTGCTAACACGCCATAAAATATACATAAACTTTTCGAAACAACTAGAAATATACACATATACAAACTAGTGTTCAAAGAAACAAGACACTAATCTAAGCCTTCTTCTTCTTCTTTTCCTTGCCCTTATCCTTTTTAGGGACTTTACCTGGATTTACATGGAACACACAGTGGTGAGAAATCACAATTTCTCAGTATAAGCATACCAAGACTAGCAGTTAAACATTTATAATGAATAATTCAACTGAACACCAAAAATACATTCGATGTAAAAGAATATCTGACAATCAATAATATCAAAAAATCACTCATACAATCCTAGGATACTATCGAACAAACAACCAAATAATTAATCAATTAAGCTATGACAAATGCTTATACAAGTGTCAACCATGCAATGCTTTATGTTATGAAGTATGATTATACTCAAACAAAGTCCACTCATTATGGATGTACGATGCCAATGTAGATTTTAAAGTTAAAAACACAAGTTATTTACTTATTTTCCCAGGAACCGCATTCTTTGTATATACTAAGTAAGATAGACATCCAAGTCCTGACACTACCTGGTGATGTATGGACTAGTTTCCTTCACAAAAGTAAGAGTACTAACTACTAACTCCATACATCGGTAACCCTGACCATACAAGCAAACATGCAAGGAAAATTTGGATCCAACACCTCATTCTCAGGTCATATAGTTGTACACATCATCTAAGGTCACAATGCATAAGAAAACAAGCAAATATCAAGTTTGAAAACCAAACATCCGAGTTACATATCAAATACTAGAATATAAGAATCTTAGCCTCACTTATCCAATAAAGGTAGCCAAATTCGTATCTCTAGCTAAACAGTATTTAGAACATCCTAAAATCACTCACAAGTGATTTAGAAATCAACCTCATGTCGAACAAAGTTCTAAACACTAACCTAAGCATTCCATCACATTTGAATGTCTAAGATTTCCCCAAAGTTTCCATATATACAAGTTGATAATTCTCTCCAAAAAATATCTGAAAAAATACCTCAATACATCTTAAAAGACTTGCACAAATGATCCCATCAAGTAATACTTGGTTTTTCCACAAACAGGAAACTTGTAATCGATTATACCTTTGGTGTAATCAATTACAACAAAGTCAGGAGCCCGGTAATCGATTACATAAATTCCAGAACTCCGGTAATCGATTACATTGGTCTTGTAATCAATTACATCACTTCTAGAGGCTTTGTAATCGATTACATTGACCTTGTAATCAATTACATCAAGCAAGAACTTGGTTCTGCAGAACATGTTACTGTTCCATTAGAACAATTCACGAAATTCCAATACTCCAAGTTATTTTTCTAGGTGATTTTAAGTTCCTAACAAGTTCATTAACATGAAGGAAACATAAAATACCAATTGATGTCATCAAAAATGGATCAAAACACTAAATCACTCATCCAAATCTCTAAAACCCTCACTTTGAGCTTTAAAAAACCAAATAGAGAATTTTTAGTTTTTAATTCAAACTTTTAGTATGAACAAGTCATAAACACCATTTAAAACTCATCCAAGCAAGAAAATCACTTAAAACACCACTAGAACTCAATTTAGCATATTAAACCTCAATTTAACCTAACATGGAAAATGAATAAAAATGAGTTTAAAGTATCAAGAAACCCTACCTTGTGAAGCAAAGCTGCTGCAGATGATCACAAGTCCTCAAGTTTTCTTTTCCCCTTTGATCTCTTCTTCTTCCTTTCCTCTTCTCCCTCTTGTTTTCCCTCTTTTTCTCCTTCCTCTTTTGTTGTCACTGGTTCTGTTTTTTAGCTGTGAAGAGAAGAGAATGAAGTGAGAAAATGAGAGACAAAGAACCAAGTAAAAAGTCCAACATATAAGCTGAAACCGTGGAGAGTTAAGGATAATGTATTATAATACTGGTACTTTCTGATCTGCTAAAAATACTCAATTTTAGCTAAATCAAGTTTTTTAAATTCTAATAACTTTAAAATAAATATTAAAATTCATTAAAAAATTCATTTCACCAGTATCATAATTTTTTATATCTGTGACAAGTCAATCCGGCATTAAAATACACAACTAGTATGCCTAAAAATACCAAACGGACTCCGATTATTTTCAAACTTTATCCACATCACAGAATGCACATTTGTGACTTAGAAATAAGTTATCCACATTTCTTTCCATTAGTTAAACCATTTAAGCTAATATCTGGGCATTTTTAAGTTACTTTTCACATTTTAGCTTGCAGCAAAGTGTTTAAACTAACTCAGATTGTCACAAAATTAAACAGACATGTTAAGCAAATATTAAGTTACCTCTGTAACTATTTACAAGTCAAACATATTAAAGATAATGTTACAGAATGCATTAATATTTTATGGCAACAACATTGTTGACCTGCAAATGGGTGTGCCGAATCACATATATTGCGGGCAACTTCTGGAGGGAATCCAAGAGCTCCGTAAGGTGCATTGCAATCTTCATTGGTTACACATGGGGTCTTCTGACCAAATACTGTATCAAAATTTTTGAGTTTCAGAGAAAAGTCTCACAAAGTAAGCAAATTGTAATATATATAAATAATTAAAATAGTGTTCGAACTTGTGGTTAGGGTGAAGACAATAAGGGTCAAAACGAAAAACATGCAAAGAGTTGGGACCTTATTGCTGCCATGTTTTGTGATGAGTACTGCTGGTTGCTGGGGTTAGAACTTTTGAATACGAATGGTAAGTAAAGATTGAGAAGCTAATTTATTTATAAATCCTAAAAAGGAGGCTTGACATTTTAAGTTTAAAATATTTGATTCCGTATTTTATTTTTTTTATTTTTCAAAGTATTCTCTCACCCAATAAGTGAAAGATTAATCTCTCAGGATACGGTAGCGGGAACTCCTCCCAAGGATATTATATTCATACACATAAATCACAGGATTGAACTTAAGACTACATACTTAAGGGACTTAAATTCATTCCACTCAAATCAACACACGTTAGTAATGCCATTTTTTTTATTGTATTATGGAATACTCTATAAATTCCAATTTAACAAAATTATCGGTAAAATCACAGATTGGAACGAATCTCCTTAATTAAAATAAAATAATCAATTTTTTTTCAATTAATTATTTGATATCTTTGCATCGAAATTACTTGTTGTTATATTTCTTTAAGTTATTTTCACATATGGAAACTAGAAATCCTAATTCAAAATATAATCTATTTATAGTAAGATGAATTGAATTATCAAGTTTAATATATGGAAGTAATATTAATACAAAGAATCTCCATAATTTTATTTTGACAGTCAAAAGAAGGAGGCGATTTTATTAGCTAGAGCAAGGAATTATCATATATATAAATTGACTTGAGTTTGATAAATGAATTAATGACTTGAATTTAATAAACAATAATTATTGAAATAATCATTTTATACATGCATATATACTTGAGTTTAATAAATGTTATTACCAGGCTTGCCACCAAGCTTGGAACCTGCTCATTCCAATTAAGTTTGCGGGCTACAAAAGTCATTATATGGCCTGAAACAGGTTAGTAGCTTGGAACCTGCTCATCCCAACACCTTCAGGGGCTACTCTCTTAAGCTGTGTCAACGTTTTGGCATCCCCTTCTCAGATGTTTCTTCTTACAAAAGGTTGATAGGGAGACTGTTGTATTAGACAAACACCAGACCTCATATTTCCTTTGTTATTAGGCAACTGAATCAATATCTGGATCATCCCATGGATCAGCATCACAGAGCAGCCCTTAGGATTCTTAGGTACATCAAAGGTTCACTAGCAAAAGGTCTCTATTTCCCAGCTGCTTCTAATCTGAAACTCAAAAGTTTCAGTGACTCAAATTGGGGAGCATGTTTGGATCCTAAGAAGTTAGTTGCAGGTTTTTGCTTCTATCTTGGCAGAAGCAGACCACGATTTCAAAATCCTCCTTAGAGGCAGAATATATCAAGCCCTTGCAGCAGCCACCTATGAGGCACGGTGTTTGGTGTATCTGCTTCAAAACCTTCAAATTTCATCTCCCACTCTTGTGGTTCTTTATTGTGACAATCAATCGGCTATGCCTATACATATAGCAGCGAATCCGATATTCCATGAACGAACTAATCACGTTGAAATGGACGGCCACCTTGTTAGATATTCCATGAACAAACTAAACACATTGAAATGGACTGCTTAGAGACAAAGTTCAATATGGTCTTATTCACTTGCTGCCATCTCCACCAAATTGCAGATTACTGATCTGCTCACTAAGCCACTTGCTCCTGGTCCTTTCAGATCATTGTCATCCAAGTTGAGTATGATCGACAGATCACCACACTCTAGCTTGTGAGGGGGGTCCACCAAATTGCAGATTGCTGATCTGGTCACTAAACCACTTGCTCCTGGTCCATTCAGATCATTGTCATCCAAAGTTGGGTATGATAGATCACCACACTCTAGCTTGTGGGTGCTCCTGGTCCATTCAGATCATTGTCATCCAAATTGGGTAATTAAAGTAGCACGTGGGTGAGAGCATTATTGGATGTGGCAAGAAGTGTAAAATTGATCTAGACAAAATAATGTCCCAATAACAAAAGTATTTACTCCATCCTTTACTTTTATTTATTTATTTAAAAAAGTTATTTTTATTTAAATTTATTTGTTTTTTTAAACTTTGTCCTTAATATTAATAAATAAAAGAAAAAACTAATAAATTAATAATAATATTTTAATAATTTTGATAAAAAGTAATTCAATCAATAAACACTACTAAAAATGATGCGATTAGTGATGAAATTTGTCATAAATTTCCTTTGTTGGATTTACGCCTGAATTTAGTGACATAATTAATCCGTCTCTAAATTATCAGTGATAAATTTCATCACTAAATTACTTTATCTCTTGAAAAATAAATGTTTTATTGTATAAAATATATAGAGACAAAAAAATTTATGTCGCTAAGTTTTTCATATAAAAAACAAATGAAAGTTTTATTATTAGAAATTATGAAATATATAGTGACAGAAAAATTTTTGTTGCTAAGTTTTTTATATAAAAACAAATGAAACTTTTATTATTAGAAATCCAAAGGTCGGAATCGGACTTGTATCTTGTGTTAAAATAAATACTCCACTTACCACAAAGTCATGCTTTGTTGTCACGCTTATATTTACATGTTTTATATTTTTATAACTAAATTAATACTTTTATATCTTCCTCTCCCTCTTTTTTCATTCCCTTTCATTCACTATTAACCCTAAACACTCTGCTTCCATTCCCTATTCCTACAAATCAAACCACCCCGAGATAAAAACTAATGCAGAACCCTAATCATATGACAACACTCTACTTCCTTTGAGCCACTGCAGAACCTCCATTACTGGACCTTGTCGCTATCGCAGTGATCTCAAATAAGTTTCTTTTGTGACTAACTTATGGTGATTCACAGTGATCTCAAATGGCTCATGAAGACTCTCTGCCCTAGACACTTTCTGGTTTGTCACCGATAACTCTGGCAAGATATCCGGCCTCGATTCTCTAGCAAGATCTATGGTTCATTCTTCGGTAATTTTTCTCCTTTCTTTGATTCTTATTTGTAAGCTTTCTTGAATGATGATTAAGGCCCCGCCCTGTGATGTGTGGGCTGCGTGAACCTTGAGGATTTAATGTATATGCACACTTGCCTTCAATCTGTTTAAGGAAATGCCTAAATCAATACTTTTGCTAGATTACTATCATCTATGTTGTCTAATTTGGTTTCTGGTTCTATGACCTAATTTGATTTTTGTCTGAATATGCTTTCCTGGGTCCATTGATAATAAACTATAGGTTTGGTTTACGTTTATAAAAGGATAAGTGTATTGGAGGCCTGAAAAGTGCTCTAATAATTAACATCCTATAAAATTAGTTTATAGTTTTCCAATGATCTGATTTGTGTTTCACATTATTTGTCTAAATAAATTGCTATTAAGCATCATAACTTATTTTTGTAGGATATTACTACTTCTTCAAAATGGGAGGATTGCAAGCCACTTTTTGAGGAGACACAAGAGTATAGGTATCTTTATCATTTTCTATTTTAGTACCTTGAGCAATTGTACCTAAAATATAAAGCAATATCTTTATCATTTTCGTGCTTCACCTGGCCCAAACTAGTTTTTCTTTTTAGTGTTATTTTATTCAGTCTCGTGTTTCTTTTGTTCCTGCTATGATTTGTTCTCGTTGTTTTGTTTTTGTGCTTTCAAGCTTTTGAATCCAGAAACAAGAAAACAAGTCTTCCCTTCATAGAAGAAATTAATGTAATTCAATTTGATGATATTACTTATTTTTTTGTTTTTTTTCAATAATTTAGTTTTATGGAACTTAAAGTAAATATTTTATTTTGGATTATAGTTAATTAATTTCTTAAATATTGGTTATAGTATAAATTTCACATGTGATTTGGGCATATATAAAAGAATGATGTCTTGGATATCAGCTATCATCACTTTAGTTCCATGCCTGCAGAAGAGTCTCACAATACTCTCTCCAATCCTGCTTGCCCCGCCAGTGATCAATGTCACCTTCCCTTCTAGCCTGCTAAAATATTTATGTATCACATAGTTACTTGGAAAAAAAGTTTGAAATTATAGGTTTGGGTTCACTTTCTGGCAACTGCAACAGGGACTAATGAAACACTTGCCATAATGTAAAAAAATTATGTGTGTACTTTAAGGAGAGTTGAATCCTATTTTGTGATGCACTGTGAGTTTGGATATGGATTTGTTTCTTTTGATTCTTGAGTTATAAGTTTGACATTTTATGAGCTTTGGTTCTAACTATGAGTAACCAATCCCATTTTCTAGTTTACCCAAATTCCATGATATCTTTCTCTTTGACTTGTTATTACCTATGCTTAACCTCTATTGTGTGTTAGAGGAATGGTTTGATTGAAAAATAAGTACATTGGGAAGTTTAAATGGCTTGAGAGATTTGATTCTGTTTGCATTACTATCATGCATTACTTTTATTTTATCTCTATATGTTATATCGATTGCTGCATTTGACTATGCTTTGGTTCTGAGCTAATTTTGTTGATCAAAAATTGGAAATTTGGAGTTCTAGTAGTTAAAGGACATGGACCTTTTGTTGTCATTGATTGCCTCTATATGCATTCGGGCTTACATTTTTCTGTGGTTTTTTTTTAAATACTGATTAATATTTTTTTAGCTTTATATATGTTATCTTGATTGCTGCATTCTGGCTTTGATTAAATTGATTTTTTTATGTGAATTAAATGTTACAAATCCAAGTGCAGGTTATTTCGAGTAATAAATTCTCAAGAGTACGAGGTCGGTCCACAGGAAATTAATGAAGAAATTTTTTTTGACATAAGGACATATTTTGTCACAATAATAAAGGTGATAAAACTTAGTCACAAATAAAAAAGATTTAATTGGGTTGGGAGATCCACTCTTGGTAAGTAAATTAAGGACAAGATTAATTCTTTTTATAACTCAATTAGAATCCACGCATAATAGAGGTTCCAATCGAAAAATATAACATTCAAAGTTCATTTAAGATTATATATGTAATTATATTATGGTTCCTTTAATTATTTATTAACACCACCACTTATAAATGGACTCAAGCATTCATTGTGCTAACCTTTTGTCTACAATGAATCAAGATCTCCACTTTACAAGGATGGTTTCTAAATTGATTGGAAATAAAATATAACATATATAATGACCACTTGATAATATATCATTTAAGCATAAGAAAGAAATTAATCTAACATTAATTTATTACCAAAAGTTTTACCATTTCACCTAAGTAAAATAAAAATTTGTTACTGATAACTCCATGAAATATAATTATTTGTGCCCCATAATTGTGCTTCATTAAGTGCTATGTCCTTGTTATTATGCATATATGAGAGATTTTATACTTATATTGGTTAAATTCCCTTTGGATATCTCTCTATATGATTATGAGCAAATTGTGCATATTATGCAAATGATTAAGTGGATTTATAACTTTTATTTAACTTGGTGATTTTCCTAATGTAGGATGGGCTTAAAACTGAAGAATTGGAGCGATTCAAGGCTCAAAAGCCCAAGAAAAAGCCAAGGAGGCACTCCAGGCGCGAAGACTGCGGCGCTCACTAACGAGGGCCAAGGCGCTCGGGTGCATCATCAGAATTCCATACTTAGACCCGAGGCGAGAGGGTCGCAGCGCTCACTAATGGGGGCCGGGGCGTAGGACAACCGACTCAATGCGGGCCTAGGCACTCATCAATGGGGGCCGGGGTGCACGGCGACAAACTGAGCCTATATATTAGATTTTTCACGTTTTTCTCTCTGTCTTGGTTGCCTTAGCCATTTCCTTTGTAGTTTTCTTAGTTTTTCTTAGTTTTAGGTTAGAAAGCTTTGGCTAGATCTCCATTGATGGTGGATTGGAGGCTAGGAACAATGATGAAGGAGGATTCAAGCTTCAAAGACAAATCAATGAGCTTCCTTTCTCTTTTTCCTTTCTCTATTCTCTTCCTTATCTTCCTTGGATATGAGTTTACTTGTATTTTCATGTTCATTGTATAGCTGAGCTGTATTGAGGGATACTTTGGATCCTTTTATTAATATGAATGATGTATTTTTCTTTAAGTTTGTGTGGATTCTTGGTTTTGTTCAATCATAATCTATGCTTAATGCTTGCTGTTGGTTGGCCATTAATTGCATGATCCTAATATTACAAATGAACTAGACATAGGGATTTGTTAATATAGATATGGTATGGTTGATGCATGTTCAAATTTTCAGTTAATTCGTTAATAGAATAGAAATATACCTATTGGTCATGCATAGTATGTGATTGAGAATAGATTGTTCAAGAGTGGATATTGTGCTAGCTTTCAAGGAAACTTAGTGAGTTGGGCAATTGAAACTAGGGTTGATTGACCTAGACATAAGCTTTTAGCTAAATCAAATTCTCAAGCTAACCTAATCAGTGCATTCATGTTTATGAAGAGGATTGCATGTTGTTGGTAGATGTAGGGGGTGAATAAGGATTCCCTGAAATCTAATTATTTATCTTTATTGTTTTCTGTCTTTACTTTCTTTATTTTTGTCTATTTTTATGTTGTTGAATAGAATGAGATAAGTTATTGGTTAATACTTAGCATTAGGAGTAAACTTATCCTCGAGGGAATAATCTTTACTTTTCACTTTATTACTTGGATGACCCGTGCACTTGCGGCCTATTTTGGGACAAACAAGTTTTTTTGCACCGTTGCCGAGAATAACGCATTACTTCTATAGTGCTAATGTTGAAAATGAGTTTGCTTAGTCCTAATTCAAGTTTTTATGTTTTGTTGATTGTAAATAGTTTTAGTTTCAAGTCTTTATGTTTATGTTGTTGATTTTCTTAAATGTGTAGTTATAGTTTGATTTTATGTTTTTGTTATGTTTTAGTTGTACATTCTGTATTTTAAGTTTGTAGGCACATTTTGTTGGTGCTGGAGGCCATATTGAAGCAGAAATGACAGTAAAAACCATTTCCCTGCAGAATTGTGCAGTCTGACCTTTAGTGATAGTCATCATGTTTTCATGATTATATCTTGTTTTGGCTATTACCGGTGAGTTGTTGATGCAAGTTTCAATTTTTCGCACTTTGTACATGTTGTTATGCATCCTTGAATGGTAAATGATGGATCTTTGGAATGCATAACATATTTTCATTTGCTAGTGTGTGATGATTGGCCAATGATATAAATGCTTGCAAATTGTCCTCTATTTTGTGAAACCATTTGTGATCTTGAAGCATATCAATGCAATCTGGATTGTTTTTATGTATGCTGTGTTTTTTCACTTAGATGCTTGTTTAACTTTGGAAAGATATGAGTGTTTGTTTAGAGAATGTTTATGAATTATGCATTTGGATGATTTCTTTTATCCTTGAAGTTGTTCTCTAACTCTCTTGAGGCGAAATCCTAAATTGTGTCTGATTGAGGAAATGATTAGGACATTGTTTGGACCGATTGAGCCTTTTCAAGCTTACCCTGATATGATTATATCCACAGGTCCATTTTGAAGCCTTATACTGTTTGGCCTTATTTGTTTTTCACCACCATTGTGATCGTTAACCTGTTAACCATTCTAATGCATGTGAAAGCATTGCATTTTCTTCCTACCATCAATGTTTGTTGAGATCATGATGTGCTATTTCTTGAAGTGAGTCTGATGATTAGAGGTATTAATGATTCAATACAAAATGAGCCTGAAGGAACCAAATGCAGTCAAAGAAAAAATTATTACTTTGTAAAAAAGAAAAGAAACGAAAGAAAAATGAAAATCAAAAGAAAAGAAAAGAAAAGAAAAAGCAAAAGCAAAGCTTAAGAAAAGTAAAGTGTGAAAAGCATCAAAAATGGTTCTGGCAAGTTTTTTACATTCACTATTGAATACCCTGCTAAGATTAGTTAGAGGCTCATGACTTGAAATATCATGTTTATGTTTCTCAATATTTGTATTGTATCATTTTCCTTCATTTATTTCTCCCATATCATTGACCCTACATTATAAGCTATGAAAGTCCCTCTTGATCCTCAGTTATATGTGATTTACATTAGTGGAGAGAGGGTTGGATTAGAATTTTGAGGATTCTTTGATTTATATCCATTTGTAGGTTCATAAACTTATCCGGATGAGCATGATTTGAAAAAGATAAGTTTGATTTGCATGTTTGTGGGAAATGCCATGTGCATGATTGGAAGCTAGATTGAGGGCATGTTTAGGATTGTATATGTGTTTAGCTTAATTATGAGACATGTACATCTTTTGAGGGCTTAGACAATCATTGTGCACTGGTTGTGATTAAATGAAAATTGAAATGTTGAATGCATAAGAGCATGAACTGATTAATGTGAGTTTACTTGATCATACTTTGTGTTGCCCGAGGACTAGCAACAACTTAGGTTTGGGGGTGTGATAACTCCATGAAATGTAGTTATTTGTGCCCTATAATTGTGCTTCATAGAATGCTATGTCCTTGTTATTATGCATATATGAGAGATTTTATGCTTATATTGGTTAAATTCTCTTTGGATATCTCTCTATACGATTATGAGCAAATTATGCATATTATGCAAATGATTAAGTGGATTTATAACTTTTATTTAACTTAGTGATTTTCCTAATGTAGGATGGGCTTAAAACTAAAGAATTGGAGCGATTCAAGGCTCAAAAGCAAAAGAAAAAGCCAATGAGGCATTCTAGGCGCGAAGGCCGCAGCGTTCACTAACGAGGGCCAAGGCACTCGGGTGCATCATCAGAATTCCATACTTAGACCCGAGGCGAGAAGGTCGTGGCTCTTACTAATGGGGGCCGGGGCACAGGACAACCGACTCAATGCGAGCCTAGGCGCTCATTAGTGGGGGCCGGGGCGCACGGCGACAAATTGAGCCTATATATTAGATTTTTCACGTTTTTCTCTCTGTCTTGGCTGCCTTAGCCATTTCTTTTTGGTTTTCTCTCTTTTAGTTTAGGTTTTAGTTAGTTTTAGGTTAGAAAGCTTTAGCTAGATTGATGGTGGATTAGAGGCTAGGAACAAGGATGGAGGAGGATTCAAGCTTCAGAGACAAATCAATGAGTTTCCTTTCTCTTTTTCCTTTTCTCTCTTCTCTTCCTTATCTTCCTTAGATATGATTTTACTTGTATTTTCATGTTCATTGTATAACTGAGCTGTATTTAAGGATATTCTAAATCCTTTTATATATATTAATAATGTGTTTTTCTCTAAGTTTGTGTAGATTTTTGATTTTGTTCAATCATAATCTATGCTTAATGCTTGCTGTTGGTTGACCATCAATTGTATAATCCTAATATTGCAAATGAACTAGACATAGGAATTTGTTAATATGGATATGGTATGGTTGATGCATGTTCGACTTTTCAGTTGATTCGTTAATAGGATAGAAATATACCTATTGGTCATGCATAGTGTGTGATTGAGAATAGATCGTTCAAGAGTGGATTTTGTGTTAGCTCTCAAGGAAACTTAATGAGTTAGGCAATTGAAACTAAGGTTAAATGACCTAGACATAGGCTTTTAGCTAAATCAAATTCTCAAGCTAACCTAATCAGTGCATTTATGTTTATGAAGAGGATTATATGTTGTTGGTAGATGTAGGGGGTGAAGAAGATTCCTTGAAACCTAACTATTTATCTTCATTGCTTTCTTTCTTTACTTTCTTTATTTTTATCCATTTTTATGTTCTTGAATGGAATGAGGTAAGCTATTGGTTAATACTTAACATTGGAAGTAAACTTATCCTCGAGGGAACAATCTTTACTTTTTACCTTATTACTTGGATGACCCGTGCACTTGTGGCCTATTTTGGGACAAACAGTTACTCATAGACAATAAGAAAGAAAGAGAAAAGAAGAAGAAAATGAATATAACTTTAATTTAGAAAAAAATTACAATAAGAGAAACAAATAACACAATAACATAATCTTGATCTCTAAAACTAAGATTCTCAAATGATCACCTAATGCACCTTTTTATAGAGGATGAGGGATATAAAATAATAAGAGGCTGATTAATAAATGAGTGGATGAGCGGGTGAATGAGTGGAAAATGTCAAATAATAGTTTGATAGTGAAAAATTATTGAGATTCTTTGTCTCTGAAATCATTCAGCGCTAAACTTATGGCATGCGTTAGAAACTCACCAAGTGGTCTTCATAAGAGTTGTAGGATTTTGTCTTAGCTTTCCTATGACGCTGGTTTCAGCCCAAAATCATTCTTACAGCTCGAGATATGGCCTAATCACAGCACACTGCTCAGGCCCAGCTACAGCTCCTCTGTTCTGATTTGCAAGCCCAGTATGACCTCCAAACCATCCTAATTTCCTCGTGTTCTTCATGAAAGTTATATATTTGGGTCTTAATTTTCAAATGCCAAAATTTTAGCCTAAGGTAGTTCCTACAGCTCGAGTTACGCCCTGATTACTGCACACTATTCAGGTTTCAATCACAAAACCCGTGTTCTAACTTCCAAGCCCAATTAGCTCTACAGCTCGAGATATAGCCTAATCATTGCACACTGCTCAGGCCCAGCTACAGCTCCTCTGTTCTGACTTACAAGTCCAATATGACCTCCAAACCATCCTAATTTCCTCGTGTTCTTCATGAAAGTTGTATATTTGGGTCTTAAATTTCAAATGCCAAAATTTCAGCCTAAGGTAGTTCCTACAGCTCGAGTTACGCCCTGATTACTGCACACTATTCAGGTTCCAATCACAAAACCCGTGTTTTGATTTTTAAGCCCAATTAGCTCCACTAGATGTCTAATTTTTCCCTGGAGCTCTCATGAAAGTTGTAGATATCTCTCTTATCTTTCCTACAATGTAAGATACATAATTCTTAGACATATAGAACTCAAGATATGACCAAAATACATAAATAATGTAACATCTCAATAATGCTGAAAAAATCAATTAAACCCAATTTGAGTCCAAACTTACAAAACATAACCAAGTTCAATTAATTGAGTACATGAAAAGTGTAAATAACTAAAAATAAGGGTTTATTAATATATAAAATATGTGATTATTAATTTTGCTGATCAAACAGTGGAGATTTTTTTTTTTTTGTGGTAAATATCATGGAATTGTGCTTTCCATAGAAGTCATATGCCTCTTAGCTATGACGATGAGGTACTAATGGGAAAGCTAAATATTGGACTGCATGCAAAGTAGCTATACAATTTGGCTACTTCAATCATAACCTTAAAGCCTCATTTATAGTCTAAAAGTGGAACCATTATAGCATGACAATGAAAATGATAATATATAGAGGACAATATTCAGATATGAAATTAGAATGAGTATGTTTCTCGCTATGCTACCATTGCTTGTCATACCTATTCACCAATCCATTAAGAAGAGAAAAGCATACCATATTTGAGAGTGTTTAGAGAGCCGGTTAATTTTCCATATAAAGCATTTCTCCAAATTTAATCTTTGTTCTTTTCTTTCTTTAATATTTTTTCAAGTTTGTTCTTCAAATTTAATTTTGATAAAACACAATTTGTAATTTATATATTCACTTAATAAAAAAAGACTTTGGTTGTTATAATTGATGTAATAAATTTTACTATAGTACATCTATAAGAAATAAAATTTAAGAGATATCTGTGTTTATAAACTATATTATTTTCTCTTAATCATATATGAACACGAGTTCAACTAAAGGACATTGTTGGCTTCTTTCCCATGAGCTTTGTTTTCCTCTTGCTGAGAAAGATTGTTTATGAGGTCTTTGATTGAAATCTCAATATATTTCTCAATAGCACTTATTTTGGCTGATAGGACTGAAATTTTAAATTGTTGTGATAGAATAATTATTGCTTTTCAATAATGCAGAGAAAGTATAAGTGGTTGCCTGAGGATCATAAACGTATCAAAAAGTCCTTCGACCACAAAGGATTTGAACTGCTTAAGAATGCAATGTGCAAGGTTCATCACAACTAGGATCCAAGCAATTGGATTCCAACTCGTGTATGGGAAGAATTGGAAAGGCAATGGCGGGAAGATCCTAAATGGTTAGAGAAGAAGAGAAAGAACACTCAAAATTGAAAATCTGAGGAAGGACTGTCAAAACATACTAGAGGCTCAATTCATGCAATAGCGCATAAAAAGAAATTGGTGAGTAACTTCCATCAAATTTATGATTCAAGCTAATTAGGTTTGTCTTCACAAAATATTATTTCTTCTTATATATTTCCAGAAACAACAATTGAAGAGGGATCCATGGCATTGGGAGCTATTTACACAGCTTCACACATGTAAAAGGAAATGGATCTCCACCAAAGTGAAAAATATTGATGTAATGTTGTATAAATAATATAATTAAATTTTAATATAAATAATTGCATTTGTCAGGATAAGTACTTGAAATGTATTAGTGAAAGGGACTCTCCCGGAGACTATTGACATTCAATCTGAAAACAACATTTACTTAGATATTGTTGGAGGCATTAGTAAGAAGAAACACATCTTTGACTTGGGATCTGATGCTACTTGTCATGCATCATCTTCCTCTACATTTGCTGAAGGTTGTTCACAATCGGAGATGGAAGCGATGATGAGTTTGGTTGCAAGTCTCAGTACGCACGTTATGGAACAAAGAGACTTAATCAACACAATCTTACAACGCTTGAACGCATCTACTAGTGGCTCACAAGTTACAGGCAGTGGTCATGAGGATGAGCCACTTAGTGATAGAGATGAGGATGACTATGATCATTTTCCTCCTGATGTTTGATACATTGTCTTCATGTTTTTTTGATAAGGAACTTGTATAACTTAATTTATATTTACCTTGATTTTTTGAAATAATTTTACTTTGACCTTTTGAAATACTGTGGTATAACTTGATATGCAATTATGATAATGATATTTTTAAATTTTAAAAATTTGTTGTTGAATTTTGGATTGGATTGTTGTATTGTTGTGTTGCATACAAGTTTAAATTATATAATTAGACTACTTAAAAATTCAAAAAAAATTAAAAAAATTAGGTCATCAGCGATGGAAATCATCCGTTGCTAAAAGACACATATTTATACTTCCATTTTAGCGACGGAAATCATTCATCGCTAAAAAGGCACATATTTATACTAGGGGTGTAAATTGATTCGAATAACCGACCAACCCGATCAATCCAAACTGAACCAATTAAATTGGTTCGGTTTGGTTTGGGTATATTGATTGGTTCGGGTAAAATCCAAACCAATTAAAGCTTAATTGGTTCGGTTCTCAGATTTGAAATTTCAAAACCGAACCAAATCAAACCATATATTTATATATTTTATTTTTAAAAAAATTTATGCTACAACATTTTTTGGCTACTACTTAATTTTTTTATATTTTTTGTAATACTTTCTCAGTTTTCAACTCCTAAAACGTCGTTTTCGTTCAACACAGAAGGCTAGAAAACTCCTCTGTTAAAATGTTCGATTCTGCTTACTGGCACTGCAATTCTGGCCAGTAATATGCTATCAGGTGCTATACCAAAAACTCTTGGAGAGGTGAGAGGCTTGAAAACTTTGGATTTATCCTTCAACCAACTCTTTGGATCCATTCCTATTGAACTTCAAAATTTACATGTCATTCAACTTTTGAACCTCTCTTATAATAATTTAGAAGGAATCATTCCTGATGGTAGAGTTTTTCAAAATCTTTCTGTTGTCCATTTAGAATGCAATAAAAAATTTTACTTGTATTTTGCACGTGAGCCTCATGGCCATGGAAGAAGACATATCAGACATTTCATCATTATAGCCACAGTGGTAACACTGATACTATGTTTGACAATTTGTTTGCTACTATACATAAAGAACAGAAAAGTAAAAGTAACAGTAACAACATAATCTAAACTTGGAAGCTTGGAAATGATGAATTGACTTTAAATGATCTAGTATTGACTTTAAAAATAATGAATTTTTGGCTCTAGTTTATGAGTACTTAAGTAATGGGAGCTTGAAAGATTGGATTAAGGGGAAAAGAAAGCATGCAAATGAAAATGAGTTGAACCTTATGGAGAGACTGAATATAGATATCGATGCTGCTTGTGCATTCAATTACCTGCACAATGATAGTGAAGTTCCTATTGTGCATTGTGATTTGAAACCCAACAACATTCTCTTGGATGAAAATATGACTGCAAAGGTTGGAAACTTTGGATACGCTAGGTTGTTGATTCAAAGTTCAACTAATCAAGTCTCAATTAACTTCACTCATGTCCTTAGAGGTTCAATTGGTTACATATATACCTCCAGGTTAGTAGCATCACAACTTTCACTTAATTGAATAGTAGTAGTATACAACTTGCCAAATTAAATCTCTCTTGAAGACTTTTAACTTATTCAAATATATTTTCTTAATACAAATATTAATATGTTTCTTTGTTCTCTCTTTATGAACTTTTTAATACACATTCTGAAACATGAAATAAATATTAGTGTTCAAATCAATAAGTTTGATTCTATTTCTAAAATTTTTTTCATAGGTATATTTTGTATTTTTTTTGTTATGAAAAGCTAATTATTTAGTTATGAAAAGCTAATTATTTAGTTAATTTTTGTATTAAAAAAAGGGTCAACCCGATCACCCGAACTAAATCAATCCATAGATGTTTGATTCGGTTTGGTTCGGATTTGTCTATCAAAAAATATGAAAATTGAACCAAACCAAACCAATTGATTTTGATTAGTTCAGATTTATTTTCCCTCAAAAACCAAATCAAACTACCTACTTATACCCCTAATTTATACTTCCATTTTAGCGATGGATACTAAATAATAATATTTTAATAATCAAGAAACTTGGTGATGGATGTTAGGGACGGAATTTTTTAAAATAGCAACGGAAAAATCTATCGCTATTTAACAACAAAACTCTATTTCCCTCGCTAAGAAATTAGTTACCAAGGATTCCATAACGACTATCATTCCATGACAGATTCCATCACTAATTATTTTAGCAATGGAATTCAATGGATCAGCGACGAAAAAACTTTGTCGCTATTTTAGTAATTTTTAGTAGTGAAAATTAATTTTATTTAAAATCAAGAATTTTTTTATGATATTTTGAATTCTTATATAATAACCTTACCATACAAATAAAAGTGGATAGAGAAAATAAATATTAATTATATGCTTTGTAATCATGCATGCAGTGATTTTACATATTTCCGTTTTCTTTTTTATTTGTTTCATTCTTTGTGTACTTTGTGAATATAAATACTTATTTTAATGCCCTTTTTGAGTATTTTCCTAAATGCATGTGTAAATGAGTTGAGTCAAGCTAAACACTTGAAGTTTAAACTTAATTTGTGAAAAAAAAATATGCTACTCAAGTTTGACTCAAATTTAAAACTTTAACTTGGGTTGTTTAACCCATTTATATATAGCTAGATTATTTTTATTTTCTTTATCAAATTTCTCTTTGAAATATTCTTTTAAATTTATTAATTTATTATTTGAATGACATCTTTATGTTACAGGATAAAGTACAGTAAAAAGAGAATAAAACTCTTTAAAAACTGGAGTTAAATAAATGATAGATAACTATATAAAATATTCTTTAAATAGAATTAAAATTTACTAATAATAATATATAAACTATTATCATTTATACATTTTTTTAATGTAAAATTACATTTTTTATGATCGAATATATATATATATATATATATATATATATATATAAAGAGAGAGAGAAGTTATAAAGTTTGAGATGAAAGAAAAGTTAATAACGAATTTTTAATGTTAAGTTTATCAAATTTAAACTTGATTTATTTATATAATTGAATTTAAATTCAAATTTAGACTTATTTATTTAGCTAAACGAATAAACTTGATTAAACATTTAATGAGTCAAACTTAAATAGTTCATAAATAGCTCAACTCATTTACATCTTACATGCAATCATTTTCTATGTCTTAGCACGTAGCCAGGACCTGTTATCTTTGGGGAGGGGGAGGGGGAATGCAACAACTTATTTTACGTTTAATAGAATGAATTTGAGAAGAATAGAAGGTATTATGTATCCTATGATCAAAGTCCAAATGTATCTGGCCAACCTAGACAGCAGTATATATGTCCTCTTATCTTTATCTGTGTGTTTGTTTCAGTTTTTCAACAACTTCAACCAGCGGTTTGTTCGATCGAGAAAATTCGTTGTTGAGATAAAAATTGCATTAAACTAACTTAGTGCATTGGAAAGAAAAAGGAAATGTAAATCAAAATGTAAACCAAACACGTGCTTGTTTGTTTTAAATTTACTCACCATGTACCTTTCCTTTTTATTTTAAATTTAACTCATGGCTAACGTGCCTAAGCAATAATCTTAAACAAATAGGCTATAAATAAATGTAACAATACCTTGTATCCTCAATCACATCGTAGTATCAAAATTCAGAACCATGGCTATCCCCTACCCGACTCAAATCTTCCAACTCAGAAACCATTTTATCTTTTTTTTGCCACCTTCATTACTTTCTTTCTCTTGCTAGCAATAGAGGTGAACTCAGCAAAAGCAATTTCCTTCAACTTCACCAAGTTCACCCCAGGTGATACAAGCATGACCCTCCAAGGTGATGCTGAGATTTTACTAAGCCAGCTTGGACTACAAGCCGTGTCTTGTATACCACACTAGTGCCCATTTGGGACTCTCTACCACTGGCAACGTTGCAAGCTTTGTCACTTCCTTCTCTTTTGTGGTTGAAGACTACCCACCTACCATACCAGCTGATGGATTTGGCTTCGTTATTGCACCAGCAGATCAGACCAACATTCCCAACAATTCAGGCGGTGGGAACCTCGGACTAGCTGATGCCAACAATGCTTACAATCAATTTGTTGATGTAGAATTTGATAGTTACCCCGGTAAATATGATCCTAATTATAAGCATATTGGAATCGATGTCAACTCTTTAATTTCGTTGAAGACTGTGAAATGGGAAAGGGTGAGTGGGGCATTGGTCAAAGTAAGTGTAATCTATGACTCTTTATCTAAGACATTGAGTGTTGCTGTGACTAACCCGGATGGTCAAATTTCTACCATTGCTTAAGTCGTTGATTTGAAAGCTGTGCTTCCGGAGAAGGTCAGGGTTGGTTTTTCTGCCACCACAACAGAATCTCGTGAGAAACATGACATTTATTCACGGTTTTTCACTTCATCCTTGGAGACCAGCAGCACCATGCAGAACATAAATATTGCAAGCTATGCATGATTTGGTCGACTTATGCTTTTGTAACTGTAAATAAGGACCATACATGGGTCACGTTAATGTTAGTGTTAATTATCTAAATAAGGACCATGCATGGACCATGTTTATGTTTGTGTTAATCATCTAAATAAGGACCATGCATGGGCATGCTTATGCATGTTTGTGTTAATTATTCATGTTTATCTTTAGCATATATATATATATATATGTGTGTGTGTATGACCCATGATTTTTTCATCACGGGTTAGAATCTCATACTTTATTTTCTAAAGTGCAACCCACACTTTAATTAGCCAAATGCCAAGCGAAATTACTAACTAATAGGGAATGAATTGAATCCTTGCACTTCAACCTTGTAGACCAGCAGCATACTTTAATATTGCAAGCTATGCATGATTTGGTCGACTTATGCTGTTGTTAACTTTAACATCAAAATAAAATAAAGACCATGCATTTTACCAAAAAAACAAAAAAAGGACCATGCATGAGCCATCTTTATGTTTAATTTTGTTAATGTTATTGGAAATTTTCGCTAAGCTCAGCTAGAGAGTCCAACTAAATTCATCACGGCTAAGTCCGGATAGTTCAAAAACACAATCAGCCTCACTTTAAGAATAGGTCCTACACTAGGGCGACTCACGCAATCTTCCAAATAAGATTTCATCCAGATCCTTTTTTATCCAATTCGGGACAAAAATTTCCCCTCCTTATCTTTTTCCATTTTCGCTACTCAACTCATGTAGTTAGTGGGATGGTTGAAAGTTTTGATAAAACGATAAGTTTGGTATCCACCCTTTGATTTTGTATAAGAATAATTCATATCCTGTCCAAAATCTTACTATTGTTCGCATCATATATCGTGTACAAAAGGAAAAAAAAAGGGTACATTCTTCATATCTATATCAAATCCTATCTGAAAAAACAGACAGTCAGACACGGTAAATAGTTAAACAACGCTGTTATATACACACCCAGATTTCACATTTATTTATATCTGTTATTGATGTACAAATTTCATGACTAAGCACGCACAGCATAGTATTAGAACAGTTTCATTATTGTAAACTATACTGAGAGGGGCACAACTTTGTCCAATTGACTCAAGAAGTAACCTGAGACAAAAGTGCTCGTTCATCCCTAATTCATGTTTTCCTTGAATGCGCTTTCATCTCTATGACAACAACATTTTTTACCTACAGCTGATCTGCCCTATCACATATATTGGTATGTGGAGGGAATCCAAAGGCTTCGCAAGGTGCATTGCAATCTTCAATGGTTAAACATTTTGCCTTAGCAAAGGCACATGGGATCTTCTGACCAAATACTGCATCAAAATTTTCAAGTTTCAAAGGAAAGTTTTGTAATATCCCGTGTCAAAATAGTACTGTCCAAAATTTTACAGTAAAAAAGACAATAAAAATTTAAAAACGGTAACATTAAATTAAATTTTAAAATGTGACAAAGCTTAGAAAAAATAAGATGCTAAAAGACAAAATTAATTAAATCAAGTTAATATAAAAAATAATATAATTATTATTTTCAGAATTAATAAGCATGGAATTTAACTTTTGAAAAGAAAAATACCAAGATGGAAGGATTTAATTAGGTGTAATTAAGATTAATGGGCTGGGTGAATAATAAATAGCTTGGAACACCCCAATCAATGAGAATTCATGGAAGGGGACTGCAAAATTTCAAGGAGCAGGTTTTCTTTTGTGCATGCGTGCCACCTAGAGTAGCAGGTGGCAGATTTGTGAGAGAGAATTACAACCTGCAGTAGCAGGTGTCATCAGAGCCCAATAGGTAAGGACCTCCTTGTTCACTAGTGATCTCATATTGCGATATTTTTATGTGTATATAAGTGTAATATATTATTTTTATATACAATAGATAAATAATTAGAAAAAATAAAAAAAATAGATTTCATTAAATTTACTTATTACAAAAAATTATATTTTTTTAATATTTTATAAATTTATATAAAAATTAAATAATATATTACATTTATATACAACTAAGAATTTCTCACTCAAACTTCCTGGTACAAAAACCTATCACTTTCTCTCCCCCATTAGAAAACGTAGCCACCAAAATCAGAGAGAGAGTGAGAACACAGAAGAGAGAGAGAGAGAGCAACCTTGAGACCTTGAGGGCAGGGACGCGCGGATCCAAAAATTGTTTAGTGAAAAGGCTAAAGTTATAAATCACATTATCAAATTATATTATAATATTTATTAATAAAATTTATATTATAGTATAAAAAATAATATATAATATATTCATTAAAATCAAGTATGACATTCTTTATATCATAAAATTCATCAAAATTAAAATTTGAATCAAACTTCTCAACAATCCTCTTCTCAGTATAAGTGATTAAATAATCAGTCAAAAAGTCATCTTTTATCTTATTTTTAAGGTTATTCTTCATAATATTCATAGTTGAAAAAGATCTCTCAGTAATAGCAATTAAAACAAGAAGAATCAACACCAAGCGAATCAAACAATCAATCAAATGATATAATAAAGATAGTATATTATAGAAATAAAAAGACAACTAGAAAGTACAAATTGATAGTAGACACATTAGACATAAATTAAAAAATTAATAACAAGATATGAGATTAACTAGAACCAATAAAAATAAATTAAAAACAAAAATAAATGTCCATTAGTAAAACATCAAACTAAAAAGGAAGAATTAAAATATAAGGAGGCTAGAGACATAGTTTTAATGAAATACTAAATAGATGAAGATCTTAAGAAATAAGAAATGGACACTTACAATAAAGTTAAGAAGGCAAGATATTTCTTGTGCCTGGGACTCAGCTCCCTCAAATTGAACTTGTTGAGTCGGTGAGTTCTTGCTATACGGCTACAAATTCTTTGCTCACGGCTCACTCACTCTCTTTGGGATTATAAATGGATAATAAAATTGATTAAAAAAAATAAAGAGAATGAATGAAGAGTTATGTCTTAATTTTTATGTGCCTGTGTTGTACTATGTGAGAGTCTCGAAGGTAGTGAGACAAATTGAAAAGTGAATAATATCTTTTTTTATAATTTAAAAATACTTTCTTGTAGTTGTAAGATGTTAATTACCTAGTATTAGTAGCAACCTAACTACCAAAACCTACGTGAAAATGAGATTGGTGGATCTCACTTATTTTCTTTTAAGTCTTTTAACAAAATAGCTTCTTAATATTATTGTTTGTCATGAAATAGGCTTTATTCTTTAAACTTTAACATTTATTTCACATTATAGATATTTAATAAAATAATTTTTCTGGCTACTTGAGGGTTCCATCTCGAAGCTTCTTCCTTCTCTGGATTTCGCTCAACACCCCAACAACGAAAGGTAGGAAATTTGAAACCCTACCTCTTTCTCTTTTTCTACCATACCCTAGTTCTTGGTTTCTTTTGATCAAGTCCTGATCAAGTTTATATTTTGTTCATGGTGTTTTCTAGAATGGGGACGGAATTGTGAGGACATGCAAGTCCTGGAATCATGGTCAAGAGACCATACCGAGATGGTGGTCATGCATGGGAACTGTGATTGCCCTTGTTCCTCCCAAGCTGCGACCTTTTCGTCTTCCAGGTTCTAAAAGGAGGAAGCTTTGGCTTCCAGAGACCTGAAAACGTGATTTTTAGGGACTCCTAAAGTGGTGGCTTGATTGCATGACAAAATTTTGTTCTTTTCCCCTTGTTGTCTGTCCCCCTTCATCTTCTTTCCTTCTCTGATTTCCTTTTACTTTTTCAGATTTTCGGATTGATTCATGAGCTATGATGCACGGATACGGGTACGACTATCCAATACAATACAGATATGGTACAGGGATATGACTTTTGTTAAAAAATTAAACTAATAATTGTCAAGTATTCGAGTATCTAATATGGATACGGGTACGTATCTGACACGGGTACGACAGACATTATGAAGTACCCGTGCTTCATAGTTCATGAGTAATAGGTTGATGATGGAAACCCAGACTGTAAACTTAAAAGGACTCTGGACTCTTAAATTTTTTTCTCTGGCCAATGGAGGGCAGAGGCGTACGTGGTGAGTGGTTGACTAGGGTTTCAAGCCTCTTAGTTGATGGATTTTATTTTCTGTTGCTTGCATGCTTCAAACGAAATTGAAACTTTGAAGTTTTAATCTTTTTAACTTAATCAAGGAAAGCAAGTTTTTTAAACATGGAGAATGAAGACTATAAACTGCATGTTGAAAGATTAAAGTTTTACCAAGATGATTCTTCTATGATTGTCAAAGCATGGTTTCTGCCTTGCAAATCTTCTAGTTGCTGTAACACTTGACATGGTTTGAAATTATCTTCATAAAATTCTTTCTTCATCTCCAATTTTTTAAAATTATGTTTGGTGTTCCTATCTTAATCAATTTCTGTTTTGGATGATAAATATTGCTTGCTCTTTGTTTAAGTATGTAGAGGATTGTTGTGTATGTTTATACTTCCTCATATTAGTCACCCAAATGTTATATTCTTGATGAGATATGCGTGTGACTCTTTAAGGAAGGATTATGATTTTGATTTGATCCCAAGATGGGCAACAATTGCCTTGTTTGATGAATTGATAGATAATAATCTAATAAGATATGATTTGATTAATCTTTTAGGATTTTGTTTTTTGTTTTTTGTTTTTTGTTTTGTTTTACTTAATCTTCTCAAATCTGTTTTGATAAGTTAATTGATTTTGTTCCTTATCAAATCAGCCCTTTACTGTTTTAAGAACAATTTAATTCATTGCTAGATCTTATGTCAAAAACCGATCCCTTTGATTTTGAGAAGCAAAACAACTTTATTTTTTTGTAACTTACCTTCAACGTAATTTACCTCCCAAAGAAGCAACCAGATTCTGATTGTTTTATATATAATGAAGTTGATACATTTTTTAATCTAATAACATTTTTTAATGTTTTAATACATTTTTAAAAGTATTTGATGATTTTGACACATGGAGAAAAGATGAGAACTAAATGATCCCTATGAATAATGAGCAAAGAAATCCTTATGGCCATGAGTAGATTAGAAACGCTTATGGGACACCCTAGATTAGAATGAGATGCAATGTGCTTTTGATGATGTATTAGTAACTTGGGGTCGAAAGACCTGAGAAGAAAATTTTCAATACTTAAAGTCTTGGAAGACAAAGAATGCAAGGGATAAGAAAGTTGAAGTTAATATTTTCTTACATAAGTTCCCAAAGAAAAGTAAAAGAGAAGAAGTGTTATCTATAAACCAAATTTCTTCTTTGAAAGCTTTGAATTCTTAGATCTTGAGCTACGTTTGTGAAGAAATCTAGTGAAGTGATAGAAAAATATTTTTTGTATTGACGGTTAGAATATTATTAATTCAAATTTAATTGGTTTCTCATTCCTATTAAGTTTATCTCACTGTTTAAGCATGGTATTTCATATGATATATTACGAGGTTCAAATTAGATTTTACTATGTTTTGTTCTTGACATGAACTTATTTGTCAGGATGGTTGTCTCCTTGCAGATCCACACGGAGGAGGTGGAGCATGAGGGCTAGAGGAGGACTTGAAGAAATGTATCACCTTTCCTATATTTGGCATGTATTTTGATTAGGGGTGTAAATTGGTTCGTATAATCTGACTAATCCGATCAATTCGAACTAAATAAATTAAATTAGTTCGGTTTAATTTGAGTATATTAATTGGTTTGAATAAAATATAAATCAATTAAAGCTTAATTGGTAAATTTCAAAATCAAAAATCGAACCGAACCATATATATATAATTTTTTTTTGTAATTTATGCTACAACCAAAAGCCCAAAACGTTCTTTCATTCAAGTGTTCAACGTAGAAAGAAACCTCCTCTACCTTAACTCTTTTTTTTTTTCTCTTTTATGATTTCTTCGTTTCAACTCTCTCTTTTCCCTTTTCTATAATTGTCCAAAATCTCAATTTTGACTTTTTGAATCTCTAATCTAGAGACCCATTTGGCCATTTCCATTCTTTCCACCACTCGGGCCGTTCATCATAGCTTAACACCTTTCATCACAGCTCACCATCATTCGTCACAGCTTGGGCCGCTCAGGCCAGTTCTGTTCCGTCATAGCCCATCACAGCTCACCCACCATCATCACAGTTCGGGTTGCACCAAATCTGCTCTGCCACAACTCACCACAACTCACCCACCATAGGTCTGTACCCTTTTAACTACATAAATAAACATATTGGGGGTTTAGAATTTGATTGTTTGCTCTTGCTGAGATATAGTAATATAGGGGCGTGTAATATAGGGACAATACATGAAGTGGGACTTTTGAATTCTTAGGAATCTTAGCTTGCTTGAAGTATTTTCTTACCTTAAATAAGATCGTCAATCCGCCCAGTGAGAAAGGAGGGGACTTTAGAACTTGAGCTAGAAAAGGAAGCAAAATTTGTTTAAGAAAGGAGGGTCTAAGTAATATATTTCCAATGAGAATTTGTGATGCTATATTAATTTTTGTGTAAAAAAAATGGTCAAATCGATTACCCGAACTAAATCAATCCATAGATGTTTGGTTCTGTTTAGTTTGGATTTGACTATCAAAAATTATGAAAATCAAACTAAACCGAACTAATTGATTTTGATTAGTTCGGATTTATTGTTCTTCAAAAACAGAATCAAACCAATCCGATTACACTCCTAATTTTGATACTACCTGTTAGGGTACTAGTATATAATTACCCTAACTCTTTTGTTGTAAAATATAAATATGTATAGGTTAAGTCTAATCTAGAAGGGTACTATGTTATTGATGCATATAGTACTAACTTGGACTAGTGTTTCCTTTGTAATCCGTATGAACTTATGATGTATGAAAAGTTGTCTATGAAATGTATTTTTAGTAATGTGTGTCTTTGTCTTTTAAATTCTAATACATGGCTCTAATTCTAATATATGACCCTTATATTTTGAACCAAATTAAGAATGAAAACTTGAAACCTGTAAATCATTGATAAAGAAATTGAGTAGAGATTAAGCAAGTGAACATGAACCTAACTAGGAAGCATAGTAGGCGTCCCTGCAAGTTTAAATTTGAACTAGACGATTGTTACTCTTAGTAAAGCTTAAGGCCATGTATTAGTACCGCCGGACAAGTTCCTAACTCTCTAAATTAAAAAAAATCTTAAAAGATCAATTAAATCATATCTTATTATATTATTATTTATCTATTCATCAATCAAGGCAATTGTTGCCTATCTTGGGATCAAATCAAAATCATAATCCTTTCTTAGAGAGTCACACGCATATTTCATCAAGAATAAGACATTTTAGTGATTAATATGAGAAAGTATGAATATACACAACAGCAAACAATATTTATCATCCAAAACAGAAATTGATTAACATAGGAACACCAAACAGAATTTTAAAAAATTGGAGATGAAGAACAGAATTTTATTAAGATAATTTCAAACCATGTCAAAGTATATGGATAATTTTATCCTCTAGATACTTATACAAATATATATAGATGGCTTAAGTATATTTACAATTTTTAGAAATTTATTTTTAAAACTTCAGTGAAATGTTATCAAAGTATATGGTTGAGTTAAAAAATTATTAACAATATTATAAAAAAATATACAACGAGAACCACAGATCTCTCGTAGCAGGAAGCAGAAGATGTAGCAAAGATGTTGAGGAGCCTCTGGTGCACCGGTGCAAAATCGGGTATGAAAAAGGAGAAGAAGAAGATGAAAGCAACAACTAGTAGGGGACAGTTTGGGACGGGTTTATTCTAACCCAAGTCCAACCTAATATTTTGATTAGGCTATTTTTTTGGACCCTAACACAATCCAATTATGGCCCCAATAAATGATTGGGTTAGATCGGGTTAACCCAGTAATTAAATAAATTGTACAAATTTATACATTATATATAGTTAAGGCATAAATATTTAGAAAGTATAAAACTAAAAATAAAGGATGTTTTGCAATATATATTTTGAAATATATTATATCGACATAAATATATTATCATGTTATGTAAAAGGTATTTATTTAAGTCAATATGTTTTATTATTTATTACTAATTACAAAAAAATTACAAGTTTTATAAGATTATATAATATTGTGTCGGTTTTGGACAACCTGAAGCATGACCCGAACTCAACCTAAAAATACATTTGGGTCCATTTTTTAGAACCTGAACCTGTCTTAATTAGTTTCAGGTCGAGACGAGTTGTTAGGTTGAACCAAATTTGGAACACCCTTAACCGCAGGGGTAGCGTAAAATAGAAGATAGTGAAAATATCAAACACTCTATATATTATTAAATATCATAAATCAAATTTTATTACATAATTAAAATGCGTAAAATCCTTTAAAGACCACAATTTAAGAAGTGTTGCAGGATATCTTGCAGAAGATTTCCTACAATATTGTCGTGGCATCGGATAATTATAATCGTGATAATTTTGTGATTTTATCTTTAAATATTATTTAGATAATTTAGGATGTTTTAATTTATTATTTAAGGATTTGACATCATTCTTTATTTTAAGAATCTTCTATTTAATACGTTATTTAGTTTGATTAGGATTTTATATTTTAAGAAACTATTATTTGACTAGTATCTGATTAGAACTAGTTAGTAGCTCATGCATTGCACGAAATTTTTTAAAGTTTTAATGTGTATTTAAAATATATTTTAGAATTTAATTTTTAGCATATTATACATATGTAAAATGTTATTAATTTAAACTCTTTAAATTGTTAATATTTTATTTTAAAGTACTTAAAAAACAAAAAATGATAAATATATAAATAAATAAAATTCTATCATAATTTGGAATCAACTCTTATATTCTTACCACAAACAGTACATACACATTTTTTCACACCTTATCTAATACCATTTATTATACTTACTTTTTTTTCACTTTCTCTCTCTCAATCACACATCCTTAAAAAGGGTGTGTATAGTACATACACCTCTAAAAGAGATGTAGGATGATTATTTTCCATTTGGAATCAAAGATCGTATAAAGGAATTTAAAATTTGATTGAAGATAATTAAGAGAAAAAGATAGAACCTTGGTTGATTTAAGAGATAATATTGAGGAGATAATTAAGGAGGATAAATTCCCTCTTCAAATGGAAGTACAGATGAGAGGAAAGGTGAAAAGAAAACTTAAGTAAGGACAAATGGCAATCATATAGAAAATAGATATGGCCACATGAGAGGGGGAGCACAATTCAGATTACACCACTCTCATGGGAGAGTACTATCATTTATAATATAGGAGTGGATTTTATATTTAATTAGAACTTGATTACTATTAGGTTATAAATACCTTATAGGTGCATTATGTAAAAGAGGACTTCTGATATGAATTAAATAATTATCCTTGAGGCTTAGTCGAGTGCTAGCCTTGTATCCATGCTTAACTCATTGCATCAGTTGGTACCAGAGAAGGTTTGATGGCATGTGGCATGCGCAGTTAGAGGAAGTGGCAATTCTCATGATGAATATTAGAGAACTAAGACCTCACAATTCGTTGTAGATCATGAGGGGGCGTTGGGAGCTTTTGAATAACAAGTAGATCTCAGAGTCCAACATTTGGAAGGACGCTTTAATGAAATATTGGATCAACTTGATACTCTAAGCGTGGGTGCCAATGGAAACCAAAATGATGATAGGAAATGTTCTCAAGATGATGTAGCTTGCAGACAACCTGTCGATTGACTTGTTTCTTGTAACATCTTAATATCGGTAACCTAAGTATATCAAACATATACCTGGATAAGCAGTATTAGTTATGCTGCTTCTAACTTAAATATTATACTGACCCATATCATTTAAGCAAATAATAATGGAGAGTCTTGCAGAAACTAAAAGTTATATATGTAACATTGCCTCAAAAGGGCTCATAGTATACATAAACTTTTTGAACAAACTAAAAGTAGTATAAATAATTACAAGCTTTAAAACTACTAAGTATAAAAACTATCCTAGTCTTTATACTTTTTCTTCTTGTTTTTGGATGAACTCCTACTTGGATTTACATGGTAACAAACGGGGTGAGAAATCACATTTCTCAGTATAAATAACCAAAACAAACAGTTTAAACATTTGCAAGGAATAAACCAAACTATTACATGAGAATATATGCCTCAAATCTATGCAATATTCAAATGTAATCTATAACTTATCTCTGACTAGAATAAGCAATGATATCAAATAACTGCTCATACAATCATTTGAAACCATCATACAAGACAATCGCTCATACAGTTATCACAGAAGGCAAATGCAACACAACAAGCACATAAGTTCCAATCAAGTAAGTATTAATTAATGCAATGTTGAGATGGTATATGTGTATGCTCAAAGAAAAGTGTATGCTAGTGTGAGTGCAGTGTGATGAAACTTGGCCATCCCCCTAGGTAAGGAGGGAATTTGGTACAATAACAAGTAATATCCTATAACTTACCAAGTAGGGAGGGAATCTACTATTATATTACGTAACCTCCTATAACCTACCAAGTAGTCTACCATAAATTGGGTAGATGTCTCCACTATCTGAACTCTGGGAATAACAAGTTTATGTGGAAAGTGATGTGTGTGTGTGTGTGTGAAAATGTGACATTATGTCTAACTCTAACATAATCACTACATAACTCGATACTAAACTCATATTTGCATTACTAACTCTACCTCTTCTCTATAGGAGAATTTCATGTACTACGGTACCTAACCAAGGCCAACTAGACTTAGTACACTATTTATCTTTGTATATTGGCTCCACCTCAACTCTAAGTGGGCACTTATACACTATGGCACTCAACTTTTGCCAACAAGACTCTATGGCACTCCACTCTTACTAACTAGCATGTACACTTGTTTCTCACTTTCTCATCACTTTCCAAGTGATATCTAAGCAATACTTTGTCATTCATAAACTAAACTTTAAATTATGACAATCCATACTTAATGAATTGCACAACTTTTCATTTACTTTTCCTTGTATGTCACTAGGTCTTTCTCTCTAAGAAATACCCTCTCTAGTACCTCAACACTCTTAAAAAGGCATAAATAAAGGATTCTATCAACTAGGGAACTTAACTCATCAAAAATAACATTTTGGTGAGTTTCAGGCCCTCATGACATGGCATGGCCTTTTCACGCCGCGGCACCCTATTCTCGGGTGCTACTAGGATGCAACTCACGCCTCGGCATGAACTTCCCCATGCCACGACATGCATAGCAAAAAATGGTTTCTACATAATTCTGCAGAAATCGTGTACTATTCCATTAATTTCATCTTAGCTTCCAATCATCTAAAATTGGTTCCTAGGTGATTTCTAACTTCACCAACATCTTCTAAACATGTTGTAACACTTTTACAACTTATTAATTCACTTAACTTGGATTAAATACAAAAAATCTCATACTTCGTTATTCATAACCTAGGTTCTAACTCAATAACCATCTAGTTCTATCAAGGGATAAAACCAACTATTTTGTTCTCATTAAGTTAAAACAATTAATTCCAATCAATGAAAGCAAGAATTAAGCTAAAGAAACTAGTTTTCACTCTTTGAAAACCTATCTTCTCCATCTAAAGACCTAATTCCTAGCATAGAAAAGATAAAGAAACAAAGATAGAAAACACCCCTACCTCTTGCTTGGATGAAGATCCTGAAGCCTTACTCTTGCTCTTAGATCTTTCCCTTTGATTTCTTTCTCTTTCCTCTCCTCTTTCCCTTCTTTCTTCCCTTGGTTTCCTTCTTTTCTCATTTTTTTCTCTTTTGTTTTTTCTCTCTTCCGTGGGAGTGAGGAAGAAAAGTCTTACTTTGCTTTTTAAAGATTACCATTAATGTGGTACTAAAAATCTCGATCTGCTATGAACACTTAGATTCCTCCAAATCTGGTATTCTAACTTTCTACAGGTTTAAAATAAATCTTAAGATTCATTAAAAAACTTGTTTGACAATTTCTCTATTTTTTCATATTTGCTGTGGGTCAATTCGGCATTAAAGCACACAATCAGTATATTAAAAAATGCCAAACTAACTTCAATTATCCTTAAACTTTAACTACACCTTACTTAGCTCATTTGTGACCTAGAAACAAATTATCCATATATGTTTCCCTTAACTTAGTAATTTATGCTACTATCTTGATCATTTTAGGTCACTTTCCACATTCTGTACTGCAACAAAGTGCCTAAACTAACTCAAATTGTGACAAAGCTTCACTGACATGCTAAACAAGTAATATATTACCTTTGTAACTAATTACAAGACTAGCATATTTTTTTGGGAAGTTACATTTTTGGAAATGAGCATAGAAATTGGTTCTACCTTGATGATTCAGATGAGAAAGATGATTATTATGAGGAACTTGTGAAAAAAACTCTAGACGTGGGAGACATGATGACAGATATCCCTTCAATTTTTGACCAAAGTTAGATATTCCTTATTTTGATGGTACTTTGAATATTGAAGAATTTCTTGATTGGATTGTAGAGATAGGCATGTTTCTTGAATATATGAAGATTCCAGAGGAGAAAAGGGTGAAAATTGTCGCGTGCAGATTGAAGAGTAGAGCTTCTACTTAGTGGGAAAGCTTACAGTGAAGGAGGAATCATAAGGCGAAAGCACATAAGTTGGTTTTGGATGAAGTAACTATTGGGACAAGAGTTCCTTCCCCTTAATTATAAGAATATTTTGTTCCGTCATTATCATACTATAGATTTTACGAGAGTGGTTGAAAAGAATGACGTGAAGGATTTCAAAGAAATAACAATTATCCAAGATCCTCGAGTTAATAAAGAAAGTGTTGCCCAAGAATATCAAGAAGAAAGAGTAGATGTTTCTCAAGGAGTAATTGATCTTCAACTATATGAGGCTGAAGTTGGAGTCAAGGAGGTGGTTGATGATCTATTGGATGAGCCAATAAAAGAATGTTTAGAGTTTGTGACAACCACTTTAGAAGATCAACCAAACTGTGAGATGGAAGATCTCAATACAAAGATTACGGTATCCAATGAAAATTTGGAAGTTTCGTCTGACATTCATATTGAGGTTGTAATAGAGAAGATAATGTTGTCTTTAACAACAATTGTTAATCGGGAGCAAGTATTAGATAAATCTAAAAGTGAGGAAATAGTTTATGTCAAGGAAGGCACAATGCTTTTAAATGATAAGTATATTCAAGTTCTTCCATACACCATGAAAATTTCTGAAACATTTAATATGATGGACATTTACCAAATTTCATCCTTCAAACTCGAGGTTGAGTTTTTCTCAAGTGAAGAAGAATGACACGGGACGTCTTGTAGAAGATTTCCTATAATATCGTCGTGGCATTGAATAATTATGATTGTGATAATTTTGTGATTTTATCTTTAAATATTATTTAGATAATTAATTTAGGATGTTTTAATTTATTATTTAAGGATTTGATATCATTCTTTATTTTAGGAATCTTCTATTTCATACATTATTTGGTTTAATTAGGATTTTATATTTTAAGAAACTATTATATGATTAGTATCTTATTAGAATTTTATAATTAATTAGGACTTGATTATTATTAGGCTATAAATACCCTATAGGTGCATGATGTAAAAGAGGACTTCTGATATGAATTAAATAAAATTACGTTTTTTTTTCAAGCATGAAGTTGCTTGTTTATCCTTGAGGCTTAGCCGAGTGCTAGCCTTGTATCCTCACTTAACTCATTGTGCCAAGAAGTTCGAGTGCATTGTGTTATTCAAAGAACACAATTTAAAATATATAAAATTATCAAATATATATAGATGACCTTAGTATATCTACAATTTTTAAAGAGCTATGTTTAAAACCTAAAAGAAAAGTTATCAAGGTATATGATTGAGTTAAAAAATATTAACAAAATTATAAAAAAATACAATGAGCAGTAAATCTTGTACAATAGGCAGAAGACGCAATAGAGATGTGGGGGGCCTCTAGTGCACTGGTGCAGAACTGGGTGTTAAAAAGGAGAAGAAGAAGAAAACGAAGGCAATAGTATGGGGTAGCGTAAATAGAAGTTGGATAGAAAGAGTGTATGAATGAATCTAGGTTTGAAAGTAGGCTGGAAAAAGGATAGGCCCAAGGTAAAACTGGGTCAACCTCGCACAGATGCGAACGAGATGAGATTGGTGCAAGCATGTATTAAGACTAAGTTCAACTCCATAATCTTACCCCAATATCATAAGGTATTTATTTGTCCATGGAACGCATCCATATACAAACACTCCTTGTGAGGCAATATGGGACTAAAGTCTTAGACAAAACACATATAAGGTCCTCTAAATTTGAAACACTCTCAAGATTCACAAGTCTAACAATTCCATGCTATATTAAGGCCCCATAAAGTTTTGTCTGAATTTTAGTTGCCCAAACCATAGTATATTGAGTCCTATGCAGCTGAAGGCCTAATGAATCCTTGAAAATGCCTTCATACCCTTGCTTTACCTAGGTTCCCCACAAAGGAACCATCCACATTTAATTTCGCAAAATCCTTAAGAGGCTTGTGCCAAGAGACCATTCGTACCTAAGGAGTACTATTTTTAGCCTCTAACTTACCCTTCAAGATAGCCTAGTATACCTTTTCAAGATACCCCTGATTTAACACATGAGAGAATCAATTCCCACTCAGGGATAATTCACTACTAGGTTACAAAATTTGTGAGTTAGATCCAGCTGATGAACCTCCTTCCCTTCAAACACCAAATTATTCCTCACCTTCTAGATAAGCTAACACCCTATTGTAAAAGCAAGATATTCATATTGCCAAGTAGGCTTCGATAGGATGAACCCAAGTGACACTAACTGATAAGTCCATCCATTCCCTCAAATCCAAATTAAGGAAACCTTGCTTGAACTGAAATGAGAGAAGCTCAAGCTAGATCTCCATAATTCAAAAAAAAGAAAGAAGACCACATTAGGTTTTAGACATTTTTTTAACACACAAAAAAAAGGAAGTTCAAAATTTTAAAATTAAGTGGCGTCATAAGCATAGTTGTATAATCCAGAATGATCCGACCGGGAAACCCGTGACTCAGCCTCTGGCCGATCCAATTTGGTTCATACTTAAGATGGGTTTTCTCATTGACCTAGATGACCTGCCAGGCTTGATCTAAGTCGATTTTGTTTTAAAATTAAAAAAAATTCAAAAAAGTTGCTTGTGATATTTAAACTTAGTCCATGAATGGCCTTTGTGATGAAATACATTATGCCATTAAACCACACATTCCTATTGAGCTATGTTCTCAATTTTTCAATTTATATTATTATCCAACTTATTTGATTTTTTAACATAATGTTGGATTACTATCACTACTAATTTGATTACAGCATATAATATTTTTTCATATAAAGTATTTTTCATACAGTATTTTTTTATATAATATTTTTTATAAGAAGTATCTTTTCATATAATATTCTTTTTTATTTATTTTTTCTTTATTCAGGTTTTCCAATTCAACCGCTTGACCCGCAATTAAACTGTTGATCCAATGACCTGACCTTTTAACCAGGTCGACCTCCGGTCTGAGTTATATAACTATGGTCACAAGAATCACCTGAGATTAGCTCAGGTAGCTGGGGTGATATGCCAGGGGTTTGGGTAGATGTTTAAAGGTTCAATCCTCATGTACCAAAAAGTTGTGTCATAAGAATGCAATACATATGTCTATTATAAGGAAGAGAGCCAAATTTTCTAACACGTGTCTTTTATAAAGAAGAGAGTTTGTAAAATTTTGACGCATGGGCATCATGAACATGCAACATTTGTCATTTAATTGCATGTCATAAATTTGATGCCAAATTTCCAAATTGATTCCTTCTAATTTTTTTTAGCAATTTCTATCATTTTTTTCATTTTATAAATTTGATGCTAACTTATCTAATTATAATTCTAATCTAATATATAATTAGAATCTTGTACCAAAAAATTAAGCAAATATCCATTTAGTTCTCTGCATATACATGTGATATTAATTTGGTCTTTTAAAGAAAATTGATATGAATTTAGTCTCTCAATTATGAAAAGTTATATCAAAATTGTCTTTCTATGTACAGATCATGAGAACATCGTAAACGAAACTTCTAACTTATGGACTAAACTTTTTATGATTGAGAAACTAAATTGATGTTAATTTTAAAAAAATCAAATTGATGTTATATCTATCATTAGAGACTAAAATATAAAACCTTTATTATGAAAAACAAAAAAGAAATACAAAAAGAAGAGTGGAAACCAATGTTGTTAAAGTCAAACTAGATAGTGAATTGACAAAGTTTGCAGTTCAGGTTCAATCGAGTAAATTGTATGGTCGAACTGGATGACATCACAACTCTCTCTCTCTCTCTCTCTCTCTCTCTCTCTATATATATATATATATATATATATATATATATATACACACACACACACAAATAAATATCATTTTTTTTTACTTTTATCAATTACATAAAATTTTTTTTTTATACTCTAATCAATCAATTCTTATTAAATTAAACATTAAACAATCAATAAAACCATGCAAGCCATTATGGGTCCACTACCTAGACTATTTTTATTTTGGCATTTTTCTAATTTCAAATTTCAAATTCATTCTAATTCAAAATGAACCTATGACAATAAGGGTGTTCAACAAGTCGGATCAACTTGCAAGTTTGCGGATTTCGACCAAACCTAACTCACAAAATGTGAGTTGGGTCGGGTTGAAAATGCCTCAACTCACACTGTGTGCGTCAGATAGTGGGTTTGAAAATTTCCTACCCACAAAACCAAGCTCACCTACTTTTTTTTAGTCATTACTCATTTGTGGAACATGTTTTAAAAAAATTTATTTGTGGAACAACGTTGTTCCACTAAAACTAGCTGCCACTGACCCATTTCTCTGCTCTACTATCTCATATTCACAAATCTCACTCACTATGTGAGACAACATTTTCTCTCACACACATTTCGACCCCTTCACACATTTTCTCTCTCATAACAAGCAACGACAAGACAGGGGCTAGCGACAGTGAGACCAAGGAGGGACAGCAAGACCAGCTAGCGTTGTTGAGCTGACTAGGTAGATAGTTTGAGTTAGGGTTTTGAAACTTAGTTTGAATTATTGTGAAAAGTTCAAAATTAATTATTATCCTCTAAACTAAAATGCCATTATAGTATTTTAGGATGATTTTTTTATTTTTCTATTATTTTAATTAAATTTAAGTGTAAGTATTGTGGTGTCATTCTCAATGTAACCAAAGAAAATAAATTCTTGAGACTTTCGATGCATCTACATGATCGTTGTGTTGAAAAATCAAGATCATTTAGATGATAAAAGGTATCTTCAAAAAATAGATAGTGAAGTCAATGATGTCAATCATGTTATTTTTTATGACATTGACTTCAATTAATTAGAATAATTTATTATTTATGACTATTGAGACCTATTAGCTTAATTTACTTTATTCCATACTTCACTTAATAATACTTGTTAATTTGTTATACACTTATGTTATGTTTTAAATTTATTTGAGACCTATTAATTTTGTGTAAGATCGGTTATATGAATTAATAAGTGACTTATTATGTTTATATAAGGCATGTTATGAATAACGAATTTTTTATTCGGCATATTTCTTTTTACAAGAAATTTTTTAAAACATATATATGTCGGACCTATGAATTTGACCTAACTCAACTCACTCTTAAGCGAGTCGAGTTAGGTCGGTTTGAGAAAAAAGAATAATCGATTCGACCCAACCCAACTCATTATTTTAATAAGCAAATCAAGTTTAAAAATACAACAAAACTCACCTAATCCACCTAACCGACACCCCTATCCTTTAGGGTATGTTTAGATTGATGGGATTGAGTGGAATGGAATGGAATGGGATGAGATGGAGATAAGTTCCATTGTTTGGTTATGTTAAAAAATGATGGAATAAGATGGAAGTGGGTGGGATGGGATCCATCCCACCAAAAACTATCAATTTTCTTCCCCCTCCCCTAATTTGGGGAGTATGGGATGGAATCAGCTTTTTCTATTATAATTATAATTAGATTTTTACTACTTTAACCTCATATCTTAAAATTAGTGTGTTTTAAGAATAATTTAGGAAAAATAAAGTTATAATTCAATACATTCCATCCACTTCCCAAACAAATGGAATGGTAACTTTATTCTATTCCATCTTAAAATATCCAAACAATATCATAGTATTTTTGTCCCATTCCATCCATCTCATCTCATTCCATCTCATTCCATTCCATTCCATTCCATCAATTACTAAATATCCAAACATAGCCTTAGCACTGTCAACCAAACCAACACCTTTTTCTTAATTTTTCTTAGCTGCTCTCTCTTCTTGTCGTCTCTCACTCTTCTTGTTATCTCCCTCACATTTTCAGTTTTTCTTTGTCTCACTCTTCTGCGAGTCTCTTTCCTTTTCCATCTCTTTCTAATTGCAGCTACAGTTCTTTTCATCGAAGATTTGAACGACGATCATACTGAATCTCAAGAGGACAAAGAGGAGGAAGACAATGACCTAAGCGGCGTGGTGAGTTCAATTGGGGACCAATGGTGGATGAATTGCGGCAGCAGTGGCAGACCAGCCTTTAGAAATAAGCCATGAAGGAATTCAATGGCTAGTGCAGTGCCGGCGTCCAGCGAGGGGAGTCATCAGCCATTTTCCTTCAGATTTTTCTTTTTAAAGATTGATGACCGCCAATTTTGTAAAAAGTAGCTGGTTTTCACGGTCCAACTCAATTTTTGAACGATTCAACACATTATATCCACAGATATGTTATAACACTAAACTATAATCGGATTAAGGTCCCGTTCCCGATTTACGTGATCAACCGGCCGATCCAGTCCAGCCTAAACAACACTGGCGGAAACCTAAAAGCTTTTTTTTGTTGGGCGGGGTTGAAGTCCAAAAATTCATCCAAGCCCAGTAGCCCACATCCTTAACACATGACAAAAAAGTAAAACCATGACGAAGAATCAGCATCCAACCCACAAGTTTTGTTTTGCTTTGCACTCAGTCCGGTCCATTTTAAGTATGTTTTGGTGAAAAACTTTGATTCATTATAATTAAAATAATATGATTTATGTCATTTAAGTAGGAAAATGTTAAAATAATTTTTGTGTACTAGCATAAGTTACATTATGTTATTATAAAACTCAAATTAATTTGATATCAAAATAACTAAAGTGTATTATTTTAGCCGAAAACAGTAATTATTATTATTATTGGGCTATTGAGTAGCAATGTTCACAAGTGGGTTTTATTGCAGGATCTTGTATATGAATTTACTATATGATAGATAAGTTTAACTCATTCTAACATAATGTATTCAAAAGGTAGAGGTCTCTATTCTTAATTACTTATGAGATAAGAATAATTTCTCATTATCATTTTTTTCAGATAACCAATAACTCAATCTATATTATTCTATACATACTATAATTTAGAGATAAATTAATCAAATAATTTTGGGTTATTATATTTTCGTTTACACCCAAAATTTCAGCAAAAGTCACCTGAGACAAAAGTCCTTGTTCATCACTAGTTTATGCACTAATTAATATTTTACGACAACAACATTGTTGACCTGCAACTGGGGGTGCCGGATCACATATATTGCCGGCGACTTCTGGAGGGATTCCAAGAGCTTCGCAAGGTGCATTGCAATCTTCATTGGTTACACATGTTGCCTTAGCAAAGGCACATGGGGTCTTCTGACCAAATACTGCATACAAAATTTTCAAGTTTCAGAGAAAAGTTTCACAAAGTAAGCAAATTGCAATAGACATATATAATAAATAAATAAATTAGTGTTCGAACCTGTGGTTGGGGTGAACACAATAAAGGGCAAAACGAAAAAACATGCAAATTAAGTTGGGACCTTGTTGCTGCCATGTTTTGTGATGAGTAGTGCTGGTTGCTGGGATTAGAACTTGTGAATATGATGGGTAAATAACGATCGAGAAGCTAATTTATATTTACATATATCCTACAAAGGAGGCTTGATATTTTAACTAAAAAATATTTTATTTCATATTTGATTTATTATATTATGGAAAAGAATTAATTTTGATACACTGTTAATATAAAAAAAATTATACTATCATCTAATTATATATTATCATATTATTAAAAATATTTAATTGTCATAATAATTATTCCATAAGTCACAGATATAATAATATATAATTGTTTAATTGTGTAAAAAAATTATATTAATAATGCATCAAAATTAAACGCTATAACAAAATCGTCAATATTTTTACAATTAATTATTTGATATCTTTACAGTGATATTACTTGTTATTATATTTCTTTAAGTTCTTTAATTTTCACATATGGGAACTAAAAATCCTAATTTAAAACATTACCTATTTATAATATGATGAATAAAATTATCAAGTTTAATATATGAAAGTAATATTAATACAAAGGATCACCATAAAAAAAAAATTTGACAGTTAAAAGAAGCAGGCGATTTTAATATATGGAAGTATGGAAGTAATATTAATACAAAGGATCTCTGCGTCAAATAATAATAATAATACAAAGGATTTTATAATTTTTATTTTTACGGTCAAAAGAAGGAGGGATTCTATTGGCCGGAGAAAGGAATATATCATACTCCTGCAATCGAGTAAGAATTAATTTTATAAATAGTTTAAATGAGCCGAATCTATAAGAATATTTTGGGATATCACAAAAACAAAAATAAAAAAGAGAAATGAATTATCAAGTTTAATATCTATATATTTATATTTCTTTATATATGTAAAATTAACTTGAGAAGCATTATGATATTATAGTATTAAATATATAAATATTATTATTAAATTCTAACTATTAATGATCCTATATTATTAAATGTATTATTAAATGTTATTATTAAATTCCTCTAGGAAACGCTCTTTATATTATGAAATATTAAATATCAAATGTCTATATCTTCTATTGTGTAAAATTGACTTCATAAGCATTAATGACATTATATTTTTAAACATATAAAAATTATTGTTAAATTCTAATTATTAATGAACCTATATTATTAAATATATTATTTAAAGTTATCATTAAATATCCTTTAAAAAATATTGTATATGTTATTAAATATTAAATATTAAATATCAAATATCTATATTTATCTATTTTTGTCTATATATTATATTATATTATCTATCTAAATTAAATATCTAAGATTATATTATGTTACATTATTTAAAATTGTCTTGTGAGACAATTAATGACCCTATTAAGTATTAAGTATTAAGTATTAGTTATTATAATCAAATATAAAAAATATTTTGAGAAGTAATTAATGGCACTATATGTTATAAAATTTTAGCTATTAGATTTAAAAACACATAAAGTTTTTATTAGCTTACATTAGTTAATCATTAAAGATGAAATATATTATTCTAAAATTATTCAACATGTCCTAATAAAATTATGTATACGTAAACTTTAAAAGTGTAGGCAAATAGATGAAAGATAATTGGGTCATATAATTATTAAATTGTGAATATGAAATTTTTTACTACACTTTATAAGATTAGAAATATGTTTCAATTATTTTATATTGTCTTAAATACTATTTAGACAAATGCTTTCTTTAGAATATTTTGATCATAAATATTTTTATATTAAAATAAGTTAATTCAAACATGTAATAAATACTTATTCATTAAATAAAAATCGCATATCATACTTAAAAGTATTGTATTTAAATAAATTCGTACAACATATGAGTAAAATACCTTTTTTTGTATTGCGATGAAGTGGTGTACACCCGGTCATCTTGCAAGCACATCAACTAATTCACCAAAAATAACTAGTATATAAGTAAAACTGAGTTAAGAAACATTAATGGCACTATATTATTAAATATATAAATATTATTATTAAATTTAAACTATTAATGACCCAATATTATTAAATATAGTATTGTTAAATATTATTATTAAATTTATACTAAAAATACTCTATATATGTAAATATCAAATATCAAATTTTCTTACATAATTAAAATGTGTAAAATCCTTTAAAGAGCACAATTTAAGAAGTTCGGATGCATTGTGAAGAACACAATTTAAAATGCATAAAGTTATACAAATATATATAGATGGTTTAAGTATATCTACAATTTTTAGAGAGCTATATTTAAAACTTAAGAGAAAAGTTATCAAAATATATGATTAAGTTAAAGAATTATTAACAAAATCTAAAAAGTTGTAGGTTTTTCATGTCATTAAAGTACTCATAAATCATATAATATAATATAATATATAAAAAAATATACATACCTTCAAATTATGACATGTGTTATTCTGAGTAACTGTCATGTGGTATATCATGTAATATTTGATTAGGAAAGAAATTTTTTTCAATAAAAATTAAAATTTCCTTTAGATTTTGGCTTATTAGTAAATCAATCAAAATCTGTAATTAATTTTAGATTCGATTTTAAATTGCATGTAGTCAAAAGCAATTTTTTTCCTATATTAATTTCATATTTTATTTGCCTCAATTAGTAATTTTCATTCATTGTTATTTGTAACATATTTTTATTTTGATTTTGATTTGTTAGGTTTGATTTATTTACTTTAATTGGTTTAATTCAATTTTTAATTCATTATTATGTTAATACTTGATTTTGTTCATTTGCAATAAATTTCGGTAGTTAAATTTGATAATTATTAAAACAAATTTCATATTCGATTAGGAAGAAATTTTTTTCAATAAAAATTGAAATTCTCTTCTTATTTTGACTCATTAGTAAATTAATTAAAATTTATAATTAATTTTATATTCGATTTCAAATTGCAAGTAGTCAAAAACAATTATTTTTTATATAAAGACTATCATTTTACATTTTCACTATTAATTCAAGTTACATTCTTTTAAATGGTTCATATTTTGATGAAGCCTTTGGTTCACCTATTTTTGGGTTTTATATTATAGTCCAGAATTCCTTTCTTGTCCTATACAATCTTCCACAGCAAATCACCGCTCCTCCTTTCTCATGCACTCAACAATGCACAACAAGTTATGGTAAATATTATAAGTTATGTCATTCTTGCATTCCCTACCAACCATTTTTCTTTCACATCTATACATTGCTAATCTATCAATCAAAATCTTGTCTTTTACACAACTTGATTTAGCCATGTTTAGATTCACGAGCACTCAGAGAAGCCATGCAAAGTATGAGATATTAGAAAAAGAATCTGCTACCAATCACACAACTTAATCTAGCCATTATTAGATCCATGAGCACTCACTAACACTTTACAAAGTATGAAGGATTAGAAATAGTGTGCGTTGCCAATGGGACTTCGAATGAGGAGTTGAAGTAAAGTACAACTTTGTTTTATCGAACACAAGATTCAACCTTTGGGGACATCAATTTACAGAGAAATCTTATTAGGAAAGCCAATAACAATAATCAAAATAAGCAGAGTCACTTGCTCTTCAGCTTGTTTGATCTTCGCCAGAAAAAGTTTAATGTAAAGATTTAGAAGATGATAATGATTCATGTGAGAACCGCTGAGTAATTGTCTCTCTTTTTTTATTTTATTTTCTGTATAGTTTAATTCTTGATTTACTTAATTTGTTAATTGTAATCCATTGTTGTATGAAGTAATTTTTTATTTGCTTCATTTACTTTATAGTTTAATTATCAATTAGAATTTTCACAACATAGTAACATTAGCAATTATTATATAAATATTTGGGATAATTAATCCAAATATTTCTTTCTTATTTTAGTTGTGTAAATTAACTTGATCTTTCTACATAAATATATAATGTATATATTTCATTATATCTTTTTTAAGTTATTTCTTTCTATAGTATTGATGATTATTAAAATAAAAAGTAACTTTTATTTAATTTGATTAAAATAAGTAAAGTATTTTAGTCATAACTAATAATATTCAAAAATTATTAATCAAATTCGTTAGTCTACAAATTTTACATAAATAAATTTGTAATGTCCTAAATATATTAAAAAGTATTTTTATTTAAGTCTAAAATATGATAACAAATCTTAATAATAATAACATAATAACAAATCTTAAGAAAATATAGAAATTCTTGAATTGTTCAATAATTTGTATCAATTATTTTTAATTAAATTAATATATTAATTTAGTTACCTCCTATTTCACTTTCATATGATTTAGAATGTGATAATGATTCATGTGAGAACCTCTAAGTAATTGTCCATTCTTTTTTGTGTTTTATTTTTTGTGTAGTTCAATTCTTGATTTGCTTGATTTGCTAATTTTAATTTATTATTGTATGAAGTAATTTTTTATTTGCTTCATTTGCTTTATAGTTTAATTATCAATTAGAATCTTCACTAATATAGTAACATTAGGTAATTATTATACAAATATTTGGGATAATAAACCCAAATATTTCCTTCATATTTTAGTTGTGTAAATTAACATGATGCTTCTACATAAATATATAATGTATATCTTTCATTACATATCTTTCAAGTTATTTCTTTCGATAGTATTGATGATTATTAAAATAAAAAATAACTTTTATTTAATTTGATTAAAATAAGTAAAGTATTTTAGTCATAGCTAATAATATTCAAAAATTATTAATCAAATTCGTTAGTCTACAAATTTTGTATAAATAGGTTTGTAATGTCCTAAATATATTAAAAAATATTTTTATTTAAGTATAAAATATAATAACAAATCTTAATAATAATAACATAATAACAAATCTTAAGAAAATATGAAAATTCTTGAATTGTTCAACAATTTGTATAAATTATTTTTAATTAAATCAATATATTAATTTAGTTACTTCCTATTTCACTTTTATAAGATTTAGAAAATGATAATGATTCACGTGAGAATTTCTAAGTAATTGTCTCTTCTTTTTTTGTGTAGTTCAATTCTTGATTTGCTTGATTTGCTAATTTTAATTCATTATTATATGAAGTAATTTTTTATTTGCTTCATTTGCTTTATAGTTTAATCATCAATTAGAATCTTTACTAATATAGTAATATTAGACAATTATTGTACAATATTTAGATAATTAACCCAAATATTCTCTTTCTATTTAGTTGTGTAAATTAACTTATTTTTTTACATAAATATATAATGTATATCTTTTATTATATATCTTTCAAGTTATTTCTTTTGATAGTATTGATGATTATTAAAATAAAAAGTAATTTTTATTTAATTTGATTAAAACAAGTAAAGTATTTTAGCCATAGCTAATAACATTAAAAAATTATTAATCAAATTTTTTAGTCCACAAATTTTGCATAAATAGGTTTGTAAGCCCTAAATATATTAAAAAATAATTTTATTTAAGTCTGAAATATGATAACAAATCTTAATAATAATAATAATAATAATAATATAATAATAATATAATAGCAAATCTTAAAGAAATATGAAAATTTCTTGAATTGTTCAACAATTTGTATAAATTATTTTTAAATTAAATTAATCAATATATTAATTTAATTACCTCCTATTTACTTTCATGCATCTCTTATTTAAATAACACATCAATATAATTAAATCTCTTATTCTCACTCTCTTTTTAACCATTGATTTTAAAACTTTACAAATAAGGTACTTACTCAAGATTGATATAAAGATTACACATCAAGTATTGAAAGTGCTTAGAATAACTTAAGGTTCTCAATTACACCAAAAATATAATTTTTTTATAAGTATCTAATCAAGATGTAAATGAAGTTAATGAAACCTTATTCAATAAAGTATAACATAATTTTTATTTAATCATATGTGTATCTAATAATAAAAGTTGAATATCTAATATACAAAATAATTAGTAAAACAATTGACTAGTGAATTTTTAATATTTGATAATTTTGTCTATATATTGTTTTTTTGTACATATGTCTATATATTTCATTTAATAAAATGATTTTATTATATTTATCTTTATAACACAATTCTTAATTAACCAGTGCATAGCACATGGATATAAATAATATTATTGTTTATTATACTTATATAAAAGTAATGTTACAAATTGTCAATGTTAAAGAATATTATTTCATATTTTTTTTATAATTTTTTTTCTAAGATGATTTTAATATACCATTGATATGTGGTTAAAAATAGCATAACTTATATTCCAAATTTTATTTTTTTCAAATTTTATTTATTATATTACATTTGAATATCATTTTTAAAATTATTAAATATTTTTATTAGTTGTTTAATTTATTAAATCATATCTAATGTATCGTATGGGTACAAATAAAATTATTACAAATTATTTCATAGATATATATTTTTAAATTTAAATTAATATAAAAAATTACAGAGGAAAAATAGTAAAAGGGTTAAAGTATTAATACATGTACACACACACATATATATATATATAATACAATCAATATAGATAATTTAGTAATTTATTTAGGAATGGAGCAATTCCCACGATGATCCCAAATGCAATGAGATTTTGTTATTCCAAAATTGTTTATCACTTGACTTACATAAATTGAATTAATTTATATGTAATTTTCAGTCAAGTTAATTTATTTAAATATTTTTTATAAAATTATTGGATTAAATTTTTTATTTAGAAGACAATTTTTTTTATATTATAAATACTTTTTGGGCTTATAGGTTATTTTATAACAATTTATATTTAAATTCTTTAGTATTTATATTGGAATAATTGTTTTCATGAAAATACAATAAAAATTATATTTTATGTATTTTTTAAAATTAAACTTATAAAATTTATTTTTTTTTATGAATTATTATGTATATTTTATTTAATAAAATTATTTTTTATATAATTATATTTATTTTTATAATTTAATTCTTAATTTATCCCTCAGATCACACGAGTGCAAAATCTAGCTATAGTTATAAATTTTTTTTTATTTTTACTCTATTTAGAAAACTTATATGAAAGTGTTAAATTATGTATATAAACCTAAAGCAATCGTTCACACAAATATTATAACAAACAAAACAAAATCATCTCATAATTATTAGACTTTGAATAAACATATTTATTACACTTTATAAAATTATAAGTATGATTAGTTTAATTTATTTTACACTTAAAAAATTCCTTAAAATACTCTTTTAGAAATATTTTGACTATAATTTTTTTTAAATCAAAATAAACTAACTCAAACACAAATTAAATAATTAGTCTATCAAATTTTGAAAACTTCAAGTGTTATACAAATAGAAAACAACTTGTGCCAAGCACGAGGTAAAATAACTTATATGGAAGTAATATTAATACAAAGGATCTTCATAATTTTTTTCCTCGGTCAAAAGAAGGTGACTCTCTCATATATTTGTATTCTATTTGTGTTTGATATTTCAATATTTTTTTGGTACAATGGAAATGATGAAAAAAAAACCTAATTAACTAGGTAATAGAATACAACGAGCATCATCAAAGACCACCATTTGTAGCTTTGCTGGTGGACTTACCAAGATACAAAGCTGAGATTGTATGGAGGCACCTTGTTTAGCAAGCTAGTCAGCACCTTCATATAATACATGTGAAATAGTAGGATCCCAATCTCGCCTTGGAAGCAGCTTAATATCAGCAATAACATTGCCATAAACGTACACATTTGGATTGCCTTATTTCACCAACCTAATAGCTTCCAAACAGTTAGACTCCACGTGGATAAAGCTTCTTATAACCCAAATTCTTGTTGAAAATATATTTGTGGGTATACGTATTTGAGCTACTTATCAAACCAAAATCAACAAGTACAACACACAAATTGCAAATCTATACAAGAACAGATGAAGATTGGTATAAGTTTACTACAAATCGTGTTAGAAACAGTCTTTAAGGGTTTATCTCTGTTCTATCTAGAGTTATGCTCGGTGAAAGTGGTCTTGACAGGTAATCTTCCAGGATTAGACATGGGTTTAGTAGGGAACTTGTCTACACGATAATCCTAGCACAACGAGTAGTAGATCTCCTATACTAGAAGGCTCAAGACACAGCACGAGAGCCTCTGGTGTGCCAATGTAGAACCGGGTGCAAAAGAATAAGAAGAAGAAGATGAAGGCAACAACAAGGGGTAGAATAAAATAGAAGTTGGAAAGTGAATGAATGAGTCTGAGTTTGGTTGGAACCAGTAAATAAATCAAGGTAACTTACTAATTAAGCATCCCAATGAACAAGAGTGCAAAGAATAAACTAAACAATCCAAAGAGGTACTTTGATCTCAAAGTGGACTAGCAAAAGGATAGGTCAAAGGTAAAATCGAGCTAAATCCATTCATGTGCGGACGAGACAGGACGGATATGTGCATATGTGTATTAAGGTTAGGCCCAAGTTCACAATACTAGCCCAATACAATAAGGTATTAACCCATAGAACACATCCCTATACAAACACTTCTCAAGAGTTTATTCTAGGCAACATGACATTTAAGTCTTAAACAAAACACACACAAAACTTGAAACACTTTCAAAACTCCCAAAGTCTAACAATTCCATGCTATGCTAATGCCCCCACACACAAGGCTTAAAACACTTTCAAAACTCCCAAAGTCTAATAATTCTATGCTATGCTAATGCCCCCATAAAGTTTCAGCTGCACGTTAGTTGCCTAAGCCATAGTATACTAAAACCTATACAACCGATGGTGTAATGAATCCTTTCACGTGCGGACGAGACAGGACGGATATGTGCATATGTGTATTAAGGTTAGGCCCAAGTTCACAATACTAGCCCAATACAATAAGGTATTAATCCATAGAACACATCCCTATACAAACACTTCTCAAGAGTTTATTCTAGGCAACATGACATTTAAGTCTTAAACAAAACACACACAAAATTTGAAACACTTTCAAAACTCCCAAAGTCTAACAATTCCATGCTATGCTAATGCCCCCACACACAAGGCTTAAAACACTTTCAAAACTCCCAAAGTCTAATAATTCTATGCTATGCTAATGCCCCCATAAAGTTTCAGCTGCACGTTAGTTGCCAGAGCCATAGTATACTAAAACCTATACAACCGATGGTGTAATGAATCCTTGAAAATGCCTCTATACCCCTGCTTTATTCGGGTTCCCCACAGAGGAATTATCCACGTTTAATTTCATAAAATCCTTAGGAGGCTTGTGTAAAGAGACCATTCGCAGCTAAGGAGTGTAACACCCTAATACGAATTATCATAAAATAAACGGAATATTTCATAATAAATCGCATTAGACATGTCACTTCTAAAAATGTGAAAAATAAAAATTCATAATAACTTACACAATCATCATAGAGAGCCACGAATGATCAAAAAATCATATATACAACTATCACTGGCTAACACGTCATAAAAGTATACATAAGCTTTTCTAAACAACCAGAAATATACACATATACAAACTGGTTCACAAAGAAACAAAATACTAATCTAAGCCTTCTGTTTCTTCTTTTCCTTGCCCTTATCCTTTTTAGGGACTTTACCTGGATTTACATGGAATACACAATGGTGAGAAATCACAATTTCTCAGTATAAGTATACCAAGACCAGCAGTTAATCATTCATAATAAATAATACAACTAAACATAAAAAATACATTCAATGTAAAAGAATATCCGTTAATCAATAATAACAAAAAATCGCTCATACAATCCTAAGATACTATCAAACGAGCAACCAAACAATCAATGTATTAAACCATGACAAATGCCCATACAGGTGTCAACCATGCAATGCTTTATGTTATGTATTATGGTTATGCTCAAACAAAGTCCACATATTATGGTTATGCAATGTAAATGCTGATTTTTAAGGTGAAAATATAAGCTATTTACTTATTTTTCCCCAGGAATCACGTTCTTTGTATATACTAAGTAGGATAGGTATTTAGCCCTAACACTTCTTGGTGATGTGTGGATTAGTTCCCCTCATAACAGTAAGAGTACCGACATCAACTCCATACACTGGTAACCCTGACCATACAAGTAAACCTGCAAGGAGAATTCGGATCCAACACCTCATTCTCAGGTCATATGGTTATGCACACCATCTAAGGTCACAATACATAGGAAAACAAGCAAATACCAGGTTTGAAAAACAAAATTCGAGCCACATATCAAACACTAGAACATAAGAATCTTAGCCTCACTTATCCAACGAAGGTAGCCTGATTCATATCTCTAGGTAAACAGTATCTAGAACATCCCAATGATCACTCACAAGTGACTTAGAATTCAATCTCATGTTGAACAAAGTTCTAAACACTAACATAGATATTCTATCACCCTTTGAATATCTAATAATTTCTCAAACTTTTCATATATGCAAGTTGATAATTCTCTCCAAGAAATATCCTAAAAAATGCCTCAATACACTAAAAAATGCTTGCACAAATGATCCCAACAAGTAAAGAATTGAATTAGCATCACAATGCTAAAATCAAGACCTGCCCTGTCTCGGTGCTTGAGCGCATGGAGCATGTTGAGTGTCAGTGCTTGAGCGCACACGCACCATAGCGTGTTCTTTTGGGCAGCACACGCTTGAGCACACATGGGCAGAGCGTTTGAGAGCCGAGTGCCCAGCAGCATTTGCTGCATAATTTTACCGCAATGGAACATTGTTCCATTGTCTCAAACACGAGATTTGATCTCTTTAAATCCATTTCTTGGTGATTTTGAGTCTCAAACAAGTTCACAAATATGAGGGAAACATAAAACACTAATTGATTTCATCAAAAATGGATCAAAACACCAAATCACTCATCCAAACCCCTAAAATCAACACTTAGAGAATTTTAGGTTCAAAATGAGAATTTTTAACTTCTAATCCAAACTCTTAGCATGAACAAGTCATAAATAACATTCAAAACTCATCTAAGCAAGAAAATCACTTAAAATACCAATAGAACTCAATTGACATATTAAACCTTATTATAGCCTAACATGGAAAAAAGAGAACAAAAATGGTTTCAAGCCTCATAAACCCCTACCTTCAAGCTTCTTAATGTTGCCTTGAAGCTGCAAATTGATCCTCAATCACTAAGCTTGGATTTTCCCTTTGATATCCTATTCTTTCTCTCTTGTTCTTCCTCTTTTTCTCCTTTCTCTCTTACTGTTTTTACTTTTGTTTTTCAGCCGTAAAGAACAAATGAGAAAACAAGGAAATAACACAAATATCATGAAAGAAGGGTCACACAAATTCTGAAAATCGTGGATAGTTTAGGACTAAGTATTATAACACTGATATTTTTCGATCTACTAAAAACACTCAACTTCAGTTAAATCAAGTTTTTTAAGTTCCAATAACTTTAAAATATATTCTAAGATTCATTAAAAAAGTCATTTCACCAGTATCATAATTTTTCATATCTGTGACTAGTCAATCCGATATTAAAACACATAACAGTATGCCTAAAAATACCAAACGAACTCTGATTATTCTCAAACTTTAACTACATCACAGAATACACATTTATGAGTTACAAATAAGTTATCCTCATTTATTTCCATTAGCTAAGCCATTTAAGCTAATATCTGGGTCATTTTAAGCTACTTTTCACCTTTCGGCTTGCAACAAAGTGTTTAAACTAATTCAGATTGTCACAAAATTAAATAGGCATATTAAGCAAGTATTAAACTATCTCTATAACTATTTACAATTTGTTACGTTATCATGGTGTGTTATTGAATAACACACCATTTATTGATAACCACTTTCGGCTTTTTGAAAAGCCCGACTTTAAATGATAGTCTAACATGTTAAAGAAGATGTTACAAGGAGCACCATTTTCAACCTCCAACTCACCCTTTAGGACAGTACTGTAATTCACTACTAGGATACAAATTTTGTGGATCAGATCCAACCGGTAAACCTTCTTCCCTTTAAACACCAACTCATTCGTCACCTTCCACATAAGCCAAACATCCATTGCCAAGTAAGCTTCAATTAGATAAACCCAAGTGACACTAAGTGGCAAGTCCATCCATTCCCTCAAATCCAAATTAAGGAAATCTTGCTTGAACTAAAATGAGAGAACCTTAAGCTAGATCTCCATAATGAAATCATTAACCTTATAGCGGTTTCCATATAGATATATGATGAAATTTTAATACAAAATTATTAACAATATATCAAAATTCCCAAATTCATTTAACTCTAAATTATGACATATACAAAATATAATATACTAGATATTGTCTTATAGAATTACCTGGAAAAGATAAATATGAGGCAGTCATACCCATCTTGAAAGAGAAATCACGAATGGTATGCGTAAAGGAGAGAAATTATTCTCATTTCCTATATGCGCACAAAATTTTTGTGGTCTTAATGGAACAACCACAATACATATATGATGAGAATAAGGGTCCCTCCTTATATTTACAATATGAGTTAACCTATCTATTATAAAAAATACATGCACAAGGTCCACAAACCTAAAATAACATTATTCACATGGGTTTAATTAAATGTTTATAAGAGTCCAATAACAAAATTAATTACAAATGGACTAAACAATAAATGTTTCAAAATATTTGGCATTCAATTAATTCGAATTTTAAAAAATTGGTGGCTAGTTCACACATATTTTTTAAAAAAAAATCCACCAATATCATCAATACGTATGTGTGTATATATAAATAAAACCAACCAGAAAAACTCAAAACAAAAAAAAAGGACAAGAAGTTTTTGAATTAATTTTTCCTGTTTTTATCAGTACAAAACTTTTCTTTTTCCCTATTAAATTTGACTTTATGTTATTGTCTACTTGTCTTTATATAGTTCCATCCCTTTTCCACCATTAGGTTTTAGACTATTTTTCAACCAAAAAAAAAAGGTTTAAATTTGTAAAATTTTGATAAGTGGCATAGGAAGAATGCAATACAAGTCTATTATAAAGAAGAGAGCCAAGTTTTATGACATGTGTCTTTTATAAAGAAGAGAGTTTATAAAATTTTGACACATGGGCATCTTGAGCATGCAACATTTGTCATTTAATTGCACGTCACAAAATTGTTGCCAAATTTCCAAACTGATTCCTTTTATTTTATTTTTAGCAATTCTTGCCATTCTTTCATTTTATAAATTTGATGCTAATCTATCTAATTATAATTATAATCTAATATATAATAGCTAATCAATAAAATAAGTAAATATAATATGATATCCATTTAGTTCTCCACATGTGATATTAATTTAGTCTTTTAAAAAAAGTTAATATCAATTTAGTCTCTCAATCATAAAAAATAATATTAAATTTATCTTTTTATATACAGATTGAGAGAATATTGTAAATGAAATTTCATACTTATGGATTAAACATTTTATGATTAAAAAACTAAATTAATTTTATTTTTTATTTAAAAAATTAAATTGATATTATATATATCATTAGAGACTAAAATATAAACCCTTTATTATGAAAAAAAAAAAAAAAGAAGAGGAAACCCAAAAGCATCAGGGAGAAAAAAAGAAAAGAACATACAAGTTCAACCTTGGCCAGTATTGATCAGGCATTCGCCAAACCAAAACTCACTCTGAGGGCCCGTTTAGTACGAAGGATAGGATAAGACCTGATAGTATTAGGTATGATAGTATAAGATCTGATAGTATAAGACTTGATTGTATAAGACCTAATACGTAATGGTTGAGAATATCAAAGTGTTTAAAATTATAATGGAAAAAATTTTATAACACCTTATACATCAAAACTCAATCAGGCCTAATCCCACTCCCCAAGGCTTGATTAAATTATTCATCATTTTAATGTATAAAAGGAGTTTAATAGATAAACTTATACAATACAGTATTTACACCAAACAACTGATAAAGTCATAATGTATTGTATTAGCTTATCCTATCAAACCTAATACAGTATGCCAAACAGGTCCTGAATTCTTAATCTAGAATAAAAAATAAAAAGCCCAAGCCCAGTAGCCCACATTCATAACACATGACAAAAAAGTAAAACCATGAATGAGAATCACCATGCAATCCACGAGTTTTGTTTTGTTTTGGAGCCAATTTGGTCCATTTTAAATATGTTTTGATAAAAAAATTGATTCATTATAAATAAAGTTTTCGTGTAATACTAAGAAATTATTCAATGTTGTTTTTTAATTTTAATTATATATTCTTATCATAAATAATATATACACTTCTTTTTATATTATTTTTAATATTATTCATTATACTTATTTTTTTTATTACTTTCTTTCACTTAATCACTTACACTATATTTGGATGATAGGTAATGAGGGGAACAGAAAAGGAATGAAGAAAACGAAAATAACTTCCTTTATTTGAGAGTTTTAAAATACATGAGAAGAGAATGGAACACATAGAGAATCATTTTCCCTCTCTTCTCCTCAACTACCTAACTTTTATTCCTCCCAAAATTAAGGCAGAATAGAGGAAATACATGAGTAATTCTGTTCCGTTAATGAAACTTCCAAACAAAGTGAATGGAAACTGTGTTTTATTCCTTTCCTTTTCTTTCTGCTCCATCCTCACCTATTTCGTTCCGTTCTGTTAATGAAAAAACATCCAAACACAAAGTTAATCACAACCTTTAAAAATGGTGTGAATAGTAATACATCTTTTTTTAAGAGTATAATAATATTATTTTTCTTTTAATTTTTATCTCTATACTTTAAAAGTCTTAATTACTTATTAGATTTGATAGATAATAAGGTAAAATAATTAATTAAAATTAAATAAAGATGATTTAATAAAAAATATAATTAAAGTTTAGTTTAATTTTTTTTAATTTTTGTATCTTGAACAAAATAACACTTAAAAATAGATCAAATTTACTGTTTAATCTCTTATTCTACAATCATTTTGTTTTTGTTTTGTTTTTATATTAAGAGATGTCTTTATAGATTTAACCCATTTACTCTGTCTATAAGATTGATTGGACGAAAGCATGAAAATTATACAATTTTCCTACAATAATTGCATTCCTGAATTTACATCCTCGTTTCATAAGATAAAGTTAGTTTTAACCTCAATTTGTGGGTACAACCTTTTTGGTTTTGTTAGGGTTGGCAATGGTCGTTTGTACGGGTCTATGTTGCACAGAATCGCCCACCACCAAATAGTCATTTTGTTGAACGTTCTTTCTCTTATGCTAAACAAAACGACACGTGACAACTAACAAACAGCCATCATAGAACCAAACCAACGCAGAGATTTGGGATTCACAGTGATGGCACTCTCACGCCTTCGTCACCCTCTCATCTCTCGTTCCCTTCGCCTACTTTCTTCCAACTACTCCTACTCCTACTCCTCCACCAGATCCCTTTCGAGGTACCCCCCCCCCTCTCTCTCTCTCTCATGCTGCTAATGCTATGCAATGATGTGTGTTGATCCTTGTTGTTGTAAAGTTTGGATTTTTCCGTGATTTTCCATTGCTTTGGATATAAGTTGATAATGGGGTTGAGAGTTTTTAGCTTATGAGTGCTTCTGTTTTCTGCAAATAGGAATTGGGTTACTCTAGTTTTTCATGTGTTCACGCCTGCTGTTGTCAATAGTGCTCGAGTGTTTGGGGATGGTGGGCATGTCTTAGAGTGGACTAGGTTAGCCCTGTTAGGATTTTACATTGGGAATAACCAAGGACAGCTAAAGGAACAGTTTTTGTGATTGCAACTCACATTCCTCATTCATGTTATTATTTGGTATTGCAATTGAAGTGAAGTTTGTGATCCCTCCCTTTGGAAATCACTTATTGAGTTGTTGTGCACCCAACTGGATGACTAGGAGGCTGGGGGAGACGAGTTGTACTGAATCTGGAATCTGGATCCTTCTCTGATTTAAATTATTCCTTTTCATTTTCTCCTTTGTTCAGCCTCTTCATATTTGGGTATAAGATTTTTTTTAATGGATTGGTTACTAGTTTATGGGTACATACTCCATTTGGATGCGCCTATGTTCTGCTTGTAAAGGCACATTGATGCTATGATTTTTTACTGAAAATGTTTTGTGTGTTTGACTTAAATTCTTGGGGTCAAATTAATGTAGGAAACATATAATCTTATAAATTGTTTCAAATCTGCATGAGTTCTCATTAGAAATGCCAGCAGTTATTTGAACCATTCATCTAAACAAAACTGTACTTATTTGTTCAGGCTTTATTGTAGTTACCAGGTTAATGGATATCTACAGTGATAATGATAAAAAGAATATGAATATGGTCTATGGAGTGGTAAAAGGAAAAGGATTTGATGTTGGTTTCATTTCATATTTATGTGCATGGATAATGTTGTATGTTCTTGATCTTGTTGACTGAATAACTTTTAAGTTTGTACTTTGTTTACCATGCACGAATTCTCCTGCTTCCATTAGTCAAATTGAACACTAAACTAAAATGGTGCTAGCAATTACTTAGTGTTGGCATTCTGCCTGTCGTTTTTACTTTAATTTTTCTATTTCATCCATCTGTACAGCAATATTAGAGTATCATCTGGTGGCGTCCTTTACTTATAACATGTCATCTCTGAATTGCTTTTGTTACTTTTGAAATAATGCTAGGCTTTTAACGTTCAAAGAATCTTATTTATTGTAATGCTTCTTTAGTGCCTTTTTTTTCTTCTTATAACGCTGCTTCCAAGGTTCTAATATATTATTATGGGTTATCTTCTTTCACAGAACTTCTAATTCAGGGATTTTTTCTGTGGGTGGCGATGGGAATCTAAGGTTTGCATCCATTGACCTGCAGTTTTTCTCATTAACTGCAATTTTAGATTTTTTTCAATCTTATTTATGGGATTAGTTTGAACTTTAATGACAGGGAGTTTTAGTTTAAAAAAGATAGGAAATTTTGGCAATATATTACTATGATTATTAGGGTTGAAGTTGTCTCCCTTTTTGAACACCCAATCACAAATGTGAATCAGATGACCAGTTTCTTTCTCTTTAAAGCGAATCTGCCTGGCTTGGGCCTCTGCAATAAAAATGTGAAACCAACGAATATAGAACCATCAACTCAAGTTTCAGCTTGATCCAGCATCAAATGGTCCAATTCATTTCAGATGCATGTGTCAGCTTTGAACTCCTTTGGATTTGTCACATGAATGTCACATCTTGCTTTTTAGTTCATCTTTCTTCCCTGTCTTCCACATTGTTATCTTGGCAGTTCACTAATGGTGAAGTTTATCAGGCCTGCATCTTGCTCTAGGCTTACTGGAGTTTGTGAAAGTTCTTTGAAGTCAAAGGTTTGTATTTAAATGGATAAAAAATTTCTAATCTTGACTATGATGTTCTCTAACAACTTTCAACATTTTTGGCAGTGGATTGATGTCAAATACTTCTCTTCTGCAGGTACACACTGTTTCATTTTCCTATTTTCCAAAAGCTCCTACTTATTTAGAGTTTTGCTTTTGTGGCTTCACTTAATATGCTTGTGTGCTTCTCTTATTATGATATGTTTTCTTACAGCTGTTTATGGAAGCTCCTATTCTGGAGATTTCATGTGGATTATGCTATATTCGTTCTTTAGTAGAATCTTGAGAGATTATGCTATATTTGGGTTGGATGTGTAATTTTTGCATCATAATACGTATATCACCTATTAAAAAAATCCAAGAGGTAACATGATGCCTTGCAACTTGCTGCCTTCTCATTTATACTTAAATATCTTATAAAACTAAATATTAGAGAAACTTTTGGGTAGAAAATTCAGGGGACTATGGTAATATGATCATTATACAAGATGAGATGGATATTTAATGGGGGTGTGGATGGGGGAGGAGGAGGATACAGCATGTTCTGTTTGGTAGTTACACTGTTAAATCATGTTTTCTCAAGAATTTTTGGCTACTCTTTGGTGTTCTGCTCATGGCTGCTTCAAGGGAGTTGCCATCTCAGATATGCAAAGAGATTGGGCAGCCTTGCTGCATTCTTAGTCTCTCCCTGTTCTCCTTTGTATATAGGCTTTCTTTTTCTTGTTGTGGAGAATTCTTTTTTCCTCGTTTTAGTTGTACTTCCCTCTTTTCTCTCTAATAAAAGTGCTTTTTCTATGCTAAGGAGCTTGTAGCTCAATTGACACTGGCCCAAAGTCTTTAAGATTTAGGTGTGATATTGATTTTGGAGCTTCGATCCTCCATCAGGCCACCCTTCCCCCTCCCCTTCCGAGGTGCTTGCACCTCCTATATAACCCCCCCTACCCCCTCCAAAAAAAAAGAACTTTTTCTATGCAAATAAAATGTTAGTTTTGGGCCTTTTGGCACTATGGGCACTTTTTTCACATCTCTTTAGCATTGCTGTTCACAGCTTCATGGTAGCAGCTAATTTTTAGCAGGTTTTGGGGCCTTAATGTCCAGTCATTTAGGGTTTGTTTGGGTTTTTATTTCTGTCTTTTGGTCCAGCTGTTTATGCTTTTTAGTGTCATTATTTTCTTATCTTGAGTATGGACCTTACAAGGCCATTTAAGGTTAAGTATTAAGAAACCTATACTTTTTCTGTTTTTCCCTATCGTAATAATGAATTTCAGCTTTGGATGCAGTCCAACCCAAGAAAATACATGCTTTCTCTTGCTAGGAGTGTTTCCTAGATACCTGTTAGTGAAATAGTGATAGTTCTTCTTCTCTATTACTGTACTTGGTAAATTGTTTGGGCATCATAGATTTAAAGGTTGCTTTGGAGACCCTAATCTCCAATTTTCCCATATATATCTATATACAATATATATATATATATATATATATATATATAAATGCTTAACCTAGTTTTAGAACCTTAATAGTAAGATTCTTCTACATCCTTCATGAGAAGCACTTTAGAACAAGTCTGTGAGTGGAGAGCTATTATATTTATTCAAGCACTCTTGGATGTTTAGTACTTCCACTGGAATAAGAACCTTGTGGATGCTGACATGTAAGTCTCTACAATATTGAGTTGAATTGCATACAAAATCACTATTGCTTGGTATTTGAGTAAAGTTGCAGGTATCCTTTTTTTTTTCCTTTGGCCATTGCTTGTCAATCTGGTTAAACTATTAAAACTTACGAGTTATTGTCTGAGTTGACAGTTTTGTTTTGGAGGATGTTTCAGCCTTTAGATGGACAGAACTAGGAGTTTAATGAATGAGCCTGCAAAGTCCAACTGAAAATTTTTATAAATTAAAATTTTCCCCAAATACTTTTAATGGGGCCCAAATTCAAGCTCCTGTTTGATTTTTGAACTGTTGATCAATCAGGATGTTGAGCACATCAACTCAGTTTAGTCAAACTGATTACTGTCGAATGTGCCTCGGGTAAAAAGGAAGGCACAAGTTAAGCTTCTATTGAAACTTGAGTTCATATAAATAGGTCAGACAAAATAGAACACTCATGAGTTAGGCTTGGCTTTCCTCTGCTCAATCTGATCATTTGTCTCAAGGATGGGTTTTTTTTTTTAAACTGATTTACACGTTCATAAATCATAAGTCATGCAATAGAAGCACACTTATTTGACAGTAATCATAACACTAAATGTTAACTAACAGTAATTATAACATTAAATGTTGATGGAGGGTTATTATTTGTCAATTATGTTTTAATTTAAGTGATAATTGTTAAATTTCAAATTTATGAGGCATACATAAAGCTGCTGGTTGCAATGACACTCTTTTAAAATGTTGTTTGATGATTTTTCTTCTCTCTTAACTGTAGTCCTTTAAATTTTGGTTCGATGATCATAATTTTGACTACATTATTGTTTGTGCAGCTTTGACTGTCACTTGTATTATTATAGGAAAGACTATCTTCTTATCTGCTATTCGCCATCTTTCTAGTTGTTTAAATTTTACAAACGGCTTGCTATATTGTCTTGTCTAAATTGTATATCTATATGCATTTGATTAGTTTAACTATTTTTTATATTTTAACAAAATTTTGGGGGTTAAAGGGCATAATCTGCATATATTAAGTCATGTGGATCTGGTTATATTTTGATTATTGTTTCCATTTTTGATAGACTCTTCACATGAGGTCCTTGGGATGCCAGCTCTATCTCCTACAATGGTGAGCTTGTGGGAACAAATACTTCTTTTTCTTTGTTTTATATCTATTCCTTTTAGGGCTTCCATGTAGTGTTGTTGATCTCTTCTCGTGGTTTCAGACCCAAGGTAACATTGCAAAATGGAGGAAGAAAGAAGGAGATAAGGTCAGTTAGTATAGAGTATTCTTACATTTTGATGGTTGTAAATCACAATTCTGTTTGCGTTGATGCTTTCATTTTGGAGATTGACTTCCTGTAATTAATTAATCATTTTCTCCTTGCTATTGAATATTGATTAATCTAACAGATAGAAGTGGGTGATGTACTATGTGAAATTGAAACTGACAAAGCTACACTTGAATTTGAAAGTCTTGAAGAGGGGTAATTTTCTATTTCTTCTTTTCAATTTTTTCTTCCTAACTTTTGGATTACCTGTAATTTGAACTGTATACACTAATTTTCTTTTAATCTAGAAAATTAGTATGTATGTTCCACTTCTTTTTGAGTGTAAGTAACAAATCAGAAGCATTGCTGGTGAACAATTCCTGAGAGACCTGTAGCTAAGGATCTCCAAATAAAAGGTCTTCAGGAAACTATGTGAGCAGTTCTGTAAGAATTTAAACTGGGGAATAATCAGATTGAACTGAATCTTGCACCTTGATATTTTTTCATTTGATTAGAATTTTCATAGGAGTGTGAGCTCAAGCTGGAATTTGACTCAAATACTTTTTATTAGCTTGATTCAAATTTAAGTTTGAGTTGAAAGATTCTTAAATTGTAAGTTAGAAACATAATGTTTTGTAAGAACAACAATGATGAAATATTAAGGTTGTTTTAAGGTTTAAAACACAACAACAACAACACAACAACCAAGCTTTTTCCCACTAGGTGGGATTGGCTACATGGATCAAACGACGTCATTGTGCCTTATCATAAACCAATTCTTCAAAAATATCATTCAAATCTAAATATTTTTTAATCGTTTCACCTACAGTCTTTTTTTGTCTCCTTCTACCTTTAGCTATTAGGCTATCATTCACCTGATTTACTCTTCTTACAGGGGCTTCTAAGGGTCTTTTCCTTACATGTCCAAACCACCTTAGGCGAGGTTCTCCCATCTTTTTCACAATAGGTTCTACCCCTATTTTCTCTCTAAAACATTCATTCCTAATCCTATCTTGTCTTGTCGGGCCACACATCCAGCACAACATTCTCATCTCAACGATATTGATCTTATGCTCTTACTGGCTTTTTACCGCCTAACATTCGGTACCATATAATATCGCAGGCCTTATCTCTGTGCGGTAAAATTTACCCTTAAGCTTGAGAGACACTTTTCTATCACAAATAACTCCTGAAGCACTCCTCTATTTCATCCATCCAGCTTGAATCCTATGGTTTACATCTCCCTCTATCTCTCCGTCATTTTGTATGATAGATCTAAGATACCTAAACCGTGTGACTTGTGATATGATATGGTCTCCAATTTTCACCGTTAAGGTTTAAAACACAAGAAAAAAAAGGAAAAATGTGAATTAACTCATTATTATTTCAATGGTGTCTGTAATTCATTGAAGTGATTGAAATTATGGGAAAATTAATGTGAGTGTGCTAAAAGTATATATGCATATTACGAGCTAAATATAGTTTTACACATAAATAAGTGCTTGTGTTTAACTTTGTAAGCAAGTATAAATGTATAATTAATTAATACACAATTGAGTTCTATGCGCAAGCTGGTCAATTGATTGGACTTAAAGCCTTATATTTGAGTTCAAATAATAATCAAATAGTTATCAATACTAGGATTTCACCCAAATTCAAGATAGATCTAGCTCCATTCAAGTACATTTATTTTTAGACTAATGATACTTAATAAGCAGTGAGGTACCAATGTCAATGATAGACAACCTCTGTTTGGTTCCATCTTTTAAATGTAGCAATTAGTTATTATAGTTTTATTGCAGATGAATCACTCAACCTAAATCTCAAGTTGTTAAGTAAAGGCCTGATATTGTTTTTAATTATTTAAACATGCTCTTTCAGTTAAACCCTATTGAAGCATAAACACAGCATAACCTCTGCCCCACCTACTGCTGATAGTTATACTGCATGAACTGAAACTAAAGCATAAGAGAAGGGGTGAAAGATCAAAACTTTAGATTACTTTGTGCTCTAAGATCAGTGGCAGACAACTTAAAACTTTACATTATTAAAGATTAAGAAACCAAGAATTATTTTGTAATTTTGATTGCTGGCAATGGAAATAGTCAGTTAACACTTAATAATAAATATGGATAAAATAACCCATGAGTTTTTGTAGTTATTCATTCTTTTTCTTCCACTTTGCTGTGTTCTGTACTTTTTCCAGTTTGCTGTCCTCTCTGTACTTTATATGCATGTCTAATGCATATATGTCTGTTATACACAAAAAATAAAATACAATGAAAAATGTCAGAATTGATTTTCTTAGAATTTTTTCACATTGTAAATTTGATTATGAAATGAGTGGCCATTTTGGCCTTCTATTATATTCAATATACTTGACTGATTTTTACCCTAGAGCGTAGATCATGAGACATGCAAATTTTAGTGCATAATAAAATGTGTTTGTTGTGGTAATTGGATAATTCCTGCAGATTTCTGGCTAAGATATTAGTACCTGAAGGTTCAAAGGACGTGCCTGTTGGACAACCAATTGCAATAACAGTGAGCCATCATTAAGTTCCGATTCTTGCATCATTACTGTTTTGTGCAAACCATTGCAAAGTTTACTTCAAACAATACTGTATTCTGCAAATGAAAGTAGCTTTTATAAGTAATTAATTTTGTTATTCCTGCAAGATTTCTTTTTCCCATTTAATTTATTTTATTATACTCTTTTGATAAAATTGACTTTAACAATTGTTTTCCTTGTATGTCCCTATTTGTTCCTTTCTGGTTTCTAAGGTGCTAAATAAACACTTCTCAAGTTGCTCTTTGCCTCGTGATCTGAAACATGATTTGCTTTAACTCTTTGTCTGCACCAATTTAATAAAAATTGTGTCTGAATTGTGGACAAAAATTAAACACACACACACTATTAATGACTTTTATAACATCAACTTTGTTCTTTTTCTGAAATTTACTTGCAAATTGGACATAGGAAGTTTGTTTCAGTTTTCAGTTTCCAATGGTCCTCTAGAAAAATCTACAGTTTAAATGTTGTGATTTTGGTAAATGATAAATGTTAAAGCACAATTTTTTTCCCTCACGTAATCATTAACTTTGTTGATTTTAAACTATCAATTTGTGGAATTTTAATTGATGTCCGTATTTTAAATATTTGATTCGTGTAAGCTCTAACTGTGGGCCTTGACAAGGTTGAGGATCAAAATGATATTCAAAATGTTCCTGCTTCTGTGGTGGGTGAGACCGGGGTTAAAGAAAAGAAACCAACACATTATGATGTCACAGATGAGGAGAGGAAACCGGAATCAACTTCTACTAAGATTAATGCATCAGAACTTCCACCTCATGTCCTTCTTGAAATGCCAGCTTTGTCTCCAACAATGGTGAGACTATTTTGACGCTATTCTTTGTTCCTATTGCCAACATGAATTTTCTTTCCTTCCATAGAGGCTTTAGTTTTCAATTATTTTCTGTACAGAACCAAGGAAACATTTCTAAATGGAGGAAAAAAGAAGGAGACAAGGTTAGTTATGTTTTAACATAAGGTTTTGAGTGAGATTCCCTTTTTCATCTATATTTTAATATTTTAAAGTGTGAAGGATGTGAATACTCATTAACATCCATTTAATTTTTTTGTCTGCTATGCATTAACATCTACTTTATCTAACAGATTGAAGTGGGTGACATTTTATGTGAGATAGAGACAGACAAAGCTACCGTTGAATTTGAAAGTCTTGAAGAGGGGTAATAGTCTTTCCCTATACTGAAAGCCTTTCATTGTAAATATTCTGTTTGTATGGTTGTGTACATTGCAATATGCTGAATTATTGTTAGACAAGGAGCTTTATGGCCAAGATGTTGCATCTTAAATAATGTTTGAATGTAGTGAAGACTTGGGCCAAATAATATGAATAGTAAGTATATATATATATATATATATATATTACATGACTGATGTGTTACCAAAGTGTTTTATAGACATGCCCGGCATTAATTAGTTTCTGTCAAGCAGTAAATTAAAGTTCCACAAAAGCAAAACCCGGGAATGGTGTCTATTTAATTGATGCAATTTGTGGTAAATTTTAACTTTCTTTTTATATATCTTGCTAATTATTGTTCTCAAATTACTGACCCAATTTTTTAGCACAAGGCTTGCATTCTATTTGGTTTATTTTACACGAGCTTTATTTGTACTCCTCTCTTCATTTTTTCCCCCTTTTGGGCTTAATGTGGGGCTAGGTACCTGGCTAAGATACTTGTACCAGAAGGTTCTAAAGAAGTGCCTGTCGGACAAGCTATTGCTATGACAGTAAGTGTTAAAATGCTTTTATGATTTTGCAACTTCTCCTTCTAGCAATGCAATGTGAAATATGTTAGGGTGAGGGTAGAGGCTAACGATTTATTCATCTTCTTTTGAAATACAAGCTAAGGAAATGTCTGATGATATCATATCTATTTATTGGTTGGTTTACCAAATTGCTATCATTTGCTTTTGTCATGAAAAGCACTGGAGTATATGAAAATACTTATGCTTCCTGCTGGCTGTCATACAAGGTTGAAGATGCAAGTGATATTGAAGCTGTAAAGAGTTCTATTAGCAGAAGTTCAGCAACCCAACAGGAGAAGGCTACCCATCGTGACACTAAAAGTGAGGTTAAAGCACAGAAAAACAACACAACAAGGATTGGTCCGGCTGCAAAGTTGCTAATTGCAGAATATGGATTGGATGCATTGACACTGAATGCATCTGGTCCTTATGGCACCCTACTGAAAGGGGATGTTCTTTCTGCAATTAAGTCAGGAAAATTGTCTCCAAAACCACCTTCTTCTAAAGAAAAAGCATCATCTCCTCAAAGTCATCAACAAGTTGCAACATCGCAAAAGTCAAAGTCTGACTTAAAGCAGTCAGATGCTTATGAAGATTTTCCTAATAGTCAAATTCGCAAGGTAGGTCCATTGAATTTTCAGTTAAACATAAATAAGGTTCTTCAATTCTTTCAGGGAGCATGTTGCATGATAATCAAAGTTATTCTTGCTAAATAAGGATATATGAACAGTATTCAGATGGGCTCTGAGCAGCCACTGTTTGGTGCCTTTGGTTAGGAGTTAAATACTCAAACATTTTAGGGGAAATGTTTGTCCTTAGACCTACTATAGGCCAGGATTGTTTTTATGGCCTCTATCTAGTGTGTTCAGCACATTTTGTTCCCCCAGAGAATATCCTTGGCCGTTGGTATAATACAGAGCTCATTTTTATTAGTAATTAATTCATATTGGATGTTATATCCTTTCTATTTACATCTCTCAACCACATGAATACTCGGGAAATTTGATAATTAATGAAGGGTTAAATTTCAACTCTGCTTCCTCCCACTCATTCCCCTCGATATATGATGACTTGTCTGTAAAATTTTTTTTACTGTTTTGCAGGTGATTGCCAAGAGGTTATTGGAATCAAAACAAGATACACCACACTTATATTTATCGTCAGGTTTTAATTCCCTTGTGCCCTGCATATTAATATTAGTGCAAACTAATGTGTCCACTGACTAGTTAATATAATTTTTCATTGGCATGTATCAGATGTTATACTGGATCCTCTTCTTTCCCTTAGAAAGGATCTTAAAGGTATGGACTAGTAAACTGTATTGCTCTTGGTCGTGGTGCATTTGCAATCTGGTATATTCTTTATTTTGCCCCTTGATTGCAGAGCAGTATGAGGTTAAAGTTTCGGTGAATGACATTATTATCAAAGTTGTGGCAGCTGCTCTCAGAAATGTGCCAGAAGCAAATGGTAAATAATTTCTTCTTATTTTTCTATCAATTCTTGTTAGATTTGCCTATAATTATCTTGGGGGATAGAGGGGGTTCTACTCACAACATTAATGATTATTTTTAATTTTTAATAGATTTGTGGTTTCCTTCCCCTCTTATTGCACATATGTTTTAAAGTTCATGTATTATTTTCCTTTTCTGGAGTGTAGAAAACAATGGTATCTTGTTTTCAACAAGTTGCTGAAAGCATCCTTTATTTATGGGAGCTAACTTTGGGTTCTAGTTCTGGTTACAAAGGGACTTCTGACCTGGTGATAATAATATCATTGACATATGCATCCAGATAGATGCTCCGATTATGTGAATAATGGTGATGGAAAAGCTTGAATTTAGAGAATGACTTAGAGAAATTTAGAGGAAAGGTTTCTGAATTTGCTTGAGTGAATGGCACTCAGCACACATGATATTTATATGTATCAAGAGAATAAATACATCACCTATTTACAAGACAATAATAATGAATTTAAGCTATTTCCTATACCACTATCTTGGCTATTGATACATAAACCTAATTAATTCTTATTGCATATTTCCAACATTTTAATACTCCCCCTCAAGCTAGTGCATATATATCATATGCACCAAGCTTGTTACATATATAATTAACCTGAGGACCTCAGAGAGATTTGCTGAAAACATCAGCCAACTGCTCATTGAAATTAACGAAAGCAGTAGCAATTTCTCCAGACTAAATCTTCTCCCTTACAAAGTGACAATCAATCTCAATGTATTTTGTTTTTTCATGAAATACTAGATTTGAAGCTATATGCAAAGTTGCTTGATTATCACACACAAGCTTCATAGATTGCTCTTTACAAACACCTAAGTCCTTTAACAATTGATTTAGCCATATAAGTTCACATGTTGCAACTGCCATTTTGCTCGATACTTAGCTTCGGCACTTGACCTAGCAATCACAATTTGCTTCTTACTTTTCCAAGATATCATATTACCTCCAAAAAGAACACAATATCCTAAGGTAGAACGCGTATCTGAGGGAGAACCTGCCTAATCAGCATCTGTATGACCACATATCTCCATATGGCCTTTATCCTCATAGAGCAACCCTCTTCCTAGAGCTCCTTTGATATATCTAAGCACCCGAACAGCAGCATCTCAATGTGAATCACATGGGGAATCAAGGAATTGACTCATCACTGTTACAACAAAAGAAATATTTGGCCTTGTTACTATGAGATAGTTCAGCTTCCCAATCATTCTTCGATATCGTCTAGGGTCTAATAATGGCTCCCCTTGTCCTGGAAGAAGTTTGACATTGGGATCCATGGGTGTATCGATGGGCTTACACCCTGTCATGCCAACCTCTTCTAGAATATCCAAGGTATATTTCCTTGTGGAAATAGAAACACCATGTCTAGATTGTCCAACTTCTATACCCAGAAAATATCGAAGCTTGCCAAGATCCTTAGTCTAGAAGTGCTTGAACAGATATTGCTTCAACTATTCAATACCAGCGCAATTATTACCGGTAATAACAATGTCATCCACATAGACAACAAGGTAGACGCATTAATCAAGAGAATGGCACTGGTAGAAAACAAAATGATCGGCTTCACTTTTGCTCATGCCAAAGGCTTGTACAAAAGTATTGAAACGTCCAAACCAAGCGCGCAGTGATTGCTTTAGACCATATAGAGATTTACGAAGCTTACAGACTAGTCCAAACTCCCCCTGTGCAACAAAACTAGGTGGTTGCTCCATGTAGACTTCCTCCTGTAAATTTCCATGAAGAAAAGCATTCTTTATATCGTGCTAATAAAGAGGCCAGTGACGAACTGCAGCCAATGCAAGAAATAAATGAACGGAAGTAATCTTGGGCACTGGAGAAAAAGTGTCACTATAATCAAGACCATAAATCTAGGTGTAGCCTTTAGCTACCAAACGAGCTTTCAACCGATCGATAGAGCCATCAGGGCCAACCTTCACTGTAAACACCCAATGACAACCAACAATAGACTTACTAGGTGGTCGAGAAACTAGATCCCATGTGCCATTAGAATGCAGGGCAGACATGTCATCAATCATAGCTTGTCACCAACTTGGATGAGACAGTGCTTCACCTGTGGTTTTGGGAATAGAAACAGAGGACAAACTTGAAACAAAAGTGTAATATTGAGGAGAAAGAAGATCATAACTCAAGAAGGCATAAAGAGGATGAGGATTGCGAGTAGAACATGTACCTGTTCGAAGAGCATTTGGAGGACTATCTGGTGTAGGATCCAAATTAGGAGAAGCAACTGGTGAAGGTGGTGACTTATCAGGGACATCTTCCATAGTAGGCATGGCACTAGTAGACGGATGAGTGCGATGACGATAGACAATGGGAGAGCGTGGAGGACCAGCAGAGGGACTAGGACTTAATGAATTTTCGGTACTAGGTGATATGATAACAGGAGAAGGATCATAGACAGGAACAAGAAGTATAGTGTTCACCTGAGAGATATCTACAGACAAAGTGAAGAAAGGTTGTTGCTCGAAAATGGTGACATCAGCTGCAACAATATAACGACCCAGATCAGGTGAATAACAACGATACCCTTTCTGAAGACGAGAATAACCAAGGTAAGCAGGAGTATCAGGAAACAATATAGTGTGAGGAATTTTATCATGCAACACAGAGGAGGGCATGCGATTAATTAAATAACAAGCCATAAGAACAACACTCCCCCAGAAACGAAGAGGAACATTCATATGAATGAGTAAAGTTCTAGTTGTTTCAATCAAATGATGATTTTTAAGTTCAGCCATTCCGTTCTATTGTGGAGTATGAGGAGTTGTTTGATGTAAAATACCCTGTTTTGCCAAGAAATCTTGAAATTGGTTAGACAAATACTCACGTGCATTATCACTACGTAAGACATGAATGGTTTGACCAAATTGAGTTTTTATCTCAACGCAATTTTTGAAAAATGAAAAACAATTCAGTACGATTTTTCATTAAAAAGACCCAAGTACAATGCGAGTAATCATTAATAAACGTAACAAAATACTGAAAGCTAAGACTAGAACTGACATGACTTGGTCCCCAAATATTCGAATGGATAAGAGAAAAAGGAGACTCATATTTTTTTATTGAAACTACTAGAAAAGGAAGTACGAGTATGTTTCCCTTTTTGATAAGACTCACACTCTAAGGACTTCAAATTAGATAGATGTGGAACCATCTTCTGGAGTTTGGAAAGACTGGAATGTCCAAGACGACTATGAATGACAGGTGAAGAGTCCGTTAAGGTACATGCTACTAGGGAATTTGGCACAGTAAGATAGTAAAGCCCTTTAAGCTCATGACCAACTCCAATCGTCCTCCCCATATTTGGATCCTGCACAAGAACAGAGTTTTTAGTGAAGATAATAGAACAATTAAGAGATCGAATTAATTGGCTAACGAATATCAAATTAAAAAGACAACCAAGGGCATAAAGAACATAAGTTAATGGTAAGAGAGGACATGGTCGGGCTTGACCAATGCCAAGGACAGGAGCTTTGGTCCCATTGGCAAGTGTGACAGAAGGTAAGGAATTGGAAAAAGAGAGAGGTAAGAAGATTTTTATTACCACTGAGATGATCTGAAGCACACGAATCAATTACACAGGATCTAAGAGATGATTGAGAGATACAAGCAGTGGGATTACCGGTTTGTTCAACCACTATAGTAGATGTCGGTGGCCTTAGAGCGAAGGAAGACCTCACAGTTTGCTGGAGTGAGGGTCACAGTAGGAGGTGTCGAAACTGGCTCAGTCTGAGCAAAGTTAGCAAAAGCAGGTTGACCATGCTTTGCCCAACAATGTTCTTCCAGGTGTACCAGCCTATTGCAAAAGTACATCTAGGCCTGTTACCACCACGTCCTCTTCCACGACCACGACCACTAGAATTATCAGCATGAGAGACAAAAACTGAAGATTCTGATGAGATAGTAGGGGAAGCAGAAACAAGAGGTGATGCCATATCAGAAATATTCAATAATCGGCGAAAAGTCTGTGATAATGTAGGAGTGTCAAGACTTGTCAGAATCTATTGCCGGACATTCTCCAGTTCGGTTGGAAGAGAAGACAAAGCAAGAACCATAAAGAATGTTTCTTGTTGCTTCTTGTGCGCTGCCTAATCTTTAGCATAAGGCATCATTACTGAAAATTCCTACATCAAAGAACAAGCCTTACTAAGAAAAGTTTCCATCTTGGTAAACTATTGTCGCAAAGTTATCATGTCAGAAACAATGGAATAGAGGTGCTAGATATCATTGGCATAGCAATTAGAAGCTTCTTGCCACACTTCGTAACGGGTTTCAAATGGTTAGAAGAGGTCCACAATTGATGGTCAATGGAAAGGACACTAAGCAGCTGCGAGTCAATTTGTTTCCATTTAGCTGAATAATTTGGGGGGACATCCTCTGACTTAGTTGTAAGGTGTTCTGACTTGCCTTAGCCAGCAAACCAAATTTTCACAGAAGATGCCCATGACCTGTAGGTGGCAGACCCGTCAATCTCTTACTCGTGATGGATGGAACAAACAAGTTGGAGAGAGTAAACTGTTGCTTTGGATCAGATGTGACCTCAAAATTAGAAGAACTCATCGTTAGATTACAACACAAAAGACCCGAAGCATCTTAGGAAGAGACTCACAGTATGAAGAGACTACGATGTGAGAAATAAGAACAGAACAAGACCGGAAACATCAAGGGAAACCAAATGGGGTCAACGGCGGCCGGAGCTGAGGCCGGAAGTGCCCTCACAGGCTGACGGTGGCTAGCTAGGCTGACTGGTGGTTTGGACACGTGGTGGCGTGTGGGGTTTCCGATGGCGGCGTGGCTTCAGGGTTGGGCCGATCTGGAGATGCTAGACCTGATTTTGGTGGCTGTGACACCAACTGAGGGGTTGAACAGTCGCCGGAAAAGGTGTTGGTAGGATGCGCGGTAGAGATTGGGACAGCCAGTAAGACGCACAGCTAAGAAATTTTATCACTGGACAGTGATTTAGGATAGGTGAACAGAGTCGGGTTGAAACCCTCTTTGATACCAACTTAAATTTAGAGAATGACTTAGAGAAATTTATAGGAAAGTTTTCTAAATCTACTTGAGTGAATGGCACTCAGTACACATGATATTTATATGTATTAAGAGAATAAATACATCACCTATTTACAAGATAATAATAATGAATTTAAGCTATTTCTTATGACACTATCTTGGCTATTGATACATAAACCTAATTAATTCTTTTTGCTTATTTCCAACATTCTAACAGAAAACAAAGTGATTTGTTTGAATCATGCCAAACGATTGAACTGCCCAAACCATGCCCGTGAAGACTGTTTCAAGCTAACTCAGGCGACAAACTAATCTTGACTTCCCCTGAGCAGCAAAACCAAGTGTTGGCTCCATATAAACTTCCTCGACAGGCTCCCTCTGAAGAAAGACATTTTTAATATTAAGCTAGTAAAGCGACCAACAGCTGAACACCGTATGGCAGCCGTGGAGAGAAAGAGGCAAACATAAGCTTGGGTGAGGAAAGAATAAGCAAACTGACCTGGGCTTGACCAGAATGAGTGAGTAGACCTGGCTTGGAGAAGAAACGGCCAGAAAAGGTGGAGAGATGCACCATCACACACTGGCACATGGCCAGAAAGCTGTTGGAGAGAGGTGGCGAGTGTTAGTGCATGGAGAGGCCAATTGAACTGGAATTTCAATTGTGAGATCATGTTGCCAACCAGACATGGGGAAGGCAAGAACTGGAGACAGTAGCCGTGGCAGACAAGAAAAGCATGCCTCAAAAAGTGACAATCACCAGACACTAAAGTAGGGTGAAAACAAAGGGCACCAAACAAAAGTGGTGTTTGGTTTGTTTTCTGTTTTTATTTTCAATTGATATGTTTCCATTAATAATTACAAATATGCCACCTTATTTTCATTTTGTTTCCTGTTTTCAGGATTTTGTGAAAGAAATGGTGAAAACAACAAAATCTTGTTTTTACCATTTCCTTCACAAAATCTCAAAAACAATATGGCATTTTTGTAATTATCATTAAAAACATATCAACTGAAAATGAAAACAGAAAACAAACCCAACACCTCCAAAGGTGTTTCGTATTTTAGAAGCTCAACAACAGAATAGTAACGGGATTAGGTTATGGAGAGTGGTATTACTTTGATACCATGTTGAAATCATAAGGATTTTTTTAATTTTACCCAAAAAGAAAGTTTTTTAGGATTTGATGGAAAAGGGAGGGATGAGAGAAACATTATATTCCACTGATGAGATGTTCTTATAATATGATTGTGTTTTAGATACAAAATCACTAACATTTACGCTAATTATCTAGGTCAAGTACAACTAGCATAAGCCCAATAAGACTACTAAAATGACAAGAATCCTAACACATGAATAACCTTATATTCTAACAGATGCCAATTAATTTTAATGAGATTTGTGTAGCCAAATCCTAACGTGCCAAGCTAATGGTTGTTCTTGTTCAAGCCCCTTTGACTGTACCCTCTGTATGTTCTGATTTTATACTGAACATGTCGAGTCTGTTTCAGAGTAATAAATTTGCCTAAATTATTGCATATGAATCCAGCCAGCCGGCATTAATCTTCACTGCTTTTCTTTTAGTACTTTGCCACGGTGCTGTAATCAAGTGTTAAAATCTATTACAACTACGTAGGTATATAATTGTTTAACAATCCAGTGCTTGGTCAGTGGATTTTGTTACTATACATTTCTGCTGCATTGTTTAGTGTCCATACACCTGTCATTGCTCTTTACATTTTTGTCCATTTATTTGGATTTTATACCCAACATGCCATGTTTATTTTGGAGTGACATGAGCCTAAGTTATTGTGTATAAATCCAACCAGCCAGTATTAATCTTCATTGCTTTGTTTATTTTGCCACAAGCTGAAGTCAAGTGTTAAAAAATATTGTAACGTAGATATATAATACTAACAATCAGGTGCTTGGATACTAGTAGATTGTGATACATGTTACATTCTTGGCTTGGTGCATTCTTTAGTGTCCATATGCCTGTTATTGCTCTTTTCTTTTTTTCCCCTTTGCTTGCCTATTCTTAAAACTGAATTATTCTCCATAGGAGTTTCTAATGCTGAAATCCAATTTACGTTATGGCAGCATACTGGAATGCTGAGAAGGGTGAGGTCATTTTATGTGATTCTGTTGACATATCAATAGCAGTTGCCACTGAGAAGGTAATTGATGGTGTTTATACTGTCAGTACTTTTTTACAAAGCCCTCTAACCTTTTGTGTGGCTATAGGGCTTGATGACTCCAATAATAAAAAATGCCGATCACAAGACAATATCTGCTATCTCCTTAGAGGTAATTTAAAGTCATTTAATTAGGTTTCTGGTTAATGACTTTATTTGGACTTCTCATCTGTTTGTGTTAAATTTGGGCATTTAGAGTCTTTCTAAGTAAATTAAAATATTGGAAAATAAGGTCCTTGTCTTGTTTTCTTCTTGAGCAACTTTGATGGTTTATTTGTAGTTCAGGTCAAGGAACTAGCTGCAAAGGCACGTGCAAGCAAGTTGATGCCACATGAGTTCCAAGGGGGGACTTTTAGGTGAATTTACTACATATGTAGTCATGCAGCATTTCTTTAAAAGAAAATTATTATGCCAATAGCAATAATTCTGAAACTTGTACAATGCCTTAATGCAGCATTTCAAACTTAGGAATGTTTCCTGTGGACAAATTTTGTGCTATTATAAATCCCCCACAGGTTCTCTCTCTCTCTCTCACACACACACACATGCGCGCACACATACTCGAGCACAGCTGCACTTACAGCATCTAATATACTAGCTTGCAATCTATATAAATTTTACTTAATGTAGAGATGCATGTAGCCAAGTGGATTGTGAATCTACCATGTGCAGGTCCAATTCCAGTCAGTGGTGACTCACCCATAAATAGATATATAACTTTTCTTAATATTAGTAAAACTTAATAAGTTTCAAAAAAATGATTTTACATAGTTTTTGAATGTGTCACTGTTAATTACTACTGTTCTTTTACATACTCAGTTACTCCCAATATTTTATTCGTTTTGTAAAGATGAAAAACCAAATTCTATTTTTTCTAATCCACTATTTACTATAGCAATGAAGAATCAAAACTATCATGGTGAACCAAGGACGACGGTTGCCTAATATAATTTTCTTTATAAGAAAGAATAAAGGAAAGAGAACTGGAGATTTCAGGTTTACGGATATTCTTGATAGTCAATCTAGTTGCAGACCCTTCATGAAATTATTCCTATTCTTTTACTTACTCCCCTATTTTGTTTGTTTGGTAAAGACAAAGCAAAATTCTATCTCCTGTACTCTACTCTATACTTTGGCAATGTAGAATCAAACCATCAGTGAACCAAGGACCGCTAATTCCTAATATGATTGTTTATAGGAGAAAAAAAAAAGATACCCAGAAAGAGTACATTGGACTCTGGTTTACCAGAAAGCCTGGTTTGTTAGTCTGAGAATAGTTACTCAAGTTTAGACCCTTGTGAACTTTAAAATGTTCAATTGCTTTTGTTGCTTCTTGTTACTGTGGCTCTTTAATGTTTTGTATATCATATGCTGCAGGCTTGCATTCTTGCTGTAGGGAGAGGCAACAAAGTTGTGGAACCAGTAATTGGAACTGATGGTATAAATTTTTGAATGTTACTGCATGCCACTTAATGCTAAAATTTTAAGTTGTTTTGACATCGATTATTATTTGCTAGGAATTGAGAAGCCGTCAGTTGTCAATAAGTTGAACTTAACATTATCTGCTGATCATCGTGTTTTTGATGGCAAAGTTGGAGGTATGTGTAATTAGAACACTTGAGTAAGCCAATGGAAAGTAGGAAGAAGTTTGGTTGTTGTTACATAATTGTTTTCTGCTTTCTGAAGTTGCAAAGCCTATTGGGTCAAAGCAGCTAAAATAGAATCAATTGCCATATATTCAGTACAATGAACACAGGAATAGTTTTTGCATATACAATTATATGTTTGTTGACATGTGATAAGAAATGCATAGTTATGGCTTCTCTTAGCTTGTTAAATTGTTTCTTAGATTAATAGTGTGAAAATTTGAAAATGACCCAAAAGTTTGGCTCACCAAGATGTTTTTCAATTCATGGTATCACTTTTTTAACCAATTTATAACATAATTTAACCCAAAAACAGACATAATTAACCACTGATGAAGAAGTTTTCCATTTTAGTTCGTATATTGATTAATCAAGTATCAAACTAATTTAACTAATAATCTACCTGCAGTTAACCAATAATCTTCTTAAATTCTAATATTTGGTTAACTGTAGGTAGATAAGTGGCTAAATTAGTTTGATACTTGGTTGATCAGTGTACGAACTGAAATGGAACACTTCTTCACCAAGTTGCACTAAATTGTCATTTTCCCATTAATAATTGATTCTTGAAGAGAGAATTTGGGTGTGAAACATATTGACTAGCACATATGAACCATTATTGCAGCAATTCACCAAGGTACACTGTTTTAATGGGTGGCTTATGTGGTTTAACTATATTTTGCAGGTGCATTTCTCTCCGCTTTGCAATCAAACTTCAGTGATATAAGAAGACTTCTTTTATAATGTCATACAACAAATTTTCCTATTACTTGATTTGATTTCCTCATAACCAATGTGTGGATGCACCACAACCTGGATTAAACTTGCATAGCATCCCCCATTTTTGTCCTTTACAATTGTTTATCTCTTCATCTGAAACAGTTTTCGATTGTTGTGCCTTATCAGTTTTTGTAAAATAATATGTTGGGTATAGTTACCAAATATCCTGAGAAAATACCCATTAATGTACCATCTAACGTGAGGTTTCCAACAATTGAGATTCAAGCATGTTGGAAATTTTGTTCGTTAGGCAATTTGTTGCCCTTTGATGTTTAATTTGTATAAACAGCCGTACAAATGCCAACATTTTGATGAATAAAAATTCCTTTCACGTGCTGCATATCCGACTTAAGTGATGGTATGTTTTGTGACCGTTGGTACTTCTGGCTCAATGTCATCTGTTAGCCTGTTCTACTGGCTGTTTTTCCCCAGCATTTCATCCTAGTTTTTGTACCAAGATCTGGCCTAGCGGCTGGATTTAACTACTAATCTAAATCAGGATTATGGATTGAATACATTGATGAATAGGGTTATGCAACTCACTAGGTAACACCTTTCATTTAGTCCTTCAGTAGCCACTTGCAATGATGAAAATTTTGGTATTTGATTCATTTAACTTGATTAATAGCCATTAGCAGATTATAGTCACAGATTTGACCTTAGCTCGTTCTTTGACTTATAAGTAAAGAAAAGAAGGCGGCTGCTACTATACACCTTGCTTAGTTAAGATATATGGTGTACCACTCAAAATGACCTGCAATGGCAAGTCAGTTGGTTGGGTATTTTTTTTTTTAGTACAACTCTCAAACACCACTAGAATCACCCCACATGCACCACTACTACCACCATCACCACCACCAGTAGGACGGTGCGGCACAGACAATGATGCGACAGTGGGAGTGGACCCAGGTGGCGTTCGCGGTTGGCAGTTGGTGGCGGTTTGTGGAGGGTCTTGTTTGCTTGCGATGGTGGTTCATGGATGCGGGTGAGACAGGCGGATCTGCATGGTGGTTCACAGATCTGGCACTAGATTGGCGTCTCAGTGTGGGACAGTGGTCGTGGGTCGAGACAAAGGTATGCGGTGGTTGGGCGTGGAACAGGGCGGTGATTCCGGGCTTGACTCGCAGGTCGCGTGCTGACTAGAGCAGAGGATGAGATCTTGCGATGGTGGTTTAGGTGGTGGTGGCGTTGTAATTTTTCATAATCTGCTTAACAGATTTCTTGTATTTGATCTAAGTCGTTGATATTTTTTATGTTTAAATTAATTGCATGCAAGGTGTATCATAGACCTTAATTTGGAAGGTGTATATTAGACACCCCCAAAAAAGAATAGATTAACTGCCTTATTTTTTTTCAAGCTCTAGACAAATTTAATAAGTTTTTCATACAATTTTTCTTTCAGATAAAGTTCATTCCTGGCATTCATTGTAGGAGGCCCATCTCAGGCAAAAAAGGAGGCCCTCCCTAGCTGCCTGAAGTTCACCTTTATAAACATATGTCTTCCTTACCAGTGCTGGGCTTTGCCAGCTAAGAAGTTCCCATCCCAGTTTCTAACTATCAGTCCCACACCTACAACATTGCTTTCAGTAGAGAAAGCCTTATTCAGGTTCCATACCACACCATAGCATGTTTTTCTGCCTAATCAGTATTCAGTTTCATCAACAGCTCTCTAATACAAGGGAGCCAGCCAGGATTTGGTTGGGATGGCTCTACGACATAATCTCCAGAGTAATATTTTCGAATTCGCCTCCACGTTCCGGAATATGAGACTCCGGTACATTCAAGTGTTCATATACTGGCACTTGCCGAAGCATCTTATTATTTAGACAATTCAACCAAGCCTTTATAAGCGTTTTAAATCGTGAAGTTATTTTTCGGGTCACCGAACCAGAATGAGGACTATTTTGTCTTGATGTAAAAAACTAGATTCACATACTGAAAAATTAAGTGCATCTATCGAAATTTTTTTTTGTAAGTACTCGGAGTGTTAGGTGACTAGACCATTAGGTAGTACTATTTGACGTGGGAAAGTTAGCTAGATATACTGCAAAGTAAGGTGTGTCTATAAAAAAAGTTTGATATAACTATTCGAAGTGTTAGATAACTAAACCATTAAGTAGTACTATTTGGAGTGTGAAAGTTAATTATATGTATTGAAAAGTAAGGTACATCTACCGAAAAAGTTTGATGTAACTACTCGAAAGTATTAGGTAACTAAACCATTACTTAGGAGCATGCGATTCTCTTGTACCGTTTCCAATCTCTTCTCTAAAAATATGGAATCATGAGCCTCTAAATGCTTTCTTAGCCGACAAGTTTCCATTAGCAAGGAGAGAAATTTTATTGCAAAGGCTTCCAAAAACAAAATTTTTCTCTAAGTTCGATCTCAAAGCGGAAATTTGGTAGCTAGGAATGATTCTTGGAGAGAGAGATACAAAACGGCATTATATATTCCTAAATTGTAAAGTTACCTTTCGAGTCATCGAACTAGAATGGAGAGTCGTAAATATGTAATATTTTGTAGAGCTAGACATGTATTTTTATAATTTTTTGAATAGAATAGTAGAAGTAGTAGTATGAATCACATGCCTTAGAATTTAGGTAAAAGAAATTAAACAAATAAGAAACTACCTGTGATTATCAATATACAAGACAAATAAATAAATAAATTCAATTTTAGGAAATATTAATATAACATCTTTCAATTTTCATACCATTATAGTTCAAAACTGCCGTTGCCTCTTAAAACAATGAAACAACAAAGTTTCATTCCCATTGTTCAGAGGAGGCAAAACAAAATATAACAAAGGAAATGCAGCACAGCCACTCTAAATCACTCACCAAGTAGTAGAGTTGGATTGCATGACTCAATTCAGTAAAATGAGTGGGGCTACCTCTATAATATGTACCATTAGTGTGTTATTTTGTTACTACTAAATGAAACAGAAAATGCTAGGATGAAAGCTTCAGAAGGAATTTTATTTGCATCCTTGAACTGACACAAAATGTTCTAATCTTCAAGCTCAATAATCTTCACAACTGATGAGTCACTGACTTTCTGGCAAACAACAACTCGGTCATGTGGCTTTATGATGCCAAAAGCCTTGCCATGGTCTAAAGCAACCTTCAAAATTGATTCATTTGCTCCACTTTTAGACTCAGCCTGCATCCAAGTGACAAAATCACTAAGTTAACAACTCTAAAGTGCAAGATGACAAACATACACTGGCAATACTAAATAAAAGTCAGTTTTACATTTTGCAATTGCTAACCCCAAATTTGCGGAATAAAAGATGATTAAATTGTTTACTTGAGTCACAATCCTAGATCAAAATAATCCTTGAATTCCTTGTGAAAAGGGAAAGCAAATGACAGGAAAAATGGTATCATAAAACAGGGCAAACCCTATCGGTACTTCTGATTGTCTATTTACAAACTCACTCACTTTTAATTGCAATTTCCTAATGTCCCCAATTAAATATTAAATAGGAATATACAAATAGAAATATAATTTAAGTTTGGCTTTAATAAATACAAATTTAATTAAGGGAAATTTAAGAAATTACAATTAAAAGTAGTTGGTGGGAGTGTAAATAACAATTGGGTGTGATAATAGTCCTATCGCATAAAACAAATTGAACTGGGATATGATGTAGAATGAAGTTGATTTTATATTAGGTTTCAATTTGGGAATTAGGGATTTTAATGTTAATTAGGGTTAAGGGTGCAATTGTATTGGGCCTTAGAATACATTATTATTTCTAGTTGGTATGGTATTTTATTCCCCATTTTGAATTTGGATTTCGAGTCCTAAGTTAGGGTTGCTAGTAGAATTAGGTTTATTATAATATAAGGCACATTATGTTTTAAGATTTTAGACATTGAATTGAATTTGTATAATACGAATTTGAATGTTTTTATATTGTTCTTTGGTTCCCCTTCCCAATTTTACATCACTATATCAATCGACATTAAATAATTCTTACTGGATGTCGTGGATCTGCCAGCATAGGGAAAAGACCTCTCACAATAAGAGATTGCCTTGCCTGCCATAGGATCATAAAAGGAAACAGATAGCAAGAATAGTTTAGTTTCAATGTCAAATGTTATAATGCAAGTCAAGGAAAGACAAACTTTCAGTTTAATTGAAATAAGAACACACTAATGGGTAATTGAAGCAAGAAAGAAATATACATAGGCATAGAACAGCAGCATTTTTTTTAATCATTTTCACTATCAAATCAAGTATTGGCATAAGAGATGTCTCTTCACGTGTTGATGAATGCTAACAAGCAAATTTTTTTTACATGTCAATGATTCTCCATAGTTTGAAAGCATTACTAGTTTGATCAGTATCAGAAATCCAAAGGACAAAATGTTAACCCCAGGGCCAGGGATTCACAAGATTGATTTTCAGTAATTAAAAACAACTGATGAAATGACTTCTACTTTCATATGCATTTCAATTAAGAAAAGTTCAAATTGACCTTTTTTTTCAAACAAGGAAGCTAAAAAAAATGTCAAAAATAAATAAATAAATCAAATTTGACATAAAACTCACTGGAATTGATGATCTTATGGAGATTAAGAAATCTATCTAAGAAAGTTGATAGCATGTGCATAAAAGTATAAAACTATTTATAAACTATTTATCAAGAACAAAAGTTTCAATGGTAGAAGAAGTAGATACAATGGTAAAGATTTTCTTTGAATAATTTGAACTGGTCAAGTTCAAGAGCAGCCAACTCAATCTGGGTTTATTATCGAGCTCCATTACAGAATTCCAGATAATAACAACTCAATTTAGCAAAATTGTTCTGGCAACCAACAGGATTGAGCTCATTCAAGACACTTAAAAAATCTGACTCAAACGGGTGGCCTGCATCAGGACTTATCCCTAGCATATTTGTGAACTAGCCAGATTTAGTTTCAGTAGCCCAATTCAGTTTCAACAACTCAAGTAAAGCTAATGTCAATTATATACCTCAAAAGCACCGGTGAATGTCCATCGGAGTTGATTTGTCTTTAGATGAGGAATGACAACAGAAATCACAGGCATGGTTGGTCTGTACTTAGCAATCAACCTGTACAACCAGACATCAAAGTTGCAACAGAATAGAATATGACTGTCAATGACTTAAATCCAACATGAACTAAATTACTGAAAGAAACAAATCAACAAATGTGAACTCTTGCATCAATAAACCCGAACATGAGAAATTTTTTAATAAAGGGGAATCATAGAAGGAGATAAAATGAAACCTTGCAGCTCTTCCAGATGAAGTGAAGCAAATAATAACAGAGGCTCTAACCTTGATGGCAGCTCGAACCTGTATGTTTCAGCACAAAGAAATTTACTTCCCATATGTACTTCAATCAGTACATAATCCTTTGAGCAAGTGAATGGCAGAATGGTGGTGGAAAAAAAAAATCATAAAAGCAACCCAAAAAAATTTAGTGCAACCGAGAAAAGTACCGCAGAGGAAGCTATTGATTCCAAGTGGCTCATTGGCTCTCCCACATATTTGACAGCCTTCTTAAAATACAAATCTTGATTATAAACTTTCTCTGCCTGCAAAGAGCAGCTGATTAATTTCAGTTTACATTTCTCTTTTCATGGGGTGGGGCTGGAGAAGAACCCAGTAAAGGAAGGGTGTTAAAACTACAGTCTTGACTCTTCAGGGAAAACAGTAAGCATTGTATAATCAATCAATTTAAATTTAACATAATAAGAAAATCATAATAGAATTTCAAACTCAACAAACTGTTTCATAAATCATCGTCAACAAGACGTGGGAAAGGCAAAAGAATAAACAGATTGTTTCAAACTTGTTTGCACAGATTTTTGAAGATCATAGGCAAGTATATAATTATACAATTATGAATAGCCAAGACAAATAATTTTTTAAGACAAAATATGGGAGTGGGATCATTTCTATCGCTAAAGTGTATCTTAACAATTTAGTAAAACAAATTAAATCATTCTCCGGATAGCAGCAATTACCATTACAACAAGAAGAAAACAAGTTACCAAGAAGGGCTATAACCAAGGAAATTGCTAGATATAAAACCATTCATCATCCTTCACCTAATTGGGAGAGTTGGTCCTTGACAAAATAATGTACACATATGAAACCCTCTTCAAATGTTGTAAGAAGCAATTTAGGCAGCATGTTCAAAAAACAATGAAGAGTAGACTGTGGAAGTGATTTTGTGAACTGGCTATAGGATGCAGCCATAAATTATCAGATATGCACCAGCAAACTTTCTAAGAATAACAAGAAATCAATTCAAAAGCAACAGAGGTTGAGAGATGGGTTGACAATAGGAAAACTTTTAATAATTGCAAAACTGAACATTCTTTTACAAGATAACAAAAGAGAATTTTACCCAAAGATCTGATGAATGACAGGACTAATTTTTTAATTGTGAAAAATGTGACAAGAATGTTGTTTAAAGGTAAAGCACAAACCTACCTCAGCACAAATTTTTCCAACTATTGAAATGGTCTCTACAGGGTATAATCCCCGCAGGGTCTCTGCCCCAAGGAGAATTGCATCACTGCCTGATCCAAAAGAAAGAAAAAAACATATTTAGACTTGAAAGGTGCATGCCATACTTATGCATAATGTGATGAACACAATAAACTGAAAGAATATTAATTAATAACAGAAACATGCATATGTACCTAATGCCAGAATTTAGACAATTCTGTAGTGTAATCAAAATCAAAATAAATCAAACAGGATTCACCAAATATAACAAAAAGGAACTCGGGTCAGGAAAAAAATTTACCATCCAACACTGCATTGGCAACATCAGTTGCTTCAGCACGAGTAGGCCTTAGATTATCAGTCATAGTATCCACAACACGCGTGACAACAACTGGCTTTCCAGCCATGTTACACTTGTAAATAGCAGCTTTTTGGAATAAAAAGACCTGCCAAATCCATACAGATATATGCAAGATTCTAGTAAAATTGTATACTGAGAGAGTAAGGAATGCTGTAAAAGCCATATGGAATATGCACACACAAATCACCCCATGATGCTGAAAAATAAAACTGAACAAAACATATCATAACAACTATTATCCCACTGTAAGTAAATCATATATAACATTGGATTTTTCTGTCCAGAAGTAAAAGCTAACCTTCTCAGGTGGGAGATCTATCCCTAAATTTCCACGAGAGACGATGACACCATCTGCTTCTCTCAATATCTCATCAAAATGTTTCAATCCCTATGAGAATTTTATAGAAGAAAGATGCATTTAGAATCACAATTAAGCACACCCACCAAAGGATCTTGAATTTGTGCAATTGTCTGGTATAGAAGCGGAGGGTATATTGTTCAAAGGATCTTGAAGTTTCTTACCTCTATATTTTCAATCTTTGCAAAAACCTGTGTCTGCTTGAGGTCACCTAATTTAGAGAGAAACTCACGGGCCTGCAAAATGAAAAATGCATGCATTTGTATTTTTTTTTTCTATTACTGCTGAGGAAAACTAAAATAGAAAATGATTCACCTTACCAAAAGTGTTATAAAAACTAAGCAAATTTAGAAGTTGGAAGTTAAATCAGGAAGCATGAAAACCATTAATATGGGAGAAAAGGGAAAGACATAATAAAATAAATAAATTAGAGATACAAAACCTAGCAGGAATAGCCCTTACATGGCGAACATCTTCAGCGTGCCGAGTGTATAATGCAAGGAAGTCTATATTGTTTCGAACACCCCATGTTCTTATTACCTGAGTTAGTGAGTGACATGTCAGGAGGAACATTTAGGTTCACAAAACAACAAGAAAATAACAAAAACGTATTTTCCATTCATGAGAATAAAAGGGGCAACACAAATCAGTTCTACTTTTGTGATTGGTGCAGATAAAAGAATTTACCACCTGTTGTGTATACAGTGTACACTTACATTTAATCTTTTGGATTGCCAAAAAAAATAATATATTTTCCATATTGACAGGCTAAAGATATTTTCCATTCTACAACAAAAATTTAAGTTTCAAGCTTTGATTAAATCAAGCTATTATTTCAACAACAAAATATAATTCAATTATCCCCATGAATATAGATAAAAATTGAAACATTCGTTCTCAAGCAACTAAAATATATTGGAAATTCGATCACATTATGTCAATCTCATTATTTTATGCACACAAAGTTCTTGTACTTACCTCCTTATCCTTATCAGTAAGAGTAGGAAGATCAATGCGAATCTGAGAGACATGTAAAGTATACAATGACCCAGAAAGTGTAGCAGAGTTTTTTATGAGACAAGTAACATCATCACCATCCACCTCACTGACCTGCATTGTGAAACCAAAACTACTTGAGTGACAGTAATAAAACAGAAGAATTCTGACTTTGAGTATCAGCAGTATTCTACTTTCTGCATTCTGTGTCATACAATGCTTCCTAGAAAGCTAACTGCAAATAGGTAGCATCCATGTGGCAACTCTACTATTTGATGCAGCACAAACTTCGTATTTTACATCATTAATATAAGCTAATAGAATAAGAAATAAAGAGATAAGAATGACAAAAGAGGTTGAGCAGGAAAAGAGGGAAATGGAAACAAATGCAAGGCAATGGTTACTAGAAATGTTAGATCATGCAAAACTGGAATCCAAATAATTCAATGTCCTCTATATGCAATTTCTAAGTAATGTTGGTTCTTTCAAGGATCAAATGCCAAAAGCTAATAAGAATGAAAAACCATGATAACAAAAATCCTAAAATAATATGAAATCCTAGTAATAATAGTTCCCATTTTATGCCACTTGATATTGAAGTTGAAAAGAACTTGACTTTGTAAATGTCCATAATCCATATACCTAGGATAATAACAAATCTTGTTTCCATGATTACCATAGGTTATCATTTTTTTTTAATTACTTTCAGTAATATTATTACATTTTGGTATTGCAGTCAGGTGGATTGGTAGTATTATTATTATTTTATTATCTTTTTAATGAACTACTATCTTCAAACATATGTTCTATGTGAATGAGAAAAAAATAGACATTTATACAAAATTTATATCTATGTATAAATAAATAAGAAGATTCTATGATGAGTCCATCAAATATTAGAATGAAAATTTTCGATTTCTAGGATCCAAAGAATAATTTGAAGAAATTCAGTTTACTTTTAAAATGTTTATGGACGTTTTGAGTAGAAAGACTAATGGAAAATATATTAAATAGAAAAGTTTTGGATAATTTTTCTCATTTGTTTTGTGGCTTTAAAGAGCATAATGAGTGGATCTAGATCATTCTTAAATTTTGTGCCTAAGCAAAAGTTGGATCATTGAAATGAACCATATAATCAATTCACGAAAAGTATGGACTGCATAGTATACTTGAAAAGATAAGGAAAACTCATTTCAATAAACATCTCTGACCATCAATCTTTTATAAATAGTATAGATGAATAGCTAGCATATAACTGAAATACATACTCTAATGAGGTCAAAAGAAAGACATTCCAACAATATACACAACTGAATACGATAATCACTTAATCAGAATAAACTATTCGCACAAGCATTGAAGATTGAACTAGACAATTCAAGATTGCATTACCTCCAGCCATACAGAAGTTGTTTCACTTCCTGTAAACAGGTATTTACCAATAAAAATAGTATCACCCTTCTTCACAGCCTGCATAATTATGGACAACTTAGTTAAGGTGATACCACATTGTACACATAATGAAAGTACAATATGAGAAATATATAAACTAAAGACGTAGTCCCACATACTTGCATAACAAACCTGTAGAGCCACTTAGAACCAAAGGCAGAAATACAATTAAAAGTTAGACAGAATTAATATGGGAGTGTTCTAGTCATAGATTTTACTTATTCTCCTTTTAGTGCATACACAAAGATTGATGATAAGTGATAACAGCTGGTACTAATACAACCAATAAACTGAAATTTTAAACAATATGAAACAAGGAGCTTCTGTGTATCAGATGCTGCTATGGGGCATATTTCCTTGCCAGTTCAGTGCAGAGTGATTTATAAAATTAATGTAGAACAAAGGCATCATTGGTCAAAAAATTCAAGAACTTGAGCAGTTGAGCCATTCAAAGGGCCATGATGGAAATACAGAATTATCAAAAATTCCATTCAAAATCCTTATCAATTATGGAGTGGTATTAAATTTGGACTCAAACTAAAAATATAAAAAACTAAAAGAATATATATATATATATATATATCAGGGTCTATCCAGAAATTGATGGTACCAAACCAATCATTCCACAGACCACATTTAAGAATCACAGAACAACTTATACAGTATAATCTGGATGAAACACAAAGAAGCAACAAGAAAACTGATAAAAACAATTTCAAAAGTGCAAGAGTTTCACTAGCATGTGGTGACTATGCACATAAATAGGCAGAACTCAACAGACTTATTCAACAGAAATATATTGCAAACACCAATAAATATGAAATGCATGTAAAAGGTACACTGACCTTTGATAGCCCATTAAAATTAACTGGTAAGAGATTTGAAGTAGCTTCTTTGTTTTGATCCGGAGTTAAGACAACTAATGTGTCTGCTTGAAGGGAAATTGGGCGATCAGTTTTGTTCACAACTTGTAATTCTGGACCCACAGTATCTAGCATAATCTGGAATTGGACCAAAATGAATATATATTTTTACATTAATTACCCTTCAGAAAGTATTTGCACATACAGAAAATGCAATTAAGGATAGAAGCTAATGTATTAAAATCATAATTACTTAATGATATGTCACAAGTCATCATATGCATGTATGCACGAATAAATAAATAAATAAACAGTAAACATATGACAAATTTACCGCGCAGAGTTTCTTGGTGCTTTTGATAGCAGCCCTTAAATTTTCCAATGTCTCTTGGTGGTATTCTGGATCACCCCATGAGAAATCAAACCTTGCCACTAGCACATAGTAAGAAAAGAAGAATAAGATGACAAAACAGATAACTAAGAAGCTGACTATAGCCATAAAAGGGCCACTCCAAACTATAAAGGAAGAACAAAAAGACACAAATTATTCAAATCATTCATGATATGTATTTTCCCCAAAACTGAAAAAACTGTGACAAGCCAGAAGGAAATAAGTTATTTGTGTTTCTTTCCCCTCAAAGTTACTTTTTTGGGGAACTACTAGGCCTTCCAACGCGGTCTAAAACACAGTTGATTCTAATTGACTGAGCTATTCTAATTTTCTGACAATATATCAATAAGAGAAACAAAATAACCAAAAATCCCCCATTTTACTGTTCTTTACTAAAAGAGGAGAAACAGTAAGGTCAATGTTACAAAAAAAATCTACAATCAATTTTTAAGCGAAGACCACAAACAATCAAAGGTTGCAACGGGAGAATACCAGACATTCCTGCATCAAGGCAACGGGAAATTGTATCAATTGATCTTGACTTTGGACCAAGTGTGCCAACAATTTTTGTCATAGCTGGAAAGAAAGTCTGCAGAATGCATTTCAAACACTTAAATCAAAATCTAAATTGACATACACTGAAAATCTTCATTGAATAAGGACCAGAAATTCTCTAGGAAATGCATATAACTAAACCTTTTTTATATATCTCAATATTCTCTGCTTTATTTCCATAGCACAAGGACTAACATTTTCTTTACTTCTACTTCTACCAAAACGAATGTGAAAAACAATGAAAAAAAAACCCATTTTGTTGAGATTTTTCAAAATTCTCTCCCCAAAGCTTAAAGAACCAGCACCTTATGGTTGTCATAGAAACAAGTACAAATAATTTTTCAAAACACAACGTTGCTTGAACTCCAAATCACATTGATTAGCAAATTCTAACTCAACCCAGATTTGCTACGACACCAATAACACCACTTGTCAGGGTAAAAGTGTCTTTCTCTTTCATTTCATCTATGACAGTCACTTTACATCTTGATCTACCAAATTCCTTACCAATCAAAAGCAGCAGCATCAATACTGACACATTAACTATAAACAACAATTCAACAATTGGGTTACCAACAGTTGATTTCTTTGTCATAATCACAGTGCTTAAAAGAAGACAACATTAGCAGAACGAACTCAACCCAGATTAGCTAGAATACCAATAACACCATTTGTCAGAGTAAAAGTGACTTTCATTTCATCAATCAGAGTCATTTTTCAACTTGATCTGCCAAATTCCTTATCATTTAGCAATCAAAAGCAGCATCTCCAACACCACACATTCACTCTAAATAACAATACCAGAAAAGGGTCACTAAAAGTTGATTGCTTTCTCATAATCACAGTGCTTACAAGAAGACAAAATTAGCAGAACCAACAGAACACATCACTTCAAAAGAAACAAATATAAATAAAATAAAATAGAATAAGAGAAATAAATGCTGACAGGCTTTGATGGCTCTAGGATGGAAGCCATCCTAATGGGTTCCTCAAGAAGCAAAGGGCTTGACTGCATGTTCTATCAACAACACCAAACCACTGATGACTGAACCGATCAAAGGAGAAAGGTAGAAAGCAAAGAGGGAGAAGAAGGACAATCAATGTATGAAGGTGTGGTACGGACAAGTCGAATGGAATGGAAGGTAATGACTAATGAATATAAATAGACAGTGTGCCGTGTTTCAAAGTGAATGATTATAGCGCCAGTGACAACGTGTTAGAGAAACCAAAATGGTGCCTATCACAGTGCACCACGAATCTAGTGGAATTAAATATTAAATATTAAATGTTTGACAAACAAGAATTCGTGAAATTGCGACGAGGAACAAGGAATAACGCTAGTACATAGATATAACCCAAAAAATTAGTTTATTAAGTGAAAAAAATTTGTGATTTAAGTATTATATTAAATTTCATTATTTACTTAATATAAAATTCATACCAGCATTATTCGCAAATAAGTGAAAGTGGAGTGCAACGTTTCCAAATCCACGGTTTTCATTTTTTTTTTAATTTTAAAAACAAAAGAAAAAACCATTTTCATCCAAGCCACATAATTGTTATTTCATTTATACCAAATATTTTCATGTTAAATAATACTATTTATACATATTTATATATTTATATATTTTTTATTTATTTATATAATTTTTTATTATAATTGATCTTATATTATTTTTTTCGTATTTATATTATAATTCTGGCTCATATCCTTAAGCGTAACTAATGTTAAATTATATTATTATATTATGAAACAAAGGAGTATTAAAAGGGTCTTGTATAGTATCTATGGGTCACTGCCAATTTATGTTCATATATGTCTATTAGTGGTGGCGACACTACGCCCCTGGTTTTTGGTGGGGCCATAGACTCAAACACGATATTTGACTGCACTAAAACAACGGCTGCCCCAAAAAAGTACTAAAAACAACTAGCGAATTAGTTACCTAATGGATACCGATCCTTTTCAGCGTATTCTGGAAGTGCAAATAATGTTTAGTTCAGTGTTTAGAATTACTTAAAATTAGAAATTATTTGACTTAGATTAATTTAATTAGATTTAAATATTAAATTTTATATTTAAAACTTATTAAAATAGAAATTAATTTAAGTTAATTATGTTATTTTTTTATCTTTGTGAGAAGTAATTAGAGATAAATATTAAAAGTAAAATAGTTTACTCACTTTAAATCAAATCAAATCTTAATAAATTTTATCAAATTTAATAAAATTTCTAAAATAAAAAAAATAAAATCTATAAAATTTTAAAAATCAAATTATTTCTTAATTTTTAACATTTTAAACATAAAATTTAATTAAATTTAGTTTATAAACTAAATTATTTCCTATTATTTTATATTCCAGACACGTTCTAAAGTAACTTTTTAATGATAAAGTATTTACCAAAAATACGACTGAGTGAATTACAGCCGATAGATCTCAACTGCACCGTCTACACTTCTTTTCTGAATTTTATGTGATCCGGCTCCGTTAGCTAAGACCTTCCCAGGAAAAAATTAAAACAAAATAAAAGAGTTAGCTAATACCTGCTAGTCTTCAACAAGGAAAAAAAGGTCGAGGTTGTTAAGGTTTTTCATTTTTTTAAAGTTCTATACTACTTTCACTTTCACCATGTATTTTATTTTGTCTTCAAGTAAGTTTTTAATAAAAAAAATAGTATATTATTATTTTCATATAAATAATTTTAATTTGAGATAACAAAATTTCTTCTGAGTAAGAAAGTGTGATATCAGTGCTTTTGATGATTTATTACATTCATCAATTCTTAATTTTCAATAAATATTTAAATTTATTTTATAGTAATACGTAATATTTAATAACTAATTAATATTTTATTAACTTGAAAATAATACAAATACTCGAGTAATTTTTTAATTAATTAACTTAATATTTTTTCATTTTTATTAAAATAATACATTTTGAAATTATTTTTAACATGAATTTTCATTGTGTTAAATTTTGATATATTTTCATTATAAACTTGTAATACGTAAACTCATGTAATGCATACATTATTAAACGATAAACTATATTAGAATATTTTATTATATTAAGATAAATTATGTTTTTTAAATATACATTAAAATATTAAATAGCAAATCATCTTAACTCTAAAAAAATCTTTGATAAGGAAAAAAAATTAAAAATAAACATAGAAAAGACAATAATTGTTAAATGTTGTTAGATATATAACTAGAACAAGATAATTACATAGTGATATATGATTGTGGAATGCAAAATGGATATAATCATACGTGTACAAATACAAAAAGTCAATTACAATATTAAGATAATCACTAGTTATATTGTTGATCAAAAGAAAAAAAAAATCTTTAGTTATACTGTTATACCAACGTGGATGGTGTTTGGTAAGTGAAGAGGTTTGTCGTTAAGGTTGATTTTCACCCTCATTAATGAATAATGATGCTCAGCTCCTCACATTTCCATCCGTCGTATCTAAATAAGTTTCAACAGGTTGGAAAAGATTTTGTTATCTACATAAAATGGATATAATCATCCGTCGTATCTAGGGTGTTCCGTGTTCATGCTAAATTAAATTCATCTAAACCAAAAAAAAATTAAGGATTATGCCGTTATACGCTCGAGCACTTCACCATCTGTATGTCAAAATATTGTCTTCGAGACCCGTGCAGCATTATAAGTTTATAAAAAAAAACGAAAGTAAACTAGATATTTTGTAACAATCCTATTTTTTGTTTAATTAAAATATGTTTAATTTTATTCAATTCACTCATAAAATTATTTTATATATCATAAAAATATTATAATCACATACAAATTAATTTAACATTTTTTACATTAATATATAATATAAACACGATATATATATTCTAGTATACATAAAACATTTCTCATTATAACACCTCACAAAAATCAAATAAATTCGATTAATTCTTTTTCTTGTGGAAAACAAATTATTCATTAACAATTATGAAAGTCGTTAAAAAAATCAGAGATGGGAGGCGGCGAATGAAGGAAAATATTCATCGGATCTATTAATCTCAATAATTTATGACATATCAATTTCATATAAAAGATTTTAGGGTTACCTGACATCGATGAAGAAGACATTGTAGAATAATCCTGAAAAGTAAAACACGATGAGGGAGAGATATTATTCTTATCCCACAATAGTCGCTCACGCGTCAGTATCAATGGGGCAACTATACGCACTAGTGTGTTTAGAAATAGGGATCTCTCCCTGTATATATAAAATAGTTAAAATGGGTTAAACCTACCCACTATGGCAAACCCAAATACAGGACCCATAAACAAAACTCACATATATGAGTAGTGCTTTAACAACAATAGGCTCATTAACAATACTGATCACAATTTGAGCTAAACAAAATGCTCTAACAATTTTGACATTCAATTAATCTGGGTTCTATATAATATGATTTATGTTTGTCCATAAATAAAATTCTAACATTCTCCCACTTGGACAACATAAGTCACATTATATCACTTTAATAAGAAAACAATTCTCCAGATTAACCAAACAATATGTTGCCACAACATGATGTCAAAATCGAGTTAGCACTCTCAACAAATAGTCCAAAATGAGACTACAAGTATCCCAACAATACAGAAAATCATACTCGAAGGAATACTGATATCATACATGTAACATACTCATATCTCGGTGACCCATCAAAATGTGGTAAATGGGTAATGGGAAAGCACATCCAAAATTTGCATGCCAATATGTGATCAAAGTGCATTTCCCAACAAAATGGCCCTAAGCATCCGCCCAAGATGCTTTCTGAGATTTAACATCTCAGCACAACAACAAAATGAGACTGGGTCTAAAATGTCTCCACAATATGTCATATCATAAATAAACAAAACTGCGCAGATCAATAATAATAACAATATTATATGACAACGATAATAATAATATAATTGTCTCGAGACATAATAAAATGAGGTCATAACAAAATTACAAAATTAAACTCTCACTAACCCAAAACATCAAAAGACCTCACTATACCCATACGGGTCACATAATCAATAAAAACTTTAACAGCTAAACCTTTAGTTAGGGGGTCTGCAACCATAAGTTCTGTAGGGATATGCTCAACACGAGTCTGAAACTCCTGAATCTTCTCTCTAACAAACATGAATTTTGTATCAAAATGCTTTGAACGCTTTGAGTTTTTATTAATTTGAGAGAAGCACACTACGGAAGAATTATCACAATAAATAGTAAGAGGCCTGGAAATACTCTCCACAATAAGAAATTCAGTAATCAAATTTTTTAACCATATCGCTTAACACGTAGCCTCATAACAAGCTATATATTCTGCCTCCATAGTAGAAGTAGCTGTAAGTGTCTATTTAACACTCTTCCAAGAAACAGCTCCTCCTGCTAACATAAAGATATACACTGATGTGGACTTGTAGTCATCTGGACAACCACCATAATCAAAATCAGTATAGCCTATCACCTCAAGGCGGTCAGACCTCCTATAGGTGAGCATACAGTCTTTGGTACCTTGTAGATACCTCATAACTCGTTTTGCAGCCTGCCAATGAGCCACACCAAGTTTGTTCAAGTATCTCCCAAGTACACTAACAACAAAAGCAATATCAGGACGTGTACAAACTTGAGCATACATAAGACTGCCAACAGCGGAAGCATATGAGACTTTCTCTATTTCAGCAACATCTTTATCACTTTGAGGACACTGAGTATTAGAAAGTCTTTCACCCTTTTGAATAGGCGCAGTACAAGGATTACAAGATTTCATATCAAATCTATTCAGAATCCTTTTAATATAAGCTTTCTGAGACAAGTCAAGAATACCACGAGATCTGTCACGGTGAATCTCAATACCTAACACAAAAGAGGCATCACCAAGATCTTTCATATCAAAATGTGCTATCAACATCTGTTTTGTCTCATTCAGAAAAACATAATCATTACTCGCCAACAATACATCATCAACATATAAAACAAGAATGATGAATCTGCTCCCACTAAACTTTAGATAAATGCATTGGTCAACAGTATTCTCTTTAAAACCAAGAGAACTAACAATATAATCAAATTTCAAATACCATTTGCCTGAAAGCCTGTTTCAATCCATAAATGGATCGTCTCAATTTGCATACCATATGATCTTTACCATTTTCAACAAAACCATCAGATTGATTCATATACACATCCTCATACAAATCACCATTTAGGAAGGCGATCTTAACATCCATTTGATGAAGCTCCAAATCAAAATGAGCAACCAATGTCATCACAACACGAAAAGAGTCTTTAATGGAGACCGATAAGAAAGTCTCCTTATAATCAATGTCTTCCCTCTGGTTATATCCCTTAGCAACAAGTCTGACCTTATACCTCTCAATTTCACCTTTAGCATCACGTTTAGTCTTAAAGACCCAATTACAACCAACAGTTTTACAACCAGTAGGCAATTCTACTAATTCCCAAACATTATTCTTTCTCATAGAAGCCAATTCATCCTCCATAGCCACTAGCCATTGTGCACTATCAGGACTAACCATGGCCTCTTGAAAAGAAATAGGATCAGAATCCTCAACTGAATTAAACTCATGCTCCTGCAGGTACACAACATAGTCCCTGAATCTAGTAGACTCAGTGGATATAGGAACCCGCTCAGATCTTCTCAGTGGAGTCACAACAACATCTGGAATCTGTACATTATTTTCAACTTGTTGAGGGATATCGACAACATCAACAGGATCAACAACATTATCATTATAGATCAGAAGAGATGACATTATCCCTGGAAAGAGATTAACAGGAATAGGAACAACAACATGCTCCTCACTAAAATCAACAATACGCGGCTCCTGAGTTCCACCATGTCCTAAGTCCCCTTCAAAATAGATAGCCCGATCGGATTCAATAACTCTAGTAGTATGAGAAGGACAATAGAACCTAGAACCCCTTGAGCCAATACAATAGCCAATGAAGAAACCATTGATGGTTTTGGGATCAAGTTTCTTTAAATGTGGGTTATAAGGTCTCACCTCTGCTCTACATCCCCAAACACGGAAATGCCTCAAGGTAGGTCATTTGCCTATCATAAGCTCATATGGAGTCTTCAACACAGATTTACTTGGCACATGATTCAATATATAAGCAGCAGTCTTCAAGGCATCTCCCCACAAGAATTCTGGAAGAGTAGAATGACTAAGTATACACCTCACCATATCCATCAAAGTACGATTTCGTCTCTCTGCAACTCCGTTTTGTTGTGGAGTGCCTGGCATGGTGTACTGTGCCTCAATACCACAGTCCTATAAGAACCTAGCAAAAGGTCCAGAATTTCTACCAGTTTCATCATACCTACCATAGTATTCACCACCTCTATCAGACCTCACACATTTGATCTGCTTACTAAATTTCAATTCAACAACGACTTTGAATGCTTTAAAGGCATCCAAAGAATTAGATTTCTCACGTAGCAAATCAATCCACCGGTATCTAGAGAAGTCATCAATAAACATGATAAAGTACTAAAACCACCCATAGCAATAGGAGTAATAGGCCCACAAATATCTGTATGAATCAATTGTAGTATTCTTTCGCTCCTGGTAACCCCACTCTTCCTGGCTCCAGCTGTGAGTTTCCCTCTTATACAATCAACACAGGTATCAAAATTAGAGAAGTCCAGGTCATGAAGGATATTCTCCTTGATCAACCTCTCCATTCTCTCCCTAGAGATGTGTCCTAAACATTTGTGCCACAACATAAAAGATTTTTCAGCAACTTTACCACGCTTGTTTCCAACAACATTATTGATATCTGAATCTCGTTGATCACCAAAAAGAGAATCAACATTCAACATGTATAAACCATTGGACAATACTCCAGAACCAACAAGAACACAATCATAATATAAAGAAACTTTTGCATTACTAAAATGGAAAGAGTAGCCACAACTATCCAAAATAGAAACTGAAATCAAATTCCTCCTCATAGAAGGTACATAAACTGTATCTTTCAAAACTAAATCATGTCCAGTATACAACTTTAATGAAACCACTCCTATATGTTCTACTTTGACTTTGGCACCATTTCCTATTGTGATCATCAACTCCCCTTCACTTGGTTTCCTCCTACTTCTGAATTCCTGCAATGAATTTGTAACATGAATAGTTGCACCAGTATCTAGCCACCAGATATTTAAAGGAACATTAACTAGATTCGATTCAAAACATACTAGAGCCAAGGGGTTACCTTTCTTTTTCTTAAGCCAGCTCTTAAACTTTAAACAATCAGACTGCTTATGTCCATATATATCACAGAACTTACAATTTCCATTAAAACGATATCTGGGTTTAACACCAGAAGTCTCACCAGGACCAGAAGATGACTTAGAAGAATATCCAGGCTTATCATTCCACTTTTTCTTAAACTGAGGCTTACTATTCTTCCCTTTAGCAAATTGCTTCTTCTTTTCACCATTCTTGTGAGAAGTAAACTGCACACTGTGAGCCTTGCCCTTCTTCATGGTATGCTCATCTTGAGTAAGAACAGATATAAGTTCATCAACAGTCCACTCCTCCTTTTGAGCATTGTAAGTGGTTCTCAAGACATCAAAACTAGCCGGAAGAGACTCAAACACCTGCCAGACCAGGAAATCCTCTCCCAACTCCACTTTCATGGACCTCAACTTGTTGTACCAGTTCACAAGCTTTAAAACATGTTCACGAACACCACTCACACCATTATATGTAGTCTTTGTCAACAAAGAGAAGTAATAGGCCTTTTCAGTTTTATCAAACTTCTTGAATTTCTCACCAACAGACTTGAGGAACTCTTTAGCATTATTTGTTTCAGGAATGCTCTCTTTAATAGTTTTTTCCGTGCTATACTTCATGGTCATCAAACAAACTTTATTAGATTGAACCCACCTTTCATGTTTCTTTTTTTCTGTAGCAGAAGATGCATTTATGGGTCTCTGAGGTTCATCCTCAGTGAGAGCAGCATCAACATTAGAGACAGCCAGGAACAATTTCACAGAATCCACCCAGTCCTCAAAATTAGTCCCATTCAATTTCGTTATAGCACTCATTTGCATCGATGAAACTGAAAGAACAATATATTAAAAGGAGATTTTGTTAAGCATATCAACATGTACAACATTTGAGCAAAACCATAATTGAGTTTTCTCCATGCGATTGCAATCCCGCCGAAGGGTCCCGAATTACAATACATGAGTAAACTCCCACAGATATCAAAATTATGTCCCTAAAGCTAGTACCGAAAGGATACTGAGAACTCTAAGGTCAGAACCTTAATGTCTTTAACAAATCATTAGGAATCACATTAATAAAGGCAAACCGATAGGGTAAGCGCATTACCAATATAATCTCCAAAGCCACAACATAACAATATTTTATCAACAAAATAACACCTTATAATAATTGGTCCCGCGAAGGCGAGCTCACAATTATGAAAAGTGCCTAAAATAACATCACTCAACAAATCATTAGGAATCACATTAATAAAGGCAAACCGATAGGGTAAGCGCATTATTAATATAAATCCCAATGCAACATTATTAATAAAATATTAATAATATTAACACCTCAACATAATTGGTCCAGCGAAGGTGAGATTACATTAATACAATAATACTTTAAACAGTAATTCTCAGAATTAATCGCATAAATAACAACAAGACATATAATTTTCAAAACATTATATATCAATTTATGCACAAAATAGCACCAAAAAATATTTGAGTGACCAAACAACATCAATTCTGAGAGTGTGCAATATATATCATGCCCAACAATATCACAATAATACACAAAAATTTTCAGAAGCAAAAGAGGACAGCACCATATATTTTTAATAATTTTAATCTCTGAAAATTTTAAAATAGATATTAAATGGGTATTAAAAAATAAATAAATAATACCAAAAAAATAGAGGGTGCGTGGAGCACAACCCAAAAAACAGAAGCTGAAAAGCACTTTTCAGGAGGCCGCACGCGCCTCCACGCGCCACCAACGCGAGTGGGCGTCATCTGGGAGCAGGTCTTCCTCTTCGCCCGTTTCGCTGTAACAGGTCGCGTGACCCGGTTCATCCAGGAACAGGTCGCGCTGATTTTCTCCCTCGATTCTCCACCAAAATTCAATTTCTTTGTGTCTAATTGTTCAGAAAAACGGGATCTTTAATATCCCTAAGTTAATTTCCAAAAAAAAAAACAAAAAATGATGGATTTTCTCAACCAAACGACGAACACACGCAATACACACCGTGAATGGTTTTCTCAGAAATTCGATGCTCTTTCTCAACCAAAACTCACGATCCAAACTTTTTTAGACTCAGAAAACAGGGATCTTGAATAGCCCTAAATCAATTTGTTGAAAAAACTCCAAAAGGAAAACGAATCATATAAGAATTGCAACTTTAGGGTTCAATGGATTTGTATAAAATTATTTGTAAATTCACAATATCAAAATATAATAAATATGTTTCTGAATTCAGAACAACCCAATGTATAAAAGCCCTAACTTTATTCTTTGAAATCGATTATAAAATAAAATTAATTAAACATTAAATATGTTAAGATTTCGGGATTAAAATAAGATATTGATAGTCATAATCAGGATTAAAACATTATCTCTGATACCAATTGAAGGAAAATATTCATCGGATCTATTAATCCCAATAATTTATGACATATCAATTTCATATAAAAGATTTTAAGGTTACCTGGCATCGATGAAGAAGACATTGTCGAACAATCCTGAAAAGTAAAACACGATGAGGGAGAGATACTATTCCTATCCCACAATAGTCGCTCACGCGTCAGTATCAATGGGGCAACTGTAAGCACTAGTGTGTTTAGGAATAGGGGTCTCTCCCTGTATATATAAAATAGTTAAAATGGATTAAACCTACCCACTATGGCAAACCCAAATACAGCACCCATAAACAAAACCCACATACATGAGCAGTGCTTTAACAACAATAGATTCATTAACAATACTAATCACAATTTGGGCTAAACAAAATGCTCTAATAATTTTGACATCCAATTAATCTGGGTTCTATATAATATGATTTATGTTTGTCTATAAATAAAATTCTAACAGCGAATTCTAATTCCAACTCTTTTAAAATTGGATTATAATGTTTATCTTCTAGCTCTAATTATTTCCACAACCAGGGCACGAAGCTAAACTCAGAGGTGGATGAACTACAAAGGAAGTTTTGGATCATGCATTCAAGCTCCTACTCTATTAAAATTTTGGGTATTGTGTGACACTTAAGGTGGATATGGATGTGTTAGAGGCATTGGATATGAATGATGGTTAGAGGATAATTGATCATGTGTAAGGCTCAAGGCACCCAAGAGGATGAACCATATGACAATGATCCTAACTCATACGAGTTATGTGACGACTCAACTTGTCTCCTATTTGCAACAAGTCCTTGTTGTTTCTATCATAATTGTTAGCCTTGGAATATCTACTAATATACGGTTTTTTCTACAAGTTTGGAGATATATAGGTGAGTCTGCATTTAATATGCAGATAATATTTCCTCAATAGACTCATACAGTTTCTCAAAGTTAAAATCAGTGATCCTGATGATGTATCTTCTTACGGCGAGACTTCCTTTTAGTAAACATTGCCTGGGACGGCAAGACACGATGGTTAAAATCTAATACAAACAAGCCTTGAATTGTTGGAAAACAAAGTAGAGATAACAGAAATCAAAGAATTAAGAATTTTTTTTATAAGGGAAGGCAAGATTTTATCTCAAGTACTTACATTCAAGGGTGTTCAATGGGTGTAAGTTGGGTAGGTTTCACTATATTTTTGAATCTGACCCACTCATCAAACTAGTAGGTTGGGTTTGATTAAACCTGTGAGTCCAACATATGCTAAAAAATTTTTTCTCTTACTAAAATAATTGTTAAAATATAAAATCAAAATTTATTACATATAACACATCTTAATTAAAGAGTGTATATGTCCTAAATAAACTAAAAAATCGCATAGCTAGTCTTACATAAATATAATAAGTCTTAAACAAGATAAATAGACATAACAAGTCTTTAAATTAACATAAGTTTGAAATAAACTAAAATAAACTAACAAATCTCAAAAGTCATAAACTCATATTTGACCCCCTCCCCTTTTCTCGCTCCGATTGCCAGCGGTCCTTGCCTTGGCCAAATTCAACCCAAAACCCAGACCACCACCCACTGCTTACCGCCTTTGTTGTAAATCTGGGTTGATTCTGCTGTGAGTCACAATGGTGAGCTCGTTCAGTGATGGGTGTCATATGTCACGGGTTGGTGTAGGAGTTGAGACTAGTGGGTCACGGGTGGGTGTCAGTCGCGACTTGTGAACTCCTGTAGATGTGCGTTATGGGCGTCACGAGTTGGTTCAGGTCACCTCATGAGCAAGACCGGCGGCTGGTGAGGAGATGAGAAGGAGATGAGGCAGTGGGAGTGGGGTAGAGTGATGGTAATACGGTGATTCTGACATATGAAGAGGTTAGAGTGGAAGATATTGAAGGGTAGGGTAGGAATAATTTTTCTATCAGGTCTTATCCTTTGATGAGGGTGATGATAGAGTTATCTTGTTATAATAAGATAAAAATAGTTAATGGGATTTGACTATCCTATCATGTGTCATCACAAAACACATGCTAAGATCTGATAATATATTATTATACTATCAGGTCATTCTTATCAAGTGCTCCAAACGCAACTTAAAATTTTATTGAATGGAAAAGAAGTGAGTATAATAACCCAATATATGGCTTATATTATAAACTAAAAAATATAACCAACTAGTAATTATAATTGATGAGTCAACATTAATGGAATGAAATGGAATAGGTGGGGATGGAGCGGAAAGGAAAGGAATGGAATGGAATATAGTTTTCATTCTCTTTGTTTGTAAATTTCATTAACAGAACGGAACAGAATTTCATTACTCATGTGTTCACTCCATTCCACCTCAATTTTGGGGGAAATAAAAGTAAGGCATTTGAGGGGAATAGGGGGAAATGATTCTCCATATGTTCTATTTCATTCTCGTGTATTTTAAAACTCCCAAATAAGGAAAGTTATTTTCGTTCCCCTCATTTCATTTATGTTTCTCTCATTACCTGTCATCCAAATATAGTGTAACTCAGTCAATCTTCTAATTAACCTAACTATAGTAACAATTCTGGTAATAATACAAATAATCAATTGTCACACAAAAATACCACCTCACTATATAAAATAACTAACTGAAATAGTCTTCATTAATGGCAAAATAATAAATTAGTAATTAGTAATAACACAATAGCCAAAACAATTTTCACTATGGCTCGCGGGTTAGCACTGCCCCTCACATATATGATTGGAAATTGTATTTACTAGGGGTGTAAGTGGGTGGTTTGGTTCGATTCCTGAGGAAAAATAAATCTGAACCAATCAAAATTAATTAATTTGGTTTGGTTTGGTTTTTGTGTTTTTTGATAGTCAAATTCAAACCAAACCGAACCGAACAACTACGGATTGGTTTGGTTCGGGTGATCGAGTTGACCATTTTTTTAACACAAAAATTAGTTAAATAATTGACTAATATTTTTTAATATATACCATGCCTAATATTGACTTGAGTTAATTTTATAATCCAACTAACTTATTTAAGAAACTAATGATGAAATAAGTTAAAAAATTAGTAATTATGCAGACCATGACTAATTATTATTAATAGAGTTAAAATACTAGTATCTCTTTCTGCGTTGGACGAATGACGCAGCCCGAGCTGTGATGGAGCAGATCTGGCCTGACCTGTGATGGAACAGAACCTACGGTGAGCAACGATGTCGGTGAGCAGAACCAAATATTTTGGCAGATGAATTTTCTAGCCTTCTGCGTTGGACGAAGACGACGTTTTAGGAGTTAGGAATTGAGAAAGTATTACAAAAGTCAAAACAACAAGTAGTAGTCAAAAAAAGGTTGTAGCATAAATTAAAATAATAATAATAATAATAAAATATATAAATATATGATTTGGTTCGATTTTGAAATTTCAAATCCGAGAACCGAACCAATTAAATTTTAATTGGTTTAGATTTTATCCGAATCAATCAATATACTCAAATTAAATCGAACTAATTTAATTGATTCTATTCGGATTGATCAGATTAATCGAGTTATTCAAACCAATTTACACTTCTAGTATTTACTCACTCTTCAACACAACACATAACACATGCTCAATGATGGTAAGAAACTAATTTTTCTTACCTTAATTTGATTGTGTCATTAGCTTAATTTACTAAAATAGCAAAATAGGAAATTCCCAATAACGCCCAGCAACCTGTGATAAAGTACCACACCTAATTAATCAAAGTTGATCAAACATTGTCATCAAACAGCTCGAACACTAATCATTATAAAATTCATTTTAAAAAGTAGAGAATACGAAATTTGCTGTATATCTTAGACACTAAGCATGAGGCAACGACCAAGAAGAAGAGGAGGAACACCAATCAACTTATCCAAATTGATTCTAATAACCCAAAAGGGGGGAGGGGAAAAGAAAAAGAAGAAGAAGAAGGAGGTTACCCAAATTGATTAGTCAAAGAGAAATCACCCACAGAGATCTAATCAAAGCTGTTGTTTAGTTTTCTAGCCTTTAAGTAGAAGGAATTTTTGCATGTACTTAATTCAGATTTTGTGTAGTTGAAGATTTAACTATTTTGTACGGTAATAATTATTGATTTTTATGTAAATTTTAATTCAGATTTAATTATTTTTATCTTTAAGTCATTAGACCATTTTCCCTCACCCTATTCATGTACTAGCACTTTCAATGTTATAGAAATAAAAAAATAAATAAATGAAGCTGAACTTTTGTTCAAATGCCTTATCACAAGCTACACTAAGTTCTTTTAAGAACTGGCCAGCTCCCAATATTGAATCTCAGCTACATCGCTTTGCTTACACTTTAGATAATATTTCCTCTCCCACACCAATAGTCTAATTGGTCTTATATCTCCTTAATTTATGCCAAAAAAAATGAGATTCATTGAGTTTATATGGCAAATTAGGGTTTAATTTTGATCTACTTTCAATAATTTTTTTTACATTATTATTCAATTATATGTTGTCATATCATTTTTTTACCGGGTTGTCATTTCATTAAAAGAAGATTAAATTACAAATTACTTACTTTAACTTTAGTCTTTTGAGAAATTAGCTTTTGAAGTCTTAGTGTATGTTTGGTTGGGATTATTTCCCAAACTAAATTTTTTTTTTTTTTGCTCAAAAGTTTTTTTTAATTGTTCATGTATGCTTAAATAATTCTGCTTGAGTTTTTGTACAAAATTTAATATATTGTAATAATTTTTTCATAAACTTGAAGTTTGAAACTTGAAACTTATGATTATAGATTATAAAATTATTTTAAAAATTTTGAAATATAAATATCATTTTATCTTTAATCAAATAATTAATTTTTTTAATTATTTTATACTTTTTTTGATAATTTAATACATAAAAATAATTTTTTTATATTATTTAAACGAAATAGATTATTTTAAAATTATTTTTTAATTAATATTTTTAAATATAAAATTAATTTTATTATAATCAATTATACAATAATTAATTATTAAAATAATTAAAATTTTCACAGTTGAACGAAATACACCCTTAATTTTGGCAATTTACTAATTTGAGTTTTAAACATTTAGCAATTCACTATTTTTCTCCCAAAAACTTTGATTATAATTATAACTCAAGTTTCATACAACTTTATTTCTTAATGCCATAAAGTATTTGACTGAAAAAAGGAAAAAAATATCATGACATATTTAGCGTTAATAATATAAAAAATGATTCATAAAAGTAGTGAAATGTTAAATACATAAAGTTTAAGCGAGTAATTTATTAAAATTAAAACTCCATGAGGTAAATGCAAGAATTAAGTCTAAAGTTGAGACGGGTAGTTTATTATTTAACCTTAAAAAATTTGATTATCAACTATTTGAGAAGCTAAAGTTTTTAAATTATGTGTAAATTGTAATGGGATAATAGTGTGAATTTTTCTTATTGATAATAAACTAAACTCAAACTTTAAAATTTTATTTTATTTCAACCGTTTTGACTCCTTTTTAATATTCGGATCCGGGTCAGGATTATGGAGCAAAGAGGTTATATTGGTAAAAGGACATAATTCCGCGTAGTTGCCATTAATGATTGTGATGTAATTGAACTCTGTTACTTGTTCTTGTTGGTTAGTAGGGAGTGGGGACCCAAATTAAGTCCTTCTAATTAATTGTGTGTCATTTGCATGTGTTTTAACTTTCAAACTTTTAAGACTTTCTCTGTCAATATGGCCATAAATTGAATAAAATATTTCAACTAAAGATTAACTTTTTCTCTATAACAAATTGAATATTTCCTGTCATCCTTATCCTTGTTATCTTTCTCTTTTCTTTTTTCTTTTTTCATGAATCTTCAAAGCGAGGAGTGCATATTTACTCAATGATAATGCTTCAATAACAGAAATACATTTTTTCGAGAATGCATATATACATAATATCTTACATACAATTTTTAACTGTACCCGAAAATATATATATTAATATGCATGCCAGCAGAATTAGACTAGCTAATTAGGAACTAAACACTGACTCACATAGTACAACTTTTTTTACTGCAGAGTTGTAGAAAGAGATTTTATTTGTCAATCTAGTGTAATTTGAAAATTATTTACTAATTTAGTGTAGAATAAAAACAGTAAAAATAATAAGATGTGTTTTTTACCAAAAAAAATAATTTTCTTTTTAAACAAAACAACAAGTCAAGATTGGGAACCATGAATCAGATAAAAAAAATAGATAAATCGTAGTTACTCTCTACGACTTATGTGCTATTCATAAAAAAAAATTAAAAAAAAATAGTTGAATGAAGAGTCAGGCCTCTCATATTTTAGTTTTTTTTATCAATTACTCAAGTAATTTTTTTTATCAAAAGTAATAATTAAGTAAAAAAAATTAAAATAGTCCTTTAAATAAATAAGTGTCATCACTTTAATCTTTTAAAGAATTTTGTCATTGAATTAGTCTTTCAATCATAGAAATTAATATCAACATATCATTCTACTGCAAGATTGACTAACCAAATTAATATTGTCTTTTATGTTTGAAGGACAATTGATGTTAGTTTTGTATGATTGAAGGATTAAATTAATATTTTTTATAATTAAAAGATTAAATTAATTTTAATTTTTTTGAATGATCAAATTAATGCCCCTTTCTATTAATTAAGGACTAAATAATAATATGAATATCTCTTGATAAAATTTGAATTCTTAATTCTTTTGATAAAAATATTATTTTATCTTAGTCTTTTTAATTCTTTAATCATTATTTTTAATGTTTAAAAGAAATAAATTTTATTATTGTTCAAGAATTGCAAGTCGTAAGTCAGAGCTACAATTCATTATTTTTATTGTTCATTCTACACTATAATGATAAATAATTTTTAAGTTATACTAAATTTGTAAATAAAATTTCTTTCTACACCTTGCAGTAAAAAAGTTCACATACCTCAAAATAGTCAAAAGGGTGCTCTAATGAGGTGAAGCTAATTTTTTTTTTTAATAAAATCTTGGGTGAAGGCTCTAGGTTTAAAATCCTACTCCCCCGTTTATCCAAAAAAAAAAAATCCTACTCCCTCAATATCCCAGCTTTTTTATGAAACCCCCATTATAAAAAATATTTTTTTTTACAGTCAAATAATATTTGAATTAATTTATGTACATCTTGACTAATTTACTTATCTGATTTGGTCAAAAACATACCATCAATGTCAAGATTAGATCATTAGTAAATCCACAAAAATATTCCTTGTGGTCTAACTCTAAAAAATTGAATTAATAAAAATATAACTTTGATTATATAAGTGAAAAAAAAATGCACACTTTGCTTTAAAAACATTTGATTTTTGTTACGAGTAATTTTTATTATAAGTAATTTATAAATATTAATATAAACTTGATTTTGACTTCGGTAATAATATTTTGTGTTTATTTATTCAAAAATATCTTGCAACTAGGGTTACACATGGGTCGGGTTAGTTCGGGTTTGAAGGAAAACAAATTCAAATCAATTAGTTGAAGTCAGGTTGGGTTGAGTTTGGTTAGGTTTGAAAATTATTTTCAAGTAACCCGAACCGAACCAACTCAATTACAATCGATTTGGTTCGAGTCGAGTTGTCAGGTTGATCAAATTTGCAAAGAGCAAGAGGACAGAGGATTATATTGACAAGAATGAAACTCACAAATCAAACCTGTGAAATCAAACTCAAGCATCTCAATAATGATTATAATGACGAGATTCATAACTAAAAATCAAACAAATATATCCACAAAATAAGAAAAGCTATACCAAAAATTGAACTAATTTGGCTTTAAATAAGGAAAGTTTTTTTTCTACCATATTTCAAATCCAAATAAATTAACTTAAGCTATCAGGAAACTAAAATCATAACTAATAAAAATAAAAAGGATAAAACAAAATAAAATGAAAAAAAAGGAAATAGAGAGGAAGGGTTTTGCCTTCTGCGGATCTGGCGGCGCAGTGTAGAGACTGCGGCTGGAGGGGTGGTCACACGGTGCCACAGCGCGGTGGCTGTGCAGGGAAAGACGACGATGGTGACATGTGGTGGCTCAAGCGACTAAAGGGTTTGGTTGCAGATTTGGTCACTGTGCTCCGGTACGACAACGTAGCAACCATATCTAAGTTGGTTGGCTCGTGGATCTGGTGGTTGGGTTGCGGATCTGGATGAGAGAAGTGGCGGATCTAGGCAGTGGCGCAGCTAAAGTTGAAGCTCGCGATAACTGGGTCGTAGCCATGGGTGGTGGTTCGTGTGCAGAGGCGTCGGCGTGGATATGACTTGTGATAGAAGGGGGTTGGTCCAACAGTGGTGGAGGTCTGATGGGTTGGTGGGTGGTGATGGTGGCAGAGGAAGGTGGTGACATGGTGGCCGAAGTTGCTGGTGGTGTGGTGGCACAAACGAAGATGGCAAGGAGGGGGGTTAGGGTTTGGTTCAAGAACGTGGTGGAAGAGGAATTGGAAATCAGAAAAGTGAAGAAAGAGGAATTGAAGTTTTTCTATGTAAAATGTTGGCACAAAATGACAGTGTTTAATTTCAAGTCATTGGGTAGTCGGGTCGGGTTCACGGGTTGTATTTGTGAACCCGTCACCCGAACAAACCATTAATCTAGTTAATTGCAGTTGACCCAATCTGACCTGATGACCCGAACTTGAAAATACAAAGTTGATTGGGTCGAGTTAGTTAGGTTGGTAGAGTTGGGTTGGGTTATGTGCAGCCCTGCTCGCAACCCAGCTTGTGGAGCTAGAAACATTTTTGAATGAACATCTATCAGATACATATGTCATGTGTTTCTTTAAAAAAAAATTAAAGAAAACTTCCTAATTTGGTCAGCCGGACAACAACTGTGCTTCCAAAGCTGAGCTGTGTAGCAATGTCATTATTTATTTAATTAATTATTAACTTCAACTCTTTCGTGATGAGAAAGAAATAAAACTTGATGAATTAAAACAATATATATACGAGAAGTAATACAATAAAATTATGTGATGTGATAAAAATTTCGAACTTTCAAATTAATCAATACATCAGTCTTTGATTCAATTCTCATTAATTCCTTAAAAGATATGTTTTAGTACTTAACGCTAGTCTAAGTGAGAAACAATGGAAGATATCCATGTAATTTGAAGCTTGCTGCCAAACACATTGCTTCACAATTCATCTTCATACAGCTTGCAATATATCAATTAAATGAACATGTTTCATAAATAATTCAAAAATTTGTGGGAAATCATTCCAAAAAAAAGGGAAGATTTCTAAAAAATATTGATAAAATAATGATGTTATAAGCTTTCTTACTTTTAGCAATTTATAGTTTAAGTATATGAATATCTCAATCTCAATCAATCTCCTCCACATTCATACTCTTGAGTGGTTTGTAATACATCAATGAAACAACAAAGTTGTCTGAAAGCATAAAAGAAAAGAAATAACATAATCCCTTATAATCGTAATACATGTTCATGTTAGAAAATTTTTTATAAATTGAACTTCCATAGATTTATTTATTTGTCAAAATTGGTTGAATTAATGATAACTTGATATTTCATAGAACTCATTTTAATATATTGTGATCAAATAGTTTATTAAAAATCACATGATAAAACTTTAAGTCTAAATATGATAGTGTGTTTGGAAAGGTGTTAGGACCTCTTGATTTCATGATTGTTGGAACAATATAACATTTTAATGAAAGGGTATGTCCTCTCCCTCTATAAAAATACATGTAATTTCATGAGACATTAATTCTTTTGATCTATCATTCTATATTGGTCCATCAAATAAGAGAAAGGAGAAGAACAAAATGATCCTGTTCTTGGCGTGCACATGAGTATATGATCTTTTTTGTGATTTTTTATATGAATTCATCATTATATCAAGATTGCTTCAAGAGGCATGCAATATGTGTTATTTATTGGTATTCTAATTTAATGTATCACATGTTTGATGTAATTAGGATATGCGACTTATCCTACAGTTCATACCAAAAAAAAAAGTTCCTAAGACTAAGAAGAACATAGAAAAAAGTTAAAAATTAATTAGAGAAAGTACATGTACCTAATAATATTGACAACTTTGTATATATGCATGTCAGCATATATATTGCTCCACAACTCATCTTCTCTAAATGGTTTGCAATACATCAATGAAGCAAAACAATTTTTGAATTAGTTCAAAAAATTGTGAGAAAGCATGAAAAAAAGGAAGATATCTTACGCTAAAATAGCAATAAAATAATAATGTTATAAACTTTCTTACTTTAAACAATTTGTAACTGAAGTATATGAATATCTCAATCTCAATCAATTTGCTTTACATTGATACTCGATAAATGATCTGCAATACATCAATGAACCAAAAAAGTTGTGAGAAAAGCTTGGAAGAAAAGAATATCTCTCATGAGAATTATTTTAAATATAACAATGCAAAACTTAAGAATCAATCAACATAATATGTAGCCTAAATCTTTAACCAGAAAATAATGCAACAATATATTCTACATTAATTTTATTCGATTATATTTTTCTTAATTGTTCATGGTTCATTCAAAATATAATTTTGTTTTATCAAAAATTAAATCCTAAATTGATTCTCTAATTAATCATAATCAATATTCATTAATTGGGATATTAATTTCTTAATTTTATGATATGATATATTTATTTGTGATATTATTTCCTTAATTTTATTAAAATATAAATTTTTTTGCTTAAAACTAAGCCACATGCTAACACATGTCACTTTCTTTATTCATATTATCCTTCTTTATATATAAATATAGATATAGATATAAAAATTTTCAAAAATTTGTGGTATGTCATGGTCACATAAATATGACCGTCTTCATCCCCTAAACTTTAATTTATATTAAAAATGGATAGTTAATATTCATATATTGCATGATCAATAAATGCCACAAAAAATCAAAGTGGTTAAAAAAAGTTGTATTAAAACGGGAAAATTAATGTACAATAAGTTGTTATTAAGTGAATTACATAAATTTTTCTAAACCAAAAAAAAGTGTGCAAGTTAAATATATTTTAATTTTACTATTAGCATAAGTATGTATACAAAAGTTTTTATCAGATAATATATTGATCTCAAGTGAATTTAAAATGAAGGGTTCTAGTTATTATTAAAATAAATTGTTTTATTAACTCCAGATAAAAAAAATATTTGTTTTAGTAGCTCAACTATAAAGTATTAGTATAAATTTTTACTTTGGCTTGTAGTATATTGACATTTTAAAATGAGACAATTTTCATTTTCTATAAATCTTTGTAAAAAAATATTTTAAGCCATTTAATAATATGAATGTAGAGAAATTGAGAAAGCACATTTAAAATTTATACTCTTGCTGTGTAAATAAATAATAATAATACACCTATGAGCATTTTAATAATATTATTGACAAAGATTTTTCAAAAAAAAAATATTAATATAAGAGCATACGAAATACAAAAACGTTTTTTTTTTCAATATAAGAGCAAACTAAACGTGCATACAAAATTGAAACTCAAGACAACTTCTACCATCTTAATTTCATAGCCTTTGAAAATCATGATATCATTCGTTTCAACATACAAATAAAAAAAAAGTTGAATAAAGTTTAGAATAAAATCATTAAACTATAAAAAAGTATAAAACAATCTCGCCAAAAGAGAGAGAGAGTATAAAACAAAATTAAATTAAAAAAACAAAAAGAAGATAAAATATTAAAATCCATAAATAAATAAGAGCGTGTGGGTCGGGCAATAGAAAAATAAGCAAGAAAATTTGGATATGTCTTTAATTCTCATTCATTCGCTTTCTCTCTCTCATTCTCTGCAATTTCTTCTTCTTTTCCATTCACTGCACAGCTTCCATCTACTTTCTCTCTCTCTTTTTCACAGTTCCCATTTTCCACTGGTTGCTTAGCACTCAGCTGAAAAATTCGTGGGCAAGTCCTTGTTTTTGTGATCGGTGAGTTTCTGTGTCTCCCTAATATGCTTCCATTGTGCTTCATGCTGTTTCTTCTCCTCTGATTCTACTGTGTTGCCTTTTTTGTGTGTGTGTGTGTGGTTTATTCTTGATGCTATCACTTTAATGGGTTAAGATTTGTGTTTTAGATAATGAAGTGATTGATGTAAAGTAGATGCTTAAGTAGTAGCAAAGAGAATGTTAAAAAGTTGTATTTTTTTTCCTTATGGAGAATAAAGTATTTTGGAATCTGGGTTCTGGCTGATTTCATGTGTATAATTATGGGTTTTTGGGTTTGTGTCATTTTACTTTGTAATTGCAGTAAGATTTGGTTTGAACCGTTTACCCCCAAAAAGGTATATTCCTTTCAACTTGTGATTTAAGTTAATTATTGTTGATTTAGTCAATGAGTAAACAAAGAAAAAGATGGGGAGTAAAGAAACAACAGAATCTACAGATTTTGGTTTTTGTCATGTTACTCTGTTACCCCCCCCCCCCCCCCCCCCCCCCCCCCCTCAATATGTATTCTTCAGCAACATTGACCAGAAAAGAAAATTTATGGTCCCTTGTTGCTTCTAAATTAAGTCTTTCTATCTATCAGACAGAAGAGCCAGGACAAACACCTAAAGAAGTAAAAGGAGGAATATAAACATTATTTATTTATTTATTTACTTGCTTATACTGGATTATTTAATCACCAGAGCCAGTTTATACTGGTTTACTGTTGAAGAGTTGATGCTAGGAGTTAACGATTTTTTTAGAATTATGTGCTTATGCAAAATCATGTAAAATGGAAGGAATATTTTGTTTTTCCTTTTCCTTCTTTATTAAAGAAGTTATTCATTCTCTAATATTTTTAATTCTTGGTCTATCAATGTGTGTTACAGAGAACTTACAGATAATTATATGTCCTTTTAGTTTAATCCTCAACAGAATTGCGTATTGATATATTATCACTTCTTCAATCTCCATCAGATATGTATTTCAAACTTTTAGTAGTTTGCTTTTGCTAGATTTTTCCAAATATTCCAAAACGTAGGAAAATTGGTAACTAAATCATTCGGCTATAAGATGATGAAGTGGTTTACCTAAGCCCCATCTATCCATTGAATCAAAATGCTTAATATGGGGAATAATTTGCCCCATATAAAAACAAAGAGGAGCAACCAACAGGTTGCAGCTCAAGTGGTAAGAAAGCTTGAGTTAAGCGGTTGAGGGGTCTCTGCTATGTCAGTGGTTCGAGCTTGCTAAAATGTACTGCTGGGAGGGTTTGCAAGAGGAAAAAGATGCTTTTAATTCCCAAATCATCTATTGTTGTATTTGAAACTTGTGAAATTTTCTTAACAACAGAAGATGATATAATCAACTTTCAAACCAAAATGCTTGGATTAGTTTGGCATGGTTGGAAGATGTCAGGATAGTCCATTGTATGCAGCAGGCAGTAATAGGAACAAACCAGTATGCACTAGGGCAAACTTAATTACTTCAAGCTCAATCTTCCCCGCCCCCTTCTTCCCCTTCTGTGGGACAAAATAGCAAAAAGAAGCTAGCAAAAGGAAAGATCAAGAACATATTTTGTTGGATTATTTTTAACTGACAATTAATGACATTATAAACTGATAGACCCCCTGTCACTAAGGTGTATTCAAGAAAGAAGAAAATAGGAAAGTGTGGAGCTGCAGGAGCTGCACACGTGGGAAGCAAGGTTATGATGGGAAATGAAATAAACAGGCAAGTCATGTTACTAAACCATAACAGAATGTTGAGCTAGCAGAAGCTAGCGGAAAAGGGAGGGAATTCTGTTATGACAGACGAGAATATAGAGGGGAACGGGAAAAGAGTGAGGCAAGCATGTTTTGAGTGATATTTGGGAAGGAGGATCAGACCCCTCGAAGTGTCTGGCTATCTATGTTTCTTTTTCTTGTTTTTCCTGCTATTCCTGGATTGATATCATATTGATATCGGGTTCAGATTGTTACCCAGTGTTCTTGAATACATTTCTGATCCAGTTTTCTATCAATTGGTATCAGAGCTCTCGATCCTGGGAACTTTGGATGGTTAACACCAAAATGGAAATGAGATTGGAAGCTCCGGAGAAAAACTTCAGACAGATTAACGAGATCATGAAGGAGATGGAACGGTGGAGAATGGACACTTTAGCCGCGAGGGAAGTTCAGGAGGTTCGGCTGAAACGTAGTGAAGAATTGCAAACCCGATTGCTACAATTCCTGGAATGGAAAGGTTTGGAGGGATCACGAAACAAGACACACAGAAGTAGGGAGGATGAGGACGATGAGATAACCAACCGAAACCATAGCACGGACGATAGATGGAGGAAAATGGAGATTCCGGTGTTCAACGGAGACGATGCGTACGGGTGGATCACCCGAGTTGAACGGTATTTTTTGGTGAATTCGGTTGAAGAGGAGGAGAAGCTGCCGGCGGTAATGGTGGTGATGGAGGATTGTGCCTTAAACTAGTTCCAATGGTGGGAGAGCTGAAATCCCGAGGCAAGTTGGGAAGCTTTCAGAATGGCAGTAGTGAGACGCTTCCAACCTTCACTTGCCCAGAATCCTTACGAGGTGTTGCTGAGTTTACAACAAATGAGAGCAGTGGTTGAGTATCGAGATCAGTTTGAAAGGATCTCCGGCCCCTTTAAACACGCTGACGAAGAGATATTGAGAGGAATCTTCATGAACGGGTTGCATGAGGGTGTCCGAGCAGAGGTGAAGCTCCATCGATTGGAGACTCTTTCCGACGTGATGGATCAGGCATTATTGATTGAGGAATGAGACTGGACCAAAGGAAAAGGAGGTTTAGGCACAACCCAACGTGGGATGTCAAGGTTGTTTTAGCCCACCAGGACCTCTTGGGGAGGAAATGGGTTCAGGTTTGGTTTAACTAACTATGTGGGGAGAAGTGGATCTGTTAACACTACTCAAATTTCTAGACCACAAAATTTTGTACGCTCTACTACAGAGCCTCGTGGAGAAGAAACCAGCAGCATGAGGAAGGGAAGTGGTTTCAAAAGGTTGTCTGATGCTGAATGGCAGGATAAGGTACGGAAGGGACTGTGTTTCCGGTGTGATGAGAAATTTAGCTCGGAACACGTCTGCAAATACAAACAGCTGCATCTGCTATTAGTGGAGTCTAAAGAGGAATTGGGGGATTTTCAAGAGGAGAAGGGTCAAGAGGAGGAACAGGAACTTGAAGAGGGTGCAAGACAGTTGTCTTTCAACAGTATAATGGGGATAACTTCTAAAAGATCCCTGAAATTATGGGGAGAAGTAAAAGGTAGAAAGGTGGTGGTACTCATTGACTGTGGAGCTTCCAACAATTTCATAGCTAAGAAATTGGTGGATGAATTGCAAATTCCTGTCTCAGAAACTCCAGAATATTTTGTGGAGGTGGGTGATGGGCATAAAATAGGATGCAGTGGAGTTTGTAGAGGAATGAAAATACTAGTCCAAGGGGTTAACATAATCCATGATTTTTACCTATTTGAGTTGGGAGGTGCAGATGTGGTCTTGGGGTTGGAATGACTAGAAGGGTTGGGGGAAATAAAAGCAAACTTTAAGGAGCTAACCTTGAAGGTGCATATAGAAGGCAAGGTAGTGACACTCAGGGGTGAGCCATCTCTGTCTAGAGCCTTAGTTTCCCTAAAGACAGTGTGTAAGGCTTTAAAAGATGTGGGAGAAGGATTCTTGGTGCAATATCAATCAATGGCAGCAGAAGAGCAGCCTTCCGATTCTCATTGGCAGGAGTTGGGTACATTATTGACTGAATTTGAAGGCTTATTTCAAGAATCACAAGCCTACCACCAAAAAGAAAACAAGATCATGCTATTATCCTAAAGGAAGGGGCCTAAACTCCTAACATTCGACCCTATAGATACCCTTACTACCACAAGAATGAAATAGAGAAACTTGTGGGGGACATGCTCAAGGCTGGAATCATTCAACCCAGCACCAGCCCATTCTCAAGTCTAGTTGTATTGGTCAGAAAGAAGGATGGCAGGTGGCATCTATGTGTGGATTATAGAGCTTTGAATAGAGTAATCATGCCTGATAAATTCCCAATACCTGCCATAGATGAACTGTTGGATGAATTGGCAGGAGCAACAATCTTTTCCAAACTAGATCTGAAGTCAGGGTATCATCAAATACGAGTGAGGGAGGAAGACATACCAAAGACAGCTTTTAGGACTCATGAGGGCCGTCATGAATACCTCGTGATGCCTTTCGGGTTGTCCAACACTCCATCAACTTTCCAATCCCTGATGAATGAGGTATTCAAACCATTTTTGAGGAAATTTGTGCTTGTTTTCTTCGATGACATTCTAGTTTACAACAGGGACAAGGAATCACATTTGGGACATCCAAGGAGTGTTTTGCATGCTTTGGAAGAAAATTATCTCTTTGTAAACAAGAAGAAATGCAATTTTGGTTCCAGCCTATTAGAATACTAGGGACATATTATTTCCAGCCAAGGAGTGGCAGCAGATCCAAAGAAAATTGATGCAATGGTATCGTGGCCTACGCCCACAAATGTCAAAAGTCTAAGAGGATTCCTTGGGCTCACAGACTATTACAGGAGGTTTGTGAAAGATTATGGGAGAATAGCAAGACCTTTGACACAGCAGCTTAAAAAAGAAGGGTTTGAGTGGGGAGTGGAGGCTCAACAAGCATTTGAATCACTCAAGTCAACAATGACCTCTCTGCCAGTGCTGGCTGTCCCAGATTTTAGACAACCATTTACAGTGGAAACAGTGCCTCGGGCAAAGGAATAGGAGCAGTTTTGATGCAACAAGGCAGACCTATAGCCTATCTCAGTCAAGGTTTATCAGATAGGGCTCAAGCAAAGTCAGTTTATGAGAAGGAGCTGTTAGCCATTGTTCTTGCAGTCCAAAAGTGGAGGCATTACTTGATGGGGTATCATTTCATCGTCAAAAGTGATCAACGCAGTCTCAAATACTTTAATGAGCAAAGGTTGATGGGAGAGGAGCAGCAGAAATGGATGTCTAAGCTGATGGGTTTTGATTTTGAGATTCAATATAAATCGAGAAGTGAAAACAGAGCTGCAGATGCATTATCCAGAAGGATGGAATTTGTTGCTCTATCTACTGTCTTTTTGGTTGAAACAGATTCACTTGTTGAAGAGTTCAATCAGACACCAGATTGAAAAATATCCTATTAAACTTAATGTCAACTAAGGACTCTCACCCGGGTTATGAAAGGAAGGGAGGACAGTTGCTGTATAAAGGAAGATTGGTTTTACCTAAAGGTTCGGTACGAATACCTACCTTGCTCAAGGAATTCCATTCTTCACCCATGGGAGGACATTCAGGCTTCTTTAGAACCTATAAAAGGGTGTCTGGTGTTCTATTTTGGGAAGGCATGAAAAAAGATGTCAAGGATTTCGTTTCTGCTTGTGACATATGCCAAAGAAACAATTATCAAGCCCTTGCTCCTGCTGGTCTGCCGCAACCATTGCCTATCCCTACTCAAGTGTGGCAAGACATTTCAATGGATTTTATAGGTGGATTACCTAAAGCAAAGGGGGTATATACCATTATGGTGGTAGTTGATTGTCTCACTAAGTATGCTCATTTCCTACCCTTGAGCCATCCTTTTACAGGAAAGAAGGTAGCTGAACTATTCATCACTGAGATAGTACGACTCCATGGATTTACTTCCTCAATTGTGTCAGACAGAGATCGGGTCTTCATCAGTCAATTCTGGTCAGAATTATTTAGAAGATTCGGCACTCACCTTAAGACGAGTTCAACTTATCACCCCCAATTGGATGGTCAAACCGAGGTGGTGAACCACTGTCTGGAGACCTATTTGAGGTGCTTTACAGGATCCAAACCGCGACAGTGGACAAAGTGGCTAGGTTGGGCTGAATATTGGTTCAACACCAATTTTAATAGTTCAAGTAAGATGTCACCATTTAAGGCTTTGTATGGAAGAGATCCACCAATTCTACTTCGATGTTCAGGAGATCTATCCACTGTAGAAGAAGTAAATCAGTTGCTGGTTGAGAGAAATACAACGTTAGATGAACTCAAAGACAACTTGGTGAAAGCCCAAAACAAAATGAAAGTGCAAACTGACAAAAGCAGGAGGGATGTGGTGTATCAACCAGGAGATTTTGTATATTTGAAAATTCAGCCTTACAAACTTAGGTCTTTGGCTAAAAAAATCAATGAAAAATTGAGCCCGAGGTATTATGGGCCTTTTCAGGTATTGGAGAAGGTGGGTACAGTAGCATACAAGTTACAGCTCCCTGATTACAACCGAGTGCATCCAGTCTTTCATGTCTCTTTGCTCAATAAGTCAGTAACAGGAGATGTCCACAGCCAGCCCTTACCTACCCAACTATTAGAGGATTGGGAACTAAAGATGAGTCCAGCTGAAGTAGTACAGGTAAGGACAACTGACAATGGAGCTATGGAAGTACTCATCAAATGGGAAGATCTTCCAGAGTTTGAGAGTTCTTGGGAATCATTTGACACAATTCAGCAACACTTTCCCAACTTTCACCTTGAGGACAAGGTGAAACTCTTGGGGGGAAGTATTGATAGACCCCTTGTCACTAAGGTGTATTTGAGAAAGAAGAAAATAGGAAAGAGTGGAGCTGCACACGTGGGAAGCAAGGTTATGATGGGAAATGAAATAAACGGGCAGGTCATGTTACTAAACCATAACAGAATGCTGAGCTGGCAGAAGCTAGCGGAAAAGGGAGGGAATTCTGTTATGTCAGATGAGAATATAAAGGGGAACGGGAAAAGAGTGAGGCAAGCATGTTTTGAGTGATATTTGGGAAGGAGGTTCAGACCCCTTGAAGTGTCTGGCTATCTATGTTTCTTTTTCTTGTTTTTCCTGCTATTCCTGGACTGATATCATACTGATATCAGGTTCAGATTGTTACCCAGTGTTCTTTAATACATTTCTGATCCAGTTTTCTATCATTAACATATTTCGTTTCATGATTTCTGACAAAACCAGTACAGTGTATAATAGCTTCTTTTAGTACTTTTGAGATGAGAATTTACACTGAGCATCACAAAATATTTGATACATGTTGAGATTTATCTGGTAGCTGGATATTTAACGCCCATTTTAACAATCTTATTTTGTGTTTTATTTGTGTAATACTACTGAGCTATGACCAAGGACTTGTCTTAAAAAGCAATTTTTTAACCATTCTTAGGTAATCGATGGTTGCTGAATCATGGTTTCGAAGTCTATGGAAGACTCCACGGAAGGATGATACTAATTCTGAGAAGGTGGTGATTGGAGTATTAGCATTTGAAATTGCGAGCTTGATGTCCAAGCTTGTTAATTTATGGCAGAGTTTGAGTGATAAACAGGTTGCTAGGTTGCGAGAGGAGATCACAAATTCAGTGGGTATAAGAAAGCTTGTTTCAGATGATGAGAATTTCATTGTACGTTTAATCAGTTTAGAGATGCTTGAGAATATGGCACATGTGGCTGCATCTGTGGCTAGGCTTGGGAAGAAATGCAGCGATCCAAGTTTGAAGGGTTTTGAGAATGCCTTTGATGAGTTTATCACTCTCGATGTTGATCCATATGGGTGGAAATTCACTAGCAAGAAAATGGAAAAAAAGGTTAAAAGGATGGAAAAGTTTATATCAACTAATGCAAGTTTGTATCAAGAGATGGAAGTACTTTCTGATCTTGAGCAAACTCTTAGAAGGATGAAGGATTATGGTGAGTCAGATGGGCCAAATTTAGTTGACTATCAGAAGAAGGTTGCATGGAAGAGGCTGGAGGTGAAGAACTTAAAGGATAATTCTCTGTGGAACAGGACATACGATTACACTGTACATCTTTTAGCAAGATCCTTATTCACAATATTCAGTAGGATCAACAATGTATTCGGAATTCAAGAAATAATAGATGTTGGCAAAACCAAGAATTCAAGTGTTTCAAAACCTGATTACATTCATGGCAGTCAATCGGTTTCTGAATTATTGCAATCTTCTGTCCACCCATCCGGGAATAATGTTGCTAGATTTGCTTCAGGACCCCTTGGTGCTTTTACTGCTAAATCAGGTCCAAATGTTCGAACAAATAAAAATAGCAATTTTCGTTCAGGTCCTCTTGGTGACCAATCCACAAAGTCAGGCCCAATTTCAGCAAAGTATAGAGGTGTCAATTTTTTCTCAGGTCCTCTTGGAAGAATTTTGAAAAAACCTGTCTCAGATAATGGAACAAATAAAAACAGCAAGATTTCGAAGTTGCATGGCCACTCAACCACCATAAGTGGGAAGGAAATTCACACAAGACACAATCGACTGACTCAAGTAGGACCTTTCAAAGGATGTTTGACTGCGGACAGTTCCTCTGTCACTGACTGCCACTCAAGCCTGAATGATGTTTATTTAGGGACTCAGAATTCCAAAGATGCTAATTCAAACCTTCTTGCTCCTGGAAAAGTAGTTCATTCTACTGAATCACTCTTCAGTTCTCTATGCAGGCTAAAACCTCCATCTGAATCCCTTGGTGCTGCTTCTTTAGCACTGCACTATGCAAATGTTATCGTCGTGATCGAGAAGCTAGCAGCTTCTCCATACTTGATTGGTCTTGATGCCAGAGATGATCTGTACAACATGTTACCCAGACGTGTAAGAGCTACTCTTAGGGCCAAGCTAAAGCCATATAGCAAGGCCATGGCGTCAGCAGTCTATGATGCAAGTCTAGCAGATGAATGGACTGAAGCAATGACAAGTATATTAGAATGGTTGGCACCACTTTCTCACAACATGATAAGATGGCAATCTGAGAGAAGTTATGAGCAGCATAGCTTTGTTTCCCGGACAAATGTGCTGCTGGTACAAACCCTTTACTTTGCAAATCAAGAGAAAACAGAAGCAATAATCACTGAGCTTCTTGTTGGTCTGAATTATGTGTGGAGATATGTTAGGGAGCTCAATGCAAAAGCTATGGTAGAGTGTGGCACTAGTAGAGTAGACAATGAATATCCTCAACTGAATGAATAAGCAATTTTCACCAAGCTCATGGCAGTTTCCAGCAGAAGTCTAGTTCCTGACCATTAATTGGGATGAAGATTCTCAGAGACACCAACCTTCTGCCTTCTTAAATCTCAATGGATGCGAATCAAGTACTAGGTGAAGTATGAGAGACATACCCACATCCACTATTATAGAAATTGTAGTATCAGATTGCATTACTGGTGAGGAATGTTCTTTTTTAAACATTTAGCATTATTTTTCTTTGATGAGTTCCGAGCTGATGTAACTTGGATCGCTTGTCTCATCTTTGAAGAGTTGGCCTATGAGTTCCTACCAGCTGTTTAGAGTGTGCATATTTATGAGCATTACATATTAAATTGTATAGCTTTATCACTCTGGTTATTTTTATATTATCTCTTTTGAATGGTTAGGCATGAAAATTTCGAAATGCTAGTATGCTACTGATAGTAAATACCATAATCTTTTTCCTTTTATGTTAAAAGTTCAATTTCAAACGTTGTTTGAGTCATTGTGTGGATAGCTCATAGCTCTTACAAAAGCCCTTCCATGGAAAATTTTTTCAATACACGTGCACCAAATAACGCAGGAGTGCTCGCAAAGTCTCAATTTTTTTTTTTGGTGATCTCAACACTCTTTATTACTATCTCATGGCTTACGGGGGATTATCTATATCAGCATTAAAGTAGCCATGCAGTAACATTCTCTCCCAGTTTTAGAAATTACTAAAATTAGTCTTAAGTAGGCAACCCAATCCCTTTGATTTTAGAGCAGGCCCTCATACTACTTACAATACAAATAAGTATGCCTTCACGGGGCTTGGCTCAACGTGATAGCTCGCCTAGGTCAAGAAGTTACCACACCTATACTCTTGCCACGAAAGGGCCTAACTGGAACTTGTGCAATGTAAATGGGAGTCTAATCATTAATAAAGGTTAAAATGTTAATATGTGAGTGGATGTGAGTATATTTTTACGTGACGTTCTAAGAATATGTAATAATTTTTCGTAAATGGTGCTCTCCCACAAAAGCATGGAGTCATGGACCACTCACTTGCATGCAAATGGTACTAATAAGCATATTTTCATTACAACTTGGCTTAATACATTAGCAAAGGTAGTTATGATACCGTGCAAACTGAGCAGGCTAGACCATTTTTGCAGTTAACACCTATAATATCCAAAACCAAGTATAATAAGGCGCCAATCCATTAGCTAATGGCTTAACAGCTAGGAAAATATCCATTTGTTCAACGTATCAAGATGTGTTCTACTTCAGTTTGTATATTGATTAACCAAATATCAAATTAATTTAACTAATAATTTATCAAACTAATTTATGTTTGTTTTTGGGTTAAATTATGTTATAGTCTGGTAAAAAAACTTACACGAACTAAAATGGGAAACTTTTGGAGCAGCCGAACTTTTGGGTCATTTTCCCCAACAGCTATAACATAGCCACGTACGTACAGGAACAGGGTGAGAAACATCCACGTGTGACAACTCATAGTTTGTGACTTGTATAAGATTTGCAAACTCTTTCTAAGAAATAATTAGAATATGTGACATAGAAGATTTAATCAAACAAAGGCTATTTGCCCCTCAATACAGGGGGTAGATTTGAGGTGAGAAGAGGGGCAAGAAACCATCATTTACAAGCAAAGCAGACGACTAAGGGTAATAGGGAAAAGCAACAGGAAGGGAGGGGAAAAAACTCACTTTTGAATGCTGACATTCTGCAGTAAATTTGGGAATAACGTTTAAAGAAAGTACCTGCAGAAGCTACAGGATTAAGCCACATAAGGGAATCAATTCCTTTTGCCTCAATGTGATGTTGATTTCAAGTGAGCCAGTAACCAAAAATGTGGAAAATGTTTAAAAGCCCGTTGACGTTCATTTTTTTTAATAAAAAAAAAATTGATTTGAACATTCACGTTATTTAACCCCCGAAATGTACCAAACATGCACTAAAATATTGTTATATTTCATCGATAGATAGATAGATGATATCAACAATGATAACATTATCTGTCACTTCTTCATTGATGTTAATAACAGCATCTGTCCCCATTTCTTCATTGGCGATAACAGCATCATCCATCCCCTTTTCTTCACTGATGTTACTGCATCACCCATCCCCATTTCTCCATAGTCGTTAATGACATCTTCCATCCACTTGAACAAATCAATGTTTTGATAGAAGCCAACATTTCTCAAAACCACCAAAATTACTGCTGCCTGTATCTTGCTCAACTACCATTGATTTGGAAAACTAACTTTCAGGAAATGAATCAACCATCTTTGCAATTGCCAATTGCCCACTGAACTTTACTACAACAACAATCAAAGTCATATCTCACTACAAGAGGGCTAAGTGGATCAAAGGATGCCATTGGATAAAATCAAAGGTCCAAGCATTAGCCATATATTTCATCCCTTTCCTTTTATGTTTGTCTCTATAAATACAAAACATTGTGTGTTGGATTAGCTGCATCAGAAATATCCTGGTTAAGTAAATCAACAAGTGTTGTAGGTGGTTCCAGGTAGACAGCATTTCCAATGCGACCATCATTGATGAGCCAATGAGCACAGAAGTTGCCATTTCTGAATATGTGCTGTACCTTGACTTCCCAATCTCTCTGAATGAGTTCATGACAAAGAGCAATGGGATTTGCACATTCATTTACCTTGTTTGCGGGTGTGTATACGAGCAGCTGCACTGCTATCAGGGACTCTGTTTCTATGATAACTCTAGGAAATTGAAGATCCCAAGCCATTAATAGTCCATGGTATAATCCCCAAATTTCAGCATCAACATTAGGACATGATCCCAGCCTCATTGAAAAGCCTCTTAGCCATTCCCCACCAGCCCCTCGAATGACTCCTCCACATCTTGCTTGACCGTTCTGTTTAGCACAGCCATGAGTGTTAACTTTAACCCATCCCTCTGGTGGAAATCTCCAAGCAATGTTGGATTCACACTTGCTCTTTTTATCCTCGAGAATTTGTAGTTTGCCAATAGTTGGAAACCTCTTCTATTAGTGGCGGAATGCTAATAGTTGGACCAGAACTAGTACTTACAACAGGAACATTGAGGATAAGATTAGAAGAGTAATATGGTTGTGGTGCTTCATCAGCAGCAATTTCAGTACCATAATCCACACGATCATATTCATACCTCCTCTTTGACATATTGCCTTTATGAAAAAAAATAACATCTTGCATTGTGGGTCTCTTTTGTGGATCCCTCTCAGTACATCTCAAAGCCAACTCAAGAACTGCAGTAACTTCCGTCACTACAATTGATTGGGAAAATTCACTTTTAAGGCATGAATCAACAATCTCACCAATATTGTCTGTTTCCATCCACATAGATCTAACCCACTTCACTAAAGTCGTTTCCTTCTCCAGAAATGAAGAATCTAATACTTTCTTTCTGGTTATTAGTTCAAGCAAAACTACTCCATAACTATAGACATCAGACTTTCTGCTCTGCACTATTGAATATGCATTTTCTGTCACAGTACAATTTAAAGAATGTTGGACAATATAATTTGCACAGCTCTGGTTTCAAACTACAATAAAATAAAGTTCTTAAATCTTAGCACATTAACAAGTTTTAGCAAGTAAATTATAAGTCACTATCTACGAAATAAGTTAATCCATATCACCAATTGAAAATACAAAATGCAGCTAAGCAAAAGTAAGTATGGAGAAAGAATTACCTGGTGCAATATAGCCAATTGTACCAGCAATATATGCTGAAAGCCTAGTTTGAGAAGGACTAATAGAGTGCTCATACTGGTCCCGGCGCAGGGCAGTACCAAAATCAATGATAAGAGGCTCCATATCAGAACCAAGCAGTATATTCTTTGGTTTGATGTCTCGATGCACTATAGGGGGGCGACAATCATAATGCAGATATGCCAGTCCCTGTGCAATTCCAACAGCTATCTTAAGCCGGACATTCCAATTTATGGATGGTGATGGATTCTTTTCATGTAAAACATCATGTAGGCTTCCATTTTCCATGTACTTGTACAAGATAACACCATAGTCCTTTCCAAACCAGTAGTCCGTGTATCTGACCAAATTTCGATGCTTGATCATCCCAGCAGTTTCAATTTCCCTGAGCATAATTTCTTTTATCTTATGTAAGCTCTTCCCTTTCTTCCTTGTAAATTCAACCTTCTTTACAGCAAGAACTTGGTAGGGACTAAGTTCGGCTTTGTAAACAATTCCATGGGCTCCTCTACCAATGATATACCGATCATTTAGATTGTCAGTTACCTTTATCACTTGGTCCACAAGGGGAGACAACTCTTTTTCAGTTCGGATCTTGAATTGCTTGGATATTTGGCCAATATTTCCATGGCCTTCTTTAAAAATAAAAGATGATGATCTCTGATCTTTATGTGAGTCATAAACTTCCTGCTTACATCTTCTGAGGAGATAAATGCGCACTGCTACTAGCAGTATAGCAAAAACAAATATTGAGGATCCAATTTCTATCATCACCATTACAAATTTACTGATTCTTTTGTGACCAGTTGTTGAATTGGTAAATTTGTAGACACATGGCTTCAAATTACCATAGCTAGATTGAGTGCAAGTCAAGCCATCTGAAAGTGAACAACTGACACATAGGTGAAATAAACCCATGAAGGATGATGGTGAGGAATTCAGTAACTTCATTAGTATTCCTTTAGGAAATATAGAACCATTGAAGTAGTTGTATGAAAAATTACCCTCTATTAATGAAGACAATCCCTCAAGAGCCAGTATGCCTCCTGTCAAATTGTTCAAGGACACATCCAGATTTTGCAACTTTGTTAGTTTATCAAATTCTGAAGGAATCTCACCTGACAATCCATTAGCACTCAGATTCAACCCATATAATAGATTATGCAATGCTCCAATTGATTTAGGAATTTCACCTCCAAACAAATTTCCACCAAGTTGCAACTCAAGAAGATTGTCAAATTCTGACCAAAAACCAGGGATACCCCCAGTAAAAAGATTCTCTCTTAAAATTAACGTGGTTAGCCCGGTCCATCTCCTCAAACTTGATGGAACTGAACCGTTAAGGAAATTGAATCCCACATCAAAATGATCCATTTTGGTACAATTTGACAGCTGACGTGGCAAATGACCTTCCAAGTTGTTGTGAGAAAGATCCAAAGTCAAAAGATTCCCAAGCTTTCCAAGCTCTCATGGTATAAGTCCAGTAAATTTGTTCATTGACAAAATGATATCAGTAAGACTTGTGCAATTTGCCAAACTTGGTGGAATTGTTCCACTGATTTTGTTCTTGCTGATGTCCATGTACCAGAGATTGGGATTACTTTCAAAATCAGGAAGAGACCCAGTGAAATTATTTTCCTTGAGAATCAACCTCCCTAGCATTGCGCATCTTCCAACATCAGAAGGTATCCCACCTTGAAGTTGATTAAATCCCATATTCAGCACACTTAATTGCTTTCCAAAACAAAGATTTGGTGGGATGTTGCCAGTGAACCTATTATTCATAATGTCCAACTTCACCATACTGCTGTTGATTCCCAAGCTTTGAGGTATAATTCCAGAGAACTGGTTGTCAAACAATGAAACATTTCTTAGATGCTTGAGCTCTGTCATCTCCAAAGGAAGTTCCCCAGAAAGGCTATTATTATGAACTAGGATGTGCTTAAGATTTTGAATCTTCCAAATGCTGACTGGAATTTCACCTGTGAAACGGTTGAAAGACAAGTCAAAGTCCTCTAATTTACTTAGCATTCCCAATTCACTTGGAATTTCTCCACTAAAGCCGTTCTTAGAAAGGTCCAAATGCTGAAGCACACTACAATTGCCTAACTCTGAGGGTATTCTTCCTGAGAAACTGTTATTCAACAACACAATGGTCTGCAAGTGATGCAACTGTCCAATTTCTGGTCCCAGTTGACCAAAGATCCCATGAGAAGTGAGGTTGAGGGAGACCACATTATGGGCATGGTTGCATTGGACTCCAACCCATGAGCATGGAGTGGAATCAGAGGCCATCCAGCTTGAGTTTATGGGAGGAGGCACAAAGGTCCAGTGTCTCAAGAGTGACAACAAAGTCACCCCATCAGAGACCAGAGCAGAAGCATCACATAATAAGGCAGAGAAGCAAAGAATCAATACTAGGAGCTTCATAGAGAGAAGGAAACACAAGGTAACCAAAAAGAAAACAAGTGGAAAAGGTTGCAAGTTATGGTTTAAGAGGAACAAGAAGCACTTACCTTCTTGTAGCTTACAATAAAACCAAGAGACTGGAGTGAATGATGATGTTTTGGGTAAAAAAATTGTCACTCCTACATTTTTCTTCCTTAATTATTGACAGGATGAGATAACACCAATAGCAAAGCTTGATTTCGAAAGGTTATTCTACAGATGTAGTATTTGACTAATTAAGTAGATTGAGACCAAAAACGAAAAAAAGTCTAACTCCTTGACTTTGAAGCTTATCTAAATTGGCTGAAACATTGTTCATATCAACTAGATTTAAGTGTCTGTACATGTTCATGTCAACCTTTTCATGTTTGAGGATGTTGGCTCAAATGAGTTTGATTCAGTGACGAGGGATTAGGGGCAGAGTTTGGGAGTTTCTTGAGGCTTTTGAATTGAGTGACTCCTTGCGCTTGCATCATCTTCCGTTGGTATGGTTCAAATTAAACTCCAGGAACGGCAACTTTTGTGCTGATTGTATCGCTAAACATGGCCATGCATAGCAGCTTGGGGTTCTCACCTTCTTGGCTTCTTCAGTTCTTCCACCAAAATTCACTTCCCTGATTTCAGAAGGGGTATTTATAGGACAATACTTAGAGAAATTCATGGACAAAGATGTAGAAATAAGTCTGGTACACTAACTCAATTACATTAATAATTATTATTCTCTAAAAAAAACTATTGTTATAATTAATTAATAATTGGTTACAATAATTGTGTGTCTCATAGAGAGAATGTTCATAAAATGAATTTAGAAAGATTTAACTTAGACACAACTTTAATATAATATTTTTATTAAATTAATTTTTTGGACATGGACTCGGTCCAGTCATGACTTGATTAATGATTAGGCTAATCTAATATTTAAACAAAATATATAAAGTTGAGTATATGTATAATTAAGTCATAAAATTTTAGAAATATTTCATGGACAAGTTATCTCTAATTGAATTCCTTTTTTAATTGGATTTTACTCCGAAGATGTGATATTAAAGCTCACTTACACTAACTATACTGTCAGTGGGAATTTTGATTTCTGGTTGGGGAGTGTCTATGTTCTTTTCACTTCTTATTACTCTTTTCGTTCACTTTTTCTAACATTTCTAGTACCAACTAATTCATTCGGGCGAGACATCTTACGATGTCATGATGCGCCCATTCCTATGGCCATTCCTTTAATACTTCTGGCTCTTGGGAGTCTCTTTGTAGGATACTTGGCTAAAGTGTGACCCGTTAGCCCATAAGTAAGTACGGTGATGAAATAGTTGTTGCTCACTCGACAGGATCGTATGAGGTCACAATTCACCTAACACGATCATCCAAGGTGAACAAGAATTGGGGATCGAATCCAGGCGAATTCCCGCTAATGGCTAAGATGTTCAGTCGACTCCCTCCCCCTTTATGGGGGTCTAGACCCCTTACGAGTGAGCAAAAAAGGGAGGAGGGAAGAGGCCCTGGTGAACCGTCATAATTAGTTAACAAGTGAAAGCTTTGCTGCCCGACAGTATAGAGTACTAACCACACCGAGGGACAAGCCCTGAAGCAAAGGACAAGAACGAGCAGAATCAATGTGTTCCAATTTCTAGCCTTGCACCAACCATTTAATGGACCATAGACTAAACGCCCGCTTCCTAAAAGGACTATGTCTCATGGACCGCTCCCCCCCCCCCCGCCAACAAGCTACATCTCGTGCCTATAGGCTGCTATAACTATCTACGAAGACACTCAAAACTAGAAGGATAAACAAACCCACTCTGTGGACTCCCGAGCTACAATTCCCATGACACAGGAGCGAGATTCTCTAAAAAACCAAGGTCACTGGTGGCCTAGAGGGCCCACTTAGAGACTTGGGATCTTGACAGGAAATGTGAAGGTTGCTTAAAGTCGGTTGATTGATAAGCGAAAGAGAATCCATTAGTTTAGTTCTGATCTGAGTAGGCTTATAATAAGGAAGACTTTAACCCTAAGAACCGGGGCCTGGTGTAACGTCTTGAGATTGCCTGCAGGATTGATGAGTGTCCCCACAAACTAACACGGGTCTTTCAGCGTGCTTTGTCCTTACTCACACGCATCCTAGGAAACTTTCCAGGAGGTCACCCATCCCACAAGTGCTCCAAGTCAAGCACGCTTAACTATGGAGTACTTACGTTCTTGGCTCCCGAAAAGAAGATGCATCTTATTGATATGGGTGGTGTTAATCAATTCTTTTAAGCCATCCTCAACTATGTAGTCCCATACCTGCACAGTCTCTGAATCCCTCTCATTCCGGTGTGTATTCAGTTCATTCATATGTCCTTCCGCCTAGAAGCCTGCCAGGAGCCGCTCATTGTCTGTGCTTCATCTTTTTGCACCGGTGACCACTCCCCGCCCCCATTAGCCCCGGGTGTCATATGCCCACCAGCTTACATATGGTTCGTCCCCAAACCACATCGTACTGGGAGAGGTCCCAGCTCTGATATCATTTGTAACATCCTGAGATTGCCTGCAGGATTGATGAATGTCCCCATAAACCAATACAGGTCTTTTCTGCGTGCTTTGTCCTCACTCGCACGCATCCTAAGAAACTTCCCAAGAGGTTACTCATCCCACAAGTGCTTCAAGTCAAGCACGCTTAACTATAGAGTACTTATGCTCTTGGTTCCTGAAAAGAAGATGTATCTTGTTGATGTGAGTGGTGCTAATTAATTCCTTTAAGTCATCCTCAACTATGCAGTCTCATACCTGCATAGTCTCTGGATCTCTCTCATTCCGGTGTGTATTCAGTTCATTCATGTGTCCCTCCGCTTAGAAGCCTGCTAGGAGTCGCTCCTTGTCCATGTTTCTTCTTTTTTCACCGGTGACCACTCTCCGCCCTCGTCGGCCCCGGGTGTTACACCTGGCCAAAGTCTAGGGTAGCTCAAAGTTCGATCAAAGAGATCCCTATCGTGTGCCCTATTCACTAAGATCTTTGAATTAGCCCTTATCGAAAAGCACAGCTTACTTCGCTAGTGGAATTCCGATTCTAGTATTCTATCTATTTACCTTAAGATCATTGAAATTCAAGCTTGATTGAGGGATTCACTAATAGCAATATATTTTATTCATTTTATAATTCTTTCACTGAGCTTCTTAAGATTCAATTAGGCTTAATTAAGTTAGTTTTGTTATATTTTATGATATTGAGCTTAATTGGATCATTGAAAGAATTATTACTTGAATTAACTTTAATTTATCTATTTGACAATATTTAGTAAACTAGCTATAATTTGAGTTGCAAATATCTAGTTGATGTGATTCTGGCCTTGTAGGAAAACTAAGACAATTCTCTACAACTTTCATGAATATCTCAAGATATAAATCATACGTTTGGATAATTTAAATTAGAGTTGAAGTAAGAATTAGAGTGCTGATCTTGACAGCTTGACCTCTGCGCACTCATCAACTCATTTCTTAAACTATAAAAGTTCAATTAAACATCAAATTGGTGGCATTGGAAAGTTAAGACCAAAATCTACAACTTTCATGAAAAACACAAGAGTCATATCGAAAGTATAGTAGGTCATATTGGACCTAGAAATTAGAACAGAGAAGTTGCAGCTAGGCCTGAACAGTGTGCAAAGATTGGGCTATATCTCGAGTTATAGGAATGATATTGGGCTGAAATAGTGGCATTGGAAAGATAAGACAAAAGCCTACAACTTTCATGAAGACCACTTTTCCATTTTTTGATGGCAGCCATGAGTTCAACACTGAATCATTTGGGAGACAAGCATCTCAATAATTTTTCACTCATTCACAATTATCAAACAACTCATTTGGCATTTTTTACTCATTATCAAACAATTCTATTGTCATTTTGTTTCCCTTAAGCTCTATAAAAGGGAGCATTGACTGTTCATTTGAGGTATCTTAGCTTAGAGATCAAGATCATGCTATTGTGTCATTTATTTCTCTTGTGGTAGTTTTCTTTTGTTTTAAATAGAAGTTATGTTCATCTCCTTCTTCTTCTCTCTTTCTTTCTTCTTATTTCTTAGTAACTAATTTTCATTTTACTTAGGTGAAATAGTGAAGCTTTTGACAATAAATTAATGTTAGATTAATTTCTTTTTTATGCTTGAATGATGTATTATCAAGTGGTCGTTATATGTGTTATATTTTGTTTCCAATCAATTTAGAAACCCTCCATGTAAAGTGGAGATCTTGATTCATTATAGACAAGAGGTTGACACAATAAATACTTGAGCCCATTTACAAGTGTCGGTGTTAGTGAATAATGTAAGGAACCATAATATAATTACATATATAATCTTAATTGAACTTTGAATGTTATATTTTTTTATTGGAACCTACGTTATGTATGAATTTCAATTAAGTTATAAAAAGAAATAATATTGTCTTTAATTTATTACCCAGAATGGATCTTCTAACCTAAGCAAATATTTTTTTCATTTGTGAATAACTTTTATCACCTCTATTGTTGTGACAAATATTTTCCTTACCTTAAAGAATTTTTCTTCATCAATTTCCCGTGGATCGACCTCAAATTCTCAAGAATTTATTACTTGAAACAACCTGTACTTGGGTTTGCAACTTATAATTCGCATCATTCACTATTAGCATGCTTGCTATGCCTTTTCCCTTCCGAGAAGATTGAGAACTTCGTTTGGGGTAGACAGGTCTACCAGCTGCAACCATGAAGTTGAGGTCATCGTGTTGGAAGGTCTTCTTCCAAGGATGAAGCTTGACTTGGGTAACGATTGCCAAGTCCACTACTTTGGTTTGGAAACCTCCAAAGGTGAAACTGGCATATTTAATATATTATAATGCTATGTAAAAATTATTAATTTAAGTCAATATAAGTCTAATAACTGATTGTCAAAAAAGGTTTAAGTTTTAAAATAATGTGTAATACTAAGTTGAGTTGGACTAACCCAAAATATGACCTGATCTGGGCCCAAAAATACATTGGGCCTAATTTAAAGAACTTGAACTTGTCTCAATTAACTTTGGACCGAGACAAGTTAGTACGACAGGTTGGATCTTGAATACCTATAGTCACATGTTGGAAGCTTATGAGGACATGCAAAGAGAATAGCGAAGTTTAATTAAGAGGCCACCTACCTCAGGCCCTATTAGAGGTCCAACCTAGTGGGGACCCTTTGCTAGGCCCACATGTTGTGTCCTTGGTTTTACTTTAAAGAAGAGTAATTGATTACCATAATTTACCATAATTAATTATATGATTGGCCTAATGCAGCTAACACAGGTGCTCTAGATTTATATAATAATTTCTCTACTTAGATAAAGTTTCTTAAGAGCTTATGATAGTATTCTCCAATAAAAACATAATATGCATATTATTTTTTAGTCATAGCATTTTCCTTTATAAAGTTTTCATAGTTGAGATGTAAAAAATAATGAATTAAAGTAGTATACATCATCAGTGTAAAGAATTTTACACTGACATCTACTAATATTTTGATACATTTATTTTTATTTTAATTACTAAAAAAAGAGATAATAATAAATACTTATTTGTCAAAATATTAATAGATATCAGTATAAAACTACTTTATACTAAAAATACATACCAATTAAACTAAAAAATAATATACATATTAAGTTTTTAATGGAAAACAAAACTACAAATATTTAAAGAATTTTATCTAAATTTTTTCCTACAGGACTTCTATAGTGTAGTGTGTTTTGGTCAATGCTTTTCTTGTGCTACTCTTTTGTTGCTTGCCTATTTATTGGCATATTATATCAATTTTGAGAATCGCGTGTCTTTCACGAGTTTTTTAAAATTTAGCTTAAAATTTTGAAAAGTTTATATTAAAAGAGAAAAGAAATTTGAAATTGAAAAAGATTACATACAGAGATTGAAAGAGTGTGTTTTTTTTAGAAAAAGAAAAGAAATGTTGATAATGACATCTTTGAAGAATAATAGAATAAGAAATTAAGCTACTAAGTAAAAGAACTCATATTTAATAGATAGAAGTGGATAATTACAAAATATAGATCGGACTAGCAGGCGAGTCCGAAAATTCGATGACTCAAGTATCCATGTTAGTTAATCTTATTCAATCCATGTGTCAAGTTCCAAGGCCAAAATTTCTCTTGCATAGTTGCACCTTTTCATGCTTTTCCTAACCACGTTTTTTCCTTCATAATGAAGGACCTGGGCACATTTTTACCTGACATTACCAAGTCAATTTTTACAATATTCCTTCATTGTTCGCAAGCCAATTTTTGAAAGCATCATTATTTTCATCTACAATACCGAGTCTTCCTCACATTGAAAGCTAATAATCAATTGCTTCTAGTAGCTAGCGCTCTGTTTACTGATGCCACACTTACCATATTTTTTCTGCCTCTTGCTGCAGATGTTGATCAAAGGCAATTTTTCATCTTCCCTTTTGTATCTATTTTAGTTTAAGCCCATTCTAATCTTTTACCTCTCACATCTTCATTTGCTTGAACTCATCTCAAAGATATAAAGGTATAAGCTTGATAATCTTGAACTAAGATTTTTCAAAGCTATCCAGTTCTCCTATTTTACTAGTTTTAACCAATTCTAAGCGATTGAACCTTCTATACGGTTCTATGGTTAAATCACAACTGTAAATCGATTTCTAAAACACTTGTTGAACCATTTACCCAACGAATCAATTCCTTGATCAAGTCAACCTCCTGGATGAATTTTACATCTATGGGTTATATAAATATAGGAGCTCGAGGCTAATAATAGAATGGATGATTAAAGATTTGTTATATAGAATAACATTTCAAAAAAAAATAAAAATAGGCAAATGGTCCAAATAGATTGGTTGGCAGCTCGGTGAAGTTATGAAACAATATGAGATTGTAAGAGTTTTGAGTAGTAGTTCCCTCATTGTAAAGATTACTTCTTTTAGTCTTTTTATAAGCCAAACTCCCCTTTACCTTGAATAATAAAACTCACTAGTTGTTCTACATATACTTCTTTAGTGAGTTTGATAGTTATCGAGACTATTAAATTATATCAATTTATAAGTTAATTTATCAAATTATTTGTAGTATAAGACACAACCGGGTCGAGTTTTTGAATTACTCTAATCAAGCAATCAAATTAAGAGATTAACAGGGAGAAAAGAGTTACAAAATTAATTGATAGAAAGTAATTAAAAATCGTAAACAAAATTAAGTAAACAACTAATTCAAAGAAATCAATTAATCTTGAAGTTAATCCATTATTAATCACTAGAAATCCATTCAATTGGTAATTAGATTCTTGGTTTTAGATCACATTAAGAAGCCTTAAGATGATCCATAAATTCTCTACTAAATAAGCATTTAGAATTTAATTAGTTAATGTTAAATGAATTAAGCACTCATCTAATCATAAAGTAATCTAAAACCCAAAATTCAATCAAGCTTAACAATCTATCAAACACCTTTGATGTATTATTTAATCTCTGTAATCCTTATTAAACACCTGATAATTATGTAATTATCACATCAACATCCAAATCAAATTAAGTAATTCAATTCATTTAAAAAATCAAAAGAAGTAAAGAGAAACTTGATTAACAATTAAATGTAAAACAATTAAAACAAGATTTCAGAATTAAACATCAAAATTGTCAATCCCTATGATTAATTAAAAATGGTCTAGCCTTCCATAGATGGAAAGAAATAAAAACATAAAAGAAGAAACATAGAGAGAAGGGAGAGGGAGAGAGAGGAAGAGAGGAAGTGCAAGCAAGAGTGACTAAGAGAAAATTAAGGTTGAGTTTTGTGGTTGTTGTTACTGCTTGAATAACTATCTTTAAAATTAAAAATCTAAGTTTTCCTTTTGCTTAGGGTTAATTCTCTTCATCTTAACTTTAATTGGATACCTAATTTGCATAATTTGGACTTAGGATAAGAGAGTTATGCTTAAAACATTCTTAACAGTTCTCTAGATCCATCAGCCAACTTTAAATGGTGAAAGCACCATTAAAATGTTACAATTTTGATAAGTGGTCTCATATGAGTTGAAAATCTGTGTCTTAACTTTCAAATGAAATTAGTTTCAGCTCCATATGACACTTATAACTCAAATTAAGGTCCAATCTTTGCACATCGTCCAGGTTCCAGAGACAACATCTCTGTTCTGACGTTGTGACCTACTAGGCATCTGATTCAGTATTGGAGCTCTTAATCAAAGTTGTAGAATTTTTTCTCAAATCTCTTTTAAGGTAAAATACATAATTTTAGATGTCTAGAACTCAAGTTATATCCAAATATACACAAATAATGTAAAATTCTCAATAATACTGAACAATATAATTAAGTTCAATTTGAACTCAAACTTATAAAATGCAACTAATACTAATCAATTAAGTATATAAAATATCTAAGAATCTAAAAATAAGAAATTAACTAATATATAAAAATTGTGTTTATCAAAACTCATCATAAAGAAATGCACCTTTAGTATCAAAACAAGTAGATTAGCCAACGTCACACGACTACAATGGAAAAAAAAAGGATAAACAAAAGCAATCTGACAATGAGCGAAGATTTGTCACCATAGCTCAAGCCATAGATATAAGTATAACCTTCAACCACCAAGTAAGCTGAAGCAAGATTTTCCTATCAGAGCCAAGTTTCACAACATAAACCTAACAACAACCAACAATGGACTAACTAAACAACAAAAGAACAAGCTTTCAAGTGCCACTAAAATGTAAAGTGGTCATTTTATCTATTATAATTAAGAGTAAAAATAGACTAAGTTAGCTAAACTTTATCTTAAAATATGCTAAACCTCTTTTGCAAAATATTAACCTTAGCCGAAACTATTCAACCAATAGGCATAGACTTTTTGTGTTTTTAATATACTTAAACTTTTAACAAAAATTATTTAGTAAAGGAAAAAGATAATCTTACACTCTTTTTTAGGGATGTATTACTATTCACACCATTTTTTATGGATGTGATTGAGTGAGAGAAAATGATAGAAAAAAATATATATAATGAATGAAATTAGATGAAGTATAAAAAGAGGTATATGTATTGTTTGATGTAAGAATATAAGAGTTATTTAATAAAATAACCTTTCAACCCCTAAAAATGTACTTTGCTCGCAATATAGCACCGATATAAACAATGTGCACAATTTAGTCTTTAAATTGTTCAAATAGTAATAATAGAAGAAATAATGTAAAATAAATTTCAATTATTTTTTAACTGAATTTTACATATAATTGAAATCAAGGATTATATCATAAGATACACTATGTGCTCTATGTAAAAAGAATATTTATACATAATTAAACTTAATATAAACTTGTCATAATAAGGTACTAGTAATGAGGATTTATGTGGTCTTGAGTCCAAATAGAAGGAGTTCAGATTACTTAAACATGTGATTTTGAGTTCGATATCATAATTTATATATATAAAAATAATATTGTCAGAAAGTATTTACGCCTAAATGTCTTACAATAATTTGAGATATTAATCTCTTACATATCAAGTGAGAGATACATTGAAAAACCAAAAGGAATTTTAAATTATTTGAAAAAATCTTAAATGCTTCATTTATTATTGTTGTAAGTTTGCAATAAAATTAATATAACCTAGTGCTTAGTTGGCCTAAAATTCAATCCACTAATTATTTTGGTCAATCTAATCCATTTGATTTTAATAGAAAAGAGTCATTTGAACTTTTTGTTTCCATGCGATTTCACCTTCTTCTCAATACTTCCTCTTTCTTTCTACTTGTGCTACACGGCTTCAATCTCTTTTTAAGCATGAGTTATATATATATATATGTAATATTATTTAGGTGAGAGGAGTATTTATTATGAGAGGTGAGAGGAATAAATCTTGATCATTAGATCTTTTATGAATAGTCAAGATTAAAACATAAATACATATGATTTTTTTAAGCGATCACATGACATTTAAGTAACTTTTAATCTTAACCATCCATGTATAGTTGTATAGCCAAAATTTACTCCTCTCATCCTCTTACAATAAAAATTTCTCTCACTAAATATATATATATACTCCATATTATATATATATATTACTAGTATATATATATACTCGACATCCATTATCCATATAGTAAATTACTAGTACATCCGTCCATGAGTTTTACGGATATTTTTATCTTTTCATCTTTTCATCTTTTGTTATTTTTATATAATTATACATAACATGCCACAATTAAATGACATGCACGTATGGGAAAATGAAAAAAAAAAAAAAAAGACAGCAAGTGTTGTTAGTAAGAAAAGACCTGGGATAATAATAGTAATAATAACAGCAATTTTGACTTAATTGAAAGAAATTTGAATTTCTTAAACATCTAATTTTATGTTTAATTATAAAATTTATGTGTATAAAAATAATATTATTGTCAAGTATTTTTATGTAAATATTTAATCATATTTTAAAAGATTAATTTATCACATATCAATAAAAGAATATTTTAAGAAATAAAAAAAATTAATTATTTGAAAAAAATCATAAATGCTTCGTCCATCGTTGTTATAAGTTTGTAATAAAAATAATATAATCTAGTGCTATTGGCCCTAGAATTTCAATCCACTAATTGTTTTGGCCAATCTTGCGCATTAATCCATTTGATTTTAATAGAAATGTGTCATTTGAAATTTTTGTTTCCATGGGATGTCACCTTCTCCTCAAGACTTACTCTTTCTTTCTCGTGCTACACGGTTTCAATCTCATTTTAAGCATGAGAGTTCTTTTACTTCTAGTCATTCAATATCCACATAGTAATTTATTAGTATCCCTGTCCGTGAGTTTTACAAATATTTTCATCTTTTTAAATTTTGTTATTTTTATACAATTATAAATAATATATCATAATTAGATGGTATGTTTGCATGAGGAAATGGAAAAAAATAAAATAAATAACAGGTGTTGCTAGCGAGAAAAGACGTGGGATAATAGTAGTAATAATAACAGCTTTCGAAATAATAATTTTGATTTAATTGAAACTAAATGATGACAAGTGGCAATTAGAAATAGTCCAACTAGTTATAGATTGGTTAAATTAAAATTTTGATTTCTATATTTTATACTCATTTTTAATTTAGTTCTATATATATATTTTTAAATCAATCATCACACTTCTAAAATTTTTTAAAATAATCTTTATCATTAACTTTTGTTGTAATACGCTTATAACACTATCAATTAACTAATAAAGTAAGTATTTTTTAATCCAATAATAGCTCTTTTATATGTTTGTTTTCTTTAAATAAATGCTTATTTATTATAATAGGTGTTTATTTTTTTGAATAAGTACTCATTTGTTCATTATGTACTCTTTTTCATTATAGTAAATATTTATTTCTTCTAAGTATTTTTTTGTCAAATACATACTCTTTTAGATTTTTTTTACTCTGTGAAATGTTTAATAAGAACTAAATTAATGATGTTAGAATGAAAATTAATTATAAATATTATTTTAAATTTTTTATAAGTGTAAGAATTGATTTAAAAAATATATAAAAATTAAATTAAAAATAAGTATAATCTATATGACCAAATCTTTAATTTAACCTAATTTATTATTCTATGCCAAAAACTTTTAAAATTCATTTACTTTGAGTCCATATGAAACAAATATTGACACACCTTTGTTGCCCAATTAGCTAGATTACACAAGCGCACGTGTCGACAAGTAATAAGAGTAAGTATTCAAGTATCGTTTCCACGAGGACTGTATTAAAATTAAGTTAAATATTAATCAATTACTACTTAATCTCTATTCTAAGTAATCAAATTGATTTTAGTGATTAATTGATAGAACAAAATTAAATAATAATTTTAAAACAAGATAAAAACAAACAGAGAAGAAACAATAATTTAGGAATTTAGTGTCTAACTTCACTCATTAATTTATTTGATTTCATGCAATCTATGAAGCATGGAAATGGACACGGATTCGGGACGACACGACATATACATAGGGACACACTAAATTTAAAAATTTTAGGGCACGGATACTAAGACGGACACACGACATATATATATATATATATATATATATATATATATATATATATATATATATATAATTTTGATTATAAACATTCCAAACACAACTCTTCAATGACAACACAAGCATCTTCGTTTATAACTACAAAAAGAAACCAATAATAATTAAAAATTAAACCACTAGACCAGAGTGAAACTCACTTGAAACTTGAACCATTAGCACACAGTGAACACAATATATTAAGGAATAATAGAAGATTTTTCCTGAGGGTGGGTCGGGTGATATTGGGTTTGTGGACCGTGATATTAATACACTGTCACACAGTAATTTTTTTTAAAATTTTAATGGGCTATGTCCAATATATGTCAGCAGTGTGTCCGAGATGTATCCTGACTGTGTTCAAGCCGTGTCTGAGTCAAAAAAAATAATTTTTTTAATTGGATACACTCGAACACGTGAAACACGTGTGTCGTGTGCGTGTCGAAGTGTGTTTATGTTGGACACGTGTCCGACACGTGGACACACCAGTAAAATGGTGTGTCCGTGCTTTCTAGCATGCAATCATTTCCTTACTCCTCATCATAAACTAGTTATGTAAGTCAACGTGTTAAAACATTTACAAACCTCTTTTGATGACCTTGTAAACCTATGAGCATTAATCAAAACACTATATTTCTATATGTATTGACAAAATTCCATGCATTGAGAACAAACATCAAACACTTGCTATGCACGACCAATAAGTATATTTCTATCATATTGGCAAATCAACTCATCCATACAATTGAATTAAATTGAACATGTATTTTCTAATTTTGTGGTTCAACATCCAAATCTCTATGTCTAGTTCAATGAGTTCACTAAGACAACATAAATAATGACCAATTAAATGTGCGCATTAAGCATAGAATTAGAAAATTATAACCAGAATTCTTACAAGAGCAGGAAAAGATTACATTCAATTCAAATTACATAATAAGATTCATTAGACCCATAAAAGGAAATTAGAACATCATATACAAAGTAAACAATCTTAGAAATTAACAACACAGACATTATGAAAAATAAAGAGAAGATGGAAGAAAGAACTAGGTGCCTTAAAGGATGTAAGGTGTTGTGTCCAGCTTCTCTAATTCTTCATCCACACCTTGCTCCTCTCCCAAATTGCTCTCCCTCCGTCCAGTATTGTTATGCGTCCCAAAATTGTTCTCCTTAATCAAATGTCTTTTTTCCCATTTAAACAACACACTCCATACAAACAAGAGTGCCGTGACATAAATGTTATAGAAGCCGCGACACTTATGCTAAAAGAGGCATACCACACTACAACATCGGAGAGGTCGCAACACTAAATTCTTTGAAGTCGTGACACTTAGTGGCACATGAAGCCATAACCTATGGGTAGATTGGAAAGCCGTGACATAGACTTTGGAAGTGCCGCGACATTTATAAATGGAAAGCCACAGTGCCAAATTGTTAAGAGAAGCCACGACATTCATTTATTTAAATCACGATGCAGAACTTTTACGAGGAGCCATGACACAATTTTGATGGGTGTCGCAACCTCTCACTTTCTGGTCTCTTAGTATTTGTAAGCTGTGAGTTGGGAACCGTGACACAATTTTTATGGGAGCCACGGCCTCCCCTGTATTCAAGAGATTCTCCACATGTTTTCACTTATATTGCTCCGTGAAGCACCCTCTTCTTTCTTTGCATGCTCTTGGAAGTAACCAAAAATTAAATTAGTCAAATATTTACAAAAAAGAAGATAAAACTCAAGGATCTAACCTATGAGTGCATCAGAAAATGCTTATGTAAAAACTCTATTTTATAGAGTTATCACGCCTCCAAACCTATAGTTTTGCTAGTCCCGAGCAAAACATAACAAGATTATCTTAACTTCTCATACTTAACATCAAGCGTATATTTATTCACATGCAAATCCTAACAATTCTGATTCCAAAATGCTTATGATAATGTGGCACCATGCTAAATCTCATATTTAATGGTTCAAAATTAATTCAATGTCAAACATACATGACATCTAATCTATAGCTCATGATGTCATGCCTCAATTTTTATGTAAAAGGTTTCCCAAAAGATGATTAATGAATCCTTTCCTAACTCTAGCATGCACATCCAAGAAAACTCATGATGATACCCAAGCAACTCCAACTCAGATTCCCTTAAAAATGTCCTTCATCTCTCTCCCCACTAATGTAGAAATAAGCATGATTAATGATCAAGATGGTCTTTTCAAGCTTGTAGTGTAAGACCAGGTAATGAGTAAAGAAATGAAAGGAAGGAATAAATAAACATTGGGACACATAATATTGCAAACGACCTAAATGAGCCAAACAACCATTACACACAAGGTACATTTTCTAGCATAAGAACCCCCAAAAGCTTATTTTCTAGCACAAGGCACAATTAGTCCAAAGAACCTTTTTCTTTTTATCATTTCAAACTTTTTCTTGCAATTTCTTATTTTTATTCTTCTTTTTTTTTTTCAAATCACGAATTTGCTAGGTTCTAAAACATGCCTATGGTAGTACACCTTTGTTTCTTCTTACTCAACTAAGCATTTGCAAGATATGTTCCTAACATAGACAATGGTGGATAAACTAAAATTAAAGGCTAAAAGGTAAGGATGATGCAGGTAAAGAACAAACATAAAGGCCAACATATTCACGAGGCTCAAAATGGGTACTAGGAATGTTCATGCATATATGAGTAGGCTTGAAGGCTCAACCAATCCAAATAATGCCCTAATCATTTCATAAAAAATGCTTAACCTAGGATTTCACCTCAAGAAAGAGTCATATATTCTTTTAGAAATTAAGTCTTCATCACAACATGGCAAGTCACAGCCTTCTTTAGATGTGCACAATTATTGTTATTCTAGGATTCTCAATCGTGTAAAAAGAAATACATCTACATATCAAAGAAACACTAAAGCTCAGTTAAATTCCAAATGGCATGCATTATTTCCAGAATCAATAATTTATTCAAAAGTAGATATATCATAGATCAAACCAGCCACATTAGCATTCAACATTTATTGCACAGCTTCACATTAAACTTTTTCTTTTAAAAAAAATTAGACAACGATGCAACACCGAAGAGATAAGTTAAACAAAATCAAAAGAAATCAAGAAATCAAAAGCTCAACAAAATTGAAAGAAGATAGACAACTACACTATGAATGTAAAAGTATCAATAAAACAAAATAAAGATAAAGTAAAGAACTTGGGTTGCCTCCCAAGAAGCGCCACATTTATAGTCTTAAGCTGGACTTTCTCTGTAATGATAATTAGGAGATGTAGCTTTATCACCAAGATTGGCATAATGCAAATGAGAAAGTAATAGTTTGAGCTCTCTTATTTCCTCATCTTCCCTTTCACATGTAGATATCAACGAAGCTTTAAGAGGGTCACATGAGACACTTGCATAAAATCCATTAGATCCCGTCCCATCAAGCACATTCACATACAATCATTCTTCAAGATCTTGAGAAAATTTCATTGCTTTGAAAATATTGAAGGTTACTTCTTGATCTTGCACTCTCATGGTGAGCTCCTCCTTTTAAACATCAATAAGAGTTCTTCTAGTTGCAAGGAATGGTCTTCCAAAGATGAGAGTGACATTTTTATCTTCCTCCATATCAAGGATGATGAAACTTGCCAGAAATATGAGTTTATCCACTTTTACAAGCACATATTCAATTATTCCCCGTGGATAAATCAAAATTCGGTCTGCAAGTTGTAAGATGACCGATGTGTGCTTAGCTTCCCCCAAACCAAGTCTTTGGGCATGAGATTTATACTGGCCCCTAGATTATATAATGTATGACCAAAGAATTTCTTACTAATGGTGTAAGGGATGGTGAAGCTTCCAGGATCTTTGAGCTTAGGAGGAAGTTTGTTTTGCAAGATAGCACTGCATTCCTCCGTAAGAGCAATAGTCTTAAACTCACCAAGCTTCCCTTTCTTCGACAAGATATCCTTCATGAATTTCACATAACTTAGCATTTGCTCCAAAGTTTCTGCAAATGGTATGTTGATATATAACTTCTTGAAAACTTGTAAGAACTTTTGGAATTGGTGATTAAGCTTTTTCTTTGCTAGCCGGTTGGGGAAATGTGGAGGTAGCATATAAGGCTTGTTCTCCTTCGTCTTGTCCTCAACCTTCCTCTTGACAATTTCCTCATTTTTCTCATCTTCATTTCTCACAACCACCTCATTTTCTGTCACGTCAACTTCTCTTTCAAGTAGTTTAGTCTTAGGAGTCCCTTCTATTTCCTTTCCACTCCTTAATGATATGGCCTTACAATGCTCAGTAGATGCACCTTTAGGATTATTGATGGTGTTGCTTACAAAACTCCCTTGGGGCCTACTGTTTAGACCTTGGGCAAGTTGGCTAACCTGAGTCTTAAGATTCCTTAAGGAAACTAATTGACTTTGCATTAAAGCATCATGGGAAGCAAGCCTTGAATCAGTTTTAGCCATGTAGTCTTGTTAGCTAGTCATGAATTGGGCAAACATCTTTTCCAAATTGGAAGTTGAAGTTGATGTTGAAGTTTCAACTTGAAGGAAGCTCTATTGAAAATCAGGAGGAGCATGTAGTGCTTCTTTAGGCTGAAAAGGAGAAGAACCTTAAGAATCTCCACCCCAAGAGAGATTAGGATGGTTCCGCCAACTAGAATTATAAGTGTTACTAAAAGAATTATTGTGATTAGGTTAGTGGAATTAATTGGCAAATTGCACACTTTCTAGGATAGTTGTACAATTTGCAGTTGAGTGAAGATCCCCACAATGGTCATAAGTGTCAGTTGAGTTATTGGCTCTACTTGGCACTGAGTTAACTATCATGATGTCAAGCTTCTTGGAAAGTGCTGCCACTTGAGCTGAAAGCGAAGTGAGGGCATCTACATCATGTATTCCGGCTATCATTCTCCTAAGAGTAACCATCTCTGAAGGCCACTGGTAGTTGTTGGTGGCCATTTCCTTAAGAAGATCATAGGCGGCATCAATAGATTTACCCATGAGAGTGCCACTTGTTGCTGCATCAATAGTCACTTTGGTATTTCCCAATAGCCCATTATAAAAGATTTATACTTGCAGCCATTTCAGAATGCCAAGGTGAGGATATCTTTGGATGAGATCTTTATACCTATCCCACGCTTCATAAAGCGACTCAGAGTCGTACTACACAAAGGAAGTGATATCATTGCACATCTTCACTATCTTAGTCGGAGAGAAATACTTAGCAAGAAATAGGGCCAGATCATCCCATGTTGTAATAGACCCTGCCGGTAAAGAGCTAAGCCAACTCTTGGCCCTATCCCTTAGAGAAAACGAGAATAGCCTCAATCTGATAGCATCTTTAGATACTCCGTTATGCTAAAAAGTGTCACAGATCTCTAGAAAGTTGGAAAGGTGTGCATTATGATCATCACTGGGCAAGCCTCCAAATTGTACTGGTGCTTGAATCATTTGGATGATGGCCAACTTGATTTCAAAGTTATTGGTTTGCAAGTCGGCCTCCTGATGCTTGAATGTAAATCTTACACTTGAGGTGCTGTAAAGTCCCTCGATGAACGTGTGTGGTCCTCTTCGTTAGCCATGGTGATACTCTTTGAAGTTTGTTTTCTTTCCTTCAAGAGTCTTCGAAAAGTCCTTTCAATCTCCGAGTAAAAAGGAAGGGTCTTAAAACTTCGTGAACGTCGTATGCATTGGAAATTGGTACCTGAAATTAAAAACAAGCAGTTCGATATTAATATTAACAAAAAAAAATTCAAAAACAGTTATCGACAACGGTGCCAAAAACTTGTTGTCCGATTAGTTAGACTATGCAAGCGCACATGTCGACAAGTAATAAGAGTGAGTATTCATGTATCGTTCCCATTAGGATTGTATTAAAATTAAGTTAAATATTAACAAATTACTACTTAATCTCTATTTTAGGAAAACAAATTGATTTTAGTGATTAACTGATAGAACAAAATTAAATAATAATTTCAAAACATGATAAAACAAATAGAGAAGAAACAATAGTTTAGGAATCTAGGATCTAACTTCACTCATTATTTTATTTGAGTTCATGCATTCCTTTCCTTACTCGTCATCATAAACTGGTTATATAAGCCAATATGTTAAAACATTTACAAACCTCTTTCGATGACCTTGTAAACCTATGGGCATTAATCAAAACACTATATTTCTATGTGTATTGACAAAATTCCAAGCATTGAGAACAAACATCAAACACTTGCTATGCACGATCAATAGGTATATTTCTATCCTATTGACAAATCAACTCATCTATACAATTGAATTAAATTGAACATGCATTTTCTAATTCTATGGTTCAATATCCAAATCTCTATGTCTAGCTCAATAGGTTCACAAAGGCAACACAAATAATGGCCAATCAAATGTGCGTATTAAGCATAGAATTAGAAAATCATAATCAGAATTCTCACAAGAGTAGGAAAAGATTACATTCAATTTAAATTACATAATAAGATTCATGAGACCCCAGAAGAAGAAATTAGAACATCATATTTACAAAGTAAACAATCTCAGAAATTAACAACACAGATATTATGAAAAATAAAGAGAAGATGGAAGAAAGAACTAGGTGTCTTGAAGGATGTAAGGTACTGTGTTCACCTTCTCTAATTCTTCATCCACACCTTGCTCCTCTCCCAAATTGCTCTCCCTCCATCCAGTATTGTTCTGCGTCAAAAATTGTTCTCCTTAATCAAATGTCCCTTTTCCTATTTAAACAACGCACTCCATACGAACAAGAGTGCCGCGACATAAATGTTATGGAAGTTGCGTCACTTTGATAACTACATGGAATGTAGTTATTTGGACTCTATCATCTGTGTTATAATGAATGCTATTTCCTTGTTTAATTGCATATTTGGAGGCTTTTGTACTTATGTTTGTCATATTCTGATTCTAAGCCTTTCTGATATATTATTATGCAAAACTGTGTTTAATTGTTATGGATTGAGTAGATTTATATATGTTACGATTTGGTGTATTCTCTATGATAGGAGGGGGCTCCAAATAAGGTTAAATATGGAGCAAGTGAGCTTAAAGAGGAAGAGAAGCCAAATTTGCCAATTCGGTGGGCAACGTCGCGGCAAAGACAGCACTTGCGCAAAAAGAGGTTTTTCAAAGTCATATTTGGACCCAAGGCTTGGGCGCCGCAAGATGGCATGAGTTTTTGGCGCCGCGGTATAAATAGACCGACCCATTGGGCGCCGCGGCATGGCGTGAGTTTGTGGGTGCTTGCGGCGTGGAGGCGGTGCGAGCCTATAAGTAGTTTTTCACGCGTTTTTCTCTCACTTTTCATGTTTTCTCTCTGTTTTTCCGAGTTTTGGCCATTTGGCCATTTCTCTCTTTTTAGGTTTTGTTAGGTTTAGTTAGTTTAAGTTAGTTTAGGTTAGTTAGCTTGGCTAGATCTTCATTGCTGGTGGATTGGAGTCAAGGTTCAGAGGATTGAAGGAGGATTCAAGCTTCAGAGACAAATCAATGAGCTTCTTTCTCTCTTTTCCCTTCTCTCTTCTCTTCCTTATCGTTTGTATAGCTAAGCTATGTTTTAGGAGTATTTTGGATCCTTTGATATATATTAATGATGTGTTTTTCTCTAAGTTTGTGTGGATGTTTGATTATGGTTCAATCATTATCTGTGCTTAATGCTTGTTCTTGGTTGGCCTCAATTACATGATCATAATATTAGCAAATGAACTAGACATAGGGATTTGTTAATATGGATATGGTGTGGTTGATACATGTTCGGCGAGTTCAATTGGCTTGGATGAGCTGATTCGCTAACTGGATAGAAATATACCTTTTAGCCATGTATAGTGGGAGATTGAGAATAGATCGTTCATGAGTGGATGTTGTGTTAGCTCTCAAGGAAACTTAGTGAGTTGGGCAATTGAAACCAGGGTTGATTGACCTAGATATAGGCTTTTGACTAATGAAGATTCTCAAGCTAACCTAATCAATGCATTTATGTTTATGAGGGGAATTGCATGTTATTGATAGATATAAGGGGTGAAGGAGGATTTCCTGAAACCTAACCGCTTTTAGGTTTATAGCTTTTGTAGGTTAGTTTAGTTTAGATTATTATTTTCCTATTTTCATATCCTTGTCTAGAACTGATTAAGCTATTGGTTGGTATTTAGCGTTATAACATAATAATATCCTCGTGGAAACGAACTTTTACTCTGTATTTGTATTATTTGTGCGACCCGTGCACTTGCGGTTAGCAAAAAAGGCAACACGTTTGCACCTTAACACACTTATGCTAAAAGAGGCATACCACGCTGCAACATCCAGGAGGTCGTGACACTAAATTCTTTGAAGTCGTGACACTTAGTGGCACATGAAGCCACGACCTGTGGGTAGATTTGAAAGTCGCGACATAGACTTTAGAAGTGCCGCGACACTTGTAAATGGAAGGCCTCGGTGCCTAATTGTTAAGAGAAGCCGCGACACCATTTTGAGGAAGCCGCAACACTCATTGATTTAAATCATGATGCTGAACTTTTACGAGGAGCCGTGACATAATTTTGATGGGTGCCGCGGGCTCTTACTCTATGGTTTCTCAGTATTTGTAAGCTGCGAGTTGGCAGTCGCGGCCTCCCCTTTATTCAAGAGATACTCCATATGTTTTCACTCATATTGCTCCTTGAAACACCCCTTTCTTTCTTTACATGCTCCTAGAAGTAAGCAAAAATTAAATTAGTCATATATTTACAAAAAAAGAATATAAAACTCAAGGATCTAGCCTATGAGTGCATCAGAAAATGCTTGTATAATAACTCTATTTTACAAAATTATCAACTTGTTAAAAAAGTAATTAAATATCAACACATAATAATAATAATAATAATAATAATAATAATAATAATAATAATTTTGTTTTTTATATATTAAAGACATAAAAATCATTATATAATCATATAATAATAAGAAATTGTTAGAATATAATCAAGTCTAGACAATAACTCTCTAAACACAAATAGAGAACGATTCACTAGAAATAATTGTTATTTGATAAGACTAATTTAAAGATACCTTGGAACACTGATGTAACATGTAACATCCCAAATTACTAATATTAATGACGTACCCGGTTTACACATTAGTAATTAGAATTTAGAATGTTACTTATAAATATCAACAATTTTCAAATAAAAGATTTGATAATATACAAAAATATGAGCCTTCGTGGAAGCATAATTTACATACATAGTGAAAGGAATAAGATACTAACTATACATCACCACGCGTTATATACAAATTTTATCGGGTAAATAAAATTACTAGGACTAGTTTATAAATACCTAACTAAGAACATTCTAACTAATCCTTCAAGTAAACTCCATACACTTGCTGATCTGGTCAAGCCACCTAGAATTATCATGGAAACCATAAAGAATAGTGGGGGTGAGAATCAAAATTCTCAATAGTTTGTTTAAAACCGTGTCATCACAATAATTTCAACTACTTCAGGGAAAAACCTCATTTTCATTCAAAACATTTATTATTATTCTAGGAAGGTGACAAAAGGCCAAATCTATCTCATTCCTTTTCCCGAAATAGACAGTTCATTTAATTACTTTAAAAACTTCTTTAATTCTTTTAATCATGCACAATATCACTAAGTACTCAAAATACCATTAAATACCAAATTGTACCACAAAATTCCATTTTAGAAGATTCTTCTAAAACATAATCAATTTTCCACTCTCCATATATCAAGATGAAAATCTCATCATTAGAATCAAGTTATGAGCTCATAAAATCATTTATTCACTTAGTAGTAGTCTGCTTTTAGGTTAGTGTACATCAACCTCTTCATGACAGTACGTTGTCACACAGAATTATTCCGGGTAACTAGGCCCAATCTTCCCCTGTCTAGCTTAGAGGAAGTATGTCTTCTCAATATCAAAGCTAGGGTTAGACTTCAATCCATTATGATAAGGAAAAGGTGCGTTATCTCACAATATCAATCATCGGGAATAGAATGAGAGGTATATTACTCAAACTATCCAAGATTTAGGATTACCCTAAGTAGTGAGGGAAACACTCATCCTTAACTACTTAATGACTAGGAAAGCTCAGGTAAAGAGGAAGGTTCTTCCTTAACCTCAATTACTTTGGTATAGAGAAAATCACATTATCTTACCATCAACAAAACTTATCTTAGTACAAGTACATCCAAAATCCAACTCGACCTAATTCCAGAAAGTGGATACCCATGAAAATTAAATCATCACATATGCAATATAATGCATAATCCAATCATACTCATTATGGGTATTCAAGTATCATCAATCAATCTCACTTGATGTAAACATATCATGCAATTAAGCATCATTTAGTTCATCTCAAATCCATGTTCAATATATATATAATCATTCTACCAACTCTTGGTATTCATCAATAAAACTCATGCATAAGCATCATTTACATAACATTATTTATGTTCTTTTTCGTCTAATATACCTCAAATATGACATTACATTACATTTGAAAGCAAATTCTTGAGAAACAGAGCAGAAATTCCATTCTGCTAAGATGGCGCCTAAGCGCTAGGCTTTGAGCGCCTAGGCGCTTGACGGATGCTCAAACGCTCAACCATGAGCGCTTGGGCGCTCATTACGCATCTGGAATAATGTGAGTCTGTGTTCTAGGTGCTCCATTTAGGGAGCCTAGATGCTTAAACTAGAAACCAGAATCTCTATTTTGATACCAGATCTCAAGCCTTTCAAATATCATACTCAAAATCATCAATAACAACCTCAAAACATTACGTTCTAGCATACATAACATCTTGTAAAGGAACAAATCCATCAAGGGTTTCATACTCCTTTTTAAAATATCAAATCCCATTAAGAATCAAGAGGAGAAATCAAAGGAGAATATCATGAATCAAATACAAAATCATCATCTCAGGGTTTCCATTTCAAATCATGGATCAAAACTCAAGTTTCTAGATTTTAGAACACAAGGAATAAAGAAGTAAAATGAAAGAAATCCCCCTACCTTGGTTTCTGTGGATCCTTGCTCTTATTTCTTTCTTGTTGATCTTCTTCCTTCTTTCTTTTCTCCATTTTTTTGCCATGGTTCACGGCTCCCTCTTCTTCTTTTGTTTTCTCATTTTCTCTCTTTCCTTCTCTGTTTTCTCTTTTCTTCATTTCTGTCTCTGCTGTCTCATTCTCTTCTTTCTCTTTTTATTTCTTTATCTTTTCTTTCTTTTCTTTTATCTTGTTTCTCTTTTTGGTCTGGTAACTGAGAGTGAGGGAGAGAAAAAGAGAGAGAAAATATCTTTCAAGTAATCATGAGTGTGTGGGGACAGTGGGGAAAGAAAAAAGCTAAGAAAAAGTGTATTTCAACTGATAAATTTTCATCTGCTAAGGACACTTTAATTTATCAGAGATGTATTTTCTAAGCTCCATAGGCATTAAGGAAAATTCTAGGATTTCATGCTATTTTTCATATCTGCCATTACTCAATTTGGTATTAAAACACTTCTATAGTATTCTTAAAAATATCAAATTGACTCCATTTGTCCTCAAAATTAACCACATCATCTTTCACACATTTGTGACCTATTAATAAAATTTCCTTTATTTATTTCTTTTGATTTAGCATTTATGCTATTTTTCTAAGTCAAAATAGTCATTTTGTACTTTCTGTATTGCGATAAAGTGTCCAAATTAATTCAAAACGTCTCGAAAATCAACAGACATGTTAAACAAGTATTATGGTACCTTATGACTATATACAAATCTAACCTGCTAAAAAGAGAATGTTACATGACACAAGATACGCATAACTTGTTTATAATATATAAATGTTTTATGTACATCCGAATATGCACATCATATTTATATAATATATTAATGTGAAAGACATGTCAAATCATATTGTATGTGACTGTAGCATTTCTGTGACATACAGAATGATTTTGTGAGTAAGTTAAATAAAATTGAATGTATTTTGATTGAACGAATAACAAGACTGTTTATAATATATATGATTATGAGGAGAAATTATTGAATTTTCATGCAACACAATACATCTACGTTTTTGGATAGAGTTTCATTATTAATTTTAGAATTTTGTTAAAGGACAAAACTTAGGTAAAATTCTTTAGATGCTTGTACAAGTTGTCTCCAATAGAAATATACGTGTATATGCGTTTTTTTCTATAACTCATTAATGAAAATTTTGAAAATAATAATTAAATAACTAAAAAATAAAACACATGTCATGTTTCTATTGGAGACAAGACCACAAACACCTAAAGAATTTTACCTAAGTTTTTCCTTTGTTAAAGTATGTTTTAAGGAGATTTGTTAAGAAATTAAAAATAAAAAAAATAATATTAAATAAAAAGTAAATTTTTATTATCTTAGAAATTAAAAAATATTTAATTTTTTAAGTAATTAATAATGAGTAATAAATATTATTTTTAATCTTTAATATATGTCTTTAGGACACATATTAATAAATTTTTTAATTTTAAATTAAAAACTTAAAATTTATGTAAATTTGTTTAAAATTAGAATAATTCTAAATTCTCTTAATCAAAATTTTTACTAATTTTATTAATTATTAAATTTAGAAAATATTAAATATTTTATATTTTTAAAATACTAAATTTATTTAAATTTTTATTTAATATTTTTTATTAAGTATTTGAAAAATTATTAAAAAATCTGAAAAAAATAACAAAACTCTTAAAATTAAGAATTAAGAATAATTTTAAATCCTTTTAAGGAATCATTTTAATGATCATCTTATTTATTGCATAAAGAAAGTGTTAAATATTTGTTTTGTTATTAAGAAATTAAATATATTTATTTTTTTATATTTAAAAGATTATTAAAATTTGTTTTAAGAGAATATATAAAAACTTAAAAATTAATGATGTAAATCATTCTATACATGTGTTTAAGTAGAATGCTAGAATTTCTCACGTCACGACTCAGGAGGCTCACGACCCGCTTGAACGTTTGGTAATTGGTAGTAGTAAAGTTAGTAACCCTCATTCAACCGAAAGTCCGAAACAGACACACGCATAACCCCTTTCTCTTTCTCTTGCGTCACACACATTCTCAATCTCACAAACACTCGCCAGAGTTGGAGCTTCTCCGTCGTCGCCGGCATGGACGTGCCGAAGCACCACCGCGGCACTCGAGCAACCTCTCTGAGGGATGCCTCCGAGTCCTCCAAGATGGAGGGTACCGGTAGCTGGGACGCCCTCGAATGGACCAAGATTGAGGTTCCCTTCCTTCCTTCCCCTTTTCAATTCAATCTTTTTTTTTTCTTTTAATTTTTTTCTTATTTGCGTTCTTGATTTTTCTTTTTTTATTATTATTTTAATTTTGTAATTGTAATTTATTTGCAGCCAATTTCGCGCTACGTCTCGCACGCGAATCTAGAGTTCTTGCTCGAGGGGGAGCAAGTTGTATCCGAAGTATGCAGCAACACCTTCAATTCTTCTTTTTTTTTATTATCTTTTAATTGATTTTTTTATTTTAAAAAATCGTAAAAATTCACTATTTGTGCCTTATGTTTTGGTAATCTAGGTTGATTGTTGTGTGATATGTGGAGCAGTTATGGCAACCTTTTTTCCTTTTTTTTTAAAAATTTGATTTCTGAATTAATTAATTTGGTTTTTATTATGTATACTGAATCTGCGAAAATGTGTTGAATGTGAGGGTAGTGTGGAGAATGGTATGGTTGATTTGGGATATGCCAAAAATTCATATTGGGTTTGGAGCCAGCTCCACCAAGATTCAACACAAAGTCTTGATTAGGGTTAATTGTTCTGTGTGTTTGTTCACTACGTATGAATGCATGCATTGTATGATCACGGCGTGCTGAGTTTGATGTGTGCAACCAGTAACAAACTAACAATCTGCTAATTGAATTGAGGATCCTTATGAAAATTCTGTCTTGCAGCTACTAACTAGCTCTGAATCATTACATTCGTGCTGTTACAGAATATGGTAGTACTGATATTGATTTGCAAGTCTGTGCTAGACATCTGGTAACTGTTTTATGGTGGTGTTTAGTAAATGTGCATTATAGTTTCCCATATACTTGGAAACAAACTTGTAAGATATTTGGTTATGACATTGCTTTGGAAGTGGGTTCACGTGCTCTTTGAGGCGTATATTAAATGGGACTTGGCTGCTGGTGGATGGTAGAGAACAAATATAACGCCTATTGCAAAGAAGATAGAGGACTATCACAAAGCACCCAAGTGGAGGTACTGGCGAGCCAGGCCCAACAGGGAGCACTGCTTAGCACTAGTACCACAACTAGTATTCCTTTTGGAAGTGGGATGGGACTTATCCTCTCTGGCCTCTCACTGCTCTCTAGATGATAGAGTAGCAGGGATGTGAGGCTAATGGCTAGGATGCCTAAACTTCATTCAACAAGGTTAAGGTTTCAGGAATGTTTCTTACTCTCAGATTCCTACTACTCTTCTTTCTCTCCAGATGTGAATCCCTTTTTCGTTAGCTTTGTGGGGTGGCCCTCTTGTCTTCTAGGGAATCTCCTGCCAAGCATTTAATGCAGCAGCAGCTAAAGATGTGCTGCTTTAGGTGCCACCTTTGTAGCGCATGCCCTGGGAGACAAGGAACATGGGACAATGTGTTGGGGGCTTGCAGGCTGATGTTGACAGGTCTTCAGAGTCAACTGTCTTGGATTGAGTGTGTCAGTGGACAACTAGGAGGTGGTAGCGTAGCTGGGATTGACAGCAATGGGTCAAATGGGAGGTCAAATGGTGATGTCACTTGCTGCTTCAGATGAAGGGATGCCTGAGGACACTTTAGACCTTCCCTGCAACAGGGGCCCTTCGCACAAGGTCATGAAGCCTTGGAGGGGCTCCCTTCACTATGGAGCCTACCAAGCCACACGCGAGGATAATTCCCAGGCTAGGGGGGGGAGGGGTAGGACTTTCTGGGTCAAGTGTGGGGCGGTGTTCTTTGCTCCACACTACCCGCATGAAAGCCACAAGTTCAAGCTGTTAGAGATGATGTTAGTTTCAAAACAGACATATACAGAAAATTCAAGATCTCCATGCTGGTTACGACATGTCAAACACTAGAGTATTGAATTTTCTATAAATATTATACCTAAATTCTAGAAATCTTAACAAGTGAGAAAATGAAAGAAAACTCAAGAAAACTTGAGAAAGAATGCAGCTGAAAAGAGAGAGAATAGAAGAAGAGAGAGAATGAGAATTATCTAGAAACTGAAAACTATCAACTGTAACAACTGTAATAAACAGATACAGAAGATATACTGTATTTATACAGCTAGTAGAAGCTCAACTACTCTTAACTAACTTAACTAATTCTGTTACTGACCAACACAATAAGATAATATTCTAACTAACTTCTAGAACTCTAGAACAAACAAAACTATACTAACAATAGTCAACAGCTAATACAGTATACTCTAATAATATCTTATAAATAGGTTTCCAAGTACTTGGGAAAATAAGATATCCACTAACCAAATGCCTCTTATATACGGTATTACATTACTTTATTTGACACTGCTGCTATTTTTAGTGCAATTAGGCAATTAAAGAGCCAATAGTTTCCTCAATTATGAATTGGCTGAGTGCAAGCTGTTATATATTAACAGTTGGCAAATAGAACCTATTGTATGCTACAAAAAAGTCAATAATATGATTGGATTAGCTTCACTGCCCCCTTTTTTGTTTAATAGCTATATTATATATAGTTATTTTACTTTTAATTAAAGAACGAAAAATCAAACAAGTGAAACAACCATTGCCTTTTATGTAGTAGAAGGATGACAAGCCATGTATTCCCTCAGGCAGGCGAAGGAGGGACCAGAGGTCATAGATGTCTAATTGTGGCTTATGCAATGATAAGAGAGAATTTAATATATAGTTTAGTCTATAGTTGTTAGAATCGCACGATTCATGATTCAGCAAGCCAGCGATTTGTATCATGTGATGAATCGCAGATGGCTTTGAATCGTGCATGTATCATTCGAATCGGTGCGATTCCGTATCACCGATACGATTCAAACGATTCTACGATTTGGTGATATTTTCGTTTTTTACTTTTTTTTTTCCACCAAGATTCTCATCAAAGAATTCAAAGGGGCTTAGAGGCTTAATAAAAAGAACTAAATAGGTGATTGAGCATTCATGCAAATGAGTTTTCGCGCAGAGGCAGTCACTCTGTTTTAGTTCATTTTGTGTAGAGAGTGTTCATGCAGTCACTCTGTTTTTATTCTTCTGGTGTAAAGTGTTCATATAGTCACTTTGTGTGGCTACTAAGGTTAAGAAGATGGGAAGAAGGATTTGGAATCATGTTTTAGGTGTGGAATCATGTATATTTAAGTTTTTATTGATGTGTTTCTTAATCGTACGATATGTTACGATTCAAAAGTTGAACAAACAATTCTCGATTTGACAAGTATGGACTTTAGTCTATATTCTTTCAAGCTAATTCTGGAATTGATTAACAAATCCTGGCTTTTTTACTTTTCAATTTGGAATTTTCCTATGGCTTTACTTTGAGTTGAGCTCTCTTGGTTTATAGATAAATTTCCCCCCTAGAAAATATGTTGAGCTTGATGTACAAAAGTAGGGTATCTATTTCTTAAAGCTTAACAAATTAATTATAAGTACCAAGGATGTGCAAAAATATGGGATGCATAGAAAGCGGTACAACACTTGGAAAAAAAAGAGAATCTGAGTATTAAGGAAAGGACAAAGAATTACAAGTTATCTAAGAATAGATAAAAAAATTGATAAATTCTAGAGAAATCCTGTCTTGTATGAACTAGGATGAAATATACCCAGGAAAGCAAATGCTTGGATTTCTTTCAAGTGTGAACCTTTACCTAAGAACTAGGATGAAAATTTTGAGAATTCTTGTCTAGTAGGAAAATACAAGAAACTGAGAGAAAGTGCAAGAAAGTGTTGGGAGAAAGAGAGAGAATGCGAAAGAGAGAGAGTGAGAGAGAGTGAGAGAGAGGAGAGAGAAATGTTCTAGAAACTGAAATTGAAAAATTGAATTAACCAACTAACTGAAGATACAGAGCTGTTTATTCATACAGCTAACAGAAACCTAACTCTCTGGAATATTCTAACTAACCTGTAACTAACCTGTTCTAGTACTTTCTAGACTAACACTTAATACATTATCACATACTCTAATATAGTTTTTAATCCATAAAATCCATCTATATTAAAACCAATCCAATCCATTCAATTAAAATAATATATCTTATTGGATTGGATCTAATGGATTAAATTTAATTATGGATGGTTAGTAATCCAACCAAAATATGTATTGGATATCCAATGGAAATCCAATTCAAAACCAATCCAATGAATATCCAATATATCTTTTCTTCAATCATGCACATAAGTTTTCCAACTTGTTACTGCTTTCATTTTGCATCTCATGCCACTCACGATGGTCAATTCCAGCTAGCGCATGTCAACCCACTGAGCTCAGCTGTAGTATTCATCTCCAAATTCCACCAATATATCTTATATATTAGGAATTTCTTTGGGCTTCTGATCAGATGCAGTTATATCAAGTATAGATTGCTAATCTACAAGTTATAGAGTGGATTTTCTTTTGATGTCGTCTAGCCATAAACAGTTTCACGTGTAAATAAGGATCAATGAATCTCTTAGAAGCTTATTGTAAATTTTGAACCTTATAATTAGGCTTATGAGCGCGAAAGGTTGGTAGTGAGCGGGCTTATCAGGGTGAAAAATATATTGTCAGACATATAATGTATATGCTTTAACCTCCTCCTTTATTATGAAGCTTACTCTGCAACAGAATTCTTTAAGCTTCATTTTGTGGCCTCGTGAATATTCTATATAATCTATTTAATTATGATTAAATAAAAAAAATTAGAATCCATAATTCATAAATTATATCAACACCATTCCTCACAGTTTTCTGATGGGTATATAAGTATTAATAAAAACATAAAATATCATAAAATATATTGTTTAGAGGAATGAATAAAATTTTTTAGAGAGAGAAACATTTTTTTTTAAATGAGTGGGTTGGATATTTATCAATCTAATCCATTAAAATAGATTAATTGATGGATTAAATATCCATCCATTAAATTGGGTTATGGATAGATTGGATAATATTAAACATTTTATAATGGATCTTAAATAGATTAATGGTTTATTTTGAATCCATCCATTACGATCCAATCCAAAATTAAACCAATCCATCCATTTGCCACCCCTAGAATACTTTCCCCTCAAACTCAGGGTGGGTGTTGCAAAGCAAACTGATCAAACACCCTGAGTTTATCCCTCAAAGTACAAAACCTGAGATTAGACAAGGGTTTCGTAAGTAAATCTGCTGTCTGATCTTGTGCTGGAATGTGGGAAACTACTAGGCTCTTATTGAGGACCTTCTCTTAGAAAAAAAATATGTCCAATTCCATATGCTTGGTTCTTGCATGTAGAATCGGATTTTGAGCAAGTAGCACTGTACTTAGGTTGTCACAGTGAACAATTGGAGCTGGAACAACAACATTGAGTTCTCTTAGCAGTGACTGAATCCAAATCAGCTCCGTTGTAGTGGCTGCAAGGCTGCAATACTCATCCTCTGTACTGGATCAAGATACTAAGGTCTGTTTCTTTGACCACCAGGACAGAAGATTAGGACCCAAGAAAATGCGAGATCCAGAAGTTGATCTTCTATCATCTGGATCTGATACCCTGTCAGCATCGCAAAAAACATGTAGAGTGAGTGAACTTAGTGAGCTTGGAGGTTGGAGTAGCAAACCATGAGTGATAGTACCTTTAATATACCTTAAGATCCGTTTAACAGCCTTCCAATGGTCTTCAAATGGAGCACTGAGAAACTGGCAGACTTTATTGACTCTGAAACAAATTTCAGGTCTAGTAATTGTTGCATATTGCAGTGCACCAACTACTGACCTGTATAGATGTGAATCGTCAACATAATTACTTCCAAGTTTGGACAGTTTGCTACCTGTCACCATAGGAGTATTGATGCCTTTTGCATCAGTCATTTTGGCTTTTTCCAGCAAACCTTTGATGTACTTGCTTTGACTGAGAAGTATAGATCCATTGGACAAATGTTTGACCTCGATTCCAAGGAAATAATCAAGCTTCACTAGTTGCCTGAGAGCAAATTCCTCATTTAGCTTAGTAATCAACTGCTGCACCAAAGTAGGTGAACTTCCAGTCACAATGATGTCATCAACATACACCAGGACATAAGGACAATGCTGTGCACCAGTCTCAATGAAAAGTGAGGAATCACAATGACTAGATCAAAAGCCAAAACTGACCAAAGAGGCTGCCAACCTTTCAAACCAAGCCCTAGGGGCCTGTTTTAACCCATAAAGTGCCTTGTTTAGCTTACAAACCAGACTCTTATTTGTGTCTTCAAAGCCTGGAGGCTGCTGCATATACACTTCCTCTTGTAAATAACCATTAAGGAAGGCATTATTTACATCCAACTACTGGAATGTCCACTGTTGAGTAAGGGCTAGTGTAAGTACAACTCTGACTGTCACTAGTTTGACAACTGGTGAAAAAGTCTCTGTGTAGTCAAATCCGGGTTGTTGATGAAATCCTTTGGCAACTAACCTGGCCTTGTACTTGTTAATTGAACCATCTGGGTTCTCCTTTATTCGAGACACCCATTTGCATCCAATTGCAGTCCTATTAGTTGAAAGTGGAACAAGTGTCCAAGTATTGTTCTTAATCAGTGCATCATATTCTTCGGTCATCGCTTCATACCATTTGGGACTGTTCAAGGCCTCTTGGACAGAACTTGGTTCAAGAAGAGTAAGAAGAAGAGTAGGTGTAATTCTAGGTTTAAAAATACCAGACTTAGACTGAGTTTGTATAGGATGAGTAGATGCTGAAATGGGTTGAGGATTAGAGGAAAACTCAGGTTGAAAATCAGAACCTGAAGTATTGGAAGAAGAAGTACTTGCTGGTTCTATCCCACTAGAATTAGAGAATCTAGCAATCTCAGTAACTGCAGGGGGAGCAGCTGCTGACACAGAGACTGAATCAGTTGAGTCTGTGGTTTCAAGAGTAGGACCAGTGGAATCAGAACCAGAAGCAGAAAAGTCAGTAGAACCAGATAAAGGAGCAATATGAGACATATCAGAATCAGAACCAGAAGATTCAGTATATAAGGACACAGCAGAAGCTGGCAGAGAAGAATTATCAGATGTAATTAAAGGAAAATGAAACCTAGACATAGAGGAAGAAAGTAAAGGAGGACAAGACTGAACTTCAGAAGTAAATGCAACTGAAGATGAATGAGACTGAATATGGAAAGTGAAATTAATTAAAAAGAACATCTTTAGATATGAAAATTCTACCATCTGAGGAAAGACACTTATACCCCTTATTATTAGAGAAATAACCTAGGAAAGTACACTCACTAGATCTAAATTCTAGTTTGTGTCTGTTATAAGGCCTCAAGCAAGGATAGCATGCACACCCAAACACCGTAAGAAAAGTATAATCAGGGGCAGCATGGAAAAGCTTAGTGTAAGGAACTTCATTTTGGAGAGCTGTAGTGGGCAATCTGTTTATAAGATATGAAGATAGACAAAAGTAAGAAAGGCATGATCCCTAAATTTAAGAGGCAAAGAGGCTTGAGCTAACAAAGTTAAACCCATATCAACTATATGTCTATGTTTGCGCTCTACACTACCATTTTGATGGTGAGTGTGAGGACAAATAAGATGATGATGAATGCCTAAGTCAGCAAGAAATTTGGAAAAGGGTCTAAATTCCCCACCCCAGTCTGTTTGGACAGACTTAATCTTTTTATCAAACTGCAGTTCAACTACTGCCTTGAATTGTTTGAAAACAGAAAATGCCTCAGATTTGAGTTTAAGAGGATAAAGCCAAGTAAATCTTGTACAAGCATCAACAAATGAGATGTAGTAAAAATAGCCACTTGAAGATTGAACAGGAGATGGACCCCACAAATCACTAAACACTAGTTCAAAAGACTCTTGATAAATAGTAGTAGAGTGATGAGAGGGTAAACGATGAGCTTTACCAAGACAACATGCTGTACAAAAATCTGAGAAAATTTTTATTATGAATAGGAATATTACAAGAGTGTAATACAGATTTGACAACATCAAAGTGTGGATGCCCTAACCTACAATGCCACAAGGTGTAAGATGTAGGGGCATTATTTACAGCTGTAGAAGTACTAGAAAGCCTATTTACAGTGTTTACAGAAAAATCATGATTTACATTTGCAGAAGCATCTGAAAACCTATTTACAGCAGTATGTACAGTATATACAACAGGTTGAAATGAAGAACAACTTGAAGCAGAAGCAGAAGATGAGGAAGCTACAGTTTGTGAAGGCACATGGGGCAAGGAGAAACTGTGGAAGGTGTATAAACCATCAGGTCCAAGGGAACCCTCCAACAGTGTCTCGTTTGTGGCCTGAGATTTCACAAAACAATGAAAAGGGTGAAATTCAAAGTAAACAAAATTATCTTGAGCAAACTTACTAACACTTACTAAGTTCTTTGTAATGGAAGGAACAAGAAGTAAGTCATTTAGAGACAAAGAAACACTAGAATTAAAAGGAGACAAAACTTTAAATGAACCAATAGATTGAATTTGAAGGCCTTGACCATAACCCATTAAGATTTGGTCAGATTCTGAAAACTCTTGTCTTTGCAGCAAATTTGCAGGGTTTGCGGTAACATGATGAGTGGCACCTGAATCAGGATGCCAAGCCTGATTAGGTCCTTGAGTAGAGGCTATCATGGCCATAGGATGTATCTGTTGTGCTGTATGGCTTGAAAAAGGATCATTACAGGCCACCATAGGCATAAAATTGACAGGCTGAGTAGAATATTGATAAAGACTAATATTATGATGTAAGGACTGAAATCTTGATGAATAAAATGAAGAGCCAGGAGAAGATTGCAGCAATCCAGGTTGCAGCAATTGTGAATGTGCCAATTGAGCTGAATAAGGTTGCAGTGATAATTGCTGCTGCTGTATAGGCACTTGTGACAGAAATCCTTGCTGAAAATTACCTTGTCCTTGCTGCAAATTACCCTGTCCTTGCTGAAAATTATCTTGTCCTTGCAGCTGAAAACCTTGACCATGATGATGATCAAATCTGTAGTAGCAGACTGAGGCTGAGTGACCAGGTTGATCACACACTTGACACACTACAGAGCCTCTGTAATTGGACCCAAACTTGCCACGACCTCTGCTTCCCTTGTTACCAAATCTGCCACCCCTGCCTCCTCTATTAGAGTTTTGCTGATAAGTATGATTGCCAAACTGATTGTTAGAACCAAAATCAGAAGTAAATCCTGATTGAAAACCTTGTTGAAACACCTGAGGGTATTGATTTGGATTTAAAGCAAAACCTGGTGGAGGTTGAAGAGGTTGAACTTGAACTTGAAAGATTTTGTTCCAAATTTGGGGATGGCTGATTCATAGAACTAAAGGACTGAGGAGAAGGAGCAACAATGTGCTTTGTAGAATAATTAGGCGGAGGATTACCTTCTTTAACTTGAGCAGCAATAGCCGAAAAAGCATCAGAAATGGAGAGACAATTCTTCTCTATTCTAGCTTCATGAGACAGCAACAAAGATTCTATATCCCCAATAGTATAAGGATCAAGTTGACTTGCAACTGAGGTTACGAATGCTTTGTACTCCTCTGTAAGACCTTCGAGAATAACATCGATATGCTCTTGTGGTGAAACCGTATGACCAATAGAAATGAGTGAATCAACAAGTGCTTTAATTCGTAGCAGGTATTTTGAAACAGATCGCAAACCTTTCTTTGTATTGCGAAGTTGAGATCGATACTGATTAACTTTTGTTTTATTTTGAGATCTGAAGTATGCATGAACTTCATCCCACGACTGCCATGAATGATCACATCCAACAACATGTGTTCTAAGATTATTGGAAAGAGAAGATAGCAGCCATGAGTACAACATTTGGTCTTGTTGTTCCCAATCTTGATAAGCATCATTGATGCGACCTACACTACGATCTGAATCAGAAAGAAAACGTGGAGGAATATCTGGATCAGCAACAAATCTCTGCAACCAATGAGCCTTGATCGTGGCTTCAATCTGCTGCTTCCAGATGAGAAAGTTCTTCTCATCTAGCTTTACCGAGATTGCATAGGAGAAACTAGCTAGATTTGGAGATTGTGAAACTGGAGTGGTGGAGATGGGTGGGTCAATTGGAGAAGTAGCCGGTGTTTCCATGTTTGGATCGAAATTTAGCTCTGTGATACCATTTGAAAATTCTTGTCTAGTAGGAAAATACAAGAAACTAAGAGAAAGTGCAAGAAAGTGTTGGGAGAGAGAGAATGCGAGAGAGAGAGAGAGAGAGAGAAGAGAGTGAGAGAGAGGAGAGAGAAATGTTCTAGAAACTGGAACTGAAAAACTGAATTAACCAACTAACTGAAGATACACAACTGTTTATTTATACAGCTAACAAAAACCTAACTCTGTAGAATATTCTAACTAACCTGTAACTAACCTGTTCTAGTACTTTCTAGACTAACAGTTAATACAATATCACATACTCTAATAAAAATATACCTAGGAAAGCTAATGCTCTGAGAAATTCCTCTCCAGTGTGAACCTTTTGCTAACTTTTACTACTAATACAAGTCTTAATGTTTTAATTCACATTTATCCTGTTTGAATATATTGTATGAGATTAAGTTATATGGTGTTTACTTTCAGGGACATGGTGTTGTTCTTGTTAATACGGATGATGCAGGCATGTTGATGGTAACAAATTTTCGTCTTCTTTTTCTGGTAAGTTCAATCATGTAATATTTCCTGCACTGCACCTGAACTCTAGTTTTTAACAAGGTACTATGATGTAGGAGTAGTCTTGAATTTGTGAATTGGATATGCCCACAACCTAGAAAAGTGACTAAATACCCATAGGAAAGACAGTATAATGGTGTGATAATTAAGGTTTTTGGTTGAAAATCATGGCATGCAGCTGTTTGGAGAGTTTTTGAATTTTGATTTAGGCTTGACTGGTGAGGGTGTTGTAGCAACACATGATTAAGTCTAAATATATGTTAGAAAAGAGAGTAAGTTCTTTTATTTACACATTGCCCAAGCCTAATTTCCTTTGCAGTCATCATTAAAAATTCACCTAATCAAAGCATTTGTTGATTATTCCTTCTATTTTCCCTAAAATCCACCAAGCTCCATATACTTATATCATAGGGTACTGTTCACAGCACTTAAAACGCTGTCAATCTAACCCTAAAACATCATCCAATTACCTGCAAATCACCCATTACCGAACTACCCCCCAAAACACTTCAGTTCACCTATTTTGTATCCTGGGTTCACTCTAGAAAGCCCTCATCTTGGCCCATTAAAATCCTAAGCTTTCTGCTTTCCTACATCACTATAACTACATTCTTTTTCTGTATTTTTTTGATTTGGGGACCCTTTTTAATGGGGAGTGAGAAAATTACATCTTGAAATTATAAACTCTAAAGCAAAGAATCGAACTCTTTGGCACATACTTGAATGTTAACTCTGGTCTGCACCCAGGGTTTTCGGTATTGACCATGGGCTTATATCCAAAAAAATGCTTTTAACTGTTATGAGGTGTGGTTTGCCAAGGAGAAAAACGTAAAGAGGATGGTTGAAAGCTGCATTTATTTTGATTCTGTATTGGTATCTCATGGTGGATGATATCACTTGATTAACTATTTGAAATCTGGTACCTTTGTTGTTTCCCTTGTCTTGTATGTCACTTATGGTTTGCAGAATCTAATATTTGGTTCATGTACTGAACAAACACATCAGAGTAACTGGACGCTAATTAAATTAAATTATCTAGCTATTATATGGCACATTATTCTCTTTTGCCAATTTTTGATTTGTTTCTCTTAGTATATATGCTTGCTGTTTATTTTATTTTGTAAGGAGGATCTCTTATCCTCCTTAGTCTTTGTAATCATCTTCTCTCAGTCTTGATGAATTTCTTCTTTTATAAAAAAAAATGTATCTATACTTGCTGGCAATTGGTTGCCTCCCCTTCATTCAATCATCTTGCTCACTGGTCAAAGAATTAAGAAATTCAGCTCCTGAGCTCTGTTGCTGAATTTGTGTGCATTTTTGTGTGTCTACTTCAGCTGTGTGGCTGTGAAATTTTATTACATGCCTATTTATCTGTAAATATTCTGTATTGACTATATACCTTCTGATTAGCTTCATTACCTTTTCTAGAGTGAGGGAACTAGAAAAGTTATTGCTCTTGGAACAATACCACTAGCAACAATTGAGAAGTTTAACAAGATAGTAAGTTCTTGCAAATTTTTCTATAAACTACTCTCTTTTGGTTGCATGTTTTTGTTATTTAATTTGGATATGTTGTGTTAGATTGACCTAAACCATCTTGTGTTGTCCGGCTCACATATATGTTGACAATTAATTTTGACATACTTTAAACAGATATACATGAATTGATATTCAAGTAGTTATTTTGGAGTGACCATGCATATCCCTCTTGTCTGAGTTTGGTCATCCTCCTTTTTTATCCCATTTATCTCTTTGCTTACTTTATTAATTTGTTTTTTGCTTCTCTTTTCAACGTATATTTTATTTTTTATTTTTCAGTTAGAATTTACTCAGTAGTTGTAGAATATTTACAGTCTTCAAATCATTATTAATTCTTGTGGTTACCACCAGTACAACATTGGAATACTTACATTGTATGAACCTAAATTGATTTATAAAGGGAACATAGGACTTTAATATTTTAATTGGTTCCTTTTGTAAAAAAAAAATTAATTGGTTCTGAATTTTTTGTTTTGATTTTGACCTTCTGCCGATGAGATGAACTTGTGCTACTGGTTCATGTGCTCATATCAGCTCAGCCACAAGAATGAATGTCTGTGTTCTCTCTTTCTTTTAATTTTGTAAAAATTTCGAACTATATTTATGGTTTGGTGTGTTATCAACCAATAAGTGTATTTTTGCATCTTGATTCTGGTTCCCAGTTTTGTTGAGTGCTCTTTTGTGTCAATTATTTGGAACCTCATATGTATTGCTGTCATCCAAATGTAGGTTGTAAAGGTTCAGTCGAATGCTCGTCAATTAGACAAGACACCACCACAAAGACTGCTCCAGGTGCTTGGTATGCTATCAAAGAAGTTCCTCTTGATTGATATTGTCTTTTAAATATTTAATTGATGAAATTACTATGCAAGATTTGTATATAATGCTTATAAATTGATAAATGGAAGAAAGATCTTATAGTTGATTAGAGGATTAATATCATGAAATTCTACAACTGCATATCGATTTCCACTTTTTAAATCTGTTGTATTTTGGTCAAAATTATGTGGATGGGTATTTTGGCTACAGGTAATGTTGTTTGTCAAGATATTATATATGTTGGCTGCTGTATTCTTAGTCTTCTTCTTGTTCTTTTCTATTTGTTTATGCTTTTGAAGATACCGTGTGCTTGTCCTCAGTGTACTTCTTTTCTTGCTTTCTCATCATTATATAGATCAAAATTTTTCCTTGATGAGCCCCTTTGGAAATCTAAGGCTCCTTCCTTCTAGGCTCTCTTTTATGTATATAAAGACTGAATCTTTTCTTCTGCTACTGATATGGAGGACAAATCAGTAGAGAAAGAAGGTGAAGATACACTCAGTAAAGAGAAACAACACAGAAAAAAGGAAGAAACAATGCAGAACTTTGAGGATCTGCTCCTCCCAATTCTCTCCTCACCAAAATACTTACTTACCTCCTACTCTCCCTTCTCTTCACATTTATTCCACACTCACCCCAACCGAATTTCCCATCTTACCCCTTTTCCAATGCCACAAAAGCAGTCTGTTATGCTGTAGATATTAGCTTGGATATTCCCCATCCTGCCCTTATTGCACCTATGGGCTGATCCACTACCTCCCTTTCTACCCTTCCTCTCATACACCTTAGTAACCAGGGGTCTATCAGTATAATGATATGTTTGCAGACTTGTATACACCATAAATTACTTTCTCTTCTGGTATGTGCATTAAATGTAGTTATAGTTTGAAATCTTTTATTTTTATATTATGAAGTAGCCACCTCTATTTGGAACAAGATTGTTTTGAGTTTGGGCTATGTTGTTAGGTAAAGGAAGAGAGTGAGCTGAAGCTATGACCATAACTTGGCCAGGCACACGAATATATATTTACAGAGAGGAGACAATACACGAGTGATTATGGGCAATTAACAACTAAATAAGGAAACTAAATATCAACCCAAATAATCTAACTTAATTACATAATATTCTGTCCTATTTAATACCATAACACACCCCCTCAAGATGAAGCATAGATGTCAATGATGCCCATCTTGTTACAAATCTGAGTAACTTTATTCCCAGGTAGAGCTTTGGTGAACACAACAACTAGTTGTTCTCCAGTTCGGACATGCTTTAATGAGATTAACTTTTGCTAAAGTTTTTGCTGAACAAAGTGACAATCAACCTCTGTATGCTTGGTGCGCTCATGGAAGACTGGGTTATTAGCAATGTGTATTGTTGCTTGGTTATCACACCATAGCTGCATAGGGCAAGCACTAGTCGTACCAATTTCTCTTAAAAGATGATAAACCCAGGTAAAGTTCACATGTAACTTTTGCCATTGCTCTGTACTTTGACTTAGCACTAGATCGAGCCACCACACCTTGTTTCTTGCTTTTCCATGTAATTAGATTTCCCCCAACAAAAACACAGTACCCAATAATGGATTTTCTATCATCTGGAAAGCCTGCCCAACCAGCATTTGAGAAAGCTTCCACCCTACAATGCTCATGGTTTTGATACCGAATCCCACGCCTAGGTGAACCCTTGAGATACTTTAGAAGGTGAATAACAGCATCCTAATGGGTACTCCTAGGTGAAGACATAAACTGGCTAACAATACTAACAGAGAAAGCAATGTCTGGCCTTGTTACTATAAGGTAGTTGAGTTTCCCAACAATTCTCCTATACCTCTCAGGATCTGTTAATAGTTCTCCATCATCTGCTGTTAATTTTATGTTTGGCATTAATGGAGTTTCACATGGCTTTGCTGCCAACAACCCGGTTTCTTTTAACAAGTCAAGAACATATTTTCTCTGGGATAGGAAGATCCCCTTGTTGCTTCTCAAAACTTCAATCCCAAGAAAGTACTTAAGAGCACCCAAGTCTTTTGTTTGGAACTGACTCTGAAGAAAGTTCTTGAGTGCAGTAATTCCTAGCATCATTGCCGGTAATGGCAATATCGTCAACAGAGACTACTAGAAGGATGCATCTAGAACTAGCTTGTCTGAAGAATAAAGAATGATCATATGCTCTCCGCTGTAACCCAAAATTGATGACCACTTCACTAAATTCCCAAACTAAGCTCTCGGTGATTGTTTCAGCCCATACAATGATCTACGCAGTCGATACACCGTATCGGAACCGGACTCTCCCTGAGCAACAAACCCAGGTGGTTGCTCCATATACATCTGTTGAAGATCACCATGCAAGAACGCATTCTTAACATCAAGTTGATGAAGATGCCAACCATTAATAGCAGCCAAGGAAATAAGTAAACGTACTGATGTTAGCTTAGCAACATGGGAGCAGTTCTCTAAGTAATCCATACCATAGACTTGGGCATATCCCTTAGCAACCAACTGTGCCTTTAACCGAGCAATGGAACCATCTGGTTTCATTTTGATAGCAAACACCCATTTACAACCAATTGCTTTCTTTCCCGGAGGTAAGGAAACCAAGTCCCATGTGTGGTTATGATCAAGGGCGCTCATCTCCTCTTCCATTGCAGCACGCCACCCAAGACGAGAGCACGCTTCAACAATAGTGTTGGATACAGCAACACTGTCTAAAGAGGTTACAAAGGATCTGGAAGAAGGAGACAAGGCATTATACTAGACAAAGGAAGAGATGGGGTAAGTACAAGATCGTTTACCTTTCTGAAGGGCAATTGGAAGATCTGACAAAGAAGATGCTGGATCTTAAGCCGAAGAAGTCATAAGCAGAGGCTGAAATTCAGGTGCGGTGGAATTAACCAAGTCAGGAGCTCGCGGGCGCCTAGTATACACCTGTGTGATTGGTGGCCTAGCATGCACATGTGAGGTTTTAGAAGTAATAGTAACAAGCCGCCTGATTCACGACCACTGCCCATAATCTTCTTTGTACCAAGATCTTAAAAAACACAATAACCAGGAAAGAAATAAACACCACAATTAAGAGTTTTTGTAATTTGGTTAACAGAGAGAAGATTAAAAGGAAATTTAGGCAGACAAAGAACAGAGGTAAGAGGCAAAGAACTAGTGGGCTGTGCAATACCACTACCCGTAACATGGGATGTGGAACCATCTGCTAAAGTAACATGAGAGGAAGTGGATAAAGGAACAAAGTTGGATAAGATACCTGTGTTTCCAGTCATATGATCTGTGGCTCCGGAGTCAATAACCTAGCCACGAGGGGCAGTGGAAAGACAAGCGGTGGGGTTACCTGTTTGAACTAAGGTGGTTGTGGAAGACTTAGCAGGCCGCTGTGAAGCATAAAACTGAGTGAGGCGTGCATACTCATCAATTGGGACAGCAACAGTGACTGGAACTTCTGGTTGAGGTGTGGCAGGGTTCGGTAGTAACCTTTCATGCGTGGCAGCATTGGCAAATTTTGGTGTGGGAAAGGACGATGGCTTTCCATGGAGTTTCTAGCAAGTTCTCTATATATGACCAGGTTCCCTACAATGATGATAGGTGCGAGGACCATTTCTGCCGCCCTTTCTCCCTCCACCCCGGCCACCTTTAGTACCACTCCTCGCACCACGAGTATTGTCGTTTTGTGAGGTGGAGTTGACTAAGGTAGTAAGTTCCCCGACAGAAGCATCTTTTCGAGTATCTTTACAAACTCGTTGTAGCCTAGAAAATACTTTAGACAACTTTACTGGAAGTTTTGAGCCCTTGAGAAGTTGAGTGTGAGCCACCTCATACTTAGAATCTAATCCAGCTAAAAAGCACTGGACAATGATTTCTTCGCACTGTTCTTGCATTTGTTTAATGTCAGCCGTAAGTGGGTACAAAGTTTTCATTTCCTCAAACATGCAGTTGACTTCAAAGTAGTATTGAAGCAATGGTCTCCTTTTCTATGCTGCCGATATAAGCCTGTTAACAGTTCATGAACATGGAACAAGTTATGTTTACTAGCATATAAAGATTCGAGATACGACCAGAATTCTTTTACCGTACTGCAATGCCCAACCAAGTCTTGTATATGGTATTCCATGGAGTTCAGAATTTGATTCAGAATTCTGTCATCGTCCTTCAGCCACTTCTCTTTGGTGTTGGCCTCCTTTGGTGGGTCAGCAGTGAGGTGGGGGCCTAAATCATTACAAGAGAGATGTCGCTGAACAAAGCCTTTCCATAACACATAATTTGTGTCATTTAGTTTTCGATCAGTGATTCTGGAATTGGAGGAGATGACCTCAGTCACGACTTTCTTGTCCTCCACCATCACCGTACAAGTTACAACTATTCAATCTGAGAGTTGGCACAACTATCAACCAACAAAATCTGCTCTGCACCATGTGCCCAGAACAGAGTAGCGACAGCAAGAAGAAGACAGCAACAGCAAGAGCCCCTGCAAGTCACGAGATTCCCTGCACGTCGTGAGACCCTCTGGCTCGCCCTTACACCAGCGGTGATTCCATCTGGATCACCTCACCACATCAACCCGCAGCCAACAGCGAGGCTGTGCACCAGAGAGAGTGGAAAGAAAAGGGGCGGTGAAGGGTTTTAACCGATCAGTGGATCGGAAAAAGAAATTATATGAAGGAGAGGAAAGAAAAAATGAAGGACATGGCACGGAGAGATTTTTACTGAACTTCAGCAACCCAGGCTCTTTCTGATACCATGTTGTTAGCTAAAGGGAAGAGAGTGAGCTGAAGCCTTGACCATAACTTGGCCAGGCACACAAATATATATTTACAGAGAGGAGACAATACAAGAGTGATTATGGGCAATTAACAACTAAATAAGGAAACTAAATATCAGCCCAAATATTCTAACATAATTACAGAATATTCTGTCCTTTTTAATACCGTAACAGGCTAGAACTGGATAATTTTGAATTTGGAGAAGTTCTTACTAGTTAGTTTTGGAGGTTTGGCTGCAGTAAGGAGGGTACTAGTTACAACATTATGATGGTTTACTATTTTTGCATTTATTTGGTGTATTTGGATGGAGCAGAATGCATGTATCTTGAAGGCAGCCTCGGGCAACCCTCCCCCCTTGAGCTAGCTTTTGGGGTGGAATTAGGCCTAGTTATTCTAATAACAAGCATTTCCTCCTTTTCATCAGTATAATAGGTTGCTTATAATAAATTATTTTGAATGGATGTTCCTATGATATTTAGTGCTGTCTAGTTTTACTTAATTTTTGGTCAGCATGGTGGGGTAACTTAATTTTGATCTTGGTCAGCAGCTGATTTGGGATATAAGATTAGGCATTTGGCTTCTATTTGGTGTAAAGCATATGGGCATTCCAAGTGGGTTTCCTTAATAGATATGCTGAGGGATTTGCCTGCTTTGCTCTTTTTTTCATTTTTTTTTTCTGTCTCTTTGTTGATTCTGCTTTCCGTTTTTTGTTAAGAAGGATTTCTTATCTTCTCTTTATCTTATTTAATTTCTTCTATTTCTTCTTTTATCCAAAAAAAAACAAACTTATCTTTGCTCGTGAATGCAGGAAAAGATATGAGAATTATAGTCTTTGGTTTCAGGCCTCGTACAAAACAGGTAATTCTACTATGACAGTAGTCATGACTTTCTTATAAAATCATAGGTCTCAGTTTTAGCCTTGGTTCTTTAAATATGTCACATATTTACTATGTGGAGATTTAATACATCCCTTTCAACTTAAAGGCTGTTTCTGAAAACCCCTAATTTATCAATTTCAATCCCCTATTGTCTTTGTTGAGGATTTCTTATCCTCCAACCTTTTGTACTTCTATCTCTTTCTTTCTCTATTAAAATTTCTTCTCTTATCCAAAAAATAAAAACCCTGTTTCCTTCCTTTCTTCATCTTAGAAGTAAACAGCACAGGAACAAATACAAATTCTTCACATGCCAATGAGTATCTTATGTGCAGCTTAAAATGTGTCATTGAGACACATACATGACTTCATCATACATGGATTGCATGAGTCACAAACCCTAGTTTCTATCCGCCATCCGGCAAGTCTTTTTAGATAATCCATGAACATGAAGAGTTGTTTTATTTTATTGTCTTAGTTCTTTTCCATATATCTCCTCCCACTAATTACTTTAATAGCTAATGTATTCATAGTGGAATGGATCTTTTGCACTTATTATAAATTTATCATTTTGGGTGTCAGCAGCTCTAAAGCATGGGTACTCCTCCCAGGGAGGAGTACCGCAGGTGACGTCTGGATTGTCGGTACGCGATGGGTGCACCTGCACGTACCCATTAATTTTTTTTTTTTTTTGGACTTTGGGTATTCCTCCATGGTACGGCTCCATGCGTGCCGGGTACGGCTCCCTTGTTGGTGGGTACGACTTCACTAAAATGAGGCCAAAACACGGTCGTTTGGCCTTGGGTATTTACCCTACCCGACCGCTCCGCTTCGCTTCTCCTTCTCCATACCCGCCGTCCCTGCGATCTGTTCTTCGTTCAATCTCTCTGCTCCCGTCCGTATTCTCTCGCTTCTCGATCTTACGTGCTCCTCTGCGATCTACTTCTTCTCAATCTCATCTCGCTCCATCGTCTTTCTCGTCTCTCGCTCCCGCCCGTATTCTCGTCTCGTGTGCTCCCGCGATCGCGCTCGCTCTCAATCACGTCTCTGCTCCATCGTCTCGCTCCATCGTCTCTGCTTCTAGTCTGCTTCGCATACGCTTCTTCTCGATCTCCGGCGACCAACTCCTCCATCGTCTCGCTTTTGCTTCTCGTCTCGATATCCGGTGACCAACTCCTCTCTCGCTATGACCGCAGCTTTTGTTTCGAGATCGTCACCCCTCCCCCCATCGAGTGGCAATTATTATTTATCGAGCTTTTTTTAGTAACCAGGCAGGCACTATAAAATTTGTGTGTTTTAATTTGTGTGTTATGTTATCATATTTTATTGTATAAGATTTTAGTTTATTATACCTATATATATGTTATTATTATTATTTTATATATTTTTATATGCCGCACTTAGTTTTTTAAAAATTTTCGTACACGTACCAGTGCCATTCGCACGTCTGCACCGCGCACCGCTACCGCACTGCACCCGTGCAACGTAGGTCAGCAGTTAAGGTTTGTTTGAGGTTTAGTAATTTACTTATATATTGAGTAATTTCCATTTCTTCTTACTGACTGTAGTTGGGTTTCTTATTATTTTTTGATTGAAAAAAGAATATTACAAAAAATTAAGGAGGTGAACAAGTTGTTACACAACCAAGGCAGGGCCACAATTAGGGGATGCCTACCGATGAGGGAACACTGACAAGAACTGAACCCAAGACCTTTACGTCAATGCAGCTTGAATCTCGATCTTGCCAGTTGAGCTAATCTTTATTGGCAGAAAAAATAAATTTAATTGAAAATAGAGAAATTTAATAATCAGATTTTTTTTATTTGTTGGAATTTTTTTTGTGCTATTAATCATTTAATTTAAAATTTGCAATAGAGGATATCTGAAGTAGTTGGGTAATCTGCATTTTTAAGTGTTGTAAGCCTGTGAGAACGTTGTTGTGAACATTTGAGTGGATGCTTTCAGTTTCTTCTAGCATGTTTAGGATCTAATTTTAGTTATTAAATCTTACAGAGACGTGTGATATTTGATGCACTACTGAGGTGTACAAAGCCAGCGAGATTATGGGATCTTTATGCTTTTGCATCTGGGCCTTCTAGGTTTAAGAACACTTCTCCACAGGTGCGCTTATTGGATGAGTATTTTCGACTTCTTGGCAAAGGTTCTTATAGTGCATCAATCGACATGATTGAAAGTGGGTCCTTCACCTTGTCAAATGACTTATGGAGAATAAGTAGTGTGAATTCCAACTATAAAATGTGCCAGAGTTATCCATTTGCTTTGGTTGTTCCAAATATTGTTAGGTAATTTTATTGAGGGCCAAACTTTCTGCTTTTGCCCCAGTTATGTATGTATTCATAATCAATCCACTGAACCATTCGTTTGATAATCCTAATGCTAGTGATGATGAAGTGCTCCAGGCTTCCAACTTCCGTGCAAAAGGTCGACTGCCTGTAGTTTCATGGTTTCATCCTGGTATGTACGGAATCTTGGTTTCATTTCTTTAAATAATTGGCACAGTTCTATGCTTCTTATTTTGATTTTCTTTCCTTTTCATTCTTTTGCATTTTATTATTGTAATACGAGGATGTCCTTCTAATTTAATGGAAGTGATGACCAATAGGTACTGGAGCAGTCCTTGCACGCTCGTCCCAACCCTTAGTTGGTCTCATGATGAATATGAGGAGGTAATGCAAACTATTTAATCAAATGCACCCTCTTAAAGGCAAAAGAAACAAATTGTTTTTTTTGGATGGATGGAGTGAGAACAATATAGTTGCTTTCATTTAAAGACTACGTAAAACAGCAATAGTAAATATGATAATATAGGATATATTGTTAAGTCAATTCCTTAGGTTGGATTTTTCTTTTTCTTTTTCTTTATTTTTTTTTTTGGTACATTAGGTTGGATGTTTTAAATTATGTTTCTTTATGCTTTATAAACAGTGTCTATATTTCATGTTGGTAGAAAGAAGGATTGTTGTGCTCTTTTAGCGGGGTTATGGCTGTGGCTGGAGTGAAATGGCATTATGCCAGAGCTTTTGTGTCTCGCATTTTCATGGGATATAGTTTTTTTTTTTTTTTTTTTTTGGGGTGGGGGTGGGGGGTGGGGGGTGGGTTGAACTCTGTTGAGCTAATGTGTCTTCTTTTGTTTGTTTTCTGCTTCTTCTAGGAGGATTTCTTTCATCATTCTTTTAATAAATTCTTTTATGAGAAAAGAAACGAACAAAACAGTGACAAGCTTTCATGTGTTTTGCCTGCAGCAACATGGATGAAAAACTCGTGGCTGCACTTTGCAGCAGACTTGATGATGGCTCACGGAGGTAGGATTTTTATGTTATTTTCTTGCATTGTGAACATATGGTGCTCTTTGCTACATAAAGCAAAAGCATCATATTTTTTTCTTTTTTGATAAAAGAAGAAATTCCCTAAGACAAAGCAAAGATAATTATAAAGAGTTTATGAGGATAAGAGATCGTCCTTAAAAATGAAAAAAACAACCAAATGAGAAAATAGAAACATCAATGAAATAAAGCTTCCCAATCTCTTAACATATCAGTAAGGGAAACATGGAAGCCAAACGCACAAAAGCATCAGTTGCTTTTGTGATTTACTTACTATCTTAGTGAATATCAACATGGATTCTATATCCACATTAAATATCAATCTTAAGTGAATATTGTCAAGGTCCGACTATCCTAAAAACTTAAGAGCTTGTTTGGGAAAGATTAATTCTTTCCCATTCAGTTGTTTTTTTGGAAAAAAGTTGTTTTTATAAAAAATCAGTTATGTTTGGGTATCTAGATTAATTTGTAAAAAAGCTTTTATTTTCATAAAAAAGCTATTTTAGCACAAGCTCATAGTATAAACTGTTTTCATAAAAATCTTTTATTTTTAGATAGATTTTTTTAACTTTGCTTTAATGAGAGAAGCATTTCCCATAATGACCTCAATAGCTCTCCACCAAATATTATAAACAAAATAACTTTATACCTCTTTTCGTAATTTACTATGTAAAAATAATTTTTTTCCCACCATCCAAACGAAATAGATTATCTTAAAATTACTTTTCAACAAACATACTCAAACAAAAATAGATTCTGATTATAATCGATTTTTACAATAATCGATTATACATCAGCATAATCTATTTTTTCCAGCTTTCCCAAACACACTCTAAGCTGTTAGGTGAAGACTCAAGATTAGTTTTTATATATCTGACAAGCCTGTTCACGGAAGAGCCATTTGGGCTTGAAGTGTGGACAATATATAGGCTTACTCTACCTTGTGTTGAAATTCAACTTAATTATGAAGAATGGAGGCGGCAAGAATTGAACTCTTGACCACTTGGTCATAGAGGCTCTTATATCATGTCAAGGACCAACCAACTCTCCTTAATGCTTAAGTTATTAGGTGAAGGCTTAAGTTCTTGTATTTTCTTAAATAATTATACCACCATTTAAATATTTAACAACAGTACACTAGGTGCTATCCTCTGGTAGTTATGCATTCTTTTTTTTTGGGGGGGGGGGAGGGGTTAATTAGGTGCTATCCTGTCAGTTGTGTATTTTAAGTTTTTGTGGTTGATTCGATTTGCATTTTTTTATAAACTTCTTTCAAAATTGTATTTCTCTTCTAGAAAGCTATATATTGCTGATGCGAGGCCAAGGAAAAATGCATTAGCTAATGGGGCCATGGGAGGTGGTTCTGAATCATCATCAAACTATTTTCAATCTGAGGTCTGTAACGGGATTGAACTGTCCATTTATGATTTTTTTTTTTGGTTATAAATTTGACATTATTTTCTAAGCATCTACATTCTTATTTTATATTATCAGATAGTCTTTCTTGGGATAGACAACATCCATGCAATGAGAGAGAGCTATGCTCGGCTCCGAGAATACTTGGACACTCACGGCAGAGCGTCATCAGATGGAATGTCATCTTTTTTGGTTAGTTTATGAATGTTAAAAAGATTTAGCTATTTGTGTCCTTGATGTATTGAATAGGGTATGAAAATGACATGCTTTGGTGATGTTGGTGAAATCTGTTCTGACAATTATAGTGTTGAAGTTGAACATTTTACAATTATGGTTGATATTAAAATATTGACTGTGGACCATTTTATATGCATAAAAGTGCTAGTTTTATTCCGTCTACAAATCATCGATACAAATGATGCTTATGACATATGCTTGCTTGTAATCTTATGCCAAAATTGTTACATAAAGACTGTTTAATTTGGCAAGAATTCGAATTAATGGCACTTTTAATACTATTGTATTGAACTGTTTATAAATGGCTAGAGTATCTTTGTATGGGTTCAATTAACAGAATCTGTGCTTCTTACTTCACATGAGTCGTATTAATACCGTGTTTCTATGGGTTCTATTAGAGACATGGTGGGTCGACTTGGGGTGGAGGCAATTTAAGTAGTATGTCTGCTTCAGTATCAACCCTTGGGGACAGTGGATGGTTACTGCATATTCAATGTGTCTTGGCTGGTTCAGCTTGGATTGCTGCTCGTGTTGCTATGGAACATGCTTCTGTTCTTGTACATTGCAGGTGCTATGATGGTGTATTTTCTCGCTTGTCTGAAATAATGAAATTTAAATTGGGGTCTTTTAGTTTTTTTTCGCTCATATGATATTCAAGTTGGTTTTAGCTGACCTCTCACAGTGAGAAAAGACTTTGGTTGTTGTTATTGTATGATATTCAAGTTGGTTTGGTATCTTGCACCTGACTGTTTCTTTTGTGTAGTGATGGATGGGATAGAACAAGTCAGTTGGTTTCACTTGCTAATTTGTTGCTTGATCCATATTATCGGACATTCACAGGGTTTCAGGTATGGGATTGGCATTACTCAACCAAATGAATTTCTTCTATTTCAATGCCACTACAAGAAGATGAGCAATTTTTACTCCTCTTTGCAATTTGGTATCTCAGTTAAACTCATTCAACACTTGTCAAACTAAAAATAAAAATCGCTTGCTCTTTTAATTGTGCTTCACAGTTTTCTTCCTTATGCAGGCACTTGTTGAAAAAGACTGGCTAGCATTTGGTCATCCATTTTCTGATCGTGTGGGAATGCCATCGCTCTCTGGAAGTGGCAACATGCCTTTCGAGTTATCTAGGCAGTCTTCAACTGGCAATTTCCCACCATCACCTATGCGCCAGTCATCAGGATCATTCACATCTCAACCTTCAGCTTCATCTCACGCGCATACTTCAAACGACTACTCTCCCATTTTTTTGCAGGTTTGTTCCATGAATAACCTCTGGGTATCATTTAATCAATACAGTAATTTATAATTAATCAACTGGGTTATATCTTCTCTCTGCACGTTTCCTTCCTAGAAATCTCACCTTCAAATTGAAAGCTTCGATACACAATAATTTTTTTTTAATTTTTAAATTTTACATTTCCTTGAGCTAATCCTTTGAAGGTTGATGTCACTACAAATTTGATGATGCTATTGTCATTAAGTATTGGCATCACAACTAATATGTGATTGGTTATTGGCCCAAATTAGAACCAAAACTTGGCGAGTCTGAGAGGTTTTCTTAGTCTTCGTGAGGTTTAATGGGCTGCAAGTAATTTTCTTTGTGAAAGGAAAATAGGTAAGACATAAGCATACATCTGAGAGGCCGTGCAAAGTTTTTGTTTGCATCTCAAGCCAAAATGGCTTCGACATTGGCTGATGTGATTAAGATTGGTTTAACATTTGTCACTTGTCAGTTAATTTTATATTTACCGATAACTGGTAGGAAAATGGGGATGGGAGTTATTACCTGGTAACAAGAATAAATTTAGGGAAAAAGTTCTCATAAGTGTGCTCTCTAACATGCATACATGGATAAGTGGTTGTATCTGCACATGTTATCACAATCTTTCTCATAAAATGTGTTTAACATGTTTCTATGTTTTCCAAGTAGTTGCATTTTGGATGAGATGAAAGAAAGTTTTAAGAATTTTGAAGAGATTAGAAACTATGGAAAAAAAACTAAAAGATGATTCTTTTATATTTTCTTTTGTCTCCTTTCCTTTTCTATGCATTCAATCAAGTGAAACTTTAAACTCTACACTAGACTAGATGTGTAAACCTCGTCATATGGTATTGGAGATTTGTTGAGATGGTGCTAAAGATCAAGGCTTGGTGAAGCAATATTGAGATTTTTTGTATTGATGATGATACCATTGAATGGGCAAACTAGTTTAAGATATTATTATGAATTTTTTTGGTGTTTCCTGATTTTAAAATTTATATTTCTCTATACTGACACTGCTTCAATTTTAAGGATGACTTGAAAGAATGGACTTAGGAGAAAATAGAGAAATGATTCTTTGTGAATTTGTTTTGTATTCATAAAAATACTCAGCAGGTGGATTTATATATATACATCAGAATGGGGTAATTAAGATAATACAATTTACAAGGTAATTAAGATAACCTATTCCCTATGTACATGAATTTTAGTATACATGAATCTATACATGAATCTGTACATGAACCTTATTAATGAATTTCGTTAATCTCATCAGCTCGTTATTCTCAACACTCCCCCTCAAGCTGGTGCATATATGTCATAAGCATCCACTTGTTACATATGTATATTATCTTTGGACCTCGAGTGACTTAGTGAACACATCCGTGATGATTAGAATTCACAAATGATGTGATAATTTCTCCTGAGATAACCTTTTCACGAATAAAGTGACAATCAATCTCTATGTGTTTAGTTCGTTCATGGAAGACTGGATTAGAGGCAATGTGCAAAGCTGCTTGATTATCACAAACAAGATTCATAGACCCTATTTTACAAAACTTTAACTCAGAAAGAAGTTGCTTCAGCCATATGAGTTCGCATGTAGTAAGAGCCATAGCTCGATACTCTGTTTCTGCACTAGATCTAGCAACAACACTCTGCTTTTTGCTTTTCCATGTAATGAGATTGCCTCCAACAAGAACACAATAACCTGAGGTTGATCGCCTATCACTTGGGCAACCAGCCCAATCTACATCAGTGTAGGCAATAATATCAGTATGACCTCTATTCTCATAGACCAATCCCCGTCCTGGAGAACCTTTAATATATCTCAAGATCCGTATTATAATGCGTCCCAATGACTGTTACAGGGAGAGTTAAGAAATTGACTCACAACACTAACAGCAAAAGAAATGTCTGGTCGGGTCATAGTAAGATAATTCAACTTCCCTACTAGTCTTCGATACCTTTCTGGATCTGAATAGGGTTCTCCCTGATCTGGCATAAGTTTAGCATTAGGATCCATAGGAGTGTCAATCGGTTTACAATTTATCATTCCTGTTTCCTCCAAAATATCAAGAGCATTCTTCCTCTGAGATATAGCAACACCAGTGCTGGATTGAGCTATTTCAATTCCAAGGAAGTATCGTAACCGTCCCAAATCTTTTGTTTGGAAATGTTGAAACAAGTGCTCCTTGAGGCGTTTGATGCCATCATGATCATCTCCTATAATGACAATATCATCCACATACACAACAAGATAAATGCACTGATTAGAAGGAGAATGTTTATAAAACACAGAGTGATCTGCTCCACTGCGAATCATGCCAAATTGTTTAAGGACTGCACTAAATCTGCTAAACCAAGCTCGAGGGCTCTGCTTGAGGCCATACAAGGCCTTATGTAACCTGCACACATATCCACGTGACTCCCCCTGAGCAACAAACCCAGGAGGTTGCTCCATATAAACCTCCTCTTCTAAATCACCGTGAAGGAATGCATTTTTAATGTCCAACTGATGGAGAGGCCAACGGCGCATGGCGGCCATGGATAAGAATAAACGAACAGAGGCCATTTTAGCAACTGGAGAGAAAGTATCACCATAATCTAACCCAAATACCTGAGTGTAGCCTTTAGCTACTAAACGGGCTTTTAACCTATCAATTTGACTATCTGGGCCCACTTTGACAGCAAACACCCAACGGCAGCCAACGGTAGATTTCCCTGAAGAAGCGGGAACAAGTGTCCAAGTGTTATTGGATTCTAAAGCTGTCATCTCGTCAATCATAGCCTGTTTCCATCCTGGATGAGAGAGTGCTTCCTGGACAGTTTTAGGAATGGAAACAGAGGAAATAGCAGACACAAAGGCATAATGGGAAGGAGATAAATGGTGATAACTTAAGAAATTATAAATTGGATGAGGGTTACGAGAAGACCGTGTACTTTTGCGAAGAGCTATAGGTAAATCAACAGGAGATGCAGGTAGATCCGGAGTAGGTTTAGAGATTGGAGCAGAAGATGAATCACCGGTCTCTTCAATAACAGCTTCCTCCAATTGTGGTTGGCGAGGACGACGCTGATAAGTAATGAGAGGACGAGGAGTGGGAGACACAGATGGAGAAGAAGATCCTGAAAAATCTGGTACTGGAGAATCAGTAACAAGAGGAATAGAGAAGTTGATGGGCAATACCTGGGATACAGAATCTGGTGTCACCGACGTAGTGAAATAAGGTGTATCCTCAAAGAAGGTGACATCGGCAGACATGTAGAAACGATGAGTAGAAGGAGAATAACATCTGTATCCTTTCTGTACACGAGAATAACCAAGAAAGATACACTTGACAAAGACGAGCAGACAATTTATCAATACCTGGTGTGAGATCATGTACAAAGCAAGTAGAACCAAAAACACGTGGGGAACCGTGAAAAGTGGGTCCCGAGGAAACAACAAGAAATGAGGTACTTTGTTATTCAAGGCGAGAGGATGGCATCCGATTTATCAAAAAACCAAAGAAGAAGAACGCATCACCCCAAAATTTTAAAGGTGCATTGGCATGTAACAAAAGGGTACGGCCGTTTCAATAATATGACGATGTTTTCTTTCAAAGAATACCATTTTGTTGTGGTGTATGTGGACAAGAGGATTGATGAATTATGCCATGAGAAGCCATAAAATGATTAAGTGGAGCAGAAAAATATTCTTTTGCATTATCACTACGCAAGATGCGAATAGGATGTCCAAATTGGGTTTGAATTTCATTGTAAAAGTTCTGAAAAATAGTACACAATTCTGAACGTTCCTTCATTAAAAAGATCCAAGTACACTTTGAAAAGTCATCAATGAAAGTAACAAAGTACCTATAGCCTAAGATAGAGTTGACTCGACTAGGACCCCAAATATCTGAATGAACAAGAGCAAAGGGAGAAGTTGTTATATGATGAACTAAGCTTGGGAAGGATGTCCGAATATGTTTACCAAGCTGACATGACTCACATTCCAGAGATTGTAGGTGAGAAAGATGAGGGACCATTTTCTTCAGTTTATTAAGATTCGGATGACCCAGACGACGATGAAGGAGACTCGGTGAATCAGCAACAGTGCAAGCAATTGAAAATGGAGGCTGGAAATAGTAGAGACCATGTGATTCAGATCCTGTACCAATCATCTGTCTCGTATTCCGGTCCTGTATGGAGAAAGAATTGGCAGTAAATGTTATGGAACAATTAAGATTACGAGTGAGTTGACTAACAGAAACTAAATTAAAGGGGCAACCAGGAATAAAGAGAACAGAATTTAATGGCAAGGAGGGAAGAGGTGTGGCTTGACCAATGCCTTTGGCTTTTGCCTTGGAGCCATCAGCAAGAGTGATGTAGTGTGAATTTTTGGGTTGTGATATTTTTGAGAAAAGAGAGGGATTACCAGCTATATGATCGGAAGCACCAGAATCCAAAATCCAGGATTCAACAGGCGAAGAACGAGAGAGACAAACCGTAGAATTACCAGTATGAACTACAGCTGCTGAAGATGAATTTTGTTGTGCTGCCTTGAACTGAAGATATTCCTTATATTCAACATCTGACAACATATTCTGATTAGTACCTCCATTCTCATCCTGTTTTTCTGGACCCGAAGATTGAGAATAAGTCACATGAGCTGATTTCTCTGGAAATCCAATTAGGGAATAACATTTATCTTGAGTGTGCCCCATACATTTGCAGTAGGAGCACTATGGTCGATTACTGAAACCACGACTTCCTCGTCCACCTCGACCACGACCTCGGCCTCCACGTCCTGCCATATTGGAAAGGAAAGCAGATGACTCTAAACCTGGTGAGGAACCAGCTCCTGACATAGCCTCTGGCGAAGGAACTCGCAACAAACGATCAATGAGATTTTCTGCTGTAGGGACATTGGGATTTGTCAAAATTTGTTTCCGAACAGATTCAAAGTCTTTGTGGAGACCGTGAAGGACAAACACCATGCACATATTATCGATCTTATTCTGAACATCATCTCCGGATAGGGCCAACTTGACTTCATCAATGGTAGACTGAGCTTTATTCAAATACGCCGGGAGATCATGATCCGTCATTTGGAGTGTAGCTAAATTGTGCACCACATCATAGAGGCGTTGGACATCATTTGAATAAACACTTCGAGCTTTCTTCCATATGTCGTAGCAGGTTTTATAGGTGCGAAAATGAACCATCAATTTCGGGTCAATGGATTGCCATAAAAGTGAAACTAGCTGATAATCAGCTCTCTGCCACTGATCTCGCTCTGTAATGTCAATATTTTCAGCCTTTTTGGTTAAATGGTCAGAGAGACCTTGTCCCAAAAACCAAATCTCCACAGCAGCTTGCCAATCCATATAGTTCCTTCCATTGAGCTTTTCTGAGGTAATAGATGGATTACCAGAGAAAACAAAAGAGACAGGGGCCTTATTAGAGGATGTAGAACCACTAGAGACAGCATTCGAGGTTTCTGACATGGAAGCCATTGAAAAACAAAGGTGGGCTCCAAAGACCACTAGCAAACAGTAATGAACAGTGACAGAACAGTAATGAACAGTACGAAACAGTGATGAACAGTACAGAACAGTGATGAACAGTGACAGAACAGTGTGTAACAGTAATGAACAGTATGGAACAGTGATGAACAGTATGAAACAATGATGAACAGTATGTAACAGTACAGAACAGTACCAAACAGTTGAACAGTGACAGAACAGTGACGAAAAACAGTACCGGGACTGGTACGGGTTGAGAGACCAGAAGCGGGATCAACCCGCTCTGATACCAACTTGAAAGAATGGACTTACGAGAAAATAGAGAAATGATTCTTTGTGAATTTGCTTTCTATTCATAAAAATACTCAGCAGGTGGATTTATATATATACATCAGAATGGGGTAATTAAGATAATACAATTTACAAGGTAATTAAGATAACTTATTCCCTATGTACATGAATTCTAGTATACATGAATCTATACATGAATCTGTACATGAACCTTATTAATGAATTTCGTTAATCTCATCAGCTCGTTATTCTCAACAGGATGATTTATATTATTTGCTAGACATAATGATAGGTTCATTCTCTCTCTCTCTCTCTTTTGGGCACATCAGTATTCATTACTATGACTCATTGACTTGAATGTGACCTACCCAAATCCATGTTTTTGTTAATGTGACTTTAATTATTGTTATGTATGCTTTAAAAATACAATTTTCTGCATATTTATTTATCTTGTCTTTTACTATTTGAAGAATTACATGTTGAGGTTTCGACATTGTAATTTAGTAGGATGTGCTTCATCTATGCATGTGACTTATTCCTTCTACTTTGAGTCTGGGTTGGTGAGATATGCATTTCAGATATGTTTAAAGTGTTGTAAAGAAGCTAAATTTTTGTGGTAATGTGCAACCTTTGCTACACTTTGGTGCATTTGGTGGGAGTATAACTCTCATCTTTAAGGTGATTTCTTTGGATCACCAACTGATTTTGATTGGCTTCTATTTGGTGTAAAGCTCATGGTCTTTTTAAGGGGGTTTCCCTTGCATGTACAGGTTTCAACTATTTTGCTGTACGCATGGTGGTTGCCCACCAACACCTAAAGCAAGATTTGTGAAGTTGATATGTAGATGATTATTTCTGATTGATTTAGTATTCCCCCCTCGTAGTTTGTCTTGATGGTATCAACGTTATCTAAAATTGAAATATCTTAATCAGTAAGATGGTTTCTATCTGCTACTTATTAGTCTTGATGGTTTTTGTTGTTTAAAATTAAATGCTCTGAATTAGTAAGATGGTACTCATTTGTAACTTACTTTAAAAGTGATGACACTATTAGCAGAAATGGCAACATTAAGTTCTATTTAAAGTGTTGTCTGTTGCCATGCTTATCTTGTTATGGGCACTGGAGTTTGAATGGCTATTCCATTGTTTTAACTCTTCTATGCTTTTAGAGTTGATGATTGACTTGGGTTTGAATCTACATATTGCATAACGGCTAACGCTTATGTCCAGTGTTTGTGTTCATTATGAGCTCACTGTCTGGTGTACGTTTTCAGTGGGTTGATTGTGTTTCACAATTGTTGCGGATGTATCCTTTTGCTTTTGAGTTTTCTGCGGTATGTATCCTTCTCCCACATGTGACTTTTGCTAGGGTTATATCCTTGAATATTTCTGTATTTGTTTTGTTGTATTGTTTTCTTTCTCGTATCTTTCCTTCTAGAAATTGTATCAGGGTGAGAAAACGAAAGAAAAATGTAGCAGAAAAGTAAGAGAGAATGAAAGATGAAAGAGAATGAACTAGAAACTGAAAAATTGTAAACTGTAAAAACTAGCCGGTTACAACAGTATACACAGCTGTATTTATACAGCTAGTAGAAGCTTAACTAGAAGCTTAACTACTCTTAACTATCCTAACTAATTCAGTTACTAACTATCACCATAAGATAATATCCTAACTAACTCTAGATCTCTGGAACATTCTGAACTCACTAACAGCTAAATATAATATACTCTAATATGCTCCCCTCAAACTCAGGGTGGGTGTTGCAAAGCCAATTTTTCAAACACCCTGAGTTTGTCTTTCAAAGTACAAAATCTCAGACTTGACAATGGTTTGGTAAACAAATCAGCTGTCTGATCTTGTGCTGGAATGTGAGATACCACCAGGCTTTTATTGAGAACCTTTTCTCGAACAAAGAATATGTCCAATTCCATATGCTTAGTTCGTGCATGAAGAATTGGATTATGAGCAAGAAGCACTGTACTAAGATTATCACAATGGACAACCGGAGCTGGAACAGCAACGTGAAGTTCTTGCAGCAGTGACTGAATCCAGATCAGTTCTGTAGTAGTAGCTGCAAGGCTGCGATACCCAGCTTCTGTACTGGACCGAGCCACTAAAGTCTACTTCTTTGACCACCAAGAAACAAGATTAGGGCCCAAGAAAATACATGATCCAGAAGTTGACCTTCTATCATCCGGATCTGATGCCCAATCAGCATCACAAAAGGCATGTAAAGCAAGTGATCTTGCAGGTTGCAGTAGCAGACCATGAGTAATTGTACTCTTAAGGTACTTCAAAATATGTTTAACAACCTTCCAATGATCCTCAAGTGGAGAACTAAGAAACTGGCAGACTTTGTTCACACTGAAGCAAATTTCAGGTCTAGTGATTGTTGCATACTGCAAGGCACCAACTACTGACCTATATAGCTTAGGATCATCAATATAGTTGCTTCCAAGTTTAGACAACTTGCTGTTAGTCACCATAGGAGTACTTATACCTTTGGCATCAGTCATCTTAGCTTTTTCCAGCAAATCTCTAATATACTTACTCTGATTGAGAAGAATAGACCCATTAGACAAGTGCTGAACTTCTATTCCAAGAAAGTAGTCAAGTTTCCCTAGTTGTTTTAAAGCAAACTCTGCATTTAGCTTGGTGATCAGCTGCTGTACCAAAGTGGTTGAGCTTCCAGTTACAATGATATCATCCACATATATGAGAACATAAGTAGTGTGCTGTGAGCTTCTTTGAATGAAAAGAGAGGGATCACAGCAGCTAGATATAAAGCCAAAACTGATCAAAGAAGCTGCCAGCCTCTCAAACCAGGCCCTAGGGGTCTGTTTCAACCCATAGAGTGCCTTATTCAGCTTGCAAACCAGCCCTTTATTTGAATCTTCAAAACCTGGAGGTTGCTACATGTATACCTCCTCTTGTAAATAACCATTGAGGAACGCATTATTTTCATCTAGCTGCTGTAATTCCCACTGTTGAGTGAGTGCCAACGTAAGCACAACTCTAGCCATTACTGGTTTAACAACTGGTGAAAAAGTTTCTGGGTAGTCAAATCCAGGCTGTTGATGGAATCCTTTGGCCACTAACCTGGCCTTGTACTTGTTAATGGAACCATCAGGGTTTTCTTTTACTCGAAACACCCATTTGCAGCCAATTGCAGTCCTATTCTCTGGAAGTGGTACCAATGTCCTAGTCTGATTCTTAATCAGTGCATCATACTCAGCCATCATGGCTGCATACCATTTGGGACTAGTCAAGGCCTCTTGGATAGAATTGGGTTCAAGATGAGCAAGAAGAAGAATTGGAGTTATTCTTGGTTTAACAATACCAAATTTGGACCTTGTTTGCATGGGATGAGTAGACACAGAAACAGCCTGAGAATTAGAGAGATTTGTAGGTTGAAAATCAGAATCAGAAGTAGTGAAAAGATTAGTGTTTGCAGATTCTGATTCAGAACCAGATCCAGTAGCAGGAATTAGTATCAGGAATTAAACCAGAATCAGTGGACAATGGAGCAGTAGAGATTGGAATTGCAGAGACAGAATCAGTCCCAGTATCAGGAATTAAACCAGAATCAGTGGACAATGGAGCAGCAGAGACTGGAATTGCATAGACAGAATCAGAACCAGTAACTGGAATTGCAGAGACAGAACCAGAAGCAGTAGGTAAAACAGAAACAAAGACTGGTAATGAAGAAGAATTAGCAGAAGAAGAATGAGATGAAGAATTAGTTGAAGAATTAGTTGGATGGACAAAAACTGGTGAGATACTAGAAAAAGAGATAGGAGGACCAGATGAAATGTCATTAATTCCAGATGAAATGTTAGTAATTTTGTTAGCAGCTGTAGAGGAATGAGACTCTGAATATGGGAAACGAAACTCAGTAAAAAGAAGATCCTTGGAGATATAAATTCTGCCATCTGAAGAAAGGCATTTGTAACCCTAATGACTAGAGGAATAGCCTAGAAAGATGCACTCACTAGATCTAAATTCTAGTTTGTGTCTGTTATAAGGCCTCAAACAGGGGTAACAGGCACACCCAAACACCTTAAGAAACTTATAATCAGGACTTGCATTAAAAAGTTTGATGTAAGGGATTTGATTTTGAAGAGCTGTGGTGGGAAGCCTATTAATGAGATAAACTGAAGTGAAAAAAGCACAATCCCAAAATTTAAGAGGCAAGAAAGCTTGGGCCAATAAAGTAAGACCCATATCAACTATTTGTCTATGTTTACGCTCAACACTCCCATTTTGTTGGTGAGTATGAGGACAAATGAGACGATGGTTAATGCCCAAATCAACAAGGAACTTTGAAAAAGGTCTAAACTCCCCACCCCAATCTGTTTGGACAGATTTAATCTTTTTATTAAATTGAAGTTCAACCATTGCCATAAACTGTTTGAAAACTGGAAAAGCCTCTGATTTTTGTTTAAGAGGATAAAGCCAAGTAAACCTTGTACAAGCATCAACAAAGGAGATGTAGTAAAAACTACCACTAGAAAATTGAATAGGGGCTGGACCCACAAGTCACTAAAAATTAGATCAAAGGGTTCTTGATAAACAGTAGTAGAAAGCTGAGAAGGTAAACAATGGGCTTTACCAAGACAACACACTGCACAAAAATCAGAAACCATTTTATTACAAATGGGAAGATTACAAGAGTGTAACACAGACTTGACAATATCAAAATGGGGATGTCCCAACCTACAATGCCACAATGTATAGGATGTAGGAACCACATTTATAGAAAATGAAGAGTCATTATTTACAGCTGCTGAAATATCAACAGATTTATTAACAATATTTACAATAGGCTGAAATCCTAAAGAACTATTTGAAATAGATGTGGAGGGTACTGAAGCTGCAGATTGTGAAGGCGCACGAGGCAAGGAGAAACTGTGGAAGGTGTATAAACTATCAGGTCCAAGAGAACCCTCCAGCAGTGTCTCGTTTGTGGCCTGAGATTTCACTAAACAACGAAAGGGGTGAAATTCAAAGTAAACAGAATTATCTTGTGCGAATTTACTAACACACTAGATTTTTGGTAATTGAATGGACAAGAAGTAAATTATTTAGAGAGAGAAATATCAGAATTGAAAGGAGATAGAATTTTAGATGAACCAATAGACTGAATTTGAAGGCCTTGACCATTACCCATTAAAAGTATATCTAAACTAGGAAAATCCTATCGCTACTGTAGATTGGCAGGATCTGCAGTGACATGATGTGTTGCACCGGAGTCAGGATGCCAAGCTTGACTGGAGCTTTGTGTAGCAGAGGCTAACAGGGCCATAGGGTGCATTTGTTGTGCTGTATAATTGGTAAAAGGATCAGTTGAAAACAGAGCAGGCATAGAATGTCCACCTTGGGTGGAGTATTGGTATGAACCAGCATTGGACTGGTAAGGACCAGCATTGGACTGAAATGGACTAGCACTGGACTGCAGTGATTGAAACTGAGAGAGAAACTGTTGAGGCTGAAACTGAGATGGATAAAACGAGGAACTAGGCCTTGATTGTAGCAACTATGAGTGTGCTAACTGGGTTGAATATGGCTGTAGAGATTGCAGAGGCAGCTGCTGCTGCTGCAAGTACTGTGAAGGCATTTGTGAGTGCTGGAAATTCTGTCTTGGTTGCTGAAAACTGATTCCTGGTTGGGAGGAACCTTGTCCTTGACCAAAATTCTGATCAAATCTATAGTAACACACTGAAGTAGCATGTCCGGGCTGATCACAAACTTGACAAACTACAGCACTCCTGTAGTTAGAGCCAAACCTATCACGTCCTCTTCCTCTATAACTAAATCTGCCACCTCTTCCTCCTCTATTAAAATTCTGTTGCTAAGAATGAGTACCAATTGATTTTGGTCAGAACTGAAACCTGATTGAAACATTCCTTGTGGATGCATTGGAGCAAAACTAGGTGGGGTTGGCAAAGATTGAACATTCTGATGTGGGGGATGCAAAGACTGAACATTCTGATATGGTTGATTCATAGAGCTGAAAGATTGTGCAGGTGCTACAACATTCTTGGTCGAAGAATTGGGTAGAGAATTATCTCCTATAGCTTGAGCAATATTGACTGAAAAGGCATCAGGAATAGAGAGGCGATTCTTCTCTATTCTTGCCTCATGAGGCAGCAATAGAGACTCTGTCTCCAATAGTGTATGGATCAAGTCTGCTAGCAACAGATGTAACAAACGCATCATATTCTTCAGGAAGACCCTCAAGAATAATGTCAATATGGTCTTGAGAAGAAACTGGATGACCAATGGAGATTAAGGAATCTACTAGTGCTTTGATGCGCATAAGATACTCTGAAATAGAACGCAAGCCCTTCTTGGTATTGTGGAGCTCAGAACGGTACTGATGCACCTTTGCACGATTTTGGGACTTGATGTTTGCATGAACTTCGTCCCAGAGCTGCCATGAGTGCACACAACCAACCACACGTGTTCCAAGGGGATCGGAGAGTGATAACAATAACCATGACAATAGCAGTTGGTCCTGCTGTTCCCAATCCAGGTATGCATCATTTAGACGACCAACGTTTCTGTCTGAATCTGACAGAAATTGTGGAGGAATGTCGGGATTTACAACAAATCTTTGTAAACGGTGGGCTTTGATTGAAGCTTCGACCTGCTGTTTCCAAATTAAAAAATTTTTCTCATCAAGTTTGACTGAAATTGAATGAGCAAGGCTAGTTAGAGTTGAAGACCGAGGAACAACATTTGCAACTGGTGGTGGAGAAGCATCTGTAACTGGTGGTGATGATGGGGCTTCCATAATTGCAGGTTAAATCTTGATAAGCAATACCAGAGTTGAATGCAAAACCAGATTTGAAGCAGAAGAACGTAGCAAGATTGATTGTAGGTTAAATCTTGATAAGCAATACCAGAGTTGAATGCAAAACTAGATTTGAAGCAGAAGAACGTAGCAAGATCAGATCGCACAGATCACAGATCCTGAAAGAGGAGAGAGAGATGAGCACTGCACAACAAACAGCTGCCGGAGAGGACCCACCATGCGCCGCCACTTGCTGGTGAAAGGGCGGCTGGTGGAGCTGCTTGCAGATGCTTTGATCGGCGCGTGTGGGTGCGTCAGAGGGAGTTTCCGACTGATCTCTTGGGTTCTGGCCAAGCAAGGAGAGGCGATCCCGGTGGTGGGTTCGCCGGCCGGAAAGGTTGCCGGAAAAATTTGATGGCGGTAGAGGACGGCGGCGGACGACAGTGGGTCTGCACACCAACCAAGATTGCAATGCAGAAACTCAACAGAGAATACAGAAATGCAGAATTTCAAAGATTGCAACTCAGATTTGAAGCTCAGAGAGCACGGAGAACTCAGGATCGTTACAAGCTCTTTGATACCATTCTAGAAATTGTATCAGGGTGAGAAAACAAAAGAAAAATGTAGCAGAAAAGGAAGAGCGAATGAAAGAAGAAAGAGAATGAACTAGAAACTGAAAAATTGTAAACTGTAAAAACTAGCCGGTTACAACAGTATACACAGCTGTATTTATACAGCTAGTAGAAGCTTAACTACAAGCTTAACTACTCTTAACTATCCTAACTAATTCAGTTACTAGCTATCACCATAAGATAATATCCTAACTAACTCTAGATCTCTGGAACATTCTGAACTCTACTAACAGCTAAATATAATATACTCTAATATTTCCTGCTGATAACTTCTACTGTTTCATGATTCAGGCTTTCCTGGTGGACTTCTTAGACTGCGTGCTTTCTTGTCGTTTTGGAAACTTCTTGTGTAATAGGTATTTCATTTTGTTAGCAACTTGTCTTCCCATGGAATGGATGTGGTAATTGGCATGCATTTTCCTGATGTGTTCTTCTCATTTTGAACATAGTGAAACCCATCAATAGTGAAATATTACTTGGATAAGGCGCCAAAGTGGCTCTTAGACGGGTTGCATTTGTGAGACATAATTCAGGATTTAAGAATGATAATATTATAGCAATATGCAAATTTTGCTGATAGGCTGATACAGTTGTGAAAGTTATGTCCCATTTTTTATCCCCTAAAATTATTTCACCAGGATAAAAGTAGTGTTATACAAGTGTGGTTGCTATAGCTAGCACCTCCTAGCAATATGGTTTAAAATTGTGTCAGTTAATTTGCAAATCAGATAGCCTTTCTCTACCTATTATATCAAACTGCATCTTCTTAAATGCAAAACAGTCACGTTTCAATGATTTGATGTCATGCTTATTGACTCAGTCAGCATTTTCTGTGGTCATCAATTATATTTTCCACTCCTTTATTGTTGAATCTTGAAGATGTTCACTGTCAATAATATCTTCCTTTCCTTTTATGAGCTATGTAACTCTTAATCTTTTCATTCTGTTGAGAGTGAAGAGAGAAAAGAGAGACATATGATAAAAACTGTGTGTCTCAATTACACAATGGAGATTGAATTATATAGAGTTATCATAATAAATACCAAGATCACAAAAATCCTAGTTACTGTAATTACATGATTTGATTAGCCTATAGAATGAATCTAGACGCTATTTACATAGTTTTCAACACATTCAAAGCCCTACACAGTAATATAACCCATGTAGTAGTAAGTGATACTGGTCTGATGATACCATTTTAGAACCCGGAGTATTTGTCATTATTATAGATGGTCAGTGTAAGGAACATCCCCCTTTTTATGTATAAAGACTAGAAAAAAGACCAGATAGCTGTAAGAACGTATATTAAATGATAAATGTATAAATAAGGATGAAGTATGGGAAATGTGAAATATGCATGAGGGGAATTGCAATTGTCATGTTGCTGGTTGTTGTAGACGTTGTATTTTGTTCTGATTGCATGTTCTTGTTCAGCGAGAAAGAGAGGCAGCAATGCAATGTTTTTGAAGCTTGTGGATGTTTGTGGGCATACTTGGCTGATTTGCGTACGTCAGAAGGAGGTTCCCATGGGCATTATAATCCCTTTTATGAACCACTGAAGCACAATGGTCCTCTTCTGCCCCCAGCAGCAGCATTAGCTCCAACTTTATGGCCCCAATTCCACCTTCGTTGGGCCTGTTCAGAAGAAGCACAAGCTGGGGAGATTGAAGCACAATGCAGGAAGATAATTATGAAATACTCTGACATGCAGAAGGTAGTGATTTTCTTCCATTTTCTGATTATTACTATGTTTGATTTAAAAGCTATTGCTTTCCCATTTGTGGATGGCCATTACTCATTTTAACCCATCATGTTAGTTTGTCCTTAATTTTGGTGGCCACATTGTGCTGTTTTCTGTAAGCTTATCGATTATGAGAACGGTTCTCTATTTCATTCATTTGTCCCAAATGAATTGAACAGTTGATCTGTCTGGTTTTTCCTTTTAATGTTATGAGTGCTGTGTGGGATGGTAACAGGCTAAAGAAGTGGCAGAAAGGAAAGCTAAAGAAATTACAAATGCCATGGAATTATTGAATGCAGAATTACGAAATGAGAAGCAGCGAAACAGCTCAGCTATGAACATGGCCAAGAGGACAAGCAAAGAAAATATGGCCATAAAGCGTGCAATTCAGTCAATTGGGTGCAAGATTCACTTCTCTGCTAGTGGCGATTGTATTGTTGACATTGAAAGCAACCCAGTGGAAGCAGCTCAAAACTTTTTGTATTCTTCCTCTAGGAAAGAATCAGATAGTACTGTACGTGATGACAAAAAGGAGTTGTCTGTTTCAGTAACAGTTACAGCAGATGAAGATCATGGAAACAATGCTATTGGTCGAGTATGTGAAACTCTATGCCCATTTCGCTCTGCAGATGGAGGCTGCAGGTGGCCAAATGGTGGTTGTGCTCAACTAGGTAGCCAGTTTGTTGGTCTAAAGGCAAATTTTGATGCATTTGACCAACTTTCAATTGACGATAGTTACTTCAAGTCTGAGTAAACCGGGAATTCACTTCCTAATAGACTCCAGTAGTGAACAGTCACATCAACCAATTTTGGTTTCTTTCTGCAATGAGAATAGTTGATAATTCTTTTGAACATCCTCCTTGTGATGAAAAATGGGGAGAAATGGTGGACCCTGGCATTTTTATTGGGTCTCGGGAATTGTACAGCTATAAGAGTTGGCTGGAGATCATCTTGGTGCGGACATCTGTTAAGCTCGGGAAGCTTGAATGGTAGATGTATGCATCATGGTGGTCCAAATTATTATATGCATATGTATAATTGTAGAATTGGTGACAATTATAGTCCCTGATTACATTGCAATTGTTCTTGAATAAGATCAATTTTGTACAGATAATTAAGTTTTTCTATTTTAACATTTCTTGAGGTATCAATGTATAGCAAGAATAATTTGTTGCCATATCATGAAATAGATCGATCTTGACTTGTATTTGCATTACTGCGTCAATTCCTCCTGTTCACAATTTGAAAAAGGCTCATCTTAATGCATGACAGAGCTGGTTAAAGATATCCTAGTCGAAGGTCAATGTTGATACTGTGGGTATCTTAAATTATAGAGTCCGGCTAGCGATGAAGGTGCTGAATTTTAGGTGACCTGATTTCCTCGTATTTCTTTAAGCGGCAGTTGATTGCAAGACTTTAGCTGATAAGTAGTGTAACAGGCAGGTGCAGGATTTAGGTTGATCTATTTGAAGCTTGAACACAAGAAGCTTAGATACATTCTACTTTCTCAATTAATTTTTATTTTCCAATTTTCACTTAATAAGCACAATCTAAATATTTTTATTTTATTTGTGAGTAAATCTATATTTTCGCTAAACATTTGTCGGTTAACTTCTACAGTCATACCTGCCGGCTATTACTCTTTATATTTATGCGATTATTATTCAAGTAACCAAGTGAGAAATACATAGAACAATATCCATATTCAACTGAGAACCCTTCTTCTCCAAACCTGTTCCTGAGTAGGGTAAATAGGTTGGATAAACGCATAACCCATACTCATTTACATCTCTAATTTCAAGTGGTGTTATTTGAAAATATTATTTTATTAACATTAGTAAAAACTACAAAATTTCAAGAGTCAACTTCCCATGTCTATTCCTTTTTAATCTAACAGATCACTAAAAGTGGATACATTATGATTACATGGAACGCCTCAATGAAAAACAAAAAACACGAGAGCGAATCAGGGAACTACTTAAATATGATTTGAGTGATATCATAATCCAATTACATGCAATTAACTAGTAAGCTGATGCTCCACTCTTCCCGTTTGATCGATCAAAGTGCCAACTTGATCTCCACATAATGCTCTTGAAACATTCCCCGGTTCAAGTAAGTTGAAGACTACAACTGCGGAGAATGAATACTTCAGACAAAAAGGAAAATTTAATAGAAGATTACATTGAATGAAAACAGTGACAAAACACCAACCAGGAATTCCATTCTCTTCACAGTATGCTAGTGCCATCACATCCATGGAGGTGATGCCCCTAGAAACAACTTCCCTAAAGGAAATGTGATCAAGTGTTACATTGTCATTACGGGGATGGCAGTCAAAGACACCGTTCACATTAGTACCTTTCAGAACCGCATCTGCATTAACTGGGGGGAAAAATAATTGGAAGACAGTCAAAATTTACTCCTAGGGAAGCAATCTATGAAGATATGTGCAACTCTGCAGAATAACATAGGAGAATACAAAAAAGAGCAACCCATGATTGGAACCAACATAAAAATAACAAAACTGAAAGACGAGGTGCTAGAGGGGAAGGGCAAAGTCATACGCTCGGAAGCTCTGAGAGCTGCAGCTGTATCAGTGGTAAAGAGTGGATTTCCAGTGCCAGCACCAACACCACCAAATATGACAACCCTTCCTTTCTCAAGATGTCTAATAGCTCGTTGCCTGCTATATGGTTCGGCAACCTCAGGCATGGAGAATACACTCTGAACACGTGCCTGAACACCCAGCTTCTCCAGAGCAGATTGAAGCAAAATAGAATTCATAACTGTTGCCATCATACTTATTTTGCAGACAATAAGCATATTGTCAGCATGCAATCAACAACTGAAGAAAGGGGGGGGGGGGAACTATTATTGCATTGATCCATTCTCAATTTAAAAACATTAGCAAATAAAAAATAATAGGATTTTAGAAAACAAACAAGGAAAGCTGGATGCAATGCAAAGTTGATATTACATTACTTTTAAAAATTTCTAGCATAACCTTATTAACAACAATAAGCTTAATATTTAACAAAATTCAATAGTATTTTCTCAATCTCATTCCTGTACTCCATACAGGGCCTTACAAAAATGCAATCATAAAAAGAAAAACATGGTTAATCAGTATAAATAATTTCAATAAATAATCAAGGACTACTATGAGTTAAGAACAGTTACCCAATTTGGTATGCCATAGGTCTATCCAACCCAGTAGCAGACACCCATGCATCTCCACAAAAGAAGTTACGACCACCAACAACAATGGCCACCTGTGTAAATTGAGCTTTCAGCAATGTTAACATAAACAAACTCCCGGGGCAAAAAAACAAAAAAAGAACTGTACAGAAGGTGAGGGAATACCTCCACCCCAAGGCGGCAAGCTGTTGCCACTTCCCTAGCAATCTGCATTGCCACCTAATGATGGAAGGAAGCAGTTGAATTGCAGTTTCCAGTTAAGTCTCTAAGAGTAGGAAGCAATCTATTCGTTCAAATATCCTCAAAAACCAAAACCCAATGAATGTCTAATAGGACCAAAAACAAAACTGGCACCTTGGGGTCAATATTCTGGCAGTTTCCAGCCAATGCAGAGCCGCTAATTTTAAACACAACTCTACGCCATTTTAGATTTGATGCCGGTTTGGATTTGAGGTTGTTTGCCATGGCAGCATTGCTAGGCGCATATCTGCCAACAGATGTATCACTAACATCAGAGGGGCATCCCAATATCTCTTACACCATGACATGCCATGAACAAGCAACTATTTAATTAACAACAACAACTACTAGCTATCAACCACTTTTTAGCATTTCCTATCCCCGCCTTGAACAAGAAACTAAACTATTACAATAACAACCAAACCTTATACTGCTATGTAAGAGCGGGGCTACATCGATCCAAGGATGACATCATTGACTCTATCAAAAACCAAATTTTTGATAAAATCAAAACTGAAATATTACCTTAAAAAAATAAAAACTTGATGATATCCCCTTCATCAATCCATGGAATATACAATATTTACAAAACACAGAAGCTATTATTGCTTGTAGTTAACACTGGAAACAAGATCAGTTCATTCCAACTCAAATACCCACATCAAAATCCAAAACGCATAAGCATAATCAACTACTAATTAAAACAAACAAAATCAAAACTTTATGAAATTCCCTTCATCAACCCATGGAATACACAACATTTCCAAACACGAGCTATTATTGTTTGGAGTTTACCTCTAGAAACAAGACCATTTCATTCAAACTCATTTCATTCAAACTCAAACACCCACATCAAAAAATACAAAATGCATAAGCAGACACAACCAACCAACTAACTAACTAATAACACAACACAAAGGTGATTTTTTTTAATCAAAACTAGTACCTGTTCTTGGGTTGTCTAGCCAAAGAAGAAGAATTAGCACCACCACCACCCTTCTCATCATCAGACACACTCTTCATAGTCACAGAGTTCCCAACAATAGCTTCAATCTTCTTAAACCAATGCCAGTGACTAGTACTGATTCCACCACTCCCAATTCTCTGAAGCTCCACCTTGTACCTCTTCTTCAAATTATCAATCTTGTTCTTGCACTGTTCCACGCTCTTGTACGACTTGTGCTTCCCATCACCACCGCCGGCGGAGGCGCCACCGCAGCGCTCGCCGACGGCCTCCGCCACCTCCTCCCAATCGCGGCCGCGGAGGTTCCCGCGGTTCAGCTGGTTGAACTTTTCCGTGTACGCGTCGAGGAGGCACGCGATCGCCGTGTCGCTCCATTCCTCCCGGTCCTTCCGGTAATCGCCGCCGCCGCCGCGGAACGCCGCGTCGGTCGCGGGATCGGGATCGGCGCCGGAGGATGAGGACTTTAGCTTCTTGTTATTGTAGTAGTAGGGGCTTCCGCCGCCGGCGATGGCAGCGGAGGAGGAGGAGCGCTTGGAGTTGGGGGTGTGGACGGCGGAGGCGGATTTGGCGGGATCGGAGGAATCGTCGGCGGCGTCGGAGAAGGAGGGGTGGGGGTAGTAATCGGCGGTGGCGGAGTCGACGGCGTCGGCGGGAGGACTGGAGGAGGAGGAGGAAGGGAAGTGATGGCGCGTGGCGGCGTGGAGGTGGGGCTGCGCGTGAGAGGGAGAGTAGAGTGCGGGATAGTCTTCAGTGGCCATAACCATAAGAGAGAGAGTTAGGGTTTGTGACGTAGGAAGAATCAGAGACGAGACGACGTTATGACGGAGGTTGTAACGATTTCCGTCATATGAGACAGAAACGTGTGGTTAAGGATCGCTTCTTCTTCTTCTTGTTCGATTAACAGAGAAACGAGGTTGTAACTCGGCCACGCAGGTACCATGACACAATCCAAAGCTGACAAGTGAAAAGCTACTCTCTTTTTTTTTTTTGGAATTTTGATTATTTAAAATATTTCTCATAAAAGAAAAGGAAGAATTTTATGACACCATATACAATGCACCACACAGCCAATGGTTTATGGATGGACCACTTAACTATTATCGTCGGATTTAGTAAAATTGAGATGAACGGTAGAGTGTGAAAAATGGCTACCGGCTTAGAAGGTCATTTCTTAAACAATGTATATTTGCAAATTTTAACCAAAAGCGGGAATGAATCACTCTAGTCGGTTTGTCTTCAATTGTGTTGCTGGTTGCGTCGAAGTCAATGTGTTATAGCCATTGAGATGGCAAAGCCAGGCACATCGATAGTGACGGCACTAATGGCAAGGGCAGATAAGGTGAAAGGAGAAGGTTCATTTTTTTTTCGTCTTCTTCGGATTCACCTTATACAACACCGTCGTCATCTTGTCACCGTCAATGTCCCTAGTTGCCATGGTCATTGGTGTAGCGGTGAGGTTGAGGACAACAATCACAACTGCCAATAATATGTGGAATGTGGTAACACTCCATAATAAATAAATAAAACTTATGGGCCATTTTATAAATCTATCAAAAACTATTATTACAGGTAAAATAGATGATCCATCGATGGACCATTGATCAAGTGGTCCACCATGAGAGCCAATGAATTTTACTATTAAAGTTTAAGATAAATTTCGTGAATAAGTTTTGTTTTGGTAAGTGGTTTAGTGAATAAACTTGTCTAGTGGCATGTTTGCTGCTGAGTTTCAGGTGTAATTTTGTAGCAGATAACCGATTATCTCATAGGAATAATTAGTTATTCTGAGACGGTAGAGTGCATAAAAGAGTGATAACCGATTAGTAAAATTTGGCTAACAAATTATTCACGTGAGACAGTTAGTTAAGAAACTCAATAACCGGTTAGCCTGTAAGAGCTAATCGATTATTTGGCTTCCTAAAACAGATTTTTAAGGGCTCTAATTGATTACTTTTGCGGTATAATCAATTATATGCTTAGGAAAAATAGAGTTTTACACTCTTAGGGTTAAAAGTGACTTTAGTAAAGTTATGTATTAGTAATTAGTGATCCAATCATGATAAACTAAGAATATTAAGAGCTCTAGGAGCTCTAGTTACACCTTTAAGGTTGAAAATAAACATATACAAAGAGAGTTACTCATTTACTTTAAATAGTTTGAGTTAATGTAGTAAGTATATACTAGTTTTAGAGGAATGCTCCATTAACACTTTAAGTTGGGTTTGAATGGAGTCTTTAGTAAGAGTTGATTCCTTTATTTATTAAAGTTGAATCATAGTACAATTATCATATTTAAGGGAGTAAGTTAAACTCCTAAACCTTGCAAAATAGTGAATAAAACTCTTTGTTAAGGAGATAATTGTGAGATGAAAGTGTCAGTATAATACTTTACCTAAGATAATGTAGTGAACTAAGTTATTTGTCAAGTAACATGAGGAGTATGATCAACCCTTATGTAAGTGTAGTAAAGTGAGATAAACTTACTTACACGAGCCTTAGGATGAGTTAAGTCCTAAGTTAGGCAATGAAGTAAGTTAAGCAATTTGCCAAGTATAGTTGATGTTATAAAGTTGTATGAGCGATTGTGTAATATCGAGATAATTTAGGTTTTTATACATTATACAGTTGTATGGGCGATTGTATAATGTTGACTTAAATTATATTTTTATGTGATTTATATTAATGAATGTCATGAGATACATGTATATTACTGAGAATTTTTATGTTTTCACCTTTTTTTTTGTGTTTTCATGGTAAAAGCAGGTCAAGACCCTAATAAAGGGGTAAAGCTACTGAAGAATGAGTAATAAGACTAGATAGTTTTTTTAGTTTTTTTTGTATGGACAACTCTTGTATATTTTATTTTGAGTTGTAACTTTGTTGTATATATAACACTATGCCCTCCGAGACTTTTCATGTATATATATATGACCTACTTTTATTGTGACTCTCCATATTTAATTGTTTTATTATATGAGATTAGTATGTTAGTAAGAATAAAGTAACATGATTAATGTTTTATATCTTTATATATGTAAGTTATATTAAGATATTGGTGTTAGGGTGTTATATTATGATATCAGAGCAGTTCATCCTGTTAAGTCAGGGTATGGACTGACTATGCGTAGACATCTTAGTAGTTTTGATGTGTGTTATGCATTTCTTGTCTCTTTTATGAGATGTTTGCATAACTTGTATTTTGTTTGTATGTTATTAGCTATTGTTGCACTATTACACGATATTGAGACTAATCAACTCGATATTTAATGTGTTGTGTGTACAAGACACTATGACTTCTCCTAGGCATACTAAAGGAAACGAGAATTCTTTTGGTGATAGTCCTAGTATGTCCGAGGCTTTTATGGCAATGGGCAAAGCTATGCAAGATCAGACATCAGCTATAAACAAAATGTTGGAGAGGTTGGAAGCAGAGCGACCTCCACAACCAGTACCACCACCAATTCATCTTGAGCAACCAGTCCAAGAGGTTCCAATTTGAAGAAGCCAAAACCTTCAAGATCTCTCGAAGTTCAGAAAGTCTACTCCATCATCCTACAGAGATTAGTACGACCTAGTTAGAGTTGAGGGTTGGCTCAAGGAAATGGAGAAGATTATCATAGTTATGGCTTACTCAGATGAGCAGAGAATGCTCTTTGCCTCCTACATGCTAGAGGGGGGCAGAGGATTGGTGGACAAATGTAAAGAAGGTGTTTGATGCATCAGGACTCGGTTTACTTGGGAAATCTTCAAGGGATCTTTCCTAGAGAAGTTCTTCCCTCATAATTTGCACAATGCAAAAGAGATGGAGTTCTTGAAGCTAGAACAGGACAACATGCCTATTAGTCATTATGTAGCCAACTTCAATGAATTGTCGAAATTCTCGTCCTACATCAGATTCCACACAGATGAGAAGTGGAAGTGTGTGAAGTTTGAGGAAGGACTGAGAGAGGACATCTAGAGGCTATCAGACCTTTTGAGATCCAAGACTTTTTGTCATTGGTGAACAAGTGTCAAATAGTGAAATCAGGTTGTTTGCAACCCCAACCAGAGCAGAGAACACAGAACTTCCAAAAGAGGAAGAGGTTTGATGATCAGAAGAGTACTCCTAAACCTGGTTACCCACAGAACAAGGGTAAGCAGGTACAAGGAGGAGAATGGGGACTTAAATGTCCTAAGTGTGGAAGACAGCACCGAGACAAGTCTTGCTTGGTGCGACAGTCAGTTTGTTATGCATGTGGACAGTCGGGGCATATGTCCAGAGATTGCCCACAGAAGCAGAAAAGTGTTTTCACCTCTAAACCGCAAGTAACAGGAAGAGTTTATATCCTGAGTTATAAAGAGGTGACCCAGTCTTCAAGTCTGATTCAAGATAAATGCATAATTCACGATCACTTTTTAACTATTTTATATGATTCGGGAGCATCTCACTCTTTTGTTTTTTATGATTGTGTGAAAATGTTAGATTTGCCTATGACAGACCTCCTTTTTGACTTATCTGTTTCCATTCTAACTAGCAAATCAGTTACACCTTCTAAAGTTTGTTTGGATTGTTGTATAAAGTTAGAAGATAGAATATTTTTTATGAATCTTATTTGTTCACCTTTAGTAGATATTGATATTATTCTTGACCTAGATTGGTTGTCCTCCAACCACATAGTTTTAAACTATGCAGATAAAACCCTTGCGTTTATAAAAAATATGTCTACTATAATTGTCCCTTCCGAGTCAGTGTATCTCAATGAAAACTAAGTGAATCATTGTTTGGAAGAGGGAACTCAATGGTATGTTCTCTTTTTCTCTCTTAGCACAGAGGTTGAGTAGAGTTTATGTGATATACCAATAGTGAAGGAGTACCCAGAAGTATTCTCGAGAGATATAACTGAGTTGCCACCCACGAGAGAAATAAAGTTTTTTATAAATTTAGTACGGGGGATAGGACTTATCTCTATAACACCCTATAGGATGACACCTCTAGAATTAGCAGAGCTTAAAAAGCAAATAGAAGAATTGCTAGAGAAACAATTCATTAGGCTGAATGTTTCTTATCGGGGAGCACCTGTGTTGCTAGTGAAGAAGAAATATGGTACTATGAGACTTTGCGTAGATTATAGACAATTGAATAAGGTAACCATCAAGAACAAGTATATGTTGCCTAGAATAGAGGATCTAATGGACCAGTTAAGAGGAGCATTAGTGTTCTCCAAGATTGATCTAAGGTCGGGATATCACCAGATAAGAGTTAGGGGTAAGGATATTCCTAAAACTACTTTCAGGGCTAGGTATAGACATTATGAGTACATTGTGATATCCTTTTGGTTGACAAATGCTCCAGTAGTATTCATGGACTATATGAACATGATTTTTAGACCCTGGCTAGATCAGTTTGTAGTGGTGTTTATAGATGATATCCTAATCTATTCTTAAACAATGAAAGAACATGAGCTGCATGTCAGAATAATCTTAGAAATCCATAGGGAAAAGAAACTGTCTGCTAAGCTATCGAAGTGTGAGTTTTAGCTTACAAAAGTTCAATTTCTAGGGCATGTAATCTCTCAAGGAGGGATATTAGTGGACCCTAGTAAAGTAGAAGCAATGTTATAGTGGGAGAGACCCACCACTGTAACAAAGATTAGGAGTTTTATAGGCTTAGCTAGGTTCTACATGAGGTTCATCAGTAGATTCTCTTAGTTAGCACTACCATTGACTAGATTAACTAGTAAAGGTAGTACTTTTGTTTGGATTCAAGAGTGTGAAGATAGTTTCCAAGAGCTTAAGATGAGGTTGACTACTACCCCAGTTTTGGTAATTTCGAATCCACAGGAGAACTTTGAGGTGTTTTGTGATGCTTCAAAGATGGGTTTAGGGTGTGCTCTGATGCAATATAGAAGAGTAGTTACTTATGCATCGAGGTAGTTGAGGCCTCACGAGGAGAACTTTCCCACCCATGATATGGAATTAGCAGTCGTAGTGTTTGCCTTAAAAATTTGGAGACATTATCTTTATGAAGTTCAATTTGAGGTGTTCAACGACCATAAGAGATTGAAATATTTGTTTGATCAGAAAGAGCTGAACATGAGACAAAGAAGATAGATGAGGTTTTTAAAAGACTATGACTTTGAGCTTAAGTATCATATGGGTAAGGCTAATGTAGTGGCCGATGCACTAAGTAGAAAATCTCTACATGTGTCTCGGATGATGATTTAAGAGGGTCAGCTTCTTGAGAGGTTTAGAGACTTGAGTCTTAGGTAATTGTGACACCATAGAATCTCTTTATGAGTAGGGTGGACATAGTTAGTGACTCGAGAGCTCAAATTCTAGAAGCTCAAAGTGAGGCAGAAACCCTGAGTGAGATAAAAGAGCAAATTTTCTTGGAGGATCAGTTAGAGTTTGATATGACAGATGATAGGGTGATTAAGTTTAGCAAATAGACTTTGCATTCCAAGAGATTCTGCAATCAAAGAAAGGATCTTAGAGGAGGCTCATAGGAATCAATACACCATCCATTCGGGAGTCACTAAGATGTATCAAGATTTAAAAAAGATATTTTGGTGGCTAGGAATGAAGAAGGAAATAGCTGAGTTTGTGTTTAGGTGCTTAGTGTGCCAGAAAGTTAAGATAGAGCACCAAAAACCTTTAGGACCACTCAAATCTTTAGCAATTCCTGAATAGAAATAAGAGAACATCACAATAGATTTTGTGACAGGTTTCCCTAGGACTCAATTAGGACATGATACAATTTGAGTCATAGTGGATAAACTAACCAAGTCTGCCCACTTTTTTCCAATGAGAATGAACTACTCGTTAAAGAAACTAGCTCAGATGTATTTATAGGAGATAGTTAGGTTGCATGGAATTCCCCTTAGTATAGTTTCAGATAGAGATCCTAGATTTACATCTAGATTTTGGAGAGCCTTGCAGAAGGCCTTCGGGACTAAGCTAAGTCTTAGGACAACATACCACCCACAAACAGATGGACAGTCAGAGAGGACTATCCAGACCCTAGAGGATATGCTTAGAGCATGTGTACTAGATCAACAGGGTAGTTGGGATAGACTCTTGCCTTTAGTGGCGTTTACCTACAATAACAGTTATCATACCAGTATAGGAATAGCACCGTATGAGGCACTTTATGGTAGGAAGTGTAGGTCATCATTATGTTAGTATGAGGTAGAAGAGAAAGCTATTTTAGGACCTGAATTAGTACAACAGACTTCAGAGCAGATTATAATAATCAGGGATAGGATGATTGTAGCTTAAAGTAGGCAAAAGAGTAATACTGATAGAAGAAGGAGACTTCTAGAGTTTGAAAAGGGTGAACATGTTTTCTTGAGAGTCACTCCCACAACTGAAATTAGTAAAGCATTGAGAACCAGAAAATTAAACCCTCATTTCATTGGTCCCTACCAAATTCTAAAAAGAGTAAGACATATAGCTTACCAAATAGCCCTTCCACTCAGTTTGTCAAACTTTCATGATATCTTTCATGTATCCCAATTCAGAAAGTATAATCCGGATCCTTTACATAGCATAAGAAATGAATATATACAGTTAAGAGATGATTTGTCTTATGTAGTGCAATCGGTGAGGATTGTAGACAGAGGGGTCAAAGAACTCAGAGGTAAGCAAATTCTTCTAGTGAAGGTCTTATGGGGTGAAGTAGGAACAGAGGAAGCTACATGGGAGTTAGAGTCCTGCATGTAACTAGATTACCTGAAGTTATTTATATGAGGTAAGCAATTTTAGAGGCAAACTTTTAAAAAGGAGGGGAGAAATGTAACATCCTCTTTTTAACATGTTAGACTAGTTTATGGTTACAAAGGTAGTATAACACTTGCTTGACATGTCTGTTAATTTTTGTGACGATCTGAGTTAGTTTAAGCACTTTGTTGTAACTCAGAGTGTGAAAAGTAGCTTAAAATGACTCAGATAGTAGCATAAATGGCTAATTTAAGGGAAATAAATCTAAAGGATTTGTTTCTACGTCACAAATAGGCGTAAGAGGATGTAGTTAAAATTTGTGAATAATCAGAGTTAATTTAGTATTTTTAGGCATACTGATTGTGTATTTAATGTCAGATTGACTAGCAGTAGATATGAAAAATTATGAAAATAGTGAAATAACATTTTTAATGAATCTTAGTATTTATTTTAAAGTTGTTGGAAGTTGAAAAACTTGATTTAGCTAAATCTAAGTGTTTTTAGCAGATCAGGCAGTATCAGTGAAATATCTGGAATGTTTTAAGTCACGTATGAAGCAGCCCTTATTGTTGACTTCTGCTACCTGATATTTCACTCATTCTCATCTTCTTTCATTCACTTTTCTCTCACGAAAACAACAAAGGGAGTAGCAATAAAGAAACAAGAAAGAAGAGAAAAGAAAACTAAGGGGGAAGAAGAGGAAAGAAGCAAGAGAGCTAAGGGCAAAGCCAAGCTTGACCATCCACCATCACAAACCACTTGAGTTAGGGGTTCCTAACCTTAAAACTCATCTACTTTCTTCACTACTCTTATAGTTAGGTCATTATAGATGGAGAAGAATGGGTTTGAGAAGTAAAATCCACTTTCTTTCATTAGTTCTTATTTTCTTTGGTTGAAACTAGTTAAATTTTAGCTTATTGAATGTAACCAAGATGTTTTGTCCTTCGACAACATCAAGCGGTTCCTTGAGATGGAACCTAGTAAATGGGTTTTTGTGGGTACAATTTTGTCCCTAAATCCATGCCTAAGTGAGCCATTAGTTTATGTGAGTATTACAACGTCTTTAGAAGAAGCAAGTGATGATAGAAAGCATCTAGAATCCATGTTCAAAAGGCTAGAAATTGGTTAGAAACTGTAACACCCTAGCTAGGGCATCACATTTCTGACTTCCGACTCATAATTTGAAAATAAGTTCGCACAAAGTTTGAGTTATAAAAAATGAGTTTTAAAATTTCTTCTTTACTGAAACGTAAATTTACTGAAAATATTAGGTAACATTGAAAATCATATTTCAACTATTCATTATGCAATATTGATACCAATTAATATTACAATTTAAAGAGAAATATAAAATTAACAGACTTATTTTTTTTTTTACAGTAGCAAACCCCATGACGGGTCCTACTTAATAGTACGGTACAACATTAACGAGAAACTTTAACATACTTATTCCTTTTTCTGTCCATCTTGATGCATCAGACATCTGTTCCTTTGTCAACACTGCACACCTTCGAGTCCTGAATGTCCACTCCTTATTGTTGTCACCAATCTCAGAGTATCCATCGCCCGTTATGTCTAAGACAACTCGATCTTTCTATTATTTGATTTTAACAAGATGATTACAAAAAAATAGCATAACAAAGAGGTGAGATCACCTACACCAATACCAATATGGCGTACAGAGATAACACAAACAGCAATATCATACAGATAGATCATACTATAATCATGCTATCAGCATTAATCAACTATCATTATCTAATCATTTATCAGTTCAATCATCATCCAAGTACTCAAAACAATTGTCATAGCCAATAACCAATATTCCTCAATTAATATATCACACAGATATAAATGCTCAGATTTATGTATATGTACAAAGACTCATTTTATCAAAAACAACTCCATGGAGGTTTTCACAATTTCGAGAAGAATGCTCTGGATAATTGTCAGCCTTAGCCCAAAGACAATCTCCCAATCGTTGAAAAGAATCGTGTTCTTGTCGGGTATCGTCAATGTGTTGCAACAGACTGCATCGTCAAGTGGCACATGTGGTACTCGCTACCGTCCACTGTCGATCGACCGCTACTCGACGCCCCAAGATCCATCATAGACCTCACTATCAATTCTCATTCCCTCTTCAACCACAAGGGCCATAATAGCTATTAGCTATCTTTTATACAATGCACGAATTTATCGAGTCAGTCCAACCCCAACGCCAAATCTTTTCAATTTCATTTGTATAATGCACGAGTATATCGGTTGCAAGTCCAACCCCAACTACCAAATCTTTTCAATGTACATATAATGCACCAAATTCAAATAAGATATCTCTTTCCAATGTATATAAAATACATCAAAACCCAATCGTAGGCAAACTCATCATTTTCTCACAAAATTGTTCATACACTATGTTATCATGCTTTTATAGTCATAAAGCACTTCGCCAGTATTTTCACAAAATTGCGCAACATTTCTATTATGTTTTCACAATTCCAAAATGTTTACATTACGGTTTCAAAATATCGTAACACTTCATATTACGTTTTCAAAATTCTCAAACGTTATGTTATATTTTCACACTACCGTAACACTTCTGTTACGTTTTCAAAATGCCGCAACTCTTCTGTTGCACTTTTAATTCACATACTAATTTTTTAATGTTTTTCTCAATCGCGTAAAAATATACGTTTCTCAAATCGCATATTATTTTTCCACTGTTCAAAATTGCGTATCTCAAAAATCATTCTTTTAAGTTACGTAAATCATTTTCTATCATTCTCAAAATATTTAAAACACTTTTCAAATCTTATAACAATTTTTCATCATTTTTCATAATCGCATAAAAATATTTTTTTCGTTGTTCAATCACGTAAAAATATTCTATTACTTTTAAATCACATAGTGATTTTTCAACAGTAGTTCAAATTACGTAAAATATTCCTCAATATTCCAAAATAATATTAATTTGGACTTTCAAATAATTCAATATCATTTTCAACACGTTTTTAAGATACGTAAATAATTTTTCACCACAATTCTATTACGAAAAATATTTCTCAACCTTCAAAAATTTCATTTCATCTTTTCTTAAAATATTATGACTTTGTATTTCATTTTTCACATTTTCTTACTCAAGAAAATCTTTTTTCACGTTTCTTTACTCAAGAAATTCTTTTTCAAATATAATCCACAAAACTTGAAAATAAGTTATACTTGAGTAAATTCTCAAAATACCATTATATTCTCCATTTTCCCCAAATCATTTCCAAATTAACCTACTTCAAAATAAATTGAAGTTTGAAAACATTTTCATTTACAAAACTTAATTTTTCAAGTGAGTAAAATACTCTGATTCCTTTTTCAAATTTCTTGTATTAAATCAATTATATTTTCACTTGAAAAAAAATTACTTTGTTTCATCAAAATCTAGGCATTACTATTGAAAAATTATCAAAACATTTTCCTTTTAAATTGATATGGTTTTACATAAACAAAACCATTAAAGTTTTATTTTCAAAACCAAAGTACCGATTGGTCATAACACAAACCCATTTGTTCAAATTCATTTTCACTTTCTTTGCAAATCCTTTTTCATTCTTAGTCAAAAATCTTATCCTTAATATATATTTTTTCAAAATCACTTTTTATTAACCTAGTCCTACAAAATCATATTGAGTTGATTTAATTATTGTTTCTTAACTTTAAATTTCCTAACGTTTTCCAAAACTCAATAAATAAATTCTCTGTTAGAAATTTTAAGTTACAAACGTTTTCCTTTATATCACTTCTAAAAATTGATTAATTTGAAGTTCAATACTTTCAATCTTCTTTTTCTTTTATTTATGAAAATTACACTTCACTTAATTTATAACACTTAATTCCCTTTTCAAAAATTCTTATTTAAAAATTCTTGTATTTCATAGCATCAAAACATTTTTCTAAATTATCAAAACCTTATAGATGGCCATTGGAACCATGAAATATTTTTCTTCTAGCTTAAATAAATTCCATTCTTGTTTCTACACAAAATAAATCAATAAAATTTTATTCTAAAATTTGTGTTCATGTTTTCTTAAAAAAATAAACCTTTAGTTCATTTTCCATACTCTTCAAATCAATCCAATTTTATTCTTCCATAAAACATATTAATTTGTAAACACCTATTTTGAGGTGTCTTGGCGAAATTCTCATTGTTCTAGGGATCAAAATTTAATTTCCTTGTTCTTGAAAATTTTCAACATTTACCCAAATCAAGGGCATCAAAACCGTAGTTCTTCCTTGGCCATTGGAACCAAGATCAATTTTCTTTCCATCCACACATAATGGCATACGTATATATATTTCATTATAAATATCACAAACATGTCATATACTCATAATGCATATTATAAGTATATTATCAAAGCCATAAAATCATGTAAAGTATATTAAGCATAGACAAAAATAATCAAAGTACAAGAAAATAAAGCAAAGCTCATAAACACACAATTAATTATTACATGACCATGGATTGAAATTCTCACATGAATTCACAATCTATCAAATATAAGACCATCTCCCACCACCATAATTGGTTGGTGAGATGGATCTCCCTCTTACCTCTTGAAGATCCTCAAAGCTTCTTGATTTTGCTTCTCTTTCCAAGTCCTTCAACACCAAGAGCTTCTCAAATTCAAAACAAAATACATAGAAATTAGTATACTAAGCTTGATTAAGAGGAATCATGGATCAAACATGGTTTAGATCATGAAAAAGAAAAGAATAAATGAAGTTTCCTTACACTTTACTAACAAGAACTCTAGAACTTGATCTTAGTAAAAGTCCTTCAAGATGGAAAATTTAGAGAAAGTCTTCAACATGAAAGTTGTTTAGAATAAGGTAAGGATTCAAAATCTATGGTTGGATTAAATTAACAAACCATGGAACAATCATGGCTTAGAAAATCATAAACATGAATTTAAACCATAAAAATCAAAGTTTATCTCTAGGAAAGTAAGGTAAAAGTGGGATTTTGGGAAAACTTTCTAAATGAAAAGTGTTTAGAATGGTGTTTAGCTTTAGGAAATGATGAGAGTGAAAATTATAGGTGATGGATAGTGTATTTGGGTGTAGAGACCGAACCAATGGAGAGAAAATGGAAAGAAAAATGGTTGCTTGGTTCTTGGGATTTTGAGAGAATAAGATGGAGGCTTTTTGGTAAAGTAGAAAAATGAATATGAAGAGTGTGACCAAAGGTGCTGCTGCCGTGGGAGTGAAAGAATGGAGAGATATGAATTCATTTGGCATAATTGAAGGCTATCACATGATGCACAAAGGCTTCCACTTTGTCATATTTTTCTTTGGCCTAAAAAGGCTATACAATCATGTCTAAACATGTCTCCTCCTTCCTAACACTCCAAAACCGTCTCCCCCTTCATCATTATGCATGCAAAGTTGTCATAATTATTAGTTACCATCTAGAGCATTTCTAGCCATTGATTAATTCAATGGTTAGGATTTAGGTAGACTTTTGATTTTTAGAAGACTAAATCTAAGCCATTGGATCCTTCTCCTTTAAATTCTAGCCATTAGATGTGTTTTCAAAATAAAGGGTCAAGATTACTTCTTCAAACTTTAAATCCAAGGGTTATAATTAGTCATAACCTTTTTAGAAGACCAAATCTCCACCTTTGATTAATTCTTCATCCAATTGTCATAAATGGTCCTTGTTACTTTACAAGACCAAATCTCCACTATTGATCAATTCTAAATCCAATGGTTGTAAATGGTCACTTTATATAATCAAATTTACACCGTTGATTAAATCTACGGTTGATATTGAAGCTTGCCTAACTAAGTTTATTCTCACACCATTGATTAAATCAATGGTGATTATCCAATACTTCTTTATTAAGCTTATTTCTTAACCGTTAATTAAATCAATGGTAGATATCCAAACCACCAGTGTTGACTTAAGCAATATAATTTTTATTTTTATCTACTAAAAACCCCACGAAAGAATATATTTACTGTATTTTTATCACCCGATAAATTAAATACAGTACAAAATACAGTACAAGAAATTTTCTAAAACTGTTTCCGGATTCAGATTTAGTAAGATCCCCTGTCTTCGTCTAAACAGTACAAATTTTTTTATGCGTAGAAAAATTTTCACTTTGCGGGACCCACCTAGGCCCACGTAAGGTCACCTGGGCCCACCTATGACTACCTGAGCCCACATACAGTCAAAAAAATTCATAATCATCCACAAAAATCACAAATATTAGAAAACATATAAAAATCAAGTCAGATTGTTAAAAATAATTAATAGTCAAGAGAAATAAATACAAAAAAAAAAATTTCGGCCCAAAAATTATTATTTTCCTGACACGGAGTAAATCACTCAAAACAATCAAATATGCTGACGGAATAAACAAAATAATTTAACAGTATCCAGAAATTATTAAATAGTAAAATTCTATTAACTGTCAAAATTACTGTTTAAGAGATGAGAAATGTGGGGTGTTACAATACTCCCCCTCTAAAAAGAAATTTCGTCCTCGAAATTTGAGAAACATGATTTCACACCCTCGGAATAAATACGGATATGGTGCTTTCATCTTATTTTCCAATTCTCATGAAGCTTTCTCTCTTACATCTTGCTATACTATTCTAATCCCACAAAATCTATTTGCTGATGTTCAACTTCTCCTGATCAAACAGACATCTCAAACTCCTATCATAGAGATTTTATTGGTTATTACTGAAGATGTTGAATGTTACTCCAGAAAGAAAGAATTTTCATATCTCTGATATCAACATAACAACAACCGATCTTCATTCATGCCTAGAATAGTTTTTCCCTGATAACTTCCGACTAGTGTAATGTAATGTTCAGTTAATGTAATGTATTACTTAAAATTTCTTTATCCTCGTATCACTACATATTCTAGATTTTTGCTTTAACAGGAAATGTCTCACTAACCGAATTCTCCTTTCCACAGCACGATACCAGATGCTTCCATAATTTTTTTTCTACGATTTTCTATTACCGTCTTAAATTTTTTCATAGAAGAATTGTTCCAATCTTTTGAAGAATTCACCACGCTTCTGCTGCATTACTCAGATACGTTAACACGGATACAAATATAGAAATATCCTTTCTTGCAAGATATTCCTTCAGTTGCAGGAGATGAAAGAAAACATCATGAAAGATAACAAAACGAATCGAACCCATTATCGAATATATCCAGCAAAGAATTGGATGTAACCCGATTTTCAAAAAATGAATTTTCTCTGGATTACTCACAGTCTGTTAAAATAATCTCATTGAATATGGCTGGAAAATAACCAATCCATTTTCAAAGACCACGTCTATTTATGAAACAGATCAAACTAACACAAAATTTTTGAACAACAAATCAAACTAATACAAAGTTTTGATCTATAACAACAATTTGAATAACTTGAATAGCTCGATTAGCTAAGAATAGAAACAGAAGTAAATAAATCAGAGGATAACGAATAACTCTAACATATAATTGATCTACTCAATCATATGTCATAAAGAATAGGTTATTCATAGAAATATTCAGTATGGTTTATAGTATTAGCTCTAATGACGCAATCTTCATTGTTTAAATCTTCCGCTCAGAACACTCCCGTTCCATTCAGAGTAACAACTTCCCTTACTATAAAAAATTTTACTAATAGAAAACTCTGTTTTCAAAGAACACATCAGAGATTATACTATTTGGAAATGTGTCCAACTCTTTCGCAAATTGTTTTCTTGACGTACATTCCTTCATTTAAGTACTTTCTTTCACATCACTTACTGCTTTTAGTTTCCTCAATGGTTGTAAATTCATCTTCCGTCGAAATCAATTACTTTCTCAATATCCTAAAAAATTACCAGGTTCCAAAATTACGAAATCTTATATTCCAAGACTGATTCCTTCCATCAGATCCTAAACTTCAACTTCCAGTTTCCACTAAACAACGGTCCTTTGTTCGTGCAGTCGTCTTTCCACATTGCTCCCATTGCTCCCGTAGCTGCAATTGCATTACTAGTAACATGTTTCACTTCCACACAAGTATAACTATCCCGAGCCATTCCCTTTTTTTTTTCTCGAGGCGTGTGGATCGAAATACAATGGATCTAATATCAATTATAAACAACATTATTTCCCTTCGGAAAAACAAACACACACAGAGAACACAACACAAGCAAAATAGACCTAACCACAAACCCAAAAGACTCAAACCGTGCTCTGATACCAACTAATTTAACACCCTGGCTCTAATACCAACCAATTGTAACACCCTAACTCTGATACAACTAATTGTAACACCCTAGCTAGGGCATCACATTTCTGACTTCCGACTCATAATCTGAAAATAAGTTCGCACAAAGTTTGAGTTATAAAAGATGAGTTTTAAAATTTCTTCTTTACTGAAACGTAAATTTACTGAAAATATTAGGTAACATTGAAAATCATATTTCAACTATTCATTATGCAATATTGACACCAATTAATATCATAATTTAAAGAGAAATATAAAATTAACAGACTTATTTTTTTTGACAGTAGCAAACCCCATGACGGGTCCTACTTAATAGCACGGTATAACGTTAACGAGAAACTTTAACATACTTATTCCTTTTTCTGTCCATCTTGATGCATCAGACATCTATTCCTTTGTCAACACTGCACACCTTCGAGTCCTGAATGTCCACTCCTTATTGTTGTCACCAATCTCAGAGTATCCATCGCCCGTTATGTCTAAGACAACTCGATCTTTCTATTATTTGATTTTAACAAAGATGCATTACACAAAAAAATAGCATAACAAAGAGGTGAGATCACCTACACCAATACCAATATGGCAAGACAGAGATAACACAAACAATAATATCATACAGATAAATCATACCATAATCATGCTATCAGCATTAATCAACTATCATCATCTAATCATTTATTAGTTCAATCATCATCCAAGTACTCAAAACAATTGTCATAGCTAATAACCAATATTCCTCAATTAATATATCACACAGATATAAATGCTCAGATTTATGTATATGTACAAAGACTCATTTTATCAAAAACAACTTCATGGAGATTTTCACAATTTCGAGAAGAATGCTCTGGTTAATTGTCAGCCTTAGCCCAAAGACAATCTCCCAGTCGTTGAAAAGAATCGTGTTCTTGTCGGGTATCGTCAATGCGTTGCAACGGATCAGACGCATCGCCAAGTGGCACAGTGGTACTCGCTACCGTCCCACCTGTCGACCACCGCTACTCGACGCCCCAAGATCCATCATAGATCTCACTATCAATTTTCATTCCCTCTTCAACCACAAGGGCCATAATAGCTATTAGCTATCTTTTATACAATGCACGAATTTATCAATGCAAGTCCAACCCCAACGGGCCAAATCTTTTCAATTTCATTTGTACAATGCTCGAGTATATCAGTGCAAGTCCAACCCCAACGGGCCAAATCTTTTCAATGTACATATAATGCACCAAATTCAAATAAGACATCTCTTTTCAATGTATATAAAATACATCAAAACCCAATCGTAGGCAAACTCATCATTTTCTCACAGTGTTCATACACTATGTTATCATGCTTTTATAGTCATAAAGCACTTCTACCGTATTTTCACAAAATTGCGCAACATTTCTATTATGTTTTCACAATTCCAAAATGTTTCTGTTACAGTTTCAAAATATCGTAACACTTCTGTTATGTTTTCAAAATTCTGAAACGTTTTGTTATATTTTCACACTATCGTAACACTTCTGTTACATTTTCAAAATGCCGCAACTCTTCTGTTGCACTTTTAATTCACATACTAATTTTTCAATGTTTTTCTCAATCGCGTAAAAATATACGTTTCTCAAATCGCATATTATTTTTCCACTGTTTCAAAATTGTGTATCTCAAAAATCATTCTTTTAAGTTACGTAAATAATTTTCTATCATTCTCAAAATATTTAAAACACTTTCCAAATCTTACAAAAATTTTCCATCATTTTTCATAATCGCATAAAAATATTTTTTTCGTTGTTCAATCACGTAAAAATATTCTATTACTTTTAAATCATATAGTGATTTTTCAACAGTAGTTCAAATTACGTAAAATATTCCTCAATATTCCAAAATAATATTAATTTGGACTTTCAAATAATTCAATATCATTTTCAACACGCTTTTAAGATACGTAAATAAATTTTCATCACAATTCTATTACGAAAAATATTTCTCAACCTTCAAAAATTTCATTTCATCTTTTCTTAAAATATTATGACTTTGTATTTCATTTTTCACATTTTCTTACTCAAGAAAATCTTTTTCCACGTTTCTTTACTCAAGAAATTCTTTTTCAAATATAATCCACAAAACTTGAAAATAAGTTATACTTGAGTAAATTCTCAAAATACCATTATATTCTTCATTTTTCCCCAAATCATTTCCAAATTAACCTACTTCAAAATAAATTGAAGTTTAAAAATATTTTCGTTTACAAAACTTAATTTTTCAAGTGAGTAAAATACTCTGATTCTTTTTTCAAATTTCTTGTATTAAATCAATTATATTTTCACTTGAAAAAAATTACTTTGTTTCATCAAAATCTAGGCATTACTATTGAAAAAATTATCAAAATATTTTTCTTTTAAATTGATATGATTTTACACAAACAAAACCATTAAAGTTTTATTTTTAAAACCAAAGTACTGATTGGTCATAACACAAACCCATTTGTTCAAATTCATTTTCACTTTCTTTGCAAATCATTTTTCATTCTTAGTCAAAAATCTTTTCCTTAATATATATTTTTTCAAAATCACTTTTTATTAATCTAGTCCTACAAAATCATATTGAGTTGATTTAATTATTGTTTCTTAACTTTAAATTTTCTAACGTTTTTCAAAACCCAATAAATAAATTCTCTGTTAGAAATTTTAAGTTACAAACGTTTTCCTTTATATCACTTCTAAAAATTGATTAATTTGAAGTTCAATACGTTCAATCTTCTTTTTCTTTTATTTATGAAAATTACACTTCACTTAATTTATAACACTTAATTCTCTTTTCAAAAATTCTTATTTAAAAATTCTTGTATTTCATAGCATCAAAACATTTTTCTAAATTATCAAAACCTTATAGATGGCCATTGGAACCATGAAATATTTTTCTTCTAACTTAAATAAATTCCATTCTTGTTTCTACACAAAATAAATCAATAAAATTTCATTCTAAAATTTGTGTTCATGTTTTCTTAAAAAAATAAACCTTTAGTTCATTTTTCATACTCTTCAAATCAATCCAATTTTATTCTTTCATAAACATATTAATTTGTAAACACCTATTTTGAGGTGTTTTGGCCGAAATTCTCATTGTTCTAGGGATCAAAATTTAATTTCATTGTTCTTGAAAAATTTCAACATTTACCCAAATCAAGGGCATCAAAACCGTAGTTCTTCCTTGGCCATTGGAACCAAGATCAATTTTCTTTCCATCCACACATAATGGCATACGTATATATATTTCATTATAAATATCACAAACATGCCATATACTCATAATGCATATTATAAGTATACTATCAAAGTCATAAAATCATGTAAAGTATATTAAGCATAGATAAAAATAATCAAAGTACAAGAAAATAAAGCAAAGCTCATAAACACACAATTAATTATTACATGACCATGGATTGGAATTCTCACATGAATTCACAATCTATCAAATATAAGACCATCTCCCACCACCATAATTGGTTGGTGAGATGGATCTCCCTCTTACCTCTTGAAGATCCTCAAAGCTTCTTGATTTTGCTTCTCTTTCCAAGTCCTTCAACACCAAGGGCTTCTCAAATTCAAAACAAAATACATAGAAATTAGTATACTAAGCTTGATTAAGAGGAATCATGGATCAAACATGGTTTAGATCATGAAAAAGAAAAGAATAAATGAAGTTTCCTTACACTTTACTAACAAGAACTCTAGAACTTGATCTTAGTAAAAGTCCTTCAAGATGGAAAATTTAGAGAAAGTCTTCAACATGAAAGTTGTTTAGAATAAGGTAAGGATTCAAAATCTATGGTTGAATTAAATTAAACAAACCATGGAACAATCATGGCTTAGAAAATCATAAACATGAATTTAAACCATAAAAACCAAAGTTTATCTCTAGGAAAGTAAGGTAAAAGTGGGATTTTGAAGCACTTAGAGTGGGATTTTGGGAAAACTTTCTAAATGAAAAGTGTTTAGAATGGTGTTTAGCTTTAGAAAATGATGAAAGTGAAAATTATAGGTGATGGATAGTGTATTTGGGTGTAGAGACCAAACCAATGGAGAGAAAATGGAAGGAAAAATGGTTGCTTGGTTCTTGGGATTTTGAGAGAATAAGATGGAGGCTTTTTGGTGAAGTAGAAAAATGAATATGGAGAGTGTGACCAAAGGTGCTGCTGCCGTGGGAGTGAAAGAATGGAGAGATATGAATTCATTTGGCATAATTGAAGGCTATCACATGATGCACAAAGTCTTTCACTTTGTCATCTTTTTCTTTGGCCTAAAAAGGCTATACAAGTATGTCTAAACATGTCTCCTCCTTCCTAATACTCCAAAACCGTCCCCCCTTCATCATTATGCATGCAAAGTTGTCATAATTATTAGTTACCATCTAGAGCATTTCTAGCCATTGATTAATTCAATGGTTAGGATTTAGGTAGACTTTTGATTTTTAGAAGACTAAATCTAAGCCATTGGATCCTTCTCCTTTAAATTCTAGCCATTAGATGTGTTTCCAAAATAAAGGGTCAAGATTACTTCTTTAAACTTTAAATCCAAGGGTTATAATTAGTCATAACCTTTTTAGAAGACCAAATCTCTACCTTTGATTAATTCTTCATCCAATGGTCATAAATGGTCTTTGTTACTTTACAAGACCAAATCTCCACCATTGATCAATTCTAAATCCAATGGTTGTAAATGGTCACTTTATATAATCAAATTTACACCGTTGATTAAATCTACGGTTGATATTGAAGCTTGCCTAACTAAGTTTATTCTCACACCATTGATTAAATCAATGGTGATTATCCAATACTTCTTTATTAAGCTTATTTCTTAACCGTTAATTAAATCAATGGTAGATATCCAAACCACCAGTGTTGACTTAAGCAATATAATTTTTATTTTTATCTACTAAAAATCCCACGAAAGAATATATTTACTGTATTTTTATCACCCGATAAATTAAATACAAAGATAAAAACACAAGATAAGAAATTTTCTAAAACTGTTTCCGGATTCAGATTTAGTAAGATCCTCTGTCTCCATCTAAACAGTACAAATTTTTCTATGCGTAGAAAAATTTTCACTTTGCGGGACCCACTTAGGCCCACGTAAGGTCACCTGGGCCCACCTAGGACCACCTGAGCCCACATACAGTCAAAAAAATTCATAATCATCCACAAAAATCACAAATATTAGAAAACATATGAAAATCAAGTCAGATTGTTAAAAATAATTAACAGTCAAGAGAAATAAATACAAAAAGATTTTTCCTGGCCCGAAAATTATTATTTTTCTGACACGGAGTAAATCACTCAAAACGATCAAATATGTTGTTTGGAATAAACAAAATAATTTTACAAGATCCATAAATTACTAAACAGTAAAATTATGTTAACTGTCAAAATTACTGTTTAAGAGATGGGAAATTTGGGGTGTTACAGAAACCAATAGCATAGTGGCATGTTTGTTGCTGAGTTTTTTATGCAATTTCGCACTAGATAACCGATTATCCCATGGGGATAATCAATTATTCTGAGATGGCAGAGTGCATGGAAGAGTGATAACCAGTTAGCCAAATTTGGCTAACAGGTTATTCACGTGTGGCAGTTAGTTAAGAAACTCAATAACCGGTTAGCCAGTAAGAGCTAACCGATTATTTGGCTTCATAAAACAAATTTTTAAGGGCTCTAATCGATTACCCTTGGTGTATAACTAGTTATATGCCTAGGAAAAATAGAGTTTTACACTCTTAGGGTTAAAAGTGACCCTAGTAAAGCTATGTATTGGTGATTAGTGATCCAATCATGATAAGCTAAGTATATTAAGAGATCTAGGAGCTCTAGTTACACCTTTAAGGTTGAAAACAAATATATACAAAAAGAGTTACTCATTTACTTTAAATAGTTTGAGTTAACATAGTAAGTATATGCTAGTTTTAGAGGAATGCTCCATTAACACTTTTAAGTTGGGTTTGAACGAAGTGTTTAGTAAGAGTTAGTTCCTTTATTTATTAAAGTTGAATCATAGTACAATTATCATATTTAAGGGAGTGAGTTAAACCCATTAATCTTGCAAAGTAATAAGTAAAACTCTTTGTTAAAGAGGTAATTGTGAGAGGAAAATGTCAGTACAACACTTTACCTAGGATAATGTAGTGAGCTAACCTATTTGTCAAGTAATATGAGGAGTATGATCAACCCTTATGTAAGTGTAGTAAAGTGAGATAAACTTACTTACATGAGCCTTAAGATGAGTTAAGTCCTAAGTTAGACAATGAAGTGAGTTAAGTAATTTGCCAAGTATAGTTGATGTTATACAGTTGTATGGGTGATTGTGTAATATTGAGATAGTTTAGGTTTCTATACGTTATATAGTTGTATGGGCGATTGTATAATGTTGACTTAGATTATATTTTTATGTGATTTATATTAATGAATGCTATGAGACACATGTATATTACTGAGAATTTTTATGTTCTCATCATTTTTTTTTTGTTTTCATGGTAAAAGCAGGTCAATATCCTAGTAAAGGGGTAAAGTCACTGAAGAAGGAGCAACAAGACTAGATAGTTTTTTAGTTTTTGTTGTATGGACAACTCTTGTATATTTTACTTTGAGTTGTAGTTTTGTTGTATATATAACACTATGCCCTCCGAGGCTTTTAATGTATATATGTATGACCTATTTTTATTGTGACTCTCCATATTTAATTATTTTATTATATGGGATTAGAATGTTAGTAAGAATTTATGGATAACTTTAATCATAATAAGTTTGATCTGCCATTGTTTAGATTTTCTTGATTGTTATTTTTTCACTTCATGGGTTTTGGTTTGGTCCCCCCATATTCTTTTTGTTTTCTTTTCTTTTTTAATAATACATTTTGTTAATGTGCTACAAATGATTGGTGGGGTGTAGGGTGCCAACCTAGTTAGGATGTTACACCTCATGGTGATGCCTTTGTACATTAACTCCTTTAAAAAAAAAAGAAGTAATATGATTAATGCTTTATATCTTTATATATGTAAGTCATATCGAGATATTGATGTTAGAGTATTACATTTGCAAGCTCTAATGTTTCTGTAATTCTCCGTATCATCACTCTTTTACTATTTTGTAATAGAAAATTTAAGGATTAGTTACTCTGAGTTGGATATTATCTAAGTAATATTAATCACTCAAATAATAAGTGTATGTTTGGGAATTTTTTTTTCCATAAACTTTTTTATGAAAAAATATATATATTTTTTGAGTAGATTATGATATGTTTAGGGAAAATGTGTAAAAGTGATTATAATCTAAAGATTATTTATTTTACACTAAAAATTGATTATAACCAAATGCTTCTTTTTTTAGCATTTTGATTATAATAATTTTTATTATAATTAGAATTTGAAATCTTTACCAAGACTTGACTATATAAAATTGACTTTTTATACAATCTAAATAAAATATATTATCTTAAAATTATTTTTCAGTTGATATATCAAAACACAAAATTAATTTTATTATAATCTATTATAAAAAAATTTGATTATATATATTAAATTGTTGAAAATAATATTTTTTTCACAACTAATTTAACCATACCCTCAATAAGTTACTTTTCGTAACTTTTTCAACTTTTTCTTAGTGGATCTATCAGAAGCAGGGGTTGTTGTTGGCTATTTAACATCGATGGTTGTTTTTGGGTGTAGAATTCAATCCCCACGTCCCATTTCCATATATAGACTCAGGTTCATGATAAATTTTATAAGTGACAGCATATCTAATATTTAAAACAATTTTAAATTATAAATAATACATATTATGAAATTCAATGGTAGATATATTACGTGGTTTGACATTTATTTTTTTAAATAATGTCTTAAATTCAAGTCTTGTAAATGAAAAAAAATTAATACTGAAAAAATTTTATATTTTTATAAAATAACTTAACTCGACTTTAGATTAATCAAAATTCAATATAACTTTTGAATAACTAAAGTTTATATATATTAAAAAAAGATATATACTACCCTTGAGTCTATAGTACTAACATTAATTTTTTCCTAATTGGTTATATTTCAATAGGAGTCTCCCTAATTGGTAATTACTAAAATATCTCTAGAAAAGCTCTTAAAAGCAGAATTATCAAAGTAAGACAGAACGACTTGATTTATCGTGAGTTAAAATTTCGTGGGTTAGGACCTAAAAAAACTTACTTATTGTGTGGGCTGTCAAAATCTTAGTCTAAATTCACCGCTAAACAAGTTAGGGCTCGCCCTTGGCTAGTCAATAAACCCATATAGAGATTGAAGGCTTGAGATTGAGGAAGGAAGGAATGGTAATTGAGGAATGAGCTAACGATAGCAACTAGATATTTAAGATTGAGAGTAATTAAGAAGACGGCGTTGTACATTAGTGAGCAAAGGTATCCCCAGCCAAGAGAAAGAGTGAGAGTTTGAGTGAACGTGAATGAGTGAATTAATGAACAAAAATATTTTTTAACACTGAGAATACGGCATCTGTCTAGATTCGTGTCACATGTAAGTATGACTCACTGTTCTTGTATATCGTATGAATGACTCGTACTGTATCCCAATGTAAGTGGATTATCGTCTAGATGTTGTATTCTGAATGTTCAAATACTATAACTCTTCATAATAAGTAACAAACTTTGAACTAATTGTTAAATGTGACTTATTCCTTTATACGCCCCTGCAAACTCTGTAGAAATTTGTCTCATAGAGTGAATGAGAGTGCTAGACACAGGCTTGGTTAATAGATTTGCTACTTGCTCACGAGAAGGGATGTGTTGTAGTGATTTGCTGCTGCATAATGTTATCTTGAACAAAGAACAGGTCCAGCTCAAAGTGTTTGGTGCAAGCATGAAGGATAGGATTAGCAGCAAGCATCCCAGTAGAGAGGTTATCACAGCATACTCTTGGTGTCTTGGAGAGAGGAATCTAGAATTCAGTGAGCAATGTTTTAGGGCAACCTGGGGTTACAAAGCTCCCTTTATGCATGGGGTCCAGTGAGCAGTGTTTTAAATCACACAATTTTAGCCACAATAGTTGCCAAACTTATGTATTATGCTTCAGTGTTGGATTTGGATTTTGGAGACTCTGCTTCCTTGAGTCCCAAGAGACAAATTGGAGCAAGGAAAACACATGTGCCAGAAGTTGACTTTTGGTCAGCAGGATCTGAGACCCAATCAAAATCACAGATGGCCATAATGTCCAATGTGGGGCTTTTCCTGAAAAGAAGACCATGATCTAAGGTGTCATTTAGTACCTCAATATTCTCGACTCTCTTCCAATTTGGTTCAAGTGGGTTGTGCATAAATTGGCACTTTGTTGACTGAATATGCAATCGCAGCTCTTGTAATTGTGACATATTGTTGCCTGCATTGCTTTGAGTTTCTTTTTGCCAATGATCTTCTACAACCGGACTTTCAAACCCTCAAAGTTTATCCCATATTTTTGGGGTAATACATTGGTAGCAGTAATATCTATTTTGTTAACTATAGTTGGGGCTATAGCTTCAATTAGGCAGAAACATACAATTTCTTCGCCACCATGTGAACTATATGTATGTTGTTCAACATACTTTATTGCAACATCTGGCAATTTTACAACCTTGTTAACAATGTCATGGTCTTAAAAGAGAAAAAGTGAGAAGAAATTTCACTTCTAGAAATATGCTCAAGAATCAAGAGGTGTTTTGTATTTTTTTTTTTTTCAGAGTATCTCAAACTTAATAAGTGAGAAATTAATATTTCGAAATACGATCAGACGCTTAAACAGGAATCTCTCCTAATAATATTATTTTCATACTTATAAATCTTGAAATCGATTTAAAAAATATATGTTTAAAAGACTCAAATCTCTTTCTAAACCAAGTGAAATATTTCGTATTTAACTTTCACAAAAAAATAATTAAGAAAAAGGGTGATAATTGTGGACCAACTCACCATTTTATAAGACTTTCCCTATTTTTAAAATTTTCCTTTTCCTTTCACTTTCACTTTCTTTGCATGATTTGAGATTCTACGCAATTATAGAAACAAAAAATAGTATTCTAGAGTCTTATAGGATTTTAGGCTTAGTTACGACCTACTCACTCTAGAAAGATTTTTTTGCGGGTAATCAGCTTACTTTTAACATGAAGGGTAGACAGATTATTTTGTGGGTAATCAGCTAACTTTTAACCTGTGGCAGCTTCTACCCTACAAGACACAGACAGGATTTGAATCCAAAAATAAGGGAGAATCAATGCCATCATTTGAAAATAAAGCAAATATATACCAACTCTCGGTAAATAACAAAGAGCATCTGCTACAACATTTGGCTCTTTTTAGCAAACGAAACAATTTTCCATCCATACACAGAATGAAAATATTTAAGTAGCAGTATATACATCTAATGAAAATTTCTATTCATTGTCTGAAGATCGACGACCTTCATCAGAATGGCTTCCTTCATCCCTCTCATCATTGGGAGGTTTCCCTTGAGCCTTCCTCTCATTCCACCTTGCCCAAATCCATCTTGAAATAAAGATCGCTCCTAATGCATAAACCTGGAATCAAATAAAGTAACCTTGTAAGAAAATGCAAATGGAGTTATCACTATATTGAAGAAGTATAACAAGGCTAAGCAACCTCTTTCACAAAATATCTTGTCTCTAGAGTAGGTCATTATGGAATATATCCCACTTAGTCAAATCAACAAACAAAATGAAAAGCTAGCCCTTTAGAAGCTCATTAACTCGTGGAGTTAACAAGGATTGATGGAGATATTTTGCTACAGATGACCTTATGACATTTTTCATTTAAAAAAAAAAATCATTAGTAGAAGAAATAGGAAAAGAAATGAATCAGAGAATTAACATATCCATCAATTACATCATAAGAAAGATATGAAACAAAACCATGAATAACCTAAACTAAATTAACAAAGACCTACAGACTATTTGAATATAGTTCGTTAACCAAAAAAAAACAGAAACCTCATTAACTGAGCACCATAATATAACAAAAAGACCATCAGATTAAATGAGTCCATTACTCTCACCACAACAGGCATATTAAGGTTAAAATGCAATATTCCAACTTATGTCAGGAACGAGAAAGTACAAGGATCATATAGGACAAGAAGAAAAAGAAAGATCTAACTATACAGGGAAGATGCAAGATATAGAGGGAAAAAGGAGAACCATCCATGGGATCATTTGTAGGGATTTTTCTTTCAAACTTCACCACAACACCATCAAGCTGTCCACTTGATAAAACTGAAAATCAGAGTGAAAGGTCTTAATCTGATTAATCTATCCCCTTTTACATGTGACAGAAGCAGGAAATTTCTGGACCATGAAACTAAACCAATAAGCACCTATTTTCATCATCACCAGTCTATTTCAATTTATCCATAAAAACACCCCCTTCCCCTTCCAACACTTCTTGACAGCCTGTTAGCCTTCTTGAAAATGTTGATGTGTACACGAACGAGTGTAGGGGCAGATGGGCAGTTGTTGGTGACAATGCTAGGAATGGAAAATTTTCCCAAGAGAATGGATCACCATGGAGAACAAACCAAACAGGGTAGATGGGGCCAGCAGCCCCAGCCACAGTGGAGACAGGTGGGGTGGGGATTTACAGCTTTGGTGATGCTGATGAGTGGGGGGATGGGTGAGTCCTTAATCCTAGGCACCCAAACCATACATAAAATTATCCATATACATATGGTTAATCAAGAAACATCAGAATGAATTCTTAGTAATATATTAGTCACTATCAAGGTTTTAAACCATGACATCTCGGTCGCGGCGTATCGCACTGTGATTGTGGACCGCACCGGTCCACATTAGCTCATAATGGCCACAACGCGACTACAACCGCAATTTAAAACCTTGGACACTATTGTTAACCAGAAAGTTTCATAAAAACTTCATATTCTAACTAGAAAGCTTTACGGTTTCTAATGTTTGTGCCAATAATGACCTTATGATTATTGCCTGAGAAAAATAATTATTTGTGGATATTTTGTGTTGTAACATAGGACAATAGGTTGCAAAAATAGAAGTTGAAAAGGATTTCAAAAGAAACAGATGGACCCCATGAAGGCCCCAAATCATCATGCAAGTATGATGGGGAAAGTTTCAAGCCATCATAGGTACAGAGAATCTTTTCATCATCCAAATCCTAATGCATTCATATCAAACAGTAGAAGTATAAAATCAATGCAAATTTTCTCTCCCTCCCTCATAGACACAACTAGTTGAATCAAAACAACTGCCTCTTCACTTGACATTATTCCAAAATTTAATACCAAATACTCCACCCATTTCTATGCTATCCAAAGACAGAATGAAAGATTTTGATTCTCCACCAATCCTGGGGTTGAAAATGCAATAGGCATTAGAAGCAATCATGATTTTAAATTGCAGATACGGTTACGTTGCAATTACAGAAACTACGGCTGATTCGGCCACAATTGCAGTCGCAATGTGGTTTCAAAGACCACTGAAGCTGCAATTTTAAACCATAGCAATATAAAGCATAAATCGCTAACATTATAAAAAAATAGTACTCAGACAGCATAACTAACTGAATATAATTCAACAGTGACATAGGATTTAAAATTGGTATAAACTTCCAAAAAGAATCATTTAAATTATGCCGGGAAATATATCTTTTAGAATATCTGAAAAATATCTCAAAATATTTTTATTGTATCTTGAAATATTTTAGATTATCATAAATGATCTCTTAAGATTTATTTCTTATTTATTACATTTCCTTATTTGTTTCCTTATTTAATTAGGATTAGAGTCCAGAATTAGTATAAATATGACCATTGAGTTTGTCTTTTGTATCACATTATCACATCAAATCAATATCATTTTCATATTATTTATATGCTTATTTCTCTCTTTTCTTCTTTCCTACCTAAAACCCTCCAATTCAACATAGTATCAAAGCAGTAACATCCTTTGTGACATGTCCCGTCATTTTCACTACCGAGTTCCCAAAAAATTTGGAACTCCGATTAATTGCCTCTGGTTGTTGAGTTCTTCTTTCGACACCCTCTTTCTATATCTTTTCCGGCCAACCGTGTTTCCACTCTGATTTGCCGGAAAACGCCATCTCCTCCGCTGCCATCCACTGCGAACTCTCTCTTACAGGTTTTTCCCGTCGTTGCCACTACCCTCCGCCGCCGGCCACCATCACCTTTTCTGGCCAGTGACCTCACCAGCTACACCGCAGACCTCCGATCGGCCAACCACCGAAGTCGCCCCTCCAACAGTCTTCTCATGCGCTCCCACATACCTCCCTTACTGTCTGAGCATAAATTCACGCGCCGCCCTTCCTCCGGCACGTCCGCCAAGCTTTCCGGCAACCATTGGTCTCCTCTAACTTGTCTTAATATCCTCTACCAAGATCTGCCCTCACCTCCTTCAATTGACCTCTGTATAGACTTGTACACTCGCGTAGAGACATTCAGATGTATTGGGGTATCTGTTTTTGGCCATTGTACACTGACCCATGACTGTTTCACGCTCTTTCCAAGCTCCTTCACCATTCGCTTGTCTTACCACACCATCTCTGACCTCCACGTGGCTGTTTGGCATTCTTTGTGGTAGTTATCTCTGGTTTTGACTACTGTTTGGTTCTTTTCCAATGCTAGCATAGCATTGCGGGGGAGAATGACAATAAATTCATCTCAACATATACTTCAATGCCGGTGTTTGTCATGCCATTCTTTTTGGATCATACAAGTGGCTTTTCTTCTCAGTAACGATCATTACGATGGTGACTTCTTTCTCACAGATGAATCATATTAGTGGTGACTTCTCTTTCCATCGACGATCATTTCGATGGTAAATTATGTTGGTTATGACTTACACCAGCCCGACTCTTCATCTCAGATGCTCTGGTCCAATTCTTTGTCCCAGATGCTCTAGCCCCAACTTTTTGTCCTAGATGCACTGGCCTCGTCTCCGTCTCAGTCCCAAAAGCAGTTTCCAGCCACAGTCTTAGCCACTATCACATTATCAAATTATTTAATTGTTACAAGCTCAAATTTAGGAAGCTTTAACTTGAGGGGGAGTGGTAGAATATTTGAAAAATATCTCAAAATATCTTTATTGTATCTTGAAATATTTTAGAATATCATAGATGATCTCTTAGGATTTATTTCTTATTTATTACATTTCCTGATTTGTTTCCTTATTTAATTAGGATTAGGAGTCTAGAATTTGTATAAATAAAACTATTAAGTTTGTCTTTTGTATCACATTATCACATCAAATCAACATCATTTTCAAATTATTTATTAGCTTATTTCTCTCTTTTCCTCTTTCCTACCTAAAACTCTCCAATTCAACAATATCAAATGCTAATTGATTCCATCCCAATCCAGTCTGAACTGAAACTTTCCCTTTCAATCTTTATCCATTAATGAAGTGAAGGGTGTCTGTCTATCTAATTTCATGAAGAAACACACACTCATACACTTCATATTCCCTTGCTTACAAAGGGACTGTGTACCAACCCTTTATATGCCTCATGAATAAGTTTCCAAGGGTTGCAAGTTCCCGGGAAACTTATTTAGAGAGGTGCTAAACCCTAAACTCATAAATAAGTCCAATGAGCATAGCTCACTCAATTGGGACATATGCTTGCAAGTTCTTGATGAGTGGTTCAACACCCCCGATAGAACAACCCCTTCCCCCTCCCTCCCAAGACCATCACTTTACTCACTGGTCAAATAGTTTGAGTACCAATATACCATGTAATTTTTACAGTTAAATAAAAAGGGACAAACAAACCTCAATAAAAAATTATTTTTTCCACAACAGATTTTCTTCTAGTTTTACACAACATCAACCTCCAAAAAAAGGCTCAGGAAACCATGGTGGTCATCAACAAAAGCACACCATAATTTTTCAATTTTCCTTTTAGGAAAAAAAAAATCTTAACCGTTTCAGTTCATGCCCCTTCCCTAAGCCTTTTCAATATTAAAATTCTGGTTCTACCACCAATTAAATTATTGAACTTCTCCATGTTGATCAAATGCATATTCACAAAAAATAAAGCCACAGAAATTATTATTAAAAATAAACAAAAAAAAGAGAGGAAAAGGGTATTAATTTAATACCTGCCAGAGGATGATAGGATTGGAAGTCTTAGTAGTAGACTCCTGAACCTCAGCCTCAGCCTCCAAAGGTGGAGGAACTACAACCTGGGTTTTCGGAAACGATACAAAGGTGGGCTTCGGATCCTCCTGCTCCTGGCTCTGGTTCCCTCCTTGATCACCATTACCAACGACAACTGCTTTGTCTTTTGGGTTTGGCTTTGTTAGGTTTAGGTTGAGAAAAGGGAGTTGGAAATTAAGCTTGGGAATGGGGAACAAAGAGAAAAGGTTGTTTCTGGTGGGTTCTGGTTTTGGTGGAACTGCTTCATCTTGTTCTTCAATCACCACTATTTCGGTGCTTTTGGTCATTGCTAATGTGGAGGATTCTACTCAAGCGGCGTAGATAACAGTGAAGGATTACTGTGACTGCGAGTGGCAGTTGTGCTGACAAAATGATTATATATTGTATTTGTTTAGGTAAGAGAAATAATCATATTATTATATATTGTATTTGTTTGGGTAAGAGAAATAATAATATCATATTAATTTTTAATATTATTTTTATATTTAATTAATAATGTGTAAATTTATAATTAATTATGTATATTAATTAATTAATGAATAAATTTATAATTTAAAGTTAAATTTTAAATTTATTTATTAATTAATATATATAATTAATTATAAATTTATATATCATTAATTAAATATAAAAATTGATATTAAAAGGTAAGGTAGGAATGTAGGAGTTGTTTGGATAAAGGGTTACGACTTACTCGATGTTGTTTGATATTTTGGGCCGGATTTAACTTGATCTTAATCCGATTCAAAATTGTGGTCGTGCTAATTTTCAAAATTCGAAGTTGACTTGGTCATGCTCCCATGAATTACTAAACTGTGATTGAGTCGACTTAGTATTCAAGTGAAATATATAGATTTAGAAATTATATATAAGAAGTTATAAAATTTTAAAAATAAAAAATAATATTTGAAAGATGTTTTACAATATATAAGTAGAAATAAATTAAAGTAATAAAAAATTATCATATTAAGTAAAAGATATTAATTTAAATTAATAAATCTTATAATTTATTATTAATTTTAAAAAATATTGTTATAAAATATTATCCATCATTAAATCGAGTTAAAATAACTTGAACTTGATTCAAAATATACATTAAGTCTAATATTTAAATTTTAAATTCAATGTGAGGTTACGTTTTAAACACTTTTAATTTTATGATATATTCTAAGGTAATGTTTTAAAATTCAAATTGGACATGTTGATTGAACTAATTGGATTATGAATTAACTACATTTTTAGTTTGAATGTTTAATTGTAGTTTAATCACAAATTTAACTAATTGAATTAATTAAATCATGACCCAAAAATTTCACTAATTTTATTTTTGATTTATTTTTTAAAACATGCTGAGAAGTGGAAAAAAATTCTAAAATTATTAAGAACAAATTGATAGGGAGTATTGATTGTTGAGTATTAAAATTGTCATAAAAAGTTACAAAAAAAAAGTGGTCATAAAAACTAGATGTAAGCTTAGCGTGAAAAATTATTGTATGTTTATAGAATACAATAAATATATGTTTCGAAATATAATTTTATCATTAATTTTAAATTAATAGCTTGAAAACTATATTAGTTTAAAATCAATGGTAATTTTTCTTAAAACATATATTTATTTATGTTAGAATTTCTGACCTTGTGAGGAGACAACATTAGCTGAAATGTAGGATTGACTTGCTATTTAATACATTAAAGTCTTTTAAAATTTAACCTTTAAACCATACGAAAGATGAGAGATGAATGGTTTCAAATACGTGAGATGAGAGGTTGTTGATATGTAACTGGCCAAAGTCTCATTTCAAAGGAGTTTTTTATATACATATAAATAACAGTTTGTTATTTATTTAATTTTTATATATTTAATTTTTTTAATTTATTTATAAATTTATTTTATATCTCATAAAAATATTATAATTATATATAAATTAATTTAATTATTTTTTCACATTAATATATGATATAAATATAATATACATATAAAAATTATATGCAAAACATTTCACTGTAAATAAGTCTTTGTCTAATGTGATAGAAATCACCCCATGGATGAGAGAGATATTTGTATAATTAAGAGTATTACATTGAATTTAATAAAAACGTAACATGTAGCCTGTACGTATAACTATACATGCTACTGAATTTAAAATATTTTTCAGTAGAGAGAGTAGCTTAATTCTAAAATACATGTAGCCTGTATCACAATATTTTTTGTGATATTTATTTGTAAGATTTCTCAATAGCATTGAGAGTAGTTTAGAGCAAGTGGGCGGTCAATTTATGGGGGACATTTATAACTTTGTCAGTTCAAAACTATAATAATTGTAAGAAGGTTTATAACTTTGTCTATCGAGAAGTTAAAATTTTGTAATGATAATTTGTAACTTTATTTGTGTGAAAAATGTATATTTGAAAAAAAAATTATAATTTTATCGGTGCAAAAATTATATTATAATGATTTGATTAAATTTGGGTCGTCGTAGTTAAATCTTACCAATTGGACTAAGTATGATTGTTAAATACTTTATAGAATTGATAATTAAAAAAATCATTTATTGTTTTAAAAATGAGAAATGATCATTATTACAAAGATTTTTTTCGTAAAAATGCTTTTGAATCGACAGTTACTTGCCATGTGAGAGTTTTTGTTTTTTATATTTAAATTCTTATATTTTATTTTAAAAAATAACATATCATAACTGTTGATATTTAATTTTATTCATAAATTTTTTATTTTATTTTTGTTGTTTAATCAAGAAGTAATGTTTTTGTGTTAAATATTTTCAAGTTTAACTTATTTCATTTTGTTTGAATCATTACCTTTTTTAATTACTTCAAAAAAAGAAAAAGAAAAAAGAAAGATCCTACAAGTCTTCCACGGTGAAAAAAAAAAAGAAAAAAAAAGTTAGTACTATTTTCTGTCAGAAAATATTTTCACAAGATTAGGTGCACCGCAAAATCGCAAAATCAACTGCAGAATTTGAAAAATGAAAGATCTAATGAATCTTGTTGCAGGCAAGCTACGCCTACAACCAACAACCCTATGAGGTGATTCTCACCTCATTCTTGCTAACTTGGTGCGATTGGAGCCTCAGTGGTGTATAAAAATGGCAGAACAAGAATTGAAACGGGGGGGACTTTCTTGACCCACTCAATCGGGGGAAGCAAGCAGCAAGCAGAGGAGCCTGCACCCATCTTCAACTTCATTCTCAACATCATCCCTCCATAACTCCTTTGCCATCACTTCTTCCATCATTCCACCCTTCATCTCCACCATCAACCTAAACCGTGAAACCACCATTTTTTCCCACTAATCACCAACCTCCATCACCTTTCCATAACAACCATCACCAACTTCACCAAACGGTGACCACCCCGCAACCCCAAAACAGAACCATCCCATCCTCACCATCAACCTCCAACCACGCATACACACTTACCGTAAACCACTCATAAAACCACATCAACCATCAACCCAAATTGTGAAACCACCATTTTTCCCCCACTAAACACCTACCTTCCAGAATCACCATCCTAACCAACTACTTCCAGGCCCTCCACGTAAACTCGTACCAACCTTCACCACTCTCCACTATCCTTTATCCTCACCTCCAAGCCTCCAAACCGTGGCCACCATCATGGTTGCACCTCCATAGCCTCACCCATCTTCAACTTCCACAACCAACATCACCACAACCCATTACCTTAGAAACCCATACCGACCGACGAACTGCAGAACCGACTGTTGGACTTCGAAACTAGACCGTCGGACCTCGTAACCGACCGTGACCGACCGTCGACCTCAGAAACCCATACCGACCGTCGGACCGCAGAACCGACCGTTGGACTTCAAAAACCCACACCGACCGTCGGACCTCATAACCGACCGTCGGACCTCAGAAGCCTGCACCGACCGTCGGACCTCAGAACCGACCGTCAGACTTCAGAAACCAGATCCCTCCCCTGTGTACTCTGTTATTGTTGCCAAAGTCTCCAAACTTTTATTTCTTTAAATTGAACTGTTGATTGTCTTTTTGAGTTTGAGGTTGAATCACGTGGACTGCTGCCCATTTTACATTAAGGCAATAATGATACATTTTGGTAAGAAAAAAGGAGAAGGGTAAAAGAATATAAAAATGACAAATAAAAAAAAATCTTTTAATCAATGCAATGATCAATGATGATGATTGAATAGCAGATGCTATCTTTAATATCATTTGAATCATAAGGGTTCATTGAGTAGCCTGGTGCTAACTTGAACCTTGTGCAAAAATGATTTTGTTTTCAAATAAAAATCCCCTTTCAAAAATCTTCTTATTAATTAAAATCAGCCAATCCACACTCATTTTCTAAAGAACTACGTGACTTTGAGTTCTCCATTGCACCAGGAGATACGTAAGAGCAAAAATTCACTTCTGTCAAGCAAAAAAAAAATAAATTTTCATAATTTGGTTGTTTCTTTTATATCTTTTCAAAAAATAAAAAAATAAAAAAATAATAATTACAAAGTCTTTTGTTTAAAGGGGTTAAAATAAATATATTTGAGATTATTAAAATTTGCACAACTAACTTAAGGTATGGAACGGGCAGTGTAGGGTGCTAATACCTTCCCTACCTGTAATCGACTCCCGAATCCAAACTCATTTTCAAAAGACCAGTTTTATTGATAAAATGATTTTTTCTAATATTTTCCCAATTTAAATAAACATTGGTGTCGACTCCATTGATTTTCAAGATTTTATCATTTTCGGTCGTCCCGTCGCGATCATGGTTGCGATAATAACCCACACCATTCCTGAATGCAATTCGTGAATAGAATTCATGACATACAGTACTGTTCTTTTAAAATATGAAATTATGTAGGAAACAATTTGTTCTGCATGGGAATTAAGGATAACTAATTTGATCTAATTTAGAGCCGTTGAAAATGGTGACTCCTGCTTTTGTGTCAGTAGTGGAGAGGGGAATGGTATATCTACAAGGTATTTTTATACTCAAGTTAAGATTATGGACTAAGAGAGATGAGTATATTAGAGTAGATATATACTTGAGTGATTTAGTTTTGTATTTATAGAATGAGTTTACTTATAGGATAAGCAGTATCTATATGGATACTATTTAGATATGATTAGGATTTGTAGTTATAAAGAGATAAGATCTCAAAAATTCCTCATTTAAGAAGGGATTTAGTTAAGATAATAAGCTTATCTTAATGGGCAAGTAGTTATCCATAAGGACTGCAACAGCAAAGGGCCGCAATTGGGCTAGCCAAGGTAGGCCGCTCATATCACTCCCAACTCAGCGCTATGATGTGACAGTAGAGTGTCGAGGTACTCCGTACAGAGGCCAACAAAAGCGTTAGATGCATCCATGCATAGGGATCCATCTTAGGACGTCAAAGTAGGGATCCTCATTGTGTTTGGATGTATAGTAGCTATCGTCCAAGATCCGTTGTGTGGTGCCACAATGCCCCCAACTGCCAGGACCCATTATGGCATATATATCGACATCCACCTAAGGTGAGCATGTGATTTCTACCGGGATCTTGTATTTGTTTTCCATGTGCAATTATCTTTAGCATCATAAGTCTCAAATCATGTTGATCTGTGGTACCGGGACTAGACACGCCGAGCGATAGGACCCACTGTGAGTTCAGGTCCCGTGTTATAGGTATCATGACCAGCAAACCGGGATCCAACATATCGATGTCTCATTAGAGCAATTGACACTTGGCATACCCGTAATGTTTCGTCTAGAGCCGAGGTTGTTTCACTTGTTATTGACAGTTGTTCAACGCTCACATAGCATCCATAGAATGGATTTCGTCATTTAATTCTCGCACTATAATGATTTCAAATGGTTGTGTAATGATCAGTGTACTCCTCTTGATGGTGATAGTTGAGGGATGATTGCTCAACAAGAGCAATCAATACCCCTAGTCGTAAGGATCCGTTTTGGGGTGTTAGGGTCAAGATTTGTTTTGCGATGGGAAATGTAGCACCGTACCGTGATCTGGTATCAAAAGTCATGGTTATTTTCCCCTAGTGGAGGGACGTGTTGTAACTTTTGTCGTGATCCTCTGTGTAACACTATGGTGAGCCTAAGCGATGAAGACCCGTAGTGGTAGAATATCGAGGATCCGACATTAAGGTACATTGTTGCTACCAGGATCAAGAACTCATTAATGTGGTCGTTGCAGTGCTTTGGTGAACTAATGCTTGGCTTGCCCAGACATTTTGTCTAGGAGCCGAGGTTATTTTATCTATTTGACGGATGGAGTAGTAGAAGCAATAGGCCCTAATAGGCACCTTCGATGTTTGAGTTGGGATTCGTAATAACACAACGAGGTACCCCTAGTGATTGTGACCTCATGATACGTTATCAGAGATCCGTGATGGATGGTTTAGAGTGCTCCCAGTAATGGGTGGCAATTAAAACTATATATAAGGCTCATGGGAGAACTTTCCTCCACTTTTTACTTTTCTATACTCTTTCATGACTTGAGTTTCCATTATATGTTGAAACTAGGCCACAAAATCTCTCAAGGTTCTTGATTTTAGGAAGCTTTGATTATTATAATATCATGAAGTAGAAGTGTTGGATGAGAGTTTCATACTTGGTGTCATATTATCTCAACGTAGGAATGACCACTTTAAGGGCTCCGTTTTTGGGCATAAGTTGGTAGCACTAAGCGGCCTTCCGGGTGTGACCCAAAGTAGGAATTTTAGCTTTGGAGTTCCTTACTTAGTGGGTTTAACTGAGGTAACCATAGTTCCTTAGCAGCTTTGTATAGCTCTCTTACTTATAAGTGTTTTAGTACTAAGCACGCTGGAGCACAATCCAAGTGTTTGTGAGTTTTGGAGCAAAGTCCTTTAGTCCGAAATGGAGATCCTAGCTTAGGGGTTCCTTGCACTTAGAAAATGAAATGGAAAGAATATTTCTCAATCCGAAGTAGGGATCCCGGCTTGGGAGTTCTTTACACATGGAAAACAAGTTCCTCAATCCAAAGTGGCAATCCCAACTTGGGGGTTCATCGCACTTGGAAAATGAGACCGAATTGGGGATATAGGCTTGGGGTTCTTCATACTTTGGAAAATTAGATGGGACCTCAGAGAGGATCACATATTCTCGGATCCAAACAATGTGCATTGTCGTATCTTGGACCACACTTGGTAAGTCTTGACTTGGAAGACTGTTATCTCAGCATGATTGGATCTCAGAATCCTAGGTCACGACACAATAGCTATATGGGGTGGGATGATGATCCCAACATTATGACAAAGTGGCCCTTAGTGGCCTTGTAGGTATGTTATGTTTTGGGGTGTATCTTATGAGGTGAAAACCCCATGCACTATAGATGGCCTTACGTCACCTTGATGATTGGTGAGCATGTTTGTCATGGATGAAAACCTTGCAAGCCTTAGCAAAGTGACCTAAACGGCCTAGGGAATCAAGCATGTTAAGCTTAGAGATCCAACGTAGGATTGGATAAAGATCGATAGTAGTTATCAGGATCTTCTTCTTTTGATTCGACGAGGCACTAAGGTAAGGACTAGCAGAGTTTAAGTTGTACCGTGGTATTGGCAAAGGCAAAGTCCTTTTGGCCAAGGTGAGATCAAGCCAAGGTACGATAAAGATTGAGCCTTGTTGAGGCACTGGTCGAGATGAAATCTAGACGTAGTACTGGAAAAGGTGAAATCCTGCTAAGGTATTAGCAGAGATGAGATCGAGCTGAGGTACTTATGGACACGAAGTCTTACCAAGGTATTGGTCGAGGTGAGATCGAGCTAACACACCAGAAGAGGCGGCATTGTTGAGGTATTAGCCGAGATGAGATCAAGCAGGTGTATTGGTGGAGGCAAAGTCTTGCCGAGGTACTGGCTAAGATGAGATTAAGCCGAGGTACTGTCCAAGATGACATCGGGCCAACATACCTATGGAGGCAAAGTCCTATCGAGGTACTAGTCGAGATAATATTGAGTCAAGGTACTCGTGGACACAAAGTCCTGCCAAGGTACTTGACCAAGATGAAATCAAGCCGAGGTACTCATGGAGGCAAAGTTCTAATAGACAAAGTGAAGTCCTGCCAAGGTGCTTTGCCGAGGTGGGGTCTGAATTTGGATGAGAACTTTCGTCATTGGGATGTTTGTTAACCTCATAGAATATGGTAGCTAGTTAGTCTCTTGGAGTACAATAGTCCCCTTTCGAATACCTTTTTGATGTATGGTAGTTTCCTTTTAGGTTTACCTTCATGGGTAGCCTTCTTTTGGGTTTACCTTTATAGAGTATGGTAGTCTCATTTTTAAAAGAATATGATATCCTAATTGGATAATTTTACTAATGAAGAATGTTGAAATATATACAACTTTTGCAGTCAATCTAATGCCTAACAATCAACTATATACAATCAATTACAATCACACAATTACAATCATATGTTGTTGTCCCTATAATGTATAAGTCATAATAAGACAATGATATGTTATAAATGAAAACAAAAGATCCTCCAATACTCTTCTTCAAGTTGGAGCATGAAGCATAAAAATGCCTAACTTACCCAATAATTTATGAAACCTATCACACCTAAGCACATTAGTGAAGATGTCAGCCAACTAGTTTTACAAGGTGATAGACCGAGGTAAAAGTGTTTGAGATTGAATGTGTTGGCGAATGAAATGACAATATATTTCTATGTACTTTATTCGTTCATGGAAGACTGGATTAGATGCTATATGGAGTGCTGGTTGGTTTTCACAAAATAAAGGAATGGGAGCAGTATGAGTTACTTAAAGATCCTGTAAGAGACGAAGAAGCCAAATGATTTCACCAGTAGTGGTGGCCATAACATGGTACTCAGCCTCCACGGAAGAGCATGAAACTACAACCTGTTTCTTTGATCTCCAAGAGATGGAGGATGAGCTAAGAAAGATAATATATCTAGTAGTGAATCGATGAGTCATTGGACATCCTGCCTAATTCGCATCACAGTATGTGTTCAAATACAAAGAGCTATCTAAAGAAAGCAAAATACCTTGGCTTGGGGTGTCTTTGAGGTAACATAACACCTTGTATGCTGCATTAAGGTGTGGTTCTTGCGATGCATTCATAAATTGGCCGAGAATGTGAACTACATAATTGATGTCAGGGCGGGTGATGGTGAAGTAAAGCAATCTTCCAATCAGACATCTATATTCCCCAGGATCAGTGCAGACCTCCTCATAATCAAGTGAAAGAAAAATAACTGGCTTGTAACCCATAAGACCACACTCAGTAAGGATATCTAGCACATATTTGCACTAGCTTACAACAATCCCAACAAGTGATCTTGCTACCTCAATTCTAAGGAAGTACTTGAGTTTACCTATATCTTTGATGTGAAATTTGGCATCTAGGTATTATTCCATCTTAGCAATCCTAGTTGAATAAGTTCTAGTGATAATGATGTTATCAACATAGATGAAAATTGAAATAAAAGATCCTCGAATAGAGAAAAGAAATAGGGAATGATCTACAGAAGACTATTGAAACCCAATAGAGAGAATGGAAGTGGTGAACTTATGATACCAATTCCTAGAGGCTTGAAGAAGATCGTAGAGTGATTTTAATAAGTGACAAACACGATGTTCCCCTGCTTGGAAAAATTGTTGTGGAATTTGTACGTACACTTCTTCCTCCAAATCACCATGGAGAAATGCATTATTAACATCTAATCGATGTAGTTCCCACTTCTTGGTTGCAGCAGCAACTAACAAGCAGCGTACTATGACTAATTTAGCAACGAGTGCAAAGGTCTCATGGAAATCAACACCTTCAATCTAAGTGTATCCTTTGGCAACAAGGCTTGCTTTGTACCGCTCAATGCTTTCATTGGGGTGATATTTAACTTTGTAAACCCATTTGGAATCAATAGTATAGTTACCAAGAAGTAAAGGTTGCAAAGTCCATGTATTGTTGGCCTCTAAAGCAGAAATTTCCTTAGCTAAGGCATCTCTCCAATGTTCATGCTAGATAGCTTGAGAAAAGGATTTTAGCTCATTGGTGGAGGAGATGGCCACTAAAAAAATATTGTGAGCATGAGAAAACTTATTATAGGAAATAGAATGAGATAGAGGATATACCATCGAGTGAGCTAATAGAAAGGGAGATGATGGCGTGGTACCTGAAGGAGCTAGAGAGGTAGGCAATACATAATCATGTCTAGCTAAGGAGCGAGATACTCGTCGCTGTATTTTCTGATAAATTAGAGGAGCTATTGGTGCCACATGATGTGTTTTTGGGAGAACGATGGAGTTGGTCAGTGCTGGAGATGGTGAGATATCAATCAAAGGTGTTGGCCCAAATAGATATGATGGTGTAACGTCATTAGAAAATGAAGACTCAACCCCAAGAGATGCTGGTTGCACAACATGGGCAGGTGAACTTGGCACATGAAGATTGGTTTGTACGTTGGACTGTGGATTGGTAGGTGGTGTGGGATCACTAAGACCAATTATAGAGATGTTGGGGGTAATAGGTTTCACAAAATTGACATGTTTTGGTTAGGGTAGTAGCCTATTCAAACCGCTAGTTGAGTCAGATTAGGACAAAGAATGAAACTAAACACTGTTTAATGTTAGATGACATGCAAATGGAAAAATATCTATAAAGAAATGAACATTATGAGAAACATAAATCACCTTCCCTTTAATATCATAGACTCGATACCCTTTCTACCCAATAGGATATCTAACTAAGATCACAGGTTTAGCACAAGGCGCAAACTTGTCATAGGGCCTTTTATTCACATGTCCATAACAAAGGCAGCCAAAACTTCTTAGATGATCATACATTGAGGTTCTCCTAAATAAAAGCTCATTAGGAGTTTTATTTTGTAGAACTGAAAGAGGCATGTAGTTGATCAAACATGTAGCAGTAAGGACACATTCTCCCCAAAATGAGATGGGAAGGTTTACTTGGAAACGAAGTGCTCATGCCACTTGAAGGTGTCTATGCTTTCGCTCCACTATACCATTTTGTTGTGGTGTGTACGTGTAACTAGATTGGTGTTCCACGCCATGATCATAGTAGTAGGCCATCAAATCACTAGAAGTGAACTCTAGGTTATTATATGTCCTCAAGATCTTAAACTGTGAATTAAATTGAGTGTAAACCCAATTGAAAAATTGCAACAGATCAATCCTTATTTTTTATTTGTGCTTCATAAGAAAAACCTATGTTATTCGACTAAAATCATCAACTATAGTGAAAAAATAATGAGAACTAGAGAATGATTCAGTTTTGTATCGACTTCAAATATCACAGTGTATCAATGCAAAAAGTTGCATGCTTTTATTCATACTAATAAGAAAAGGTGAACACATTTGTTTCGCCTTACAACAAGCATCACAAACTAAACTATTTTTATGATAAAAATGAATAGCTAAACTTGAAACTAAGAAGATGTGATTCATAGGTAGGTATCCCAAATGGTGATGATAAATCTACACCAACAACACTACTTGTCATAAGTTCCTTCCCATCTTTAATTGGCTCCAAATAGTTAAGGTCATTCCGTTTTCTACATACCCCGATCAACTTCCTCAAGTGTAAGTATTGTTTCACATTTAATTTCAAATAAAAAGTTAGCGTACAATTTAAGTCATGTGTCAATTTACTAGGTAATAATAAATTGAAACAAAATTCTGGAACTCCAAGGACTTGTTCAAGAATCAATTATTTTCTAAGATCCACTCGGCCCAAGGCAAGGACTGTTATTGTGTCCCCATTAGGAACTTGAACAAGTGGTGTATAAAGGGGAGAAATAGCATCAGATAGTGATTCAAGGTTGCAGGTTATATGATCCGTAGCTCTTGTGTCAATAACCCATTAATCCTCTGTCTTACCTGAGAAATTAGTAGCTGCAATATTTGCAGAAAGTGGATTTGGTGCTATGTTTTGATTTCCTAGCAACGCCAGTAGCTTCTGAAGTTGCGCTGGAGTTAAAGCAAGGATTGTTGAGGTGCTAGTGTCGTCCATGGTTGCAACAAGTGCTGCTCCTAAATTCATGATTGACATTGTACCGCTAGGACACTGATTTCCATGTGTTCGCATCTAATATGTGCTTCAGCTTCTAGGCTTGTGCCAGTGAGGGGGATAGCCAATCACTTCATAGCAATACTCCTTACTGTGATTCATTTTCCCACAGTGTGTGCATGCTAGTCGTTGCTCGCGGTTGCGGTTTCCATCTCCACCACATCTGCTACATAATCTAGGCCCTTTAGACTACAAAGTTGTTGCTTCGACAAGAGGGTCACGCATTGCAGCAATCGATCTCTGTTTCTTTTCTTGCGCAGTAATCGCATATGCTCTTTCAAGATTTGGCATTGGATCAACACTCAAAATTTGGGATCTGACAGTAGTGTAAGCTTCATCAAGCCCCATCAAGAAATCGAAAACTTTCTCTTCTTCAACATGGTTTGCATTTTCTTCGCTGCGCCACAAGTACAGTCGTACCTGCATGTCGGCACTGGATTGAGTGTCTAGATCTCCCCCTAAACAACCTTTAACTTACCGTAATATGGAGAATAGAAATTTGGCATAGAAGCACTTGTCACCAATTTCCCATCATCGTTACTTGCTTCCTTTGCCATACCTATGCTTATTTTATGCTAGGTTTCTATAACCTACTCTGATACCATAAAGAATATGATATCCCAATTGGATGATTTTACTGATGGAGAATGCTGAAATATATACAGCTTTGTACAGTCAATCTAATGCCCATCAATCAGCTATATATAATCAATTACAATCACATGTTGTCGTCCCTATAATTGTGTAAGTCAGAATAAGTCTATGGTATGCTACAAATAAAAACAAAAGATCTTCTAATATTTTTGGTTTACCTTACTAGTAGTGTATGATAGTCTTTATTTTGGGTTTAACCTCTCGACATATGGTAGTCTCTTTTTTTAGGTTTAATCTTTTAACGTATGATAATTCCTTTTTGAATTTATCCTGTTGGTAGTTTTTGTTTAGGCTTACTCTCTTAGGTAGTTTCCTGGATTTGCCCTCCTAGGCATGACCCGTTTAGGTTTACTTTTTTTAAGTGTGACCTATTTGAATTTATCTTTTTGATATGTGACCTGTTTGAGTTTACTTTTTGAAGTATGACTTGTATGAATTTACCTTTTCAAAGCGTGACCTGTATGAGTTTACTTTTTTGAGGCGTGACCTATTTGAATTTATCTTTTTGAGGTGTAACCCATGTGTTTACCTTTTTAGATGTGATCTATGTGGATTTATCTTTTTGAGATGTGACCTGTTTGGATTTACTTTTTTGAGGTATGACCCATTTGGGTTAACCTTTTTTATGTATGACTTGTTTGAGTTTGTCTTTTTTAGATGTGACATAAGTTTACCTTTTTGAGGTACGACTCATTTGTGTTAACTTTTTTTAAGATGTGACTCAATACTTTTTTAAGGTGTGACTGATTTGAATTTACTTTTTTGTGGTATGGAGACCCTTTTAAGTTTACATTCCTGGTGTACGGTAAGTTCCCTTTTAGGATTATTCTCTTGGGTTGTCCCCATTTGGGTTTACTTTTTTAGGTATTAACCGTTTGGGTTTACCTTTTTAAGGTATGACCCATTTGGGTTTACCTTTTTGATATGTGACGTGTTTGGTTTTACCATTTTGAGGTGTGACCTATATAAGATTACCTTATTGAGACGTGACCTGTTTGAGTTTACCTTTTTAAGATGTGACCCGTATATGTTTATCTTTTTAGGTGTAACCTGTGTGAGTTTACCTTTTTGAGGTGTGACCTATTTGGGTTTATTCATGAGAGTATCCCTTTTTAGTTTCGCTATTTAAGAAATGCCAATATGATGTTAGGTAGGATGAAGATCGACCATTAACCTTGTGGTGCATGGAATGAAGATCTACCATGGAATGTCTATCATAAGATTGAGTCAACTATGGTCGCATTGCCAAAAGATCTACCATGATAGAAATCTTGAGAGTGTGGGGAGGTTTTACCGAGTTCCCACATACAAAGCCTTCTGAAGGGGAATCAAGGATGACGTACCTGATATGATTCAGAGCGGTTGAAGATGGTGGCTCCTCCTTGTGTGGCAGCGGCGAAGAGGGGGTGGTGTACCTCTTAGGCACTCCAGCGCTCAAGTAAGGGTGGACACTAGGAGAGAGAAGTATATTAAAATATATGCATACTTGAATAGCTTGGCCCCGTATTTATCGAGTGAGTTTGCTTGTAGGATAAGTAGTATATAAGGAGATAATATTTAGATATGATTAGGATTAGTTGTTATAAGGAGATAAGATCCCAAAACTCGCTCATTTAAGAGGGATTTAGTTAAGATAATGAGGAATGTTAAGAACACACTCTTTATCACACTCTTTGCAACATACTCTCTTCTGTTGGGTCACGTCACATATTAAAATAACATTCAAACTTGATTAGCGTATAATCAAGTTTGAGTATTATTTTAGTATGTGACATGACCCAATAGAAAAGAGTGTGTTGAAAAAAGTATGATAGAAAGTGTATTCTTAACACTCTTCTAAGATAATATGCTTATCTAAATGGGCAAGTAGTTACCAATAAGGAATGCAACAACAAGGAGCTGTGATTGGGCTAGCCAAGGTGGGCTGCTCATGTTGGGCCTGGATCTGGGATACCGATCCAGAACACAATTATAAGCTTTTATTATTTTAGGATTTTAAAATCAATCCCGTGGAAAAGTTTTTTACATGACAATCTAATCATATATTAGCATATTATTAAATAATATTGGATGGTTTTGTCTTGATAAACCCTAGTAGTTACATGAATTGCACATAACCATCCAACTGTTAAACATAATGTCTACCTGGATAATGGGTCAGAAATCCAAACGATTGAAACAATTGCTTGATTTGAGATGGCTAATAGAATTGCAATGGAACTTAGCAATGATATCTATGTATGTATTCCTTCTCATTGTATTGCTATAATTTTTACGTATCAGAAAATAAATGATATGTTTTGGCATCAAGAACTATTTGTCTAATTGATGCTATTCCCCCTATTACAACCAAAATTGAGGATACTACTGCAATCAATGTGTTCCCCCAAAAGATTAGGCTGTATTTTGAAGGCTTAAAAGTCATATTGAAGAAAACCATTGGCAAAATGAAATCAAGAGGAATGAATCCAAATGCCCCAAACAAGGCCATTATATCTGGAAAGAATGGCAACATTGCTGCAAAAGTTGTGGCTGCAGCCACTGATAGTGACCGAAATAGCACCCTTGGCACAACATTGCGCATGGAAAATTGTCCCATTTTTGGGTCCCCAAAAATTGTTTCAAATAATTCATTTGTTGGTTGCAGATATGCCTGTAATATAACCAATGAATAGTTATTCATAAGGAAAGTTAAATATTACATTTGCAAAATGAGTTCACTCTTTCTAAGTCTATGAAGTAGAATTGCAAAATTGACAAATGTATATACCAAGCAGCTGTTCTTACCGCAGTCATTGCCATCACTTGTAGAAGGATGAATATATTAGTCATCAAGAAAAACCATTTGGGAAGCAAAGGCTTTGTCCCATCAAAGAAGTTACCAAGAATTGTTGCACTGGCTTGATTGCCAAATGCCCAATAACCTGAGATGGCAACAGTAAAAAAGGTAGTAACTACAACAGAATAACAGACACATAGTCCTTTGAACATTTTGCCCTTCACAGGAGGTGCCACAGTTGCCTGCAAATTGCAAAAGAGTTGTATTTAGTGATTTGACATCTACATCAGTTTTTTTGAACTTACAAAAAGGATGTCTAATTGATCAGTGCTTATTCTGCTAGAAGTAAACAAAGTTGAAGAATGTTCCATATTTAATTTTGCTTGATTACAAATCCAGTATTTATTCTCTGAAAATGAATAACAAGATGCTCAACTAACTTGTATTTCTGGAATGATTCCACTAGCATATGTGGTAGCAATGATTGAAATACCGTTGAAGACACCAAAGAGTTGATCTACATGAGAACCTCTCACAGAATAATGTCTAGGTGGCGCATTCTTGGAGTGACCTGTGGTAGATACAAACAAGACATCAAATGGATTACAAGTTTCTACTTAGGCTGCCAATGCCATTGTGCTTTTTTCCTTTTCTTACCAATGTATATAGAACCGACCGTGACACATGTGGCATAAGTCATACAAAGAATCAGAGAAATCAGATTTATGTGCCTCAGGGAGTGAAAGGATGGAAGTTGAGCTAGAATGAGTGTTACGACCCCACATATAATGATAAACTGGTAAAGCTTCATTGTTCCCTCGGGGTTGTAGAGCACGTAAATGAACTGCACAGCAGAAGAAAATGTAGCTTCTCAATATATATGGGATGGAAAATTTCAGAAGCTGTAATGGGCCTAATGCCAAATTGACCCTCTTAGCACCTTAAGGCTCTTTCCTCCCACAAGAGGACCACCAATGACTGTGCCAATGCATAAGGCAAATTGAAGTGGGCCTACGTAGTATTTGTCCCATCCAGGTCCTGCCACAACATATGCCATCAATTAATTAATACTATCAGCTATGAATGTCCCAACCCTTTTAAGGCACGCACGTCCTCCAATTAGGGGATGGCAAAAATGAAAAAGAAAGGAAACTACTAGTCTCAAAAGGGGAAAAGAAAAATCAAACCACGGGTTCAATACCAACTAGATCAGTGGATAACAAGCATCGACTGTTAAAAACAATTTTAGCTGCTAGTGGTTATCCACCAAAACCAAAAAGCACTAGCACTAAAAAGTTTTCTGTTGGTGATTGCTAGCTATTGTTTATAGTTTGTTTCAGAAAAAAGTAACAGTTTCAGCTTCAGAAACGTTAATAACATATTTTGAATTGAAGATGGAAGTTTCACATTTCATTAGATAAAAAGGTGAAAAAACTACAGAAGGGAGGAGGTTTTTTAGGCAATGAAAAGATAGAATATGATGATTTTTTGCTAAAAAAATTGACGATCCTGTGAAAAATGTTACTATTGTTCTTCTAATTCACAGCAGGAAACTAAAGAGAGTGGATATTCACCTAAAATATCTCTAGCCATATCCCTGAATCGAAGTTGGCGGCGCCCAAGTTGTGCATGATGTTCTAAGACCACAAATAAAAGGTTATATGAATAGAAAGTGGTAAGGCCTGCAAAGGTCAACCAAAGCATTCCTCCAACCCAACCAAGAAGAGTGAAGGAGAAAGGAAGAGTAAGAAGCGCTGGACCCACAATAGATGTTGTCAAATGATACCCGCAGTGCAACCATGATCCTACATAACATACATCACCATATAGTAAACTGATCAATACCCTTTTCTTATCTTCATGGAAAAAGCTGACAACTCTTCATGAAAATCAGTGAGGATTAAACAAAGCTTGTATTTGTTCATTACAAACCATGATGAGAGATGCCAAAAGCATAGAAGTGATAGAACTATATAAGCTCAGATAAAGTAATATAGAATAGAATTCAACAGGTAAAGCATCCTCACCTTTAGACTTGAGAACGAACTTCAACCCTGCATCTTGTTCCGGAGGAGTAGAAGGGTTGATGTTGATGGCAAAGCCCTTTTCACTGTCACTTGTATACACTTCCTCTGAGCTGTGAACAACAGTTCCCATCTTTGCTTTGATATTGTTCTTCTGTGCTGTTTCTGCAGAGGTTGGCTTCTCTGCAGCTAATATTCTAAATTCAAATGTTTACCTCGAGCTAATAATAATAGTAATAACAATAACATCATATATAGTATGATGCGTGAACAAAGAAATACGAATAGAGGCAAGTTGACATGAATGTTTGAAAAAGACTGAAATTAGTTTAGGTGCAGAAACATGATTGAATCATGATGGTCAAAGAAGCATAACTACAGTGCGTTGGAAACTGTCTTGGACTGATTTTTTTGAATGGCGCATGCGACAAAAACACGCATGTGTAACAACTTGCTACATGATTAGTATATTACGAAATCTTGAAGTTTTAGGCCATTATGAGGTGGGATAGTGGGCCATAAAGCATCAAGGTGTGGCTCATCCATATGAATATTGAAGTCAATTTAATCAGCTGTATTATATTTAACAGATGCCAAATTCTATGTATGTTTGTTAGAAAAGTTGACCAGGTACAGCCTGTCCATATACCCAAATTTCCACATTCTTTAAATGCCGGAACCAAGATACAACTAACTTCTTCTGATACTTTCTTTTTAATTAATGACTAAATTGGTGAGCAATCGGGGTTTAAATTTGATTATTTGACAAATATTTTATGTGATTATATTATTTTATTCATAATTAATGCTTTTAATACTTTTTATACATGTTGGTGTCTTGTTTTGCACATTGACCATTTTTTAATCTAACCAAGATAAGTTATTCGCGTTGAGATTTTTATTTTTCGGCACATTATAAATCATTCATGTTGAGATTACAACTTGAAAAATGTTGCTTTTGCACGAAAAGATTTTCATAAAAATTTTATGAATGTGATCGTGACATGTTGGTAATGAATAAATGATGTGGATAGTTATTTACGTATCCACCTTTTATTTTAACCACTTATGTATCTCATCTTTTTAATCAAGTTCGTGATTCTCTTTGTATCAAATAGTCTTGTTGTTAGAACATTTACAAAGAAAATCCTTAAAGTATGATTTTAGAAAATTAACAATTTGGATTCAAATTTGTAAAAATAAGTCGTATCACATGTTCACTTTCACAACTAACTGCCTAAGTGAACCCTTCTAAGATTTTGAAAATAAGAACAGAGACTGAGTTGGAAATTATATAGTGTTAAAGATAGTTAGCTTTCTCTAATTAGTTGTACAGCTGTAAATTAGCTAGTTAGTTATACCGTTCTGTTAGTAGTTAGATATCTCAGCTAGTTAGTTATACCGTTCTATTAGTAATTAGATATCTCAGTTATTTTTCATTTTATTATATATAGCTTGATGTACATGTAAATTAATAAGAATGAAATTTGCAAGTTTAATCTCAGTTCCCTCTCTTTCGTCTTCTCTCAATTCTATGCATTTTTCTTCATTCTCAACAATGGCGGTTGTCGCGACCGAAATTAATCGCGGCGGGATAGCAACTTAAATTAAAAATATATTTAATTAGGAGTCGCCACCAATTTTATTTTTTATTAGGAAAAATTAGAAAACCTAAGAAAAATAGTCTTTGAAATCAGATTGAATTTGAGGAGTCGGTTATGTGTAGGGAAGGGGTGGAAACTTAACCCCACAAAGACTTCTCCCGTCCTAAAACTCGATTGTTAATTATGTAAATTCTTAATAATTCTTCAAAATATTTGTTTTACTTTCGTAAAAAATATAAAATAAACAAATAAATTATGAAAATTTAATTTTTGGCTTGAAGCTCCTTCTATCCTCAGTCCAAAGTCACGTAGTTCTTTAAAAAATATTTCGGGTTGGTTGATTTTATTATAAAAAATAACTTTAAAAATTTGAATCAACAAATCCATATTATTCAAATTAAGAATTAAATAGGTGAAGCTCATCACGCTGAGATGTCACCCATTGATTATCAAGTTTGTTACAAAATTTTTATTTAAAATTATCAATTAATGGCTGATTTTATTTTTAATTATTTAAAAAATTTGATTTAACAAGTCGTCGCGACTCGCTTAATCAAATTAAGGATTGAATAAGTGAAACTCGTCTCGTCACGCTGGTGAGAGATCACCTATTATTCATCAAGTTTGTTACCAATTAGCGATTTAACTTAAAAAATTGAAAACATGATAATAATTTAAATATAATAATAATAATAATAATAATAATAATAATAATAATAATGTAAATCATCGAAGAACAAATTACAATTATTTTTGTTTTATTTTTACTTTTACCATTTTTTTTAGCCCAATGGCCCTACTACTTAAAAAAAAAAAAAACTGATCAAAAAAAAAATTGATGAAAAGCAAAACGAAGAGGAGGGTTTTCTTTTTGCTTTGGAACATTTTTTTTCTTACGAGAGAGAAACAGAGATGCTACTGGTCATGGGGAAGCACCGAGAGAGGAGGGAGGAGCGGCTCGACGACCCTAATACTGGTGGCGCTACCGGAGTTCGACGGGCTCTGGATCCTGTGCGTGGGACGACCGCAAACGCAGGTTCGCCTTTTCACGGATTCGCGCAACGAGCGGCGTGCGGTGGTGCCGCTTTGATGGTCACCGATCGTGGTTGGGCGGTGTGGTTCGACGGTGAAGGGGCAAATGATGGAGGCTTGGTTTAATGGAGGATTTGGTGGTGGTTTCGTGACGAGAGGGTATTTGGCAGGAAGGTGATGACTTCGTGGCGAGGGTGTTTTGCTAATTGCTTTGCAAAAATTTGCTATGGAGAGAATAATATGGCTATGTAGATCTAAGGTGATATGTCGTGTTCTTAGTATATGTTCTTATGTATGGGTTAGGTGTTTTATAGGAGAGGATTAGGTGAGGTGTTTGAGTTAGAATGTGATTAGGAGTTTGTTTAGGATAAGTGATGGGAGGTTTAGGATAAGTTTGTTTAGGATGGGTTTGAGATAGGATGAGTTTATGTTAGGATAAGTTTGTGGTAGGATGAGTTTGAGTTAGTTTAGGATAGGTTAGTTTAGGATAAGTTTGTGGTAGGATGAGTAATGGTTAGTTTAGGATAGGTTGGTTTAGGATAAGTGATGAGTTTAAGTGTGAGGATAATATGGGTCAGGGTTAACGGGTTATGGGTTAACGTTAGTTTATGGGTTACGGGTTAATGTGTTAATGGGCCAATGGGTTGAAAGATTATTTTTTTTATCTTTTTTTTATTTACAAAACGTCCCGGACAAAATTGGGTGTTCACAGCGGTTTTCAGTTTCAACATGGTATCAGAGATCCTTTCCTAGGGGCTCTGCTACCGCTGCTTCTCTCTGATTGTTCATTATCTTTCTCATATCGTCACAAGATTTGCTACATTTTCCATCAATGGCGGAAGCTCCTTCTTCTCCTCCAAACCCTAACACCGTCGTTGATTTCACGAATCCATATTTCGTTCATCCGAGCGAGAATCCAGGTTCTGTGATCGTCTCAACACTTCTGAATGGTGAGAACTATCACCAATGGTCAAGAGCCATGGCGATGTGTCTCAAATCGAAGAACAAATTACAATTTGTTGATGGTTCTTTGATGAAACCTGAAAAGAACGATCCTGACTACCCAACATGGGATAGATGCAATACTCTCGTCTTATCTTGGATCATAAACTCTGTGGATCCTTCAATTGCACAAAGTGTGCTTTGGATAGAAATAGCTTTTGAAGTCTGGAAAGACCTTTGAGACAGGTATTACCAAGGTGATGCATTTCGTATTTGTGAAATTCAAGAGGATATCTATATGCAAAAACAAGGAGATTTATCTGTAATTGCATATTTCACTCTTCTGAAAGGACTATGGCAAGAACTTGACAATTCTAGGCCGATTCCTTCATGTACAAGCCAAGTCACTTGTGTCTGTCAAGTAATTCCAAAGGTGAAAGCATATAGAGAGAATGACTATGTCATCAAATTTCTAAAAGGTCTTAATGACCAATATTCAGCGATTAGGTCTCAAATCATGCTTATGGAGCCCCTTCCTAGCATTAGCAAAGTATTTTCATTGCTTATTCAGCAAGAAAGGCAGATGAGTGTGCATGGTGATGAGCCTCACATACTGATGAGCAACTCTGATAATTACGATCGAGGAAGAGGTCACTTTGGAGGAGGTAATCGAGGAAGGAATTCCAATGGCAGAGGTTATGGAAGAGGCCGTGGACGGAGTAACAAGATCTGCATATTCTGCAACAAAACTGGACACACAATTGACGTGTGTTACAAGAAACATGGGTATCCTCCCCCACTACTTTCAGAAAAATAGTTCAGCAAACAACTGTACAGTTGAATGTGACATTCAAGATGATGACACTGAGTCAATGATCCACAAGACAGGTCCTGAAGATAACTCACGATTAGGGTTCACACCTGAGCAACACAAAGCCATTTTGGCAGTGCTGCAGCAACCTTCTATAGATCATAATGCCAATCATGTGTTGACTTCACAACCTGCTAAGATCTCAGGTACTATCTGCACCATAGTAAATTCTGATACTTCCAAAAATTGGATATTAGATAGTGAAGCCACGGATCACGTATGTCATTCATTATCTCTGTTTTAATGTTACAAGAGAATTAAACCCATATCTATAAGACTACCAGATGGGTCACAAATCACAACTAGCATTGCTGGAACAGTTTTCCTTTCTGAAAACTTAATACTTACTGATGTGCTATATATGCCCACATTTACCTTTAATTTGATTTCTATATCAAGGCTCACTGGTTCCATTGATTGCAAATTGACTTTTGGTAATGCTGATTGTTTCATACAGGACAACAACTCATTGAGGATGATTGGTGTAGCTAGCTTAAAGACTGGACTTTACATAATCCAACATCAAAAAATTTTTCAGTTTTTGCCACATTGTGTAAACAATTTCCATTCTTATAAGTGTGATACATGGCATTTACGATTTGGCCACCCATCACATAGGAAATTAGTTCAGTTGCAAAAATTGTTTCCCTCTATTGACTGTAATAAATCTACTACACCTTGTGAGATTTGTCATTTAGCTAAGCAGAAACGACTACCTTTTCCTAATAGTAACTCTAAATCTGCTCAAGCATTTGATTTACTACATATGGACATTTGGGGCCCCATTTTTGTCCCTTCATTGTTTGGCCACAGGTACTTTCTCACAGTAGTAGATGATGCTACACGCCATACATGGCTATATTTCATGAAGATGAAATCTGAAACAGATACTCACGTCAAGTCCTTCCTATGCATGGTTGAAACACAGTTCAATACCAAGGTAAAGTCCATCCGATCAGACAATGGCAAGGAATTTATACTTAGTGACTTTTACACAAGCAAGGGGATAATCCACCAAACGTCTTGTATGGAGACACCACAACAGAATGGAATAGTGGAATGGAAACATCAACATATCATGGCCATAGCTCGTGCATTATCATTTCAGTCCAATTTACTAAGACATTTTTGGATATATGCTGTTAATCATGTTATTTTTCTCATCAACCGATTACCTACTATGTACCTCTCTAACTTTTCCCTACATCAGGCTCTATTTCACCATCCACCAGAGATTAAGTCCTTACAATGTCGCGACCGTTGATCGCAGCAGGATATAGCAACTCATAGGATTTTAAAATATGAAAATGGAGTCGCCACAAATTTTATTTAAATTAAGAAAATTGAAAAACCCATATTAGAACATGGTCTTTGAAAATCAGATTGGATTCGGGAGTCGGTTATGTTTAGGGAATGGTGGAAACTTAATTCTACGGCACCCCTAACGCACCCGTCCTAAGACAGTACCTTAAGTCAATTGTGCAAATTCTTGATAATCTCAAATATATTTGTTTTACTCCTCTTTTTTGAGAAAAGGCAATGTAACTATTTTTTTATTTTTTATTTTTTATTTTATTTATTATTTATAAAAAAGCAAGAAAGAAAAGAAATATCCAAATTGTGAAAATTTATTTTTTTAGCTTGAAAGAATAAAGATTCTGCTCCTACGTATCCCTAGGTGCAATGAGGAACTTAAAGTCATGTAACTTTTAGAAAATAATTGTAGGTTAGTTGATTTTAATTAAATAATAATAATTTTTAAAATTTGAATTAACAAGTCATTGCGACTTTGTTAATCAAATTAAAGATTGAATAGGCGAAACTCGCGTCATGCTAGAGACGTCACCCACTAATTATCAAATTTGTTACAAAATTTTTATTTAAAATTATTTAAAAAAATTGGTTGATTTTATTTTTTTATTTTTTTAAAAACAATTTAATTATTTTTAAAAAAATTAAATTAATAAGTCATCGCGACTCTAATCAAATTAAGGATTGAATAGGTGAAACTCGTGTCACGCTAGAGACGCCACCCACCGATTATTAATTTATTGTAATTAAATGAAATGTTAATGAATTAAAAAATTAAAAAAATGTAAAAAAATAAATGAATAAATAAATGAATAAACTAATCAAATTAATAAATGAATAAGCTAAAATGAACAACACATATATAAAAAAATAATAATAAATAAAATATAATAAAATAAAATAAGCAAAGCTTACTTACCTCCAAGGCGTAAAAAAAAAATTTGTTATGCTCAAAGAAGTTATTGCACAGAGCATCACGCGTTCTCTTCAAATTAAACCTTGAAAAACAACCCACTTGCAATGGAGAAATTTTATTAAAGTCTCGAGCTCTTATACTTAGTATTAAGCCCAAGTAAAAAATTTACTAAAGTTCTCGGGCTCTTATACTTAATATTAAGCCCAAGTGTCAAATTTTTTGAATGCCTAAAACAATTGAGGACTACCTCTATATATAAGAGAAGATGGGAAAGAAGGAGCATAACTTTTTCAATGTGGGATTTAGTGATACAATGAATCTAGACACATTCACCCATATGAGACTTGGTGGTACAATGAACCTAGACACCTTAGTTTTTTTTTAATTTTTTTTAGATTTTTAATTTTTTTTTAAGTTTTAGAATTTCCCCCTCTTTCATTTTTTATTATTTTTTTAACATAATGTCCCAAACAAAATTGGATGTTCACACTTGTCCCTCTTTACTTGTTTCTTACTAGATAAAAAAAAACAGCCGTAGTTTTTTATTTTATCACTGTAAGGAATGAGTAAAGACATGAACTCAAATTTTGTTCGGGAGCGAAAAGAAACAAAACAATGCAAAGAGCGATGCGCTCAATGATAGAAACTTAACTGATAGGGAGCCGATGCGCTCAAAAGCAAAAGACAGGAGCCGATGCGCTAAAAAATAAATGACAGAAATTTAAAAGACAGGGAGCCAATGCACTCGAAAGAAATTAAAATGCATGGAGCCGATGCGCTCAAAAGAAATTAAAATGCAGGGAGCCGACGCGCTCAACAAAAATTAAAATGCATGGAACCAATGCGCTTAACAGAAATTAAAATGCATGGAGCCGATGTGCTCAACAGATATTAAAATGCATGGAGTCGATGCGCTCAAAGAAATCAAAGAAATTAAAATGGTTGGAGCTGATGCGCTCAACAGAATTTAAAATGCATGGAGCTGATATGCTCAACAGAAATTAAAATGCATGGAGCCGATATACTCAACAAAAATTTAAAATGTATGGAGCCGATGCGCTCAAAGAAATTAAAATGCATGGAGCCGATGCGCTCAATAGAATTTAAAATGACAATGGACAACTGAGTCCCAGAATTTAAATGACAATGGGCATCTGAGTCCTAAAATTTAAATGACAATGGGCAACTGAGTCCCAAAATTTAAATGACAATGGGCAACTGAGTTTCGAAATTTAAAAGACAATGGGCAACTGAGTCCCGAAATTTAAATGATAATGGACAAATGAGTCCCAGAATTTAAATGACAATGGGCAACTGGGTCCCAAAATTTAAAAGACAATGGGCAACTGAGTCCCAAAATTTAAATGACAATGGACAATTGAGTCCCAGAATTCAAATGACAATGGGCAACTGAGTTCTGAAATGTAAAAGATAATGGACAACTGAGTCCCGGAATGACAATGGGCAACTGAGTCCTTAAATGATAATGGGCAACTGAGTCCCGAAATTTAAAAGACAATGGGCAACTGAGTCTCGGAATTTAAATGACAATGAGCAACTGAGTCCCTGAAAGACAAATTTTAAAGGCAATGAGCATCTTGATCCAAAAAGATTTTTCTTCTTTTCTCATTTTTCTCTTTTTCTTCTTTTGTTTTTCTCTATTTTTCCCTTTTTCTTCTTTTCCTTTATTTTTCTCTTTTTTTTTTCTTTTTCTTCTTTTTCTTTGTTTTTCTTTTTTTTTCTTTTCTTTTTTTGTTCCTTTTTCTTTTTTTTTTTTTATTTAAAAGTCCTTTGAACTAACTACAATTTTTGGAAAGCTTTGACCAATCAAAACCCTTGTTCACATGCTTTTGCTTGTTGGACATGATAACATTGATCCTTCTTACTTATCATTTCTTTCCTTTTTCTTCTTCTTTCTCTTTCCTTGTTTTCCACTTTCAACTCTCCTTTTGAGAAATGAGATGGTCATCTCTTGTCATGAACCCTTGTTTGAATGAGTCTTTGAGAGAAAATTTTACCCCAATATTTCACTTTGTCCCTCATCTAGTTGATTTCCTGCAACTGCTTGATAACTCAATCATTGTCTGTGTTGCTACTTCCTTCAACACATCTTCTCCTCAGTGCTTCAAAAATTTTACCCCAGTATGGCCAACTGAATGCAAACAAAATGGCCCCTGTGTAGCTGATCAAACACAATTCATAATTGCCCCAGTTTGGTGCACCCTTCAAGGAGTTTCAAGTCAATTTTCTCTGAGATTTTGCCTATTTATTTGCCCTGACATTTGCTTAGACAGTCCTTTCAGATTTTCAGACTAACAAGCTTTTTTCCTCTTTTTTTTAAACCTTTTATTTGCTCTAACTTTTGCTTAGGCCACCCTTTTGAGTTTTCAACCTAACGAGCTTTTTTTTTCTTTTTTCTTATTTGCTCTAACTTTTGCTTAGGCTGTCCTTTTGGGTTTTCAACCTAACGAGCCTATTTTTTTTTTGGTACATCTTATTTTCCTTCAATTGGGGCTTCCAATTCCTCTTCGATTTGAATTATTCATCAAGAGATTACCATTAGACGGTTAAATCATAATGTTGTACTTATGTCTACCTTACCTGAAGCATTACGTAACAGACAGACATGGATTCAAAAGTGTAACAGAAAAGGAATTTACTAAGTGAACAACTTCCAGACTAATTTTGGAAGTAAGACTACACAAAGGACATCTACAAAGGATAAAGTCACAAGAAGTAGAATAGCAAGAAAGCCAAAGGGTTTTTTTTTTGCCCCAGGATGGACATGATTGATCTAGACTCGACAACTGGACATCATGACTATTGTTTTATCAAGTATCTACAAAAATCTACCTCTTATAGGATATCAAATGAATTTAACTCAGGGCATGTTATTTGTGAGCAAAATTGCCCCAGTTTAGAGTCAAATCGAGCAGAGTAGAAACTTGTCCTAGTGTAAGGCCAAATTGAACCAAAGAGAAATTTGTCCCAGTCTAGGACTGAATTGAACAGGGCAGGAATTCACCCTAGTGATCAAAAGATTCGTTCCAATGTAGGTTAAATTGAATTAGGGAAAAAAATGCCCCAGTGTAGGGCTAACTCAAATAAGGTAGAAACTTACTCTGGTAAAAGTCTTTTTTTTTCTTTTTTTCTTTTTTGTCTTTTTTCTTTTATTAAGGAGCAATGAATTAGATACTTAGATAAACATAACCTTTGTCTCAGAATTACAATTAATGAAAATGACAACAATCTTTCATTGATCATAATGGACTTTTTAAGGATTGTAATGTGGCCAATGTTAGGGATTATGAAAGGAAAGATATAAGGCTCAAACAAGTGTTTAAGGGTTGAATGAGACCAAGGATCCTTATTCAAAATTAAATTTTGTCAATTGCCTTTGCGCTTTCGAACACATTTTTCTCTTATTATTCTCTATTTGTTCCCCTTTTCTTTTCACTTCAATCATTCACCTTTGTTATGATAATTTTTTTATTCCATTTTCTTTTTCTTTTGTTTTGTTTTTTTTAGTTTTTCATTCTGCCTCTTTCACCTTTTCTTCCTTTTCTTTTTTTTCCTTATGCTTTAAAATAGTTACCATGGCAATTAACCTTTGTTTTGTGCTATCCTCTAGTGTAGGGGGTGATCTTTATCTAGGGTTTATTGAAGAAAACTTTCAAGCTCAAAAAGGAACAACCAGAGATAATGAAAAGATGAATTCTTGTGAAGGATAGAGAAAGATGGTCAATCTTTATTTCAAATCTTGATTGCTCATTTTCAAAAATTTTAACTTAGAGACAAAAGGATAATGCACACCAAGTGAATACTTCTTTACTCTCTTTTTTTCCTTTTTTTTTTCTTGATTCATTCTTTTTTTTTTATTTTTTTTTTTTTTTTGCAAATGGCACTTGCACACATGGACTTTATGACTAATGAGATCTATCAAGGCAAGAATTGGAGTCTAATGAGGTCCAAACACAAGGAAGACACTTTGAGTAAATGAAATAAATGACAAAAAAAGAAAGACCATCAAAATGAAAGGAGGCAAGATATGCTTGAATCTATGCAAAATCATTACATTAATGCTTCAAGAAAGTTAACATAAGTTCAGCATCACAAAAGTCTAAGATGACAATTACATCAATTAACGCTCCTCAGATCACCAATTGTTCAGAGATTTCAAGTTGTCGGAGGGCGAATGGTGTAGTCAGGGTAAGATGATGGATAACGGGTTCAGTTTTGCATGTAGCTCACTTCCGGATCCTTTTTCTTAGGGGAAAAACTCTTTCTTGAAACTACTTTCATCATTGCCAGTTGACAATTTACCAGCTTTTACAAAAATTTCAATCCTCTCCCCGGCCGCTATTAACTCAGCAAAGTCTAGATAAACAACGCCTGTCATTGTCTCAATATAAGGAGCTCCCAGAGTCCCTAGAAAATATGAGCACATTTCTGTCAACGTCAACGGTGGTTGCACTTGTGCTGCGAGAGCTCTCCATCTCTGGGCATACTGCTTGAAGGCTTCCTCATTTTTCTTTTGCATTGAGCCCAATTGTTCTCGGGTAGGAGCTGCATCTAGATTGAACTTGTATTGATCCATGAATAGATCAACCAATTTCGTCCAACGAGAAACCTTAAGGCGGTCTAATTGAAGATACCACTCTAAAGCGGGGGCCTGTAAGACTCTCGTGGAAAAAGTTAATGAAGAACTTATCATCCTTGGACCAAATAGCCATTTCGGTTCCATAACTGATCAAATGAAATCGAGGGTTACCACTTCCGTCATACTTGGAAAAATCAGGAATCTTGAAGTCTTTAGAGATTACAACATCTGGGGTAGGACACAGTTCTTCTATTCTAAGCGGTCCATAAGCACTTGGGCCCTTGATCGCTTTGATGTGTTCTTCCATCCTTTCCATCCATTCTTCTTCCATCTTATCTTTTTGAATTGCCGCATGACCACTCCCAGCAAGAAATCATGTTGTCACTGGGATGGATATATGTGGTTGTTCCCAAGTGAATTCAAGATTACCATGAACCTTATTTTGAGTATCCTCTGAAGAACGATACCCTTCTCTAATAAGAATCACTAGTGGTGCAGTATCCGAGATCCTTCCCACAATAGGCATCTCAGTGGTGATCCCGGGGTTTGTCCTCATGGAAGTGATAGTGGGCAGGCGCGGATGTGCCCCAGCCACTCCTGTGCTTCCGGCTGCCCTAATCAAGGTAAGAGTCTCCTTCATTACCAACAACATTTCCTCCATTCTTCTCTAAGATTCTGTCATTTTATTTATCCTCCCTTTAATCTCATCGACTTCCATACTCAAGTTTCTGTCATCTCTTTCAGCTGCCATTATTGCAAGCCTTGCTCGAGCCCTTGTATTGTGAACTCGGGTTTGATTTGTGTCTTCTTTCCTTAGTCGCACAATGGTTGTTGAGCATGGTAACATCATACAAGGAATGAAATGAAATGAATGAGATTAATGTCAGGCATAAGATGAGATGAATGAAATGAAAACATTTTTTTCAAATGCCTAGAATGAAAATGCATGATTTATTTTTTTTATATCATGTTTTAGAATGCTAAAGATGCTATGAAAATGCATGATTTTTTTATGAGAATGCATGATTTATTTTTTATTTATTTTTTAATGTCAAGGATGCCATGAAAATACATGATTTTTTTTTAATGCTGGGAATGACATGAAAATGTAAGATGATTTTTTTTAGAATGCTAGGAATGCTATGAAAATGCGAGATGGTGTATTTTTTATGCAAAAATGAATGACATGATGAATAGATAGATAAAGAAGATTTTTTTTTATTTTTTTATTTTTGCTAAGAATGAAAATGTAAGATGATTTTTTTTAAATGCAAGAATGAATGGCATGAGGAAGAGATAAAGAAAAAATATGCTCCCTTTGTATCCTAATGAGATTGCCTTAAACTTGAGGATTTCTATCCAAAGGATTTATGGGTCCTTCTAATTCGTGAGAACTTTCATTGGGTGGCTCTTCTATTCTAAAGGCTTCTAGAGCTAAGTCTCATTTCAGAAAATTGACCACAAACAGTGAGTAAACCACTAGGTGTGAGACATTCGTGAAAAAGACACACTCTAGATGAGATTTTTGCGATAACCAAATAGGATGTACATCCAAAATGACTATCACTATGCAACCTCTACCTAACTTAGGCATCACTCAGACCCGGGTATAGGCCCCACTCAGATGTGTGTGATAAACGTGTAGGTGCAGTGGGTGTAAGGAGCATACAAACCTTGTACAGAAATTTAAAAATATCAAAATTACCCCTCAACCTACAAAAATATAAATACAATAACCAGCCAGTAATCCTCTATCCTAGGGTTTTAATAATTAAGCACAAAATATATATACAAGTCACAATATATATAGGATAATGCTATCAGATATTTATATAAAAGTACTAAATAAAATTTATTTACAAACAAATAAGAAAATAAAAACAAGGACAAAATGGGATAAATAAATAAATAGAGATTATTAATAATTTGCACAACTAACAACAATAGGCCTGACTCTCCAAATGTCCCCAGTGGAGTCGCCATCTGTCGCGACCGTTGATCGAGGCGAGATATCGCAACTCATAGGATTTTAAAATATGAAAATGGAGTCGCCACCAATTTTATTTAAATTAGAAAAAATTAAAAAACCCTTATTAGAAATGGTCTTTAAAAATCAGATTGGATTCGGGAGTCAGTTATGCTTAGGGAATGGTGGAAACTTAATTCCACGGCACCCCTAACGCACCCGTCCTAAGACGGTACCTTAAGTCAATTGTGTAAATTCTTGATAATCTTAAATATATTTATTTTACTCCTCTTTTTTGAAAAAAGGCAATGTAACTATTCTTTTATTTTTATTTTTATTTTTATTTATTATTAAAAAAAGCAAGAAAGAAAAGAAATAACCAAATTACAAAAATTTATTTTTTTGACTTGACAGAATAAAGATTCTACTCCTATGTATCCTCAGGTGCAATGAGGAATTCAAAATCACGTAATTCTTTAGAAAATAATTGTGGGTTAGTTGATTTTAATTAAATAATAATAATTTTAAAAATTTGAATTAACAAGTCGTTGCGACTGACTGTTAATCAAATTAAATATTGAATAGGAAAAGTTCGCGTAACGCCGAGACGTCACCCACTAATTATCAAATTTATTACAAAATTTTTATTTAAAATTATCTAGAAAAAATTGGTTGATTTTATTTTTTTATTTTTTTAAAGAAACAATTTAATTATTTTTAAAAAAAATTGAATTAACAAGTCGTCGCGACTCTGTTAATCAAATTAAGGATTGAATAGGTGAAACTCGCGTCATGCTAGAGACGTCACCCACTGATTATTGAATTTATTGCAATTAAATGAAATGTTAATGAATTAAAATTTTTTTAAAAAATGTACAAAAAATAAATGAATAAATAAATGAATAAACTAATCAAACTAACAAATGAATAAGTTAAAATGAACAACACGTATATATAAAAAATAATAATAAAATAAAATAAAATAAAATAAAATAAGCAAGCTTACCTCCAAGGCTAAAAAAAAAAAATTTTGTTATGCTCAAAGAAGTTACTGCACAGAGCCCCACTCGTTCTCTTCAAATCAAACCTTGAAAAGTAACCCACTTGTAAGGAAGAAATTTTACTAAAGTCTCGAGCCCTTATACTTAGTATTAAACCCAAGTAAAAAATTTACTAAAGTTCTCGGGCTCTTATACTTAGTATTAAGCCCAAGTGTCAAAAATTTTGGATGCCTAAAACAATTGATAACCACCTCTATATATAAGAGAAGAGGGGAAAGAAAGAGCATGACTTCTCCAATGTGGGACTTAGTGATACAATGAATCTAGACACATTCCCCCATATGAGAATAGGTGGTACAATGAACCTAGAAACCTTAGTTTTTCTTCAATTTTTTTTTTAGATTTTTAATTTTTTTTAAGTTTTAGAATTTCCCCCTCTTTCATTTTTTATTATTTTTTTTCTTTTTAACACAATGCCCCAGACAAAATTGGGTGTTCACATACGAGTATTTTGCTGTCTCAGTTTTGCTAGCACCTTCACTGCTCATAGAAAGAAACTTGATCCCGGTGCTACAAAATGTATCCACTTAGGTTTCAAGTCAGGAACCAAGGGATACTTGCTATTCGATCTTAAATCTAGAGAAATATTCATATCCAAAGATGCCTCATTTTATGAACAATCTTTCCCTTTCTCTAACAGTACCCCACCCGCAAGTACATCTAATCCTTTACCTTTATCCCTTCGCCCCATATCGGACTCTTATGACCCATGGTTTCATCCTACTCAGCACACACCTGATCCTACCACACCATTACCTACACTAGTTATACTTGACCAACCCCACGATGCACCCCAACCCTAACCTCACACTGACCCCTACCCAACCACATCATAGTCACTCCACTTGCACCCGTAAACCCCCCACTTACTACAGGACTATCACTGTTCCCTCATTTCCTCCACCAACACTCTATCCCACACCACATATCCCATTGTCAAACACTTATCCTCTGACAACTTATCCCCTGCACATAAAACCTTCTCTCTACTTATTTCCTCCACCTCTGAACCTGCCACCTACCATGAAGCAATTCAACATGATTGCTGGTGTACTGCCATCAACACCGAATTGCAAGCCCTCACCAATAACCACACCTGGACTTTAACCCCTCTTCCACATGGCAAGAAGGTCATTGGATGCAAGTGGATTTTCAAAATCAAACATAGAGCAGATGGCTCCATTGAATGCCATAAAGCTAGGCTTGTTGGCAAAGGCTTTACACAAACAATAGGGTTGGACTTTCTGGAGACCTTCATTTTAGTTGTGAAGATGACAACTGTGAGACTCCTCCTTTCACTCGCCTCATCCCTTAATTGGTATCTCCATCAACTTGATGTCAATACCGCTTTCTTACATAGGGACCTATTTGAGGAAGTCTACATGAAAGCTCTTCTGGGCCTTCCCCTCGCGGCTCCTAATATAGTTTGCAAACTCCAGAAATCATTCTATGGCTTAAAGCAGGCGAGCCGCCAATGGAATGCCAAGTTGACCCACACTCTCCTTGAATCGGGATTCCTTTAATCCAAGGCCGACTATTCCCTCTTCACTAAGGTCACTCCCACTGGAGTCACTGCTATTCTTGTCTATGTGGATGATCTATTCCTTGCAGGCAATGACCCCACTGAAATTCAGCAGCTGAAAACCTTACTGCATGCCAAGTTCAGCATCAAAGATTTGGGCAACCTCAAATACTTCTTGGGGTTTGAAATTGCTCAGTCACATTCTGGGCTCCACATTTGCCATCGTAAGTATGCTTTGGATCTACTACAAGACACCGGGTTTTTAGCATCCAAGCCTGCTTCCACTCCTATGGAGCCTACTCTCAAGTTCACCAAAACATCTGGTCTGCCATTATCTGATCCGTCCTCTTATTGCAAACTTATTGGGCGTCTTCATTATCTTACACATACCCACCTGAATATTAGTTACACTGTCAGTCGACTTAGTCAATACTTGGATGCTCCTACTTTTGCTCATCAACAAGCTGCTCATCGTGTCCTTCGTTATATCAAACCAGCCCCCGGTCTTGGTCTCTTCTTCCCCAAAGATTCTGACCTTACCCTCAAAGGGTTTACTGACTCCGACTGGGGGGCATGCCCCGACACCCGACAATTATAAGAGATAATATGCTCATTTATGATAAGTAAATATCTAACAAAATCTTTTATAAATAAAAGAATCAATTATATCTCTCATAAATAGTGGAGACAATTATAAGAGATAATAATCTTACTAAATTCTTATTTTAATTAACAAAATTTAATATAGATTTAAACATGATTCTTATCTATCAAGACGCTCCTATAAATACCACACAAGGTCGTAAATGTGTGTATTTAATTCTAAACACTACCTACATTATACACGATCTAACTTGAGCGTCAGAGTATTTTTTATAGGTACCTACCCCTTGTACCACCGTTGCTACCACTGTGCTACAGAGGAAACCACCTTCATCAAAGGTGATTCTCTAAAACTCATTCAGAACATTGGCACTACTTATGAGAATGATAAACTTTGATTCCCATAATTACCATCATGGTCACTACTAGGCAAAATCACACTTCTGTAACTCAAAATCAACCTTCTTCTAGCCACCATCCGGCTTCCACTCTAATTCAAGATCCAATTTTTGCCCAACCGAAACCCAAGTAAGATGGAGAAGAGACTTCGCACATTGTCAAAAATCTCTCTCCCTCAGTTACAGTATGTTTCGACGACACAATGACTTGGTCCACATAAAGCCCCATCAGGAGAAACTAGACAGCGGGTATCGGCGTTATAGCGCATAGGAGCATGAGTGAACAACGATGGAGTTTGGTCCCACCAAGGTGAGTCAGGCTTCTCGGAGCTATCTAGAGAGGAACTTATCTCTCTGGTCAAATTCCAAGATGAGCACATTCATAACCTGAAAAGAGTTTCTAACTAAGAGAAGAAAGATGAAAATTGGGTTCCCTACAAGAATCGCGAGAACAAGAGGGAGCTAACCCGTGACTGGATACGTAATCCACAAAATTCATGGATCACAGAACTCAAACAGAGAGCTGAGAACCCAGTACATGAAAATAGGGAGCAGGATCAAGGGCAAAGAAGTTCGGTTAAGTAGAACCAACCTTTCTTTGATGAATTTATGGCCTACAAGATCCCTAGGCACTTCAAGTATCCAATTAATATTGAAGCCTATGATGGAATTACAGACCCTCAATAGTACCTAGATGTTTATGTTTCTACTTTACTATTTACTGGAGGAGATGATCCACTAATGTATCGTGTTTTTCCTTGAAAAAAAATGCCCTGAGATGGTTCACTATCTTTACTCCTAAATCCATTATTGATTGGGAAGACTTGTCCTAGAGATTTTTGCTGCACTTCACACTAGTAAGGTGCAGCCGAAATCCATTTCATATTTTTCCCATATTAAACAAGGAAAAGAAGAGTCCATTCGAGGTTACATATCCCAGTTCAACAAAGAAGTAGTAAATATTCATGACAGGGATGAAAGACTCGACCTACATTACATGAGGGAAGACCTCTACCTAGGGCATTTTCCTTTTCGTTGGCTAAAAATAGCCCAAGATGATGGATGAGTTTCGGGCTAGAGCTGATAAATATATCAATGTGGAGGATATTTTCTAGGCCAGGAAGCATCTACCGAAAGGAGAAGATGTCAAACCTAAACTCGGATAGGCTCCCCAGCAAACTAGGAATTCGAGGCCACCTTTATAAGGGAAGTATGAAAATTACACTTCCCTCAACATACCTCGGACTCAAATCTACCAAGAAGTGATGAACACGGAGTTCAAAGATGTGCAAAGACCTCCCCCATTGAGAAAGCATGCACAAAATAATAAGTCCAAGCATTGTGCATTTCACGAAGGTCGTGGACACAATACTGAGGACTGCATTAACCTTTAAGATCCTATCAAATCTTTAATCCGACATGGTCATCTAGGCCAATATGTTTGTCAGTCCCAGAATGACAATAAGAGGGGATGAGAGAATTATAGAAAAAGGAGCTACAGTCCTCGGAGAAGTCCGTCTCCACCATATCGGAGAAGACGCTCACTCGTGAGGAACGAAAATCCTGGAACAAGCCTTTCTTAGGATAACGCCCAGAGTTAGGAAATGGCACAACCCTGAGATAATCCTAATCAAGACAATAAATGTCGTCATACAGAAGTAACCTGGACAATTAACACCATTTCGGGGTGCTTTGTAGGTGGCGGTGAATCAGGGAATGTAAGAAAGAAAGTACTTTGGGCTATATTGAGCATAGCTTCCAATTCGGGATCAAAGTCAGATAACGGACCCAAGAAGACCCTGCCAATTTCTTTCTCAAACGAAGACTATAATTTCACTATCCTAGATCACGACGATCCCATGGTGATCTCTGGGATAATAACCAACACTGAAGTCCGATGTATATTTGTTGACCAGGGAAGCTCGGAAGACATTATATTCTTAGATCTCTTTGAGAAGCTAGGACTCTCAAGGAAGAAATTAATCTCGTACACTGACAAGTTGATCGGATTCATAGGAGATAAGATCACCTTAGTAGGATACATTGAGACCTATTTGACCTTGAGGAATGATTCTCTTTTTAAGACACTCAAGGTCAAATTTCTTGTAGTGGATTATTCTTCTGCCTATAACATCATACTGGGTCGCCCTTCACTCAACGATTTTAGAGCTATGATCTCCACACCCCACTTGACCATGAAGCTCCTCGGCCAACATGATAAGGTCGTTACGGTCAAAAAGAGACCAGGCTACGACTAAGAAATGTTATAATGAAGCTTGAAGATTGCTAAGAAACCCTGGACCACGAACCAATGCAACAATTCAGCTCCAGTCATTATGGATCCCATCAACGTCCTCTTGATTGAACTAGATGTTCATGAAGAGATTCGTGGTGCACGCCCTCAACCTGATGACAAACTTAAGCCCTTTCAACTTGGTACCAAGCCAGACAAAGTAACCATGATTGGAGAACATCTGAACCAAAAGGAAAGATCCCAGCTAATCGAGTTTCTTGTGAAGAACAAGGATTTCTTTGCTTAGATGTCTGCAGTATACTGGGGTCAAATCCTAAGTTCATTTGTCACCGACTTTCTATCATAAAGGATGTGAAGCCAGTGGCCCAATGAAAAAGGAAAGTTAAACCTACAAGACATAAGGTAATACAAAAGCAAGTGAAAGAACTTTTAGATGCTAGATTTATTAGAGGAGTTTCTTATACCACTTGGCTTTTTCAACGTGGTCCTAGTGAAAAGGCTAATGAGAAGTGGCGTATGTGCGTCGACTACATTGACCTAAATAAGACATGCCCAAAGAACCCTTATCCATTTCCTAACATAGATAAGCTGATGGACAATTCATCTAGATTTTGGTTTTTCTCATTCATGGAAACCTATTCGAGATAGAAAGTTATTGTTACTGTGTTATGTCATTCAAGTTAAAGAACGCATACGCAACATACTAGCGCATAATGAATAAAGTCTTCGAAGAACAAATTGCCAAGATACTAGAAGTTTATATTGATTGTATGATTATCAAGACAACAAAGATCGAGAACTATGTGAAAGACTTAGAAGAAGTGTTCGCCTTAATACGAAAGCATAATATAAGATTGAATATAGAAAAATGTGCTTTTGGGGTACAAGGCAGTAAATTTCTAGGGTTTTTATCGACAAATTGAGGCATTGAAGCTAACTCAAAAAAATGTTAAGCCGTTCTTAATATGTGCAACCCACAATCTGTTAAAAAAATATAACAATTGACAAGATGGATAGTGGCCCTCACTTGCTTCCTTGCTAAGGCCGCTAAAAAATCCCTTCCATTTTTCAAAACCCTTAAAAAAAGAAAAGACTTTGAGTGAACCACAGAGTGTAAGGCCGTATTTTAGGAGTTGAAAAAGATGTTAGCAACACCGCTAATCCTGGCGAGACGAGATCCTGGTGAAACTTTGTATGCCTACCTCTTAGTTAGCAATGGAGTAATCAATTCATTCATGATAAGAGAAACCAAAGAAGATTTGAAACCAGTTTATTTCGTCAGTAAGGTCCTACAAGGCCTCGAGCTCCACTATCAGAAGATTGAGAAACTAGCTCTAGCGTTGCTAACTATTGTTAGAAGGTTACAATAATACTTTTAGTGTCATCCTGCGATTGTTAAGACAGATCAACCAATATGTCAGGTGTTGCACAAGCCGGATCTCGCCAAGAGAATGGTCGCTTAGTCCGTGGAGCTATCCAAATTCAATATCACTTATGAGCCAAGACAAGCCATAAACATTTAAGTTTTATCCAACTTTTTTTTGGAGCTTACACTAGATTTCAGTCATCCTAGAGTGAATTCCTGGACCATCTACTTTGACGGATCCTTGAATCTTAAAGAAAGTGGTGTCAGAGTCATATTCAAAACAGAGTCGAGATCATACTGGAACATTCTTTAAGGTTCGAGTTCCCGACTTCAAGTAACCAAGCAGAATATGAAGCATATATTACGGGCATCACCATGACAAAAGAAATGGGTGCTATAGATATAATTCTATACAGTGATTCACAGTTGGCAGCTTCACAAATCTGAGGTGAGTATCAGGCTAAGAAACCACTATTGCAGAAATATCTAGCCAATGTGAAGAAATTAATGGAGGATTTTGACAGTGTTAAGGTGAAACATATCCCCAGAGAACAAAACTCAAGAGCTGATATCTTGTCAAAGCTTGCTAGCACTAAGAGCCCAGGTAGCAACAGATCAGTAATTCAGGATACACTGCTCGCTGCCAGTATTACGGACAATGAATTCCTCCTATTGAAAAATGATGAAACATGGATCACACCCATAGTGGCCTATATCTGTAATGCCATATTGCCTGAAAACCAAAAGGAAGCCTAGAAAATAGTACGGACAATGGCATGATATACCGCCATTGATAACCAGTCATACTGTCATGGGTTTTCTTCTCCTCTCCTCAAGTACCTTAGTAAAAAAAAAGTAGAGTTTGTCCTGGCCAAAATCCATGATGGAAGTTATGGCTATCACCTTGGAGGAAAGTCCCTAGCATGAAAAATGCTAAGGGTTGGCTACTATTTGGCCTACTATGGAAGCTGACAGCGTGGAACATGTCCAAAAATGTGACAAATGTCAACGGTTCTCGGACATCTATGTAGCCTACCAACAGAGTTATCTACAATGTTGGTTCTATGGTCTTTCTACTAATGGATGATGGATATCTTAGGTCTTTTCCCTAAGCACCAGGATAGATTAAGTATTTAGTGATAATCGTGGACTACTTCACCAAGTGGATTGAGGTAGAACCGCTATCCACCATCATCTCGGCGCAGATACAAAATTTCACCTATAAGAATATTATCAGTAGATTTGGTATTCTGGAATCCATTATTACAGATAACAGAACACAATTTACTGACCAAAAGTTTAGAGATCCCCTAGCTAGACTCAAGATCAAATAACATTTTACATCGGTAGAGCATCCAAAAACTAATGGACAAACTGAGGTTGCTAAGCGAGTTATACTTCTCCGGATCAAGGAGAGACTCAATGAAGCTAAGGGGAATTGAGTGGAATAACTCGATCATATGTTTATTCATGGCAATCTTATTTTACGTAGAGCAGATATAGGAGGCAAGAATGCGAAGGAAGGAAAACTATCTCCTAATTGGGAAGGACCATATCGGATCACGTCCAAGACAAAACTGGAGCCTATACCCTAGAAGCCCTCTCTGGCAAAAACATCAATCTATTTTGAGCATGGGTTTTTTCCAGACAAACTCAAAAAATATTATAGTTAATTGTCTTTAGGGTATATTTTTATCATGTAAATGACGAGTTCCGATATGAATAAATTGGTGACTATATTTTCAGTGCTTGGTTATTTAAACGTTTACAAATATTGCAACCCACAAGGTTATCACACCTTAGAGAGGTCTGAGGAATACAAGATCCAACTCAGATCAAATATTTCGATGCACAAATGAAGTAAAAAAGGGTAACCCACTTGATCATATGTCATGTTCAAAAAGTGAGTTCAAGGGTTTTAACTCATGCCCTAATAAGCCTAACCTTAACCCATAAACTTAAATCAAAGTTAAAGAGGTTAAGAGTATTTAACTGATGCTCGAGATAAGATAATAACATTTGTTGTGGTCCGACAAAGGATACCACCCCAAGAGGCTCCTGCATTAAAATCACACTTAGAAGATTTAAACTTAGAAATTTAGCTAAGTGTCAAAAACTCCAAGGAAGAAAAAGAACCATAATGCAATTGACAACTTAAGTGAAAACTAAGAAGACGGGTTACTATACTATCAAACAAGAAAAATTCGCTAAGTGTTAATGTTTGGATCCCCAAGTGCATGTGTCGACAAGTAATATAATGAGAGTGAAAGTATCGTGTCCCTAGGGATTGATAACTAGAAAGATGTAATACTTAACCAAATTTCACATAGATATTATCCAAGCAATTGTAATATGAGAGTAATTTTTTATAAAAATAACAACTTAAAATTAAATTAGAAAAGATGCACCAAAAACCAAGTTCGCAAGAGAAAGATAAGTATGAATAAAGTCTAGGGGTCTCTATTCACTTGCTACTTCAATGAATATGTGCAATTCAAGAATAACTACCAAATAATTGATTTTGTTAGCAGAAACTGATTATAGATAAAAGCCTATGTCTAGGTTAATTACCTATATAAAACTTACTCAACCCACTATGTGTCCATGTGAATTAGTATAAGAATTAATCATTAAGACCAAGTTTCAGACACTTGTTATGCATGGCCAAAGGGTATGTGTTCATCCTATTAGCTAATCAACACACCCAAATTAACTTAAATGTAATTGAACATACATCAACCATACAATGTCTATATTTCCAAATCTCTATGTCTAGTTCATTTGAAAATACTATAATCATGCAATTGATAGCTAATCAAGAACAAACATTAAGCATAGGTATGGAAGAACAAAACCAAATTCATTGATAGGAACCCAAAGAAATTACATATTATTCATATTCATAGCAAGATCCTAGAGAACCTCTAGATTAGAGTTTAGTTACACATCATAAGAGAAGGAAAAATAAATGAACTCATGAACTCCATCAAATTTACAAATCAAGAGAGAAAAAGGAAAGAGTGAACAAATTTGGAGAGAATCCAAGCTTGATCTTCCTCCCTTGATCTTGATTCTTCCTTTGAATCTCCTCGTTTCCAAGTAGAATTTCCCTTCTCTCACTTTCTTTCTCGAATTCTGCCTTTTAGAAAAACCAAAAATGCCTCTATGCTCTCCAAAATCAGATAAAAAGGCTAAATTAGTGGACCTGGGCTTTTCCCACACCTAGGCGTGACAATAAAACACGTACTGCCAGCTCGCTACCAACGCCTACGTGTAACATTTCCACATATAGATGCCACTATCGCACGCCTAGGCGTGCATTTCTCTATCTGATTTTCCTAAAAACTCGAGAGTGTCACGCCTAGGCGTAGCTCTTTCATACCTAGGTGTGGTTTTTCCATTCATCCTCCTTTCAAGCTTTCTTTCATTTTAAGCTTCTCTTTACTTCCCTTATCTCTTTCAAGACCTTCTCATCTTAAATACCTACATCAAAATAATGATAAAGTTCATGAAATCAGGATCCATCCAATTTTCTCAAATAAAATCATTAAATATTCAATTCTTAATCATTTGAGACAAGAAGCTTTAATCATCAAAATCATGCATGAATTGAATCTTTGGACTTAAAAACTTAAGAATATCATGCACATAAACATTCTAATTCAAGTGAAATAACTTCATTCCCTAGAGTTATCAGTCAATATAAAAAATCACTGAGATCAAGCATTGGACCCGTCTCAATTGGAAAAAATAAAGACAATAAGAGTATGCAAGAAATGTTAAAAAATATTCTAAGTATTTAGATTTAAAATGTATGAAATCCAACACTTGTCCATATACATTAGAAATTAACCCATGCAGAGGGCAAAATAAAAAGAAACAGAATGAAATCAGACATCCGGGTTGGGCCCTCCTTGGTCGACCTTTCCACCTCGACTTCCTCCGCCTGGCCATCCTCCAAGGCCTCTTTGCCCTCCTCTTCGCTACCATCCACTATAGGAACCTGGCTCACCGGAGTGGCTTCAAGGATGGCATCCATAATGCGATCATCTCAGACTATCTTCCATGAACCAGTCTCGCAGGTAATAAGCTCTTGGTTCAGTAGGCATAGTCGGGCGAGTGCGTTTGCGAAGGAGTCATCCACTAAAGCAGCATATTCATCTTCAAGGTATAGGACGTCATTCTTCAACTTTGCCTCAGACTGCCTAAGGATCTCATTCTCAACACGGAGCACGGTTAAGGCAGACTCAGTTGAGGAAATTTGATCTTTTAGAATATTCTCTCGAGCTATGCCTTCTACGATCTTTGTCTAGAGGCCGTTTATCTTGGCCTTGCGTAGATCGAGCTCTTCACTAATTTAAGCTAGTTACCTATCCTTCTGAGCTACCACCAACTCAAGCTCTTTCTTCTCACCTCGGAGGGCATCCAACTCCTTTTCTAAATTGTGAGTCTGACTAACAAACTCGAAGGTAGACTCTAGAAACTGAAGGATGGAGTACGAAGAGCCCACACCTGGGCATCCTTGATAATCTCAATTAAGTCCTGCTCTATCAGGACATCTTGGTCAGCTTGGGTCAGAAAGATGTTGTTGATAATCCGCACTAGATCAACCCTCTACTCCATATGGATCTAGCAGCAAATTGGAGTGAGGTGCCCTTTGGGACTTCAAACTCCCAGCTAGTTGTAAGGTCGATTGGAGCAACCTCGATCATTAGATGTTCCCCTCTCTACTCCTGACAACTATCCCCTTTCCTCTTCCCCGACCGAAGAGGTTGAGCAAGGGATCTGGAGTCTGCCTCCTGTGTAGCAGCTTGAGTTTGGGGAGGAAGAACTACAACCGATGGCTGGGATCCGGACCCCGATGCCTTAACCTTTCATTGTGCCAATCGCAAGGCAAGAGCTTCAGGCCCACCGAGAGGCGCCCTGTAAACAAGAAACAAATATGTTATTATACTTAGAAAAAATTATGAAACATAAGTTCAACAACATATTTAAGACGGGGTACCTAAAAATGATCTTATAGAATCGAAGGGCTCATCCAAAACATCTTTACAATAGATAGCCCCAATCTTGTCAGCTCACTCAATTAAAAAATTGAGGACATTGGCCCCACTCTCTGTTAACAAAGACAGCAGAGTCTCTATTTCCTCCTGACTTCGGTCCTAAACTGCATATGTCTAGTATAAATATATCTATGATTCACCTTCCGGCGTAACATAAAAAAGAGTTAACCCCGGAGCTCCTCTTACTTAGAAGAAATCCTTCTTGAAGTTCTTTAAGGACTCTTGGTATAGTTTGAATACTTTGCGCCCTGCTTGTGCGTGTAAAGTAACCCACCCCTTCTCAACTTGTTCCTGGAGGGTGAAAACCATGTGAAAGGAAGAAGAATAACCCCATAGAATACGGTCATTCAAATGTTCTACATATGAGCTCGAAGGTCCTAATAAAAGCTCCACACGTTTGGATGAAGTTGTGTTGAAGCTACCCATAGGTGGTTTAGGACTCCAATCTCGAATTCGGAGAATGGAAGGCGAACTCTGATGTGGGTGAATAGCGCATCATACATATAGATGAAGTGATCACCCTCTGTCCTAGTCGAGCAAACCATCTCTTAATCTAACAGGGCTCGTATTACGTATTCTCCATCCTGCAGCTGGTCTTCGGTTAGGTGCAAGTATTATTGTTTAGCACTGGCGTTCTCTGAGGTCTCAACATTGGATAGAGTGCCTAGAACTTCCCGATCAATCCATTGATAAAGATTGCATTTCTGGAAAAGGTATATTCTTTTGATTTTGACATAGCCACTCTTTGTCGTCCCATCTCTAAGTTGATAGCGTTACCTATAGAGGTCATACTCATGTTAGAATGAGAAGAGGTTTTATCATAACTCTCTAACTCTTTCATGAATACGAAAAGCCGACGTAATGGTTTTTGCCTTGCAAGATCCCTAGCACTATCCACTCTCCATATCATTTCTAGGATATTCACCCCGGATAGCAGCCTCTATATCTTACTAGTATCTCCACCGCGATGAGCCTTTCTCTGTCGTGCCTGAGGTGGTGGAGACGGCAGAGCACTCAAAATCTCTAAAGAACTACTCTCTTTCCATCGTTGTTGTTTAGCATTCTAATTCTTACCATGGTAATTATAGAAAAAAAAATAAAGTAGGAAAAGGAAATACCTTGTTTTTTAGGAAAGAAAAGGTGTTAAGAGGTTGAAAATGCAAGAAATTAGTCGTTGGAGACTCGCTGAAAATCACTTGGTTCGTCGAAGGGGAAAGCATAAATGGAGAAAGAAGGAGAAAGTGTGGGGGGAAACCCCCTCACTCCTATTTATAACCGCGAGGGTAACCCCCAATCGTTATCACATGCAAGGGCAAAGTGGTATTTTCCCTTTCATTTTAAAATTAAACATTGAATTTGAAAATGGTAATCATAGGCACGAAGATCAAACGACGACTTTCACTAACTTTTTGCCACGTGGCAATATGAACCTGATGCAGCAACTGAAAGAACTAACACCATAATATTCATGCCAGATCACAAACTAACACCATAATGTTATTGTAAAATCATAATACGAATTACAGCTTCATCTTCAAATTATCTTCATAATTAATGATGGGTCCCACTGCCTATACTAGTATGAGGACAACCTAGTATGAATCCTGGACAACAGCGTATCGACTTAAGGCAGGGTGATCTATATCTAATCCCGACCAAATTAATTAACACTGGGGGCATTCTGATTTTTTACTTTATCACGGACATCGACCCATTGTTAGAGACATTGCAAGATCCAACATCTATATCATGACTTGAATCCCTTTGTTCCATGCATGTTGTTTGCTCCTGATAATCTCAGATATCTTGACATTTAGCTATCGCATCTAAGTATTAAGTTGGAGGCAACTGTTCTAGATTGAGTTCCGGGTTAGAGGTTCAAGAGCAACCTGACCCGCTAGAGTTGAATTCCAGATATTTATGAGCACTATTATATAAGTAAATATGTTCATTTATAATGAGTAAATCTCTAACATAATCTCTCATAGATAGATGAATCAATTACATTTATGATAAATAGAAGAGACAATTATAAGAAATAATAATCTTACTGCATTCTTATCATAATAACATTTAATGCAAATTTAAATATGATTTTTATCTACTAAGATGTTCCTATAAATACCAAACAAAATCATAAATGTATGTATCTAATTCTAACCACTACACATCTTACGTACAGTCTAACTTGAGTATCAGTGTGTTTTTTATAGATATTTACCTCTTATACCACTGTCGCTATCATCGTGCTACAGAAAAAATCACATTTATCAACTTAATTTAAGTAATTTTCTAAAACTCATTCAAAATAATAAGAATGACCATTCTTTTTTCTTCTCTTTTATTTTTAAAAGAGTTAGCATTCTACATTGATTGTACACTTTTATTATCTAGGTGGGGAAAAAGATAAATTTAATTTGTATACATTGTGAGTGTAAAAAATTTGTACACTAATATTTAATAATGTGTTATAATATTATTTAATGAATTAAAATTTACCTGACATATCAAATTAAGGAAATGATAAAGAGCCCGATAGGTATTGTCTCGGATGATATCCCGGCCTAAATCCTTAGCTATAAATTATTTTTTTTATTTTTTTAATTTAAAATTTTATTATTACTTAAATAATAAAGGTTGACAGTTACACATACTTGGATAAATTTGGGCTTTGTAGGCTCGGACCTCTAGAAGTATTCATTCGTTAAATAATATCATAATATATCATTGAATGATAATATAAAATTTTTTATCCTGTATGAAAATTAAAAAATATATATATATTTCTTGGCTATTAAGAATGGAAATATTTCTCGCCGGCCGGCAACAGTCACGAGACTATTATAAAGTATAAACAAATAAAAACTCCCAAGTCTAATATTTTGGCGAAGTTTCCTTTTGTGTCGGCTACAAGTCCACTGAACATACTTTGCGAGATCTTTACCTAAAAAGCGTATTCATATTCCAATCATTTTTAATTAAACCTTTGAAACTAAAACTAAAGTAATCTAGAAATCACATGCATGCACGCCTACTTTTTCTGCCATGAATAATAGTCCAAAAAAAAAAAAAAAAAAGAAAAAGAAAAAAGAAAGAAAATCAATGAATGAGTTTGAAAAGTCAGGCCACTATTTATTAGACACTATATCATGACTTTATTATAAGTTACAACAACATAAGGATGAATAAGACCGACCCTCCATGTCACCGAAATTATCCTTGTGGAATTGTATGTGTGCACTCTGATATTTAGACCATGTGTCTGATAAAAAAAATTCAAAATTGTATGCATCTTAGTGGCATGTATGTAATTTTCTTTTTTTGTCATTTGATTGATCAAAAGCTACAAATACAATCAATGCATTAAGTAAACCAATTAATAGATACATTCATCAAATTTTCTTTAAATTCCCCTTTTTTGGTGAATAGTTTTCGTTCATACTTTCCAGCTAACTGTTGTCGAATTTTCTCTTTTCTAAGAATTGTTTATTGTTTATACTTCCCTTTTAACTATTTTAACTATTCCTTTTCTGCAAATTTCAAATATTTTTATGCATGCATATGCCTTTTGCCCTTTTCCCATTAAAGTAAGATGCTCAATAGTTCATTGAAAATGAAAGGAGCAACACATTTTTGGTAGAAAATAAATGGAATTCTCTTCACTTGCCAGCAGCTTCTCCCGAATGAAATTATCTAAAAGCTCATGTTAGTTACACTTTCCCAATCAATTAACCTCGAAAGATACTAGTTCTTGACATTTTGCAGTGCTTATGTAGCTCTTGCAAGTTATCTAGATTTGTCCATTTGTCTTGTAAAGAAGGTGTAGAAGCTTCTCAGGAAATGGAAAGGTCCAAAAAGCTAAGCTTGTCATGGTAAACTGTTGACTAATTCCCTTGGACAAAAGATAAATTCTTGCATAATCACTACCTACTATATCATTTTTTAGGTAATCTATTTATTAGTTGACAATGACATATATAAATATATATATTATTTAGAGATTAGGGCATTCTTAACGTCCACAACCTTACACATATTGAATGGAGTACCGCTACAAGTACTATCTATCCAAGAATTACTTTGGACAAAAGTTGTGTGTGCTGACACAACTAATCCATGTCCTCTGGAATTTTTTCAGATGCGACCCAGTGAACGGCTTGATTAAACCAGGAAAATTAGGTGCAGTTGGAGATACTTTCGGGATATTCATCTTTTCTGTTGTTTGCTGGGAAGCCTGGGCTCTTTGGAATTGGACAAACAAACAAAAATAAATTGAAGGATGCTATGAAAGACATATATAGCAACTAACGCAAAATTTTTTATTGCTTAATGCTTATGCTAAAGATATTGATGCAGCTATGCAAGATGGCAATAGAAATGGGGGTAAATTGAGAATAAGCATTAGTAAGGATCTAAAATAAGATTTTTGTCCTTTTTTTTGTTTTGTTTTATCTGAACATTGTTGTCAAGATTTCATGCCTTGACTTGGCTTATCTCTTCCATGAATTATCTTATCTAGTGTTTTTTTAGAGCTTCCGTAGATTATTGACTTTGACCACATTTGAGTTGTCTCATCTCCTTACACGACTCATCTTGTACAACTTGAAGATGTTGATTCTTCCAAGTTCTGGGGCTTTAGGATTCTTTTTCTTCAAGTAGCACGAGCTCTTCATGACTTTTTATGAACACTAGGCTTCTTCATGTGTTATCTTGGCTTCTAAATTTCTTGAAGATTTGATCAAGTGTAAGAAATCATGTCTTAATTGAAATAACTAGCCCAATAAACCATTTTTTTAACATAATGTTTGTAATCAATATAACAAACAAGACTAAGCAATTTACAAACCTTGGGCTAACAGAGATTTCCTAATGCGGGACTCGTGAAGCTTAATTCATATGGAACTTCGAAAGGGAATTCAAGCATAGCTGGGTACAGGGTGCTTTTAGAGGAGGTAGAGGTGTATGGGTAAGAGACTAAGAGGCATTCAAAAATGGCTAAATGGGGAATGGGATCTAAAACTACAACATATTTAGAATGAGCTTCCAACACTTGAGCTCTGCAAAATCCTTTTCTCTTTTTGTAGGCTTTTAAGTCTCCTAGATTCACCACAGAGAAAAAGAGGGAAAAAACCAACATCAAAATGCTTTGGATTTCTCTCATATACCTTTTGTACCATCCTTGATTCTCTCTGCCTGAATCTTTTAATGAAAACTGATACTTGCAAAGACTTTATATCTAAATTGCTTCACAGACTCCTATACTAAGTTACTGAATAATACCCTAGTCCCATTGTAAATTTTTCATAATGGTCCAGGTCTACCTTAAAGTCTGCAACAGACTTGTGAGAATAAAATATTTGTAAGTATCATTATTTTCTCTCAATTATTTGAGAGATTCTTGTATACTCTTAGTGTGTATTTAAGAATTAGTGTTTTGGAGGGTGTTGGAGAAAAAGAAAAGAGATGATTTATTCTTTATTTTGAGTAAACTCTCTCCATACTTAAAGTTTTTTAAAAATAAAGAAATAAAATAAAAAATAATCATATAACTTTTTAATCTTCTTTTATTCAATTTTATAAATATTTTATAATTCTCTTAATTTGAAAATAAAAAATAAAATTTCTTTTTCTTTTCCTCCAAAACTCTTCATCTAAACACACTCTTAAAATATTACATAGAATTCAAAAAAATATAAAACGTGACCTGCATAATCATTTAGTTTGCTGAATTAAATTTAAAATATCATTTAATAAATTTAAAATTAAATTCAAGCCGTTGAGATAATTATTCTCATAGTATATTAGAATTTCTCCAATTATTTGTACTGAGTAACTAGTAGAAATAACTTCAATTGCCGCTTTTGTCTTGGCCATTTAATAAAAATCTATCTTTTCCTCGAGATGGATATATTTTTATTCACTCTGAAGTCTGAACAGATCAAGGAAGATTACATACATAGCAAGGGAAGATTTGAGTCCACTTTTGTTTAGTATGTACATCTCCATGTGGAGGAGGCTTCACTTCTGGGACACAACCGTATTATCAAAGCAATCATATTAACTAGCTAACATAAGCATAGCATATTCGCTTTCCTTAGTAACGTGAAAACAAATTGATGGCAGAGAAACTTCCAAATGTGAAAATAATAACACGTATGATTTAAGCTTTTTTAAATAAGTAGTGTATATGTTTATAAAATTAATATAATATTTATTCGTCATCTTTATTTAATATTTATGTCATTTGTAGGATAATACATAATTTCATGTAATATTAGAAGAGTCAATTCATTATTTAAGTTTTTTTAGTATTTTATATTCAAGATCAGATATGTTATTAATATTTGCATATTAAAGTAAATTTTATTTTATACTTATGGAGATTGATAATCAACTAATTATTGATGGTAGATTCAATTTTAAATTACATGATTCCTAATTAAATTTTAAATTGTATCTATATTTAAACAAAAATTATTTAATGAGATTTTTTTTACCTTTTACGTTAATTCTAAATTATTTGAACTCATAAAATGTGCAATTATTACTTGATAGCCGCAATCCAAAGTAAGAAAGTTTTTTTTTCTTCAAATTTTATCGAATCAATCAAGCTAGCTAATTGATTGAACAATTAAACAACACTAATAGGTGATTAGAGACACCTTTTAAGAATTGATAGCCACAATTCAAGCATTGTAGTAAACACTGTTTTCAATTTTTTTTGTCAAATCAATTAACATTTGTGTTTGACTATTAACCAAATCAAATCCCAAAATTCAATTTCTTTTCAAAAAAAACAATTAAATTTTTCAAATCCTTATAAAAAAAATGCAATCAAAAAACTATGAGCGTGAATTTTTACCTGATAATAGGTGGCCGCCCATCCACGTCAAGTCACAATCGTCAACTCCTTCCCACCACACCAGAATCCCAAACAGTTGCCATAGGCTCCTTGCCCCATCTGCACATTGAAGCCATGCCACCACCGGAGCCAACATTTGGCGCACCATCGCACACCATCACCCATGGTTCCAAACCCCAACATGCAAATCACCCACCAAGAGCTCACGCACCGTTCGACCCCTCATGTGTCGTTGCCTCGTGTTGTGCTTTGCTCTTGTGGGTAGTTGTCGATTGGAAGATTGAAGAAAAACTGTAAGAAACTCTATCATAAAAGGAAAAATTGTATGAAACGCAAGTCATGATGAGATCTCGATAAGGTTATGATGAAAAGTAAGAAAGTAATGTTGAGAGAAATAAAATGAAGGAAGATATTGAAATCCAGAAACCCACAAAAGAATCATGTATTATTTTAAAAGGTTAATCAGTTGGGATTATATTCTTCAGGCAATTACTCTCATTGAAATTCATTTGTAGATGATGTTTGATTTTTTGAGTTTAATCCATTTTTCCACATTCAAACAATCCAACTTATTTGGGTGTTTGATTTTTTTTTTTTCATTTTGATGTTAATCTTTTTTTATTTATTTTTTAAAACTTATTTGGGTGTTTGATTTTTTTTTCATTTTTGTTCTCCATTTTGTAATATAATGATTAATATTTTTTAAATTTTATTATTTATTTTTTTTACATGTGACAATTGCCACATCATATAACATGTAAAAAATTTGTCACATCAATGACATGTGCCATAAAAATAGCTACCATAGATGTCACATGTCAAAATTTTAAAGCAGTGGGTTGATGATTACGAAGATATATGATAGATTTTCAAGTCATGTATATTCTTTTTTTATATTATATTGATTATATTGATTATGATTTGTTTATCACTTTGTCCAACCCGCTGTTGTACGAGCTTAGAGCATGTTTGACATAGATTTTATCACTATGCCAACAGTTTTTTTTTTGAAAAAAATTTATTATTCATTGTATGTTTAACAATTTTTGTTTTAACTTTTACAAAAATTTAATATATTATAATAATTTTTATTTATAAACTTGAAGTTTATAATTTTATATTATAAATTGTTTCAAAAGTTTTGATATATAAATATTATTTTATTCTCAATTAAATAATTTTTTAATTATTTTATATATTTTTATTTTTATTAATTTTTTATAATAAACAAAATATATTATTTTAAAATCACTTTATACCATTCAAACAAAATTATATATATTATTTTAAAATTAATTTTCAAAATTTAACTAATATAATAAAATGTTAGTAACATATGCTGATGCTCAATGACCCCAATTTCTTTTTTTCTTTTTTTCACTCGAAAATGACCCCAATTCTTTTTTTTTTTTCGGTCTTCGACCCGAATTCCAATTGGGGCATTGGTTGCAGCTGTCTTGGGTCATGGCCAAACTATGAAACGGGTCCCAAACTCATTTCCTACGTATAATCTTCAATTCTAATAACCTGACCCAGTTTTCAAATTTCATCTCTTAGCTCGAGTTGAAAATTAAAGTTAACCTGACCCATTATTATTAAAACAAATATGGCCGAGACCCATTATTCCTATTTCTCATTCTACTTTGTTTTTTTGTCTCCATTCTATTTGTTGTTGAAGATTCCCTCAATGCCATCAAGTGAATGTAACACTCCAAAAAAAAGGTGATGGGTTGGTTGAGGCCAAGAGATGATGGGCCATATATTTCTTTCGAGAAAAAAGGCTTTATAGATTTAAAAGTGGGTTGGCATTTACTCAGTTAAGTAGGCTTCTTTCATAGTTGCTATAAGCCCAAATTCTGAGCTTATAACTAACTCATTTAATAAAAAAAAGTTTAAATAAGATTTTGATTCTTATCATTTTCACTTATTTAAATTTTGATCACGTTAATTTATTTTTTAGATATTAGTCCTTACATTTTTATGTATTTGGATTTTGGTTTCTCAAGAACTAATACCTTAGTAAATAGAAATTATAAGGACAATTCCTCATAAAAAATAGGAATTAATACTTTAGTGAAAAGAAATTTAGGAAATGAAACTCAAAGGAATGAAAACAAAAATATGAACCGGTTTCTTAATAGTAGGGACCAAAACCCAAATTAGTGAAAATATAGAAATTGACACCCAAAATAATAAATTATAAGAACCAAAACTCAAATAAATGAAAACTATAGAAACTAAAATCTTATTCCAACCTAAAAATGTAAAATGTTGTCGGCCCACTGTGTTCTTTATTTTTAGGTAAAATTAATTATAAGGACTATTAAAGAGTAATATTTAATCTAAAGGGACAAAAAATATAAAATTATTAAGAAGGATTATTTAAATTTTAATTAAAGAAAATGACCATCTCATTTTATCTAATGATTAAAATTATTCTTAATAGAAAACAATGATCATATCATTTAAAATAGTTAGTCGTTTAGTGGTAACAAATGATTATTTAATAGACAAGAATGACCACTTACAAATTTTTTGTTAATTTTATAAAACTTTGTATATAGAACTTCATTTAAAATTGTTAAACGCTTAGTAATAGTAAATGACCATTTAGGCTACTCACAAATTCCTTCTTAATTTCATAAAACTTTATACGTGGAACTTCATTTAAAATTATTAACTACTCAATGTTAGCAAATGACCATTCAATAAAAAACAATGATCACTTACAATTTCTTTTTCTTAATTTTATGCAATTTTACACCTGGAACTTCAATTAAAGTCATTAGTTACTCAGTGTTAATAAATGATCATTTAATAAAAAACAATGGTCACTCACAATTTTTTTCTTAATTTTATAAAACTTTGTTCATGGAACTACATTTAAAACCATTAGCTGTTAAGTGGTAAGAAATGATCATTGAATAAAAAGTAGGGGTTACTCACAAATTCCTTCTTAATTTCATAAAACTTACATATGGAACTTCATTTAAAATTGTTAGACACTCATTGTTAACAAACGACCATTCAATAAAAAATAATGACTACTCATAAATTTCTTCCTTATTTCATAAAAATTTACACAATGAAATTCATTTAAAATTGTTAATCACTCAATGTTAACAAATTACGATTCATTAAAAAGCAATGACCACTCATAAATTTGTTTTTAATTTCATAAAATTTTGCACATGAAACTTCATTTAAAATTGTTAGTCACTTACTTGTAACAAATGACCATTCAATAAAAAGTAAGGATCACTCACAAATTCCTTCTTAATTTCATAAAATTTCACTCATGGAACTTTATTTAAAACCGTTAAGCAGTTACATAAAATTAAGAATAAATTTGTGAGTGGTCATTGCTTTTTATTAAATGGTCATCTATTAATACTAAATGGTTAACAATTTTAAATGAAATTCCATGTGTGAATTTTTATGAAATTAAGAAAGAATTTGTGAGTAGTTACTATTTTTTATTAAATGGTCACTTTTTACTACTAAGCGTCTAATAATTTTAAATGAAGTTCTATGTGTAAAATTTTATAAAATTAAGAAGAAATTTATGAATGATTATTACTTTTTATTAAGTGGTTATTTGTTATCACTGAGCGGCTAACGATTTTAAATGAAAAAACAATTGCTTTTTATCAAGGGTATTTTTGACCATTAGAAAAAATAAAATGACCATTTTCTGTAATTAAAACTTAAATGATCATTCTTAATAATTTTAACTTTTTTGTCCTTTTAAATTAAATATTACTCCTTAATAGTCCTTACCATTAATTTTTCTTTATTTTAATTTTTAAGATTTATTGCATTTTTTGTGTTTTTACAAATACAAAAAAAAAAAGATTAATTGGATTTTACAAAGAGAATCAAATCATCCAGTAAATTATTTTATTTTATTTTATTTTGCTGGAACTATATTATTTTATTGTTGAAAAGTTTGATTTTGATTCAACTACTGTAAACTTTATGATAAAAGAAACGCCATATTAATTTTTATAAGGGCATGATACAATGAAGTACTGATATATTTTAAAATGATTGTTATATTGGTATCTAATATATATAATATCAGATATTTTTTTATACTTTTAGATTTTTATCTTATATCTCTCAATTTTTTTTTTTTTTATCAATACAAGTGAGATATTAAAATGATAAAATAGATTGCAGTATTTTATTATGAATACAATGACTAAAAACTGAATTATGAAACATTAATGTCTCACTCTAGTTTAAGATTTATGTTTTTATATTTATATTACATTAATTTCATATGTTATATCTTAGTCTTATAATTTTTAAACTATATTATATTCATATATCGGTATCATATTATATCCGTATCTCATATTAGTATCTATATATGCTTCCTAGGTATGATATATTAAAAAAAATTAATTATTATACTTGGATTTTTGTTTCCTCTTCGCACCAAGTGAAAAAGATGGAAAGCCTACAATAATGATGGGGAATTGGGTGGAAGTTATTCAACTCGTGATGAGTTCAATCGAAAGAGAATATAAATTAAATGCAAGGAGGGAGGATTCTCCTATTGTTGAAGTTCAAATTGAGCTTATGATCATGAGTTTTCTACTTTTAAAATAATCCATTTTCCTTTTTACTTTCTTCATTTCCATGCATGATCTCTCGGGTGACATTATATATACCCTTGCTCTCTGGGATAAAAACACTTTGGAATAGGAAACCAATTGAGAGATAACAGACATTTATCTATTCACAAAGATTTGAAATCATTTTGTATAGGGTAGAACATAAACCAATGGGCCGATAATGAGCAATCAAATCGAATTCCCAATCCCGTGTATAAAATTGAATAGTAGAATCCCCATTCTCATTAGTACATGTAATTGAAATGACCCCACAACTAGAAAAAATGGTAAATCAATTCCCTTGAATGAGGATCCCGTGAGTTGGAAAATTGAATAAAGGCAAGTAGGATTGACCCCATAAAATGAGAAAAAATAGATGAGTTGGCATTAGTAATCCATAAAAAAAAATTATATAAAAAATTAATAAATACTATAAAAAAAATAATAAATAATAATGGTAAAAAATTACAAACTACATATCTAAAATATAATTTTTAAAATAGTAAAATAATTTTTCATTTATAGATTTATTATTTTTTTTTTAAAAAAGAAATCAACCTGCAGGCCAATTGAAATGACCCCAAACATGTGAGACGAGTTATACAGTTGAAAAAATATAAGTTCAATTCTTAAAAAAAATAAAAGATATTAAACCTTAACTTAAGCCGTTTTGTCTTCTACCATAACCTTAAAGCACAAAAGATATCCTTAACAAGGTGACTTTAAACAGTCAATGGTCTAAACCAACATTACAATTCCCTCTAACAACATATAAAACATGTTTAAAAATATAAAGACATAAATCTTTGTAGACCTTTTCAATTCTAATGATCGCATGGTTTATTTGACGCTTTTCCAAATGTTGAATGCATGCTTTACGTGTTGCCTCCTGTTTGTGAAGCCTAGCTATAGGAAGCTGTTTGCACAATCATGGCTCCACGCTTGTTGTTAAGTTCCTGAATATCCTAAAGCAATTTTTTATTTTTAATAATGTTCATATCCATATTGGATTATGACCAAATTGATAGGTTTTTAAAAGAATGATTAGTTACCACAACATGGAATCTCTTTCCAACGGTGATGGTCAACAGTTACAATCAAACAAGCAAACCCACTAATTAGCAATAAGTAATGAACTTCCAACATCTTTATGACAGAGAAAAGACGTATCATAATCGAATAAGGAATTAAGGATGGTGTTGGCGAGTTAAGATTGTTAATATATTATTATTGGATTTAGACTAATCATCATACATGAAAACTACAGTCTTTTCTTAGTTGTTAGATTTTGCAGATTGTGAGATAACTACATAGATGGATACAAGGGTCTACAGTTTTTTTTTTTTTTCCAAAGATTCATTCTACTTTAAAAAATTGACAGAAAGCTTACTGAAAAAATAAAAATGGACACTTGTTTTAAATTTCTCAATGTGCCGAAATCAAGCAAAGCTTCATCTGGTTATACCACAGGAAAGAAAATATAGGATTAGATGCAGTTAATCATGAAGTTAAAACTATTTGAGGTATGCATAAAATCTAATCAGTCTATAAAAAACAATATTATCCTAGTCAGAATGCCTAATTGTTTGTCCCATTGGATACACATTGTACCAAAGGGTCTACTTTAATGCTTTCTTTTTTTATTCCTTGGCTGCTCTTGTCTGGTTTAGCAGTTACCTTCTCATAATCTGCCACATCATCCTTTGGACTTGGATATGTCCAGAAACCCATTTACCAAAATAAAATCCGATAAATTGCAAGCTGTTACCTCCCAAAATCATTGACACTGAAGAAAGATTGCTAAAGCAAGTTAAGTAAGTTAAATAACTCCGCTGGTACACTTAATTTGATAATTTTATCCTTTAGTACACTTAAATTAATTCTTTAATTATATAAAAAATCAGGTAAACACTCATTTTAGTCCCTCAAAATTATATGTGACATGAATTTGACCTTTGAAAGAAAATTGACATTAATTTAACCCTTCAATCATAAAAAGTAACATCAATTTGATTTTCGAAAGAAAACTAACATCAATTTTGTCTCTCAATTATAAAAAGTGACATCAATTTAATCCTTAAATTAAAAGCTTTACTAATGATTTTCTCACCATCCTTACATATAAGGACGATTTTAATGTCACATCCATGATTAAAGTATTAAATTGATATCAACTTTAGGGTTCTTTAAATGATTTAAATTAATGACGGGACTAAAATGGTTCTTTACTTAATAAAATCTCAAACTTCGCTGATAGGAAACACTCATTAGAAGCATGTAGAAACCCCTGCTCTATGTATTATATTCTGTTAGCTACAAATGCTGCTGGGTTGTGACACTCATTTCTGGTTTCATGCCAGCTGCCTACAATCTATCTGATCCAAAATGCTTTGCAATTTCTTTTCTTTTTTTTTTCTTTGGTACAAACTTTGCAATTTCTTATATATAAGTACTTTACACATTGTTCTTCTCTGCCTCAAACCCAGCTTTAAGAACCAACAATCAAAAAAGAGCTTTATCTAAGAAAGAAGTGCAACACACCCAAAAACTTCTCTCTCTCTCTCTCTCTCTCTCTCTCTCTTACATTGATCATAAAAGAGTAAAGACCAGAGAGAGAACTTGAAAAGCATTGCAATATACGTTTGCTCCATTTGGTGTCAGTGTCACACTGGTTGTGGCTAAATCTGGCACATGGAGCTCAACTAGTTAGTTCACTGAGTGTGCATCTTTAGCACAGTGCTATAATCGCGTCACTGACTCTAGCTCTCTCATATTGCCTTGACGTAACTCCTAAGCAACAATCAAATGAATGACCAAAAGTGAAAACTACAAACAATTCTTGTTCTTTTCGCAAAGCCAACCAGCTACCAATATACCTTGCTACAAAACCAAGCACAGATAGTACCATCACATTCTTTTATATAGTGAACATTCTAAGTGCACTTTGTCTCTCCAAAGGAAACCAAGAAAGCCTCAAATGGATCTTCCTTCATCAACAGCTACGTTTGAAGGGGTGCATTATGGCATTGCAAGCCAAATGCGTTTGATTTGGCAGCAAGCCAGGTCACCCCTGATCGTTCCAGTGCTGAAATTGCTTGTGGTTTTGTGCCTAGCCATGTCAGTTATGTTATTTGTGGAGAGAGTTTATATGGGTATAGTCATAGTCCTTGTGAAGTTGTTTGGGCACAAGCCAGAGAAGCATTACAAATGGGAGCCACTCAAGGATGACCTTGAGCTTGGAAACTCCGCATACCCAATGGTTCTGGTGCAAATTCCAATGTACAATGAGAAAGAGGTACTACTGAAATGTGTAAAGTATCCCATTTAACAAATCTGTTTTTTTTTTATAAAAAAAACTGTTATGAAATAGAATGTTTCTTGAAATATAAATAAATTTTTTGGCTGAAATGAAGGTTTTTGTGGGTACTATTCCATTGCTTGCAGGTGTATCAATTGTCAATTGGAGCTGCATGTGGGCTATCATGGCCATCTGATAGAATTATTATTCAAGTTCTTGATGATTCAACAGACCCTATCATTAAGGTTAAATCATCCCCTACTAATAAATTTAAACTGACAATTTGCACCTTTATCTTGCAATGATTAAACAATGTTAAATATTTCTTTTTTCTTTCCCCCTTAGTCAACAGAAGCCCATTTTGAGCTCCAAAATATTTGTACTCTCTATGGCTTAGGGGCTCCTTAAGAATAATTTTACTCATCATCTGGGTCAACTTGCATGGAATCATTTCCTTCACAAACCAAATTTATGAACAAAATTACCTGTCTTGTGCTCACTTAACCATTTTGTTTCTTTTTGACCAAAACACCATAGAATATGGTGGAGGTGGAATGCCAGAGGTGGACCAGCAAAGGCATAAACATAAAGTATGAGATCAGGGAGAGCAGAAATGGGTACAAAGCTGGGGCTCTCAAAGAAGGCATGAAGCACAGCTATGTCAAACTGTGTGACTATGTGGCCATCTTCGATGCTGATTTCCAACCTGAGCCTAACTTTCTTTGGCGCACCATCCCACTTCTGGTTCACAACCCAGAAGTTGCACTTGTCCAAGCTCGATGGAAATTCGGTAATTTTGCTCATTAAAGTTAAACCTTCATGAAGCTCCTTAGTGCATGCTTGCTTTAGAATCTTAGAGATTATGATGGAAGCTAAAATTTAAAATATTCTGATATGGACACAACTAGTTTTTTTTTTAAAAAAAGTCAGTGATTACTCTTGTAGAATAAAAGTCAATTAACAAAAATACACGCAAATCAACAGTTAAAAAAAATAAAAGAAAAAAATAGGATTGACACCAATGTCTTAGCTATAAAAATCTAACAAAAGAAATCATTTTCACTTCATGTGCCATAAATTTGTCACAACATAGAATGTAGTAGATGCATTTGGAAGGGTGTAAAAGTAATATTCCTTGTGTATTGCAGTTAATGCTGATGAATGCTTAATGACAAGAATGCAAGAGATGTCATTGGACTACCATTTCCTTGTGGAGCAGGAAGTTGGGTCTTCAACCTATGCCTTTTTTGGTTTCAATGGTAAATCATTTCCCTTATACTGCTTGACAGATTTACTAAAATGTAAAATGTAGAGATATATTTCTTTGGATAGAACCAGTCATATGAAAGTAGATGATATGGTGCAGGCACAGCTGGTGTTTGGAGAATTTCAGCACTAAATGAAGCTGGCGGATGGAAGGACCGTACAACAGTGGAAGATATGGACCTGGCTGTCCGAGCTGGTCTCAAAGGCTGGAAATTTGTGTATCTTAGTGACCTTAAGGTATCGTTAAATCACACTCCATTTAATTGCATGGCTTCAAGATTCTTTTTGTCAAGACTCATGAGGGCAAAGTCAGCTAGAGTCATATACAAATAAAAGTCCTTTTATCAATGCAAAGTATATCGTGTATAGCCTTCCTTATGTAGGGCGTGTCCCTCGTTTTTACATGGGATAATAAACCTCATCCGAGTCCTTTATGCCTAAGGGAGACCACTAATAAGGCTTTACAAGGCCATTTCTAATTCCAGATGGAATGGCAATACCAAACCATAGGCATTAGTTTCCACTATTTGAGATGAATAATAGGACATGAATTTAGAAGTCTTGTTTGAGTGAGTTTTGAAAATTTTATTGACTATTAAATATATACTCGGGAGTTTCTTCAACGAGTTATTCAGAAAATAAGATTGTGCAAAAACAGTTATTTCAGTTATATATCAATTTTCTGTTGAGACTTTTTTTTCCTATACTGAATTGTTTATTTTACATAACAACTTAACTAAATAAATTTAGGTGAAAAATGAATTGCCAAGTACCTTCAAAGCTTACCGTTATCAGCAGCACCGGTGGTCATGTGGCCCAGCTAATCTTTTCAGGAAAATGGCAATGGAAATCATAAGAAACAAGGTATCCAATTTCCTAGTAATTTTCTTTCTTTAATGCCCATAATTTGTTTTAAGAAGTCAAATTATTATTATCCATCTTATTCCCTTGCTTGCCATATCGTGCAGAATGTCTCCATGTGGAAGAAGTTTTATGTGATTTACAGTTTTTTCTTTGTCCGGAAGATCATAGCCCATGTGGTCACATTTGTATTCTACTGTGTCGTTCTGCCAGCAACTGTTTTAGTTCCAGAAGTGGAAGTTCCAAAGTGGGGTGCTGTTTATATACCATCTATCATTACACTCCTTAATGCTGTTGGAACTCCAAGGCAAGCATTCTAAGTTGGCAAAATTTTGCAGAAAAGGTTTTCTTACTTCATTTGTAAGTAACCTTTCATATACATCTGGTGCAGGTCACTCCACTTATTGGTATTCTGGATACTTTTCGAAAATGTTATGTCAATGCATAGGACCAAGGCAACACTTATAGGTTTGCTAGAGGCAGGAAGAGTAAATGAATGGATAGTTACTGAAAAATTGGGAGATGCTCTTAAAACAAAAGCAGGTGGCAAAGCACCTAGGAAACCTCGTATCAGGATTGGTGAAAGGTAATTTTTCTTATATTAATATCCCAAGTTATCATCAGGAAGATGACCTCCATATTCCTTCTTTTCTTTCTAGGGATAGGAAGGTTTAATTGTTAATAAAGGCAAAGAAAACTTAATGAAGATCTCAATAAAGAAGGGAACGAAAGGCACTGCTTTGTGATCCCTATAGCATTTTCCTAAACAAGAAGGAATCCTTAACAACATAACCATACATTTTATATTTATTGAAAGTTTAACTTACCAGGTAGCATTTGATATAGTTTGTTCGCATATAGTCAAATCAACTACCAGAAGAAATTTCAAAGGCTTAAGTGCACAAAACAAATATTCCTCATAGAAATTAAAGAGTTCAGTCACTTGCTGCAAAATTCCCCTCTGTTGAATGGAAAGTTTAACTAGTCAAGTGATCTTCATTGAAAAAGTGTTTGGGCAAGGAGGCAAGAGGATAGTCTTTGTTAACTTACCATTATTTATGACTAAAAATCACCTACTAGACTACAAATTGTTATATCTATTGTCCCAAAGAATGAGCAACATGGACATGAGTTCAGTTGATTCCCTCAAATTGGAATTTGGTGTTTGTATTTGCATGATAGCAATCATTCTGCATACAACTTAAAATGTGGTCTTTTTTTTTTAAATGACTAGCATTCACTATTTCACCTTTTCTACATTTTTGTTGATGATAAACAGATTTCATTTCCTGGAACTTGGTGTGGGGGCCTTCCTCTTTTTCTGTGGATGCTACGATCTTACCTTTGGGAGGAACCACTACTTCATATATCTTTTCCTGCAATCTATTGCCTTCTTCGTTGTGGGGATTGGCTATGTTGGCATCTCTGTTCCCAATTATTAGTGGAACTCCTGCATCAGAATTATTTCAAGTGTCCGTCATTTGGCATCTTATTCACTGTACGAAGGAACAAAATGCAGTTTCTTCTGCTGGCAGCTGCCATTCAATTCGTTTTAGTACTATACATTCTTTCACAACAATCATTTATCACACTCTGAATTGTTTTCTCATGGAAATGCCCAAGGAAGACAGAAAATTGAAACAACAAAAGTTTGTTTATTGCTTTAAATGCCTTATAAAGAATAACCAATAAATTGGAAATTTGGAATTTAGAAGCAAGTTGAAACAGCTTCTGTTCCCCTCCTTCCCTGCTCTCACCTGAAAATTTGGCTGCTTGACAAATAAAGATATATGGAATTCTGAATCCGGTAGCCAGAAACAAAGAAATGCAGGACGCAGTGTGCTCCCTGCTGTGCTAATTGTTACAATTACAACTTCTGGCATTCAACTTCCAAGCCACAATCCAAATCTCCTATCCTTGAAAACACTTTTTTCCCCCATAAATTCACATAAAATCAAATAACAGTGCACCTTAGTCTTCGTCTTTTAGTGTATCTACAAGTTGTCCAGTTGGCATTAGCCTAAATACTTGTTCAAGTATCAAATAGTAATAGGAAATTCTATACATAAAAAAACTCAGAAACAAAATTTCACATCTCATCTCAGTACCATTATGTTTACCTTTTTGTGCAAGTCAAATACCATCTAACAATTTTGTACACTAATTATATTTTTTTGGTCTCTAAAAGTTGTCCATCTAGAATTATTCACACAAATTTAAATTGTTATTTAGTTGTAGTAAGTTATTGATACAGTAGCAGCAAGTTGTATAAACTATACAACTAAATTAGTATCGCAGGTTTTACAAATTGTTAAAAATACTATCGTACTAGAAATTTTAAGTACAAAGGAGATGTAACAATAAGAAAGTAGGGGTGAGTAGGTGGCATTAGCTGCATAATAGAAGCCACAAATATTGAGACTGAACAAGAATCATAACTTGTAATTACCAGTCTCCACCTTTTCTTTTGGTCATTGATCAAGGGTTCATTACAAATAAATACCAGAAAATTCTTATAAATAAATGCCAATTGACATCATTCTCATTTACTAAAGAAATTCTCTATAATCTAGGTCAAAAATCAAGAGCAATCTGCATTATGTTCTGCAGAATTCCATATACAAATATCTAGATTGAGCTTCCCAGAAGAAGCAAGGAAATGGAAAGGAATCAAAAGAAAATCTACTGGGGGAAAATCCTCCATTCGACCAGGAAAATTCTCAGCTACTGACTTTAATCTGAGAGAACTGCTTCCTCTACATGATACAATATCATAAATAAACCTCTCTTTTGATGAGCTTGGACCAATACAGGTTATCATCACTGTATTCCCATTAGTTTCTATGCTCTTGTTGAGGAGAAAGAGAACACCATCTTCTTCCGCCTGGAGAACAAGGAATTGTTCGTCCATCTGTAAAGAGATAGCCAATGGATGATTATATTTGAATCGTCTTCCAGAATCCCAGTGTTTACTGCTGAAATGCAATGCCAACTGTTCAAAAGACCCAACATAGTTGCAGTCTTGAAGTGGGCAGGCACATGGAGAATAGATGCTTGTCAATTCATGGTCATTACTGGTCATGTAATCCACAGACTCATTGCAACCATATTCACTGTTTCGGCAAGGAGCTTTGACTGATTCAACTACTAAATCCACATCTCCACACACCGCAGATCTACTCCTGGGTAAACCCAGGATGTCTTCCTGCAGAAACAAAATAGTTTTTGAGAGGGTAAACATTCTCAAGCTTCAGATTTCATAATCAAAACATGCATGTGCGCGCATCCAAATGCACCCATGCTTGGATGCCTGCACACATGAAGTATGTGCACCCACACGTTACACAGGACTCAGAAGAGTATAGAAATGGAGCTTCCACTAATAGCTCGTTGAAAGCTCCACTATTCATTTAGAAATAAATCCAGCCAGATCAAGGGCAATCTTTCACGGCTAGGAAAAGATCATGTTTAAAAGCTATAAAATTCAAGCCCCTCAATGCTTTCTCACTGATTACTTCTCTCTGCAATCAGATTAGTAACAAATGCTGCTTTAGGATTGACATATTGATAATCAGGAACAGAAACAAAAATCTACAGCAACACGCTATTTAAAGAAACAAAATTCCTAACGTAAATCTTAGGACAAACTCAACCTAAAACCACCAAAGAAAAATATAAAACGGAAAGAAAATCTCAAGGCTTACTAATGCCATTTCAAAACCATTCTTATTACAAGTCACATCAAGACTCCTATTACTCTTATAAACTCATGTCAACTCAGCATAAGGCCATAAGCATGCTGTTACCACAAATTTAAATTACAATAGTGCCCTTAAAGGAAGAAGGCTACAATTAGAGAAAAGTTATAACCAGCTTCCAAAGCAAAGTTATTCATTTGTGCATCAATTGTCACACTTCTTCCTTGGTTCCAGGATTATCTTATTCTAAATATTTTTAAAGCTTTCTGAAATAAAGCATGTGGAATGTGCAGACCACAATGGGCATATTAGTTACATCAGCTAAAATGCCAATGGACAGCCTTCCAATGATCCAATCATTAACTAGTTAGCAACTCATGGGTCTTATAGCGCGACAAAATCACTAGTTCATAACCCACCATCACCAAACAAAGACAATAAAGACCATTTGCTTGATAATGGGTCGGAGCAAGGGTCACCTTCATAAGTTCTTTCATGTAAGAGTACACCAAGATAATAAAAAAAGTTCCACCAAAATTTATAGCCATCCCATTATAAAGAGAACATCTCTCATGGTCAATCATATTTTTATTTCAATCAAACTTGTAAAACTTTTAAAACTGCCTTACCCCACTTGTTCCTCCACTTGCAGTTATTGCAGAGTTGGAAAGAAACTCACCTATCCATTGGCTTTTTTTTCTTCATAAAAAAATGCAAAATTTTTGGATTCATAATTATAAAAACGTTTAGATATATAACAGTGCCCCTTGACATGCACTAATGGACATGCCAAGAGGCTAGTAATAAAGAATGGCAATGGCATTATCACCTCGTTCGATTCCAGTTCAAACAAAGGACCATGTCCAATCCTAGTGCTTTCTGTGCTGATTGGTGGGCCATCTAGTTGATCCCTGTACTCTGACAGCTCCATACAATGGCATTTCTTCTTGCTTGTTACCTGCAAAGTAAAAGCTTGCCTTAATATCTGCACAAACTTATGATCCACTTGTTTAACAGAAATAATCAAAAAAATATTATCCTGGAAAATTAAAAATTAATTTCACAGAAAGCACTTTCATCATTTGAATTATTTTTAACATTTTGAAAAGAAATTATTTTGAGAAAATGATACATTCTCTTGGGATTTTATAGTGTTTGATTTGTTCTAGGACATGCAATCCTTTATGGTTCCATTTGTTCTACAAAAAATAACTTGTTGGAATTTTTTTTCCCCACAATTTGTGCCATTCAATGCAGAAAACATATTATTTCAATGAGGTGAAGCAAGCGAAAATATCTTGCTACATAATAGAGAGCAACTGTTAAAGAAGAGAACAAAGGGCATTTTCTGACATAAATCTACCACTAGAAAATTGTAAGATGGCATATCATTTTCTGAGAAAATGCAATCAAATTAAAAATAACACACTTTCCAAAGAAATGCTTTTAATTGAAAAGGGCTTTCAAGAGACCATTTTCCACTGAAAATATTTTTTTTTTCCTTTTTTGGATTAAAAAAAAAGAAACTTTATTAAGAAAGAAGAGAAGAAAACAATGAAAAAGGATTTGATATCCTCCTAAAAAGACAACAAAAGAAACACTTAGAAGCTAAGAGATTGAGTCATGTAACAAGGTATGCCAATCGCTCAGCATGTCTAACAAAGAAATACCTCTAAAGGAACCATGGGCAGAACACCACAAACAAGCCAAAAAAATAACCCTATCCCATATGTTATCTAAAGATGAAGAAGTTGCCTTGAAGATTCTGGCATTCCTTTCCAGTCAATGGCACCAAAGCACAGCAAACACAGTGCACTGTTACAGAATTTTGGATAAGATATTTTTGACAATCATATTATATTTCATTAAACAAATGGTGGATAGAAGGTAAGTCATTTTCCTCTCTTTGAAGGGTTTATTACCATTAAGAAAATATTTCTGTTCATGGAACTAAAAATAGAAGGACTTAGATCTAAATGACCTTTCTGAAGACTTAGTTTATTACAAAACACAATGGCATCATTTGATTCATATAACCGACCCCACTTTGTGGGAAAAGGCTTTTGTTATTGTCGTTGTTGTTGGAAATAAAAATAGGAAAATAACAAATTTTCCATAAAACAAATGGACCCTCAAAGTAAAATAAATTGCACATCATCATCTACCTCCCCAAAACCGTAGCCGCCATGTTCCTTTTCTCGTTTTTCTCTCTCAGCAATCTCCTCCTCTCCCCAAGAAAATAGATATGGAACAATAGTTGGAACTAAAGCACAAGATCCTCCAAGAGATATGCTCTCATAGTAGAAAAGCTGAAAAAGAAATAGAAGTTCAGAAATTAAAAATTATTAACAAGTTAAATAGAAGTTGCTGGGAAAATATTTTTACCTGCAGAAACAAGAGACAACCACCAACAGCTCTCTGCTTCCCTTGATGGAAGCGTGATACCTCTCGAACCAGCCTGTCAAGCAAGAATTTACCCCAGTTGTACTGATGGACAAGATCCATATTTGTTAAAAAGTGGAGGAATGATGGGCTAACATCCAGCCTAGCTGTTGGGGACAGAAGCGTTCCCAGCACATAGAGAACAAAGGATCGCTTAAAATCATCTCCAGTCTCTGCAGATGCCAACCGCTCCTCTAAAAGTCGCACTGGAATTCCATGGTTTGTTGCATTATAAGTGTTACGTAAATCTGAAATCAAGTCTTCTGGACCTGAGTTCACCACTTCTTTCCCACTAGCCGATAATCCCATTACTATCTCCACATCTTTTGGAGTTAATGGAATGTGCTCATTGCAGATCTCCAAGCTGCGATTGATGGTGTCAAACCTCTCCAATAACCAAAGGCACAAACTGCGACGAAGCGTCCGGCATCTAAGGCCAAGAAGGCTGCCAAATCCCATGCTCTTAACTGCCTCCTTTTGTTCAGCTGTGAGGCACTGTAACAAATTGAATAGGCGTCCAGGAGAGCATCTTGTTACCAGTTTAGTCTGCATATTTAATCTTCAACTTCAAGATTAATTAACTATGGAAATGAATAACCAAATCAACCATCACCAAAGTGCTTAGAATTTACCTGTTTCCTTGGCTTGGGGACAGGGACAGCACCTGAAATCAAGTAGCCATCCCATGCTTCACGCGCATGCCTAGTATATTTTTCCTTCTCTTCAAGACTCATCAACTTCCAAGCATCTGATGCAGCCTTTGTTGCCTGCAGAAAGAAAAACTACTACTTAAATTATTGTCATAAACAGTTTCTCACATACCAAAATGGTACAAATCTAGCAGTTTTAAAAGTCAATAAAGGGGCTCACAGCTTTAAGGCCAGATGACTCAGGATGGGAAGCAATGTACTCTTTGATAAACTCCTTACTGCAATAATTAATTTAAACATTAGTACATAGCTAACAAAATCAGACAAAGAAAAAAAATGCACAACAAAGGTAATATCACTTTAAAGAAATTTAAAAAAAAAAGGACCTAAAATACACCCAAGAGCATGCAGGACGAGGATTGGAAACTTCCTTCTTCCTCTTCTTCTTTTTCCTTTTTCCTTCTGACATAATATGTTGTTCAACCCTTTGGTTTACCATCGCTATATCACCTACACATTGTATCTAAAAATTTCAAATGAGACAAAAAAAAGAAAAAAGAACTTAAAATAGTTCTTCAGACGCCTAGATGTCAACATTAGGAGCACTGAAAATGATTTCAGATGAAACCCATACACATAACAAGCTAATAATCCTATTCCTTGCAATATAACAACAACCTGCATCATATCAAAGACCAACAAAACAAGAGGATATTCAGTAAGTCATTAAACACAACCCCATTTCCTAAAAGTTTTCCAAACCAAAACTTACACCCTGATTAGCTCTGCAAGTAAGTCAGCAACACAAATAACTCATGGCTATAAATAATTTAAAAATAACCAGAAAATAGGGACTGAACTAGCAAATGTATATATAAAATGAAAATTGCAAATGTAAATAACTTAGTGGGTAAAAAATGCAGAGAGAAATTGCTCCAGGCTAGTATATTTACAGATAACGAAAATTCTTGTAGAAAGAAATAGGGGTGGATGAAACGGTGTCGCAGCGCTGCTGTCTCCGGTGAATAGTGACTGATACTGGGAGAAGTGAGGAGTGAAGACTGAAGACTGAAGACTGACTAGATTAGCTAACCAAGAAAGAGTGCAGCAAACTCACCATTTCAAGTATAGTTCTGAATAGTGGCAATTGTGAATTGGGCCTAAATCGGTTTGGATCATGAATTCAGGGTACGTAAGTGGGCTGGATTAATAATTTAGTTATTTATCTATTTTAATGTGTAATAAAATAAATTTTTTCATACAAAATCAATTCTTAAGCCAAAATATATATATATACACAAAATCAATCCCATTTTTTTTTAATGTATTTTAGATATGAAAAATAATTTTTAAATTGATTAATTTCAATTTCTTATAATTATAATAAATCTTGAATATAAAAACAAATTTCTAAATTATAAAATCAATTCAATCCAAATAAAATGATGAAAACTTGAAGAAAAACCAAAGACATCTACCTATATTTCCCTTCAGTAAAACGACGCCGTTCATATTTATTGTCAGACAAAATTGTCCTTAAAATTGATCCTCTCTTTTACGTTCTGCTAAGTGACGCTTCCTTTCAATTTTCCCACTCTCCTCCTCCACCGCATCACCACCGTCCTCCGCCATCATTCTCCACCGACCACCTCCCCCACTCTCAATGCCAAACCAATAAACCCCAAATACCACTGCCACCGCCACCAACCATGAGAATATCATCCCCCACAGCGGCGTCGCCGCCGCCGCCTCACTCCGACGACCACCGCATTGCCACCTTGGGCTACCGCGACGCCGAGTCCCTCTTCCGCTCCAAGCCCATCTCCGAGATCCGAAACACCGAAGCCGCAACCCGAAAACAGATCGAGGACAAGAAGGAGGAGCTCCGGCAGCTGATCGGTAACCGCTACCGCGACCTCATCGACTCCGCCGACTCCATCGTCCGCATGAAGTCCTCCTCGACCTCCATCTCCGGCAACATCGCCGCCATCCACGCCCGCATCCGCTCCCTCTCCCTCTCCCATTCCCAATCCTCTTCCCAAACCAAGCTCCATTCCCAATCCCAGTCCCGAGCCTGGACCTACGGCGTGGCGTGCCGCGTCAAGTACCTAGTCGACACGCCCGAGAACATCTGGGGCTGCCTCGACGAAGCCATGTTCCTCGAGGCCGCGTCGCGCTATGTGCGTGCCAAGCACGTGCACCATCTCTTGTTCGAGGACGAGGACGATGGCGGCGGAGACCAGAAGAACAAGATCTTGTCGAATTTCCCGCTGCTCCAGCACCAGTGGCAGATCGTCGAGAGCTTCAAGGCGCAGATCTCGCAGCGCAGCCGCGACCGCTTGCTGGATCGCGGCCTCCCCATTGCCGCTTACGCCGATGTGTTGGCTGCCGTGGCTGTTATCGACGAGCTCGAGCCGAAGCAGGTAATTGGTTTTTTGAGTTTGTGGATTTATGTGACTTGAGATGTGGTTAGGTGCTTAGTTATTATAAACTGATTTGTTAATTAAGAACATAGTAGATTAGTATCTTGAGTTGTTTTGAGTGTGAATTGAGAATTGGGTTGGAGATGGGGTGTAAGAGAGTGTGTCATTGCTTTGAGTTTGTAGATTTGTGTGATTTGAGATGTGGGTAGGTGCTTAATTCTTCATTTGGTGGGTAATGTATAAACTGATTTGTTGATGAAAAACAGGCATAGTAGATTGGTGTGGAGTTATTTTGAGTGTGAACTGAGAATTTGGTTGGAGATTGAGGTGTAAGACATTGCTTTGAGTGTGTGGGTTTATGTGATTTGAGATGTGGGTAGGTGCTTAATTCTTCATTTGGTGGATAATGTATAAACCGATTTGTTGATGGAAAACAGGTGTTGGGCTTGTTTCTGGAATCGAGGAAGTCGTGGATATCGCATGTTTTGGGTAATGCCAGTGCTGGTGATGCTTCCTCTTTGGTGGTTTCGGTCTTGTGTGATGTGTTGGGTATAATTCAGGTCAGTGTGGGTCAGGTGGGTGAGTTGTTTTTGCAAGTGTTGAATGACATGCCCCTTTTCTACAAAGTCATTTTGGGATCTCCTCCGGCATCACAATTGTTTGGTGGGATTCCCAATCCCGATGAGGAAGTTAGGCTTTGGAAGTCATTTCGAGATAAACTGGAATCAATCATGGTAATGCTTGATAAACATTACATTGCTGATACTTGTTTTACTTGGTTAAGGGAATGCGTAAACAAGATAAGTGGAAGAAATTTGATTGATGCCATTGGTAGTGGCCGGGATCTAGCTTCTGCTGAGAAATCAATAAGGGAGACAATGGAAAGTAAACAAGTTCTGGAAGGGAGTCTAGAATGGCTCAAGAGTGTTTTTGGATCCGAGATTGAGTTGCCTTGGAGTAGGATTCGTGAACTTGTTTTGGAAGATGATTCTGATCTTTGGGATGAGATATTTGAAGACGCTTTTGTTGGCAGGATGAAAGCAATCATTGACTTGAGATTTAGGGAGCTAACCGGCGCTGTTGACATGGTGAACTCAATTTCTACAGTAGGTGACTCTTTTGCCAAGCAGAATGATGTTCAGGGGTACTTGAACAGACCTTCTACGGTTGGTGGTGTTTGGTTTCTAGACTCCAATGCCAGGAAAACTGGAGTTGCTTCTGGGTTTAAAGTTCAGCCTGAAGAGAACGAATTTCAGACATGCCTTAATGCCTATTTTGGTCCTGAAGTAAGTCGAATCAGGGATGCAGTTGATGTTTCTTGTCAGAGCATTCTTGAGGATCTTTTAACTTTCTTAGAATCTCCAAAGGCCTCTCGAAGATTGAAGGATTTGGCACCCTATCTGCAAAGCAAATGTTATGAAAGCATGTCTGCTATATTGATAGCACTGAAAAAAGAACTTGATAGTTTATATGGCTCAATGGAAAATGGTGACAAGGAGGTGCCAACAACTGTTACTGTTGAAAATTCTCTTTTCATTGGACGATTATTGTTTGCATTCCAAAACCATTCTAAACATATACCCTTGATACTTGGTTCTCCCAGATTTTGGGTCAATGGGAATACATCTGCTGTTGGGAAATTGCCATCTATGGTGAAACAATCTCGATTTGGAAGTGATTCTACTGTCTGTGATAGTCCAGGAAGACAAACGAACCTTGGCTCTAAAAGACAAAATTCTTCTGCCACAGCTGCTTTGCTTGGAGCTAGAGAAGGTGCAAGCAATGAATTGGAAGAACTGAATAGGACTATAGGCGATCTTTGCATTAGAGCTTACAACTTGTGGATATTATGGCTATCTGATGAACTTTCTGCCATTGTCTCGCGGGATCTTAAACAAGATGATGCCTTATCTTTGAGTACACCCTGGAGGGTAAGTGCCATTTGCTTTTTTTTTCCCTGTTCTTTTTCTTTGGTTTTTCATGACTTTATGATGGCTTAAGCTTGTTTTTTCTTATGGTTATATCTTATTAGTCTTCCACTGCTCAGCCTTTAATATTTGGAGAACCTTTACGTCTAACGTGAGTACTTGTTCTTTCCTTTTGAAGATCTTTTTTAATAAAAAGAAGTTTGTTAGGTGAGAATAAATAAATAAATAAAGCATGGGAAAGAGGATAAGAAATTCTTTACAAAGAAAGATTAAAATAAAAAGCAAAAAATACAGGAAATCAATAAATTTAAGCTCTTCAATCCATTTGTTTATCAGTAGAAGGGAAAGCCCCTTAACAGACGTTGAGTTAAAACTTGGCCTTGATTCCTGTTTGAACAATTATAGCACAGTATCCCATGTGATCATAGTCTGATAAATACTATACTGAAACAGAAATGTGAGCAGCTATAGCAAATAGGATTTATAGTATGGATCTTGTGAAAATACGAAAATTTCAAAGGATCTAAAATTGTCGAGATATATCAAGAAACATCACCTAAACTAGTCATACCAGTCTCAAAAAGTTATTAGAGGCTTGGAGCTAACATCCTGGAGGAAGCACTATGCCACAATCTATAAATATGCTGTTTTTGCTGAGCAAATTGCCCAAAAGTCTTGCCAAAGAGACCATATTGTGAGCAGATTGCTCCATTTTAATGTTCCTTTGAAAGTTAGACCATGTCTTTCAGACCCCTAATGAGACTTGAGCAAGACTAGACCCTAATCCATGGTATCATCTTTTTGAGGATGATAACAAGGAATTGAGCAAGCCTCAAATCCAAATATTAGATAGAGCTCAATGGCATTTACTAGTTCATGTAGTTGACGGTACCTAGTGGGATAAAGCTTGGTTGTTATTGTTTTGTAGAAGGTGAGAGAGCTGAAGTGATATTGGCTTAGTTATCATTATATTTCTTTATTATTATTATTTCCTCTACATGAAACTTTCTATTGGTGATATGCCAAATGAAAAACTTAAGGCCTTTTAATAGCAAACCAGCTTATCTTTTGTTTGCCTTTTGGAAGGGGTAGTAGGTGTCATCAACCTCATGTAATGTTGTCTTTGCGTGATATTATTATTATTACTATTTCTCTTAGTGTGACCTTCTGTTGGTGATATGCCAACCAAGATCTTATAGCCTTTAATCTAGAAGCTCGCTCATTTTTTGTTTTCCTGAACAGGGCTGGGAGGATATCATAGTCAAGCAAGATCAGTCCGATGAGAACCAATCAGAGATGAAAATATCTCTTCCATCTATGCCTTCTCTGTATATCATCTCATTTCTATTTAGAGCTTGTGAAGAAGTTCATCGAGTTGGAGGTCATGTAATTGACAAGAAGATTTTTCATAAACTTGCATCAAGACTATTGGAAAAGGTAGGTTTTCTGTGGATGTCCACTTGATCTTCAAATCCACCAGTGACTCTTTTATTTTATTTTTCCCAGTCATTCCGATTGGTAACATATTTTTTATAGAAAAAGAAATTTCGTTGAAGAGAAAAGGAGTAAAATGACAGCGAGGATAATATATCCTCAAAATCGTTAAATACAAGAAACACATAAGAACAAGAAGAGTACTGAGAATGCAGCAAGGCTGCCCACTCTGTCTGCAATCTTTCCTTTTGCTTACATGACTAATGTCCTTTTGACCTTTGTTGGTTTCTGAGTTATTATCACAGTAAATCCATATCTTATCTGAGTGTCTTTTTAATTGTAGATCCCCAAGTTAAGAATAAACTGAAGTTATAGTCCTTATTAAATTATCCTTATTTTAGTCTGTGGTGTGTGCTGTTTTCTTTGTAGGCTTACTTAGAATGGAGGTTGGTATTCTTGGATTCACACTGAATTAGTTCATTATTAAAATGTATGGAGTTACACAGGAGTTGTGGCCTGTGGCACAAGGATCTCAGAGTAGTAGAAATAATCATACTATTATCGTTTCAATGACTGTGTGTGTATGTGTATGTGCTGGTACATGTATATCTACAATGACTGTATTTTATTATACAGGTAATTGGAATCTTTGAGGACTTCCTTTCCACAGAAGAGGGTGGTGCTCAACAAGTGTCAGAAAAAGGAGTCTTGCAGCTCTTGTTAGATGTCAAATTTGCCACTGATGTTCTCTCTGGTGGTGATTCAAATGCAGTTGGGGAATTATCTAGCAACCTGAAGGCAAAGTCATCTGTCAGAAGGAAGCAGGACCAAAGTTTGCCAACCTCAGCCATTAGAGAACGCTCAGATCAGTTGTTAAATCGCCTTTCTCAGAGACTGGATCCAATAGACTGGCTTACGTAAGTTTTCTCACTCTTCCATTCGAGGTTTATCTTTCTTTTTTTCTTAGACATAATAGTATGTTGAAAGGAACATAGGGAGTGCAGTCCATGAACAGATGGCTTATGTAATAATTACACCTGCAAGGAAATAACTAAATTAGGTAAATTTAAAAGAAAGTAAAAGTAGAAGAAAAGGAAAATTACTCTCTAAAGCACAAACTTCCAAAGAGTTTGGGTGAAATATTTTAGTCAAAGAAAATATTTATAGAAATGAGGTCTCAAGGCTGTGCACTGATCCTGAATTTTGAAGAAGCTGTATTCATGTCAAGTAACAACCATCATTTAGTGCATGCACAGTTGAACATGCAGGAGCAGATCCAGATAACATACTTAGGCCCCTGAATTTTTGCAATTTGGGAGGTTGAAATATTGTAATATATATATAGAAAAAATTTGTAGTGTGCATTTCTTGCACATGATTAAATCGGCAGTGGGTGATAGTTTGTCCTTCTAGTGATTTCTGTACTGCCCTCTCAAGTTTATCTGTTGATCTGATAATGATTTCTTATCTAAATATGTTAAGGTATGAGCCATATCTCTGGGAGAATGAGAGGCAGTCGTACCTACGACATGCTGTCCTCTTTGGTTTCTTTGTGCAACTTAACCGGATGTACACAGATACTGTTCAGAAACTGCCGACTAATTCAGAGTCTAATATTCTGAGGTGTTCTACAGTTCCCCGTTTTAAATACCTCCCCATCAGGTCAGTTTGATCTTGTATCTTATTTGTGCTTTGTACATCATTTCATGATGCACAGCTATGTGCTTGCTGTCTTACCATCATTCTATGTATTTAATTTAATTTAACTTAAATCCAATAGTTTATTCAATGACTATTTTCATGTTAGTTTTGCTGAGAAACCTGTTAATATCCCAAAGCTAGTAATTAATACTCTAAAATGTCATTTCTTATTTACGTACTTACATCTTGGTAAATGCAGTGCTCCAGCATTGTCCTCTAGAGGGACAAAGAAGACATTCACTCCATCTTCAAATGATATATCTTCAAGAAGTTCATGGAACTCTCTTACAAATGGAGAACTTTCTCAAAAGATAAATTTGGATGACAGCTCAAGTCTGGGGGTAGCAGCACCATTCCTGAAGTCTTTCATGCAAGTAAGTCCTTATCAAATTTTGGTACTATTTCTTGCCTTAATGCAGTCTAAAGCTGGGCATTGTCATATTCTTTAAATTTGCTACGAACTTATGAGATTTGATACTCCACTACTTCTTGCATTTGCATATCATACACATTTATGGCGCTGTGGTGGACTCTCCATTTGAGCAGCCATACAAATGTGTTCTCTTCTTTCTGAAGACAAGTTTTCTAAAGACAAGTTATCTTTATACACAGTGGAGCAACTGTTTTATGAAATTTCAATCCATAAGCCAGATGAATATTAGGAGTACTGTATGGTTCAAATCTTGAATTTATAGAACTTCAAAAAATAAATCCCATCTAATACTAAAATTTCCTTTTGCTTGCATCTTTTAATGTCTATTGTCTATTAATATTAGAGTGCTATAATACTTTTTTGGGATCAAAACTGAGGCTGAGCATACGCTTTTAAATTATTTGAAAGTTATCTCTTTGGTTCCTGATTTGTTGAGCAAATTCTTTATAAGTTGTAGCAAAATATGAGGAATTGTTTCTTCTCATGCTTTGTAGTTGAGCATAATACCTTATTGCTTGACCAAGTAGATTTCAGTATACGTTGTTTGCAATATTGGCTGCATATGGGAATTTTGGAAGCAACTTATCATGAACGACCTTTATATGATTGACTGAATGTCTTAAATGCATTGATCATGATACAGATACTTCACCATTCTTATATATCTAAATTTGATTTAGAATATGTTGTTTGATTGGCATAGCTTTGTAGGTATTTGATACTTCTTTTTTCTTCTAGGTTGGAAGCAGGTTTGGGGAGAGTACTTTTAAACTGGGATCCATACTAACTGATGGGCAAGTTGGCATTTTTAAGGATAGATCTGCAGCTGCTATGTCCACATTTGGAGATATTCTACCTGCTCAGGCTGCTGGTCTTCTTTCATCTTTCACAGCTCCCAGATCAGATTCCTGATGACCCAATTACTGAAAGGCACCCAGTTGCTCTTTTTGCAAAGTCTCGTTATTATAAGGTGTGATATCTCATAAAACCCTCCCAACCCTCCACCTGTCATACATGCCACCACTCTAATTAGAGAAACATCATAATCATATTTGGCAGCTCCAATCATTCAATATCTGAAGCAAATGGAACAATTAACTCTGGGGAGGAGGTTTCTTAATTTTGAGTGGGGTTAAGATCATTCGGCTTGGAAATGGTTGTGAATTGTGATAAATGCCAAAACTGTAAGCCCGAGCGAACTTAATGACATATTGAAGATGAAAAATAGTGTTGCTGGCAGATTTATGTTCGCATGTCATTTGGTTCAAGGAAGCTGAAATGGGTTCTTGCTAATGTCAGAGTTGAGAGCAGCTATAATTCGTGGCTACTGTATTCTGTGGTTCTAATTTTTGGTCTATGTCTATAGTGGTTGTATAAATTCAATCAAATTATCTTTCGTTTAATTTTTTTGTTTGTTGAAAAAAATTGTTCCAAATTACAATGTAACTGTATTTTAATATACTCATTCAATGAACTAAGTTAATATGGATAAACGGTAGTTTATGTCTTTTCCTTTTTTGTAGTATTTATTTTGGTAAATGTGAAACCTAACGCCAAATACAGCTTAACATGAATGCAACATATATGGATCAATTTAAACAACTTAAAATAAGTTTTTTTCGCAAATTCATGAAAATAAAATTTTTGGCCTATTTAAATCTTTAACCATATGTCCATAACCGTTTAGAAAAAAAAAAAGAGAAAATAGTTTTAAATTTTTAAAATTATAAAAATAATGCAAAAGCCCCATATAGAGATTGAGAAACCTATAGAAATAACTAATTTTTCGTTGTCCCCGAACACGACGAGACTTCGGACTAATGCATTCAATTCAACGAGAAATGAAATGAGTCATGGGCCTCACCCTCAAAATGCGCGAGCTTCTTCATTCCACTTCTCAATCTCCCAGACTAACGCAAGACGTATAAGTTTTTGTATCTGAATGAATTAAATTTCGTACACTTTATTTCACTTAAAAGTAGTAGATTTATTAATAAAGTAATTCATGTTGTTTAAATAATGTAATAAAAATTATTTAAATGTGTGATTGGTAAAAGAAAGTATTTGGTTAATAATGGTTTATATTATAAAAAATAGATTTAATTTTAATATATTATTAATGTAAAAAAATTTACATTGTTATTCAATCATATATTACTATGTTATTAAAAATATTTGACTTCATAATTATTATCTCAAAAGTCACACATATAATAACATGTGATTAGTTGATGATATAAAAAACTTTATACTAATAATATATTAAAATTGAATTGAAAAATTAGAGATTCATTTTTTGTGTAAAATGTACTCTAAATGTAATTTTTATTTTCTATTTTTTATGTGAAATATAATTTTTCTTTATCATAGCTTTTGTTGCTTCTTAATAATTGATAAGAGACTTGAATTTTTTTTAGAAAATGATTAATCCTCTTAACACATCTTTCTAATAATCTTTCTAATTATTAAATGAAGAAAGTATTGAATATTTTTTATGTTTTCAAGATATTGATTGCATTTAATTTTTCATTTAATACTTTTTTTATTAGGTAGTAGGGAGATTATTAAGAGAATATTTTAAGAAGATATAATAAAATTCTTTTTTTTTTTTACAAGACTTGATTTTGTTCTTTATTACCGAAACTTGATGGCCCGCACTTCAAAGAATAGTCAACAATTATAATTTATAAGTTTGGAAAATAAAAAAAACAAACACACATTAAATTGGACAAAATAAAATTTTAAGGAGTTTAAAATTATTTGGTTAAAATACATTTTTGGTCCTTATACATAATATTTATTTTCAATTTAACCCTATAAAAAAAGTTTTTAATTGACTCCTTGTATGTATAATTATTTTCAGTTTTGTTCATGTTATCAATTGTCGTTATAACATTGTGAGTGTAGGAATCAAATTATTGTAAAATAAAGGGACTAAATTAAAAATAAGTGTCACATATAAGAATTAATAATAATTTTTAGGCTTAATTGTAGTTTTGGTCTCCTTATTTTTAGAATGAACTATTTAATTTCTCTACTTTCACAAAATAAGTAGTTTTAATCTCTCCATTAATATTCTGTTAAAAATTTAACGAAATTTGTTGATGTAACATTTAAAAATTATTTATTTATTCCAAATAAGCAATTTAAGTGCATTAATATACACTTGACACTCTAAATACCCAAAATAAATTTAATTCAACTTAGAAGTGTTAATTTATTATAAATTATATCTACAAATCAAAGGTAATTTATTTATATCTTAAAATTTTAATTTATTTTTCACAAAAATCTGTAAATCTAGACCATCCCAAAAGTACCAAAAAAAATTAATGAAAAAATTAACAAAAAATTTACAAGAAAGTACATCAGATGATAATAACAAATATAACTTAAATCATAAAAATGGAGAACAACTGCATTATAAAATGTTTTTGTTTTTTTTATGATTTAGTGTGTACTAGGCATTCTTTAAAATTGTTTTAAATTATTTTGAAGTGGATCCAATTAAAGCTTATATGAGTTTAATAAAATCCAAAAACAATTATATATGGATGTGTAAATGAAACTATTATATATGCATGCCTTTAAATAATGATAGATTTTAAGTTGAATAATATTATTGTTTAATTTTGTATGTAAGGTTATTTTAGGTATTTTAGAAGTTATGTATTAAATTTCTTATTTAAAATAAATAAATAATTTTTTAAATGTTGCATCACCAACTTTTGTTAAGTTTTTAATGACATATTAATGGGGGGACTAAAACCACTTATTTTATAAAAATAGAGGGATTAAATAGTTCTTGTAGATTTAAAATCTCCAGTGTTGTCTCAACCCAGCTTTAATTTTCAATCCGCAATGAATATTCAACAGGTTAGTTCTTGTAGATTTAAAATCTTGGATGATGAAGAATTGAAACCACCAGATCCTGGGGATGTCAAGTACTGAGCAACAAGAAGTGTTGATTAGTGGTAGTTTCATGGACGAATTTGTACCTGAAACTCAGGGTATAAGGAACCCTGTGATGGTTGATCAGGACGTGCATGCTTCCATGCAAGTTGACATGGGTAGTTCCCAGCAGGCTTGATCCTGTGTTTCTTCTTCCTCTCTGTTTTTTTTTTCTATGATTGAGTTCAAGAATTTCAAGGTTATCTCCTGGAATGTTCGTGGTGCAGTTATCTTCAAGGGCAGACGCCATGTTAAAGAAATTATTAGAAAATTTAGTGCTAACATCTTCATTCTTCTTGAAATGCACACACCTTATCAGCGTGCAGGGAAGTTTTGGGAGAAGATGTGCTACTTTGCAGTGGGCATTGTTGAAAGAGCAGGTTCATTCAGGTGGAATTTGGGTTATGAGCACTAATGTTAATTTTTATGTAGAGTTGGTTGATTGTTTCTAGCAGTGTGTGTCTATTGAGATAACTCGAGGACAAAGGAAGTGGGTTTGTAGTGCAATTTATGCGAATCCAATTCCTTCCATTAGTCAGAATCTTTGGTCCTATTTGGTGTCTTTACGTAGCTCTATCACTTCTCCTTGGACTTTAATTGGGGACTTTAATGAGGTCTTCATTCCCTCTGAAGTTCACAGTGGTCTCTTCTCAGTGGCTAGAGCCGGGGAATTCGCTCACATTGTAGATGATTGTGCTCTGGTAGACATCGGTTTTGTTGTTGGTAGTTTTACTTGGTCTCTTAAGGTTCGTGGTGTGAACTTTGTTTCGAAGAGACTAGATAGTGCTCTCATAGATTTGTCTTGGCAGCATACCTTTCTAGAGGCGTATGTGGAGAACCTAGGTAGGTTGCACTCTGATCATTCTCTCATTTGTCTTCACTATAGCCCTTCAAACATAGTGACTGGCCAGTGTCCTTTCCATTTTCAAGTGGCCTGGTCTACTCACATTGCCTTCCTTCGGTTATAAGGGAAGCTTGGTCGAGAGAAGTCCAAATGGTGGACAGGTTACTAGAAGTGAAAAAGGACTGCTTGGATTTTAAGAAGCCAGTTTTTGGTAATGTGTTCCACAATAATAGAAGGATCGAAGCAAGAATAAGGGGTATTCGATGTTGCCTACAGAATTGTGACTCTTTGTTCTTAATTCAGTTAGAGAAAGATGTCAGAAAGGAATATGAGGAGATTTTGACTCGGGAAGAACTTCTTTGGCTTCAGAAGTCCAGAGAGCAATGAGTTAAATTTGGTGATAAAAACACAAGTTCTTTCACACTCAAACAATGGTAAAGAGGAAACGGAATAAGATCCATGGGTTATTCAAGGACAAGGGTTGTGGTGTACTGACGACACAATCCTTCAACAGGTAACTATGGATTTTTATAAGAATCTTTTTTGTTCAAATGATCAAGTGGATCTCAATGCAGTTCATCTTGCTCAAATGCCTCATCTTAGTGAAGACGGTTGTGACTCTCTTAACTGGAGTGTAACTTTGGAGGAAGTTAGAGATGCCACTATGTTTATGCAGTCTTTTAAGGCCCTTGGTCCTGATGGTTTTTAACCTTTTTTCTTTAAATGCTACTGGAAGGTAGTAGGGGAAGAGGTTTGGCATCTTGTTTAAAATGCTTTCTTGCGCTAATTGAGTTGAGACTTTAATTGAGCTAATTCCTAAGGTTGATCACCCAACTCATCTTAAGAAATTTAGACCAATTAATCTTTGCAATGTGGCTAACAAAATCATCACTAAAGTGCTTGTAAATAAAATTCGACCTTTTTTAGATGAAATTATTTAACCACTACAAAGTAGTTTTATTTGTAAAAAAAGTACGACTGATAATGCTATACTTACTCAAGAAGTACTTGTTCATTTTATACATAAATCCAAAAGTAAAAAAGGCTTTTTGCCTTTAAGATAGATTTGAAAAAGACTTATAATCGGGTTATCTAGCATTTTCTTCGTCAAACTCCAATTGATTTTGGTTTTCCAACTAAAATTGTGAAGCTTATTATGTGGTGTGCGGCCTCCTCTATTTTGTCAATTTTTTGGAATGGTTCTAAATTAGAGGGGTTTTCTCCTACAAGAGGTCTTCATCAAGGAGACCTCATGTCTCCCTACTTATTTGTTCTTTGTATAGAGAAACTCCCTCTCATGATTAATCAAGCAGTGGACGATAAGTCTTGGCAACCCATTCATTTGTCTAAAGGAGGGCCTGGCATTTCCCACCTCTTTTTTGCAGATGACATTTTGTTGTTCTGTAAAGTCAAGAGCAACCAAGTTCGTCTTGTTATGTCTATCTTTGATAACTTTTGCAAGGCTTCTGGACTCAAGATTAATGTTGGTAAATCTAGGGTAATGTGTTCTAGGTCTGTGCCTAGATCTAAGAAGGAGATGTTCACTGGTATTTCCTCTATTTGCTTTGCATGTGACTTAGGAAAATATTTGGGTTTTCCTCTTTTGAAAGGTAGAGTTAAGAGAAGTGAGTTTTATTCTATCCTGAGCATGTTAGTTGATTACGTTCATATCTACAGGTTTTCTACTCGCTAGATGTCGTGGCTATAGCCACAAGTGCTGCCAGTGAAATTTGAACACTGGCAATTACACGTGAAGTTCGTTCACATATAGCTCATGTTGCCATCTGAGCTTAGTAATTGTAGTTCTCCTCCAGAATAAAAGAAGTTGTATGTTACATTTAAAAATTTAAATAAGAGGAGAGGATTGCTTAATATTAAACTAAAATGAATAAATATGTAGGTGTTAAAAATATGAAAGGGTGTGATTTTGTTTTTTTTGACTATTTTTCTTACTTGCCTGTTCGCTTTTCATCAGTTCTAGAACTCTCTACCGTCTACACTAACGTTAATGTCTTTCAATTTCCTTTCAACAACAACATGGTTCTTGTCCGATTTGTAATCGGTATTTATAAGTTTGTTAACGACCGTGCTATCTTGTTACATTTTCTTTTGACATGTTACTTGTCCCAATTGGTATGAAGTGGCTACTCCTAGAGTCGTGCAAGCAACATATGCAGTGTATGCCCTAGAAATATTTAGTGATTATTACACTTTCCAATACTATATTAGTTTTTTTTTTTTTAAAAAAAGCGGTTGAAAGCCACTGAAAGTCTGAAATGATACATTATGCAATATTTTTTCTTTTTTTTGTTTCTTTCTTTTCAAATGCAAACGAAGCTGAGATTGTTTAAAGTTTATTACTTTGTGTTTTTGACACTATCTATTATTAGACAAAAAAACATATAATTGAGAAATTAAAGTCCAAAATTTTAATAAGCTATATAGGTGATTTTTTAGAGTGTTGTGTGCGCACATATCAAGTAAGACTAATGGCAGTAGTTTATGTGAGAATGAAGGTTTTTTTTTTAGGCTTACTACGTTAACACCACTTGTGTAAATTAAGTTTAAAAAATGACACAAAATTTTATACGTATATATTTATTTATTTAATATAAAATCGTTTGATGGTCAATATTTATTAATAGGTCAAATTTTAAAAGGTGAATTGATCATGAGCTATGAAATGAACAAAATGACTTAGAATGTCCTAATCGCATGAGAACTTTAACTATAAAATTATATACATATAGAGATAGATGAGACATTCAATTAAAGAGTGATTTATTAAATTAAGAATTATGACTTATATACTTACACGACTGAATAACTTCTAAAGAAAATAGCTTTCTCTTTGCGTAATATTATACTAAATTTAGAACATCGTAGTGCAGTACCTTACTTGCGGAGCATCCTATCCACATTCTCAATTTTTTTGTTTTACAAAAAAAATCGTTAGTGGACAAATTCACTAAATTGGTACCACAGGGCAGCGATGCAAGAGAATCTGGCAAGCAAACAAAATTCTAGAGAAAATAGTGAAAGCCAAAGCAACACGTAAACCCAAGTTTTCCTCTCCACGCTCATCCTTATGATGCCTCCAATGGGGCACGTAGCCTTATGTATGTTCTGAAGTGAATTTAGAGAGTACCTGAAGTAGGTATATACACGGTGATTTTCTCTTTGAGCAGCAGCTGAGCGTTTTGCATAGGAGGGTAGGTACCTGCAAATAGACTCCAACGCTCAAGTCAAGCAGTGCACAAGTAGGCTTATCAGATTGGGTTCAGAATTACCTTCTTAAGATGACTTAACCTTGTATTTATAGAGCGTATATAGAATCCTAATGGGATCCTTATTGAATGCAAGTAATTTAGGATTAGTATCCTGATGAAGATCACCTTTCCATTATTATTGGATATATTCCAATAAATCTTGGTCTTAAGATATGGAAAGCATTTAGCCATCAAGGATAACTATGAGTTCTATAATATCGTAAGTTGATGATTGACAGTTACGGATATTTAGGAATTCATCCTCCGCATGAATCTATCAACCATGATATCATGACCCAATACAGCTTGGCTCGCCGTCTTCCAAGGTCCGGACTACCTTATTAGTCTTCCATTATGTCAGCCTTGGAAGAGTCCGGCAGTGTGCATGTCGGGTTGATCCCATAGGAAGGGATCCAGGATCACAGATCAGAACAGTTGCCCCCAACTTGACTCTAAGGTGGGACAGACGAGAGTCAAGTTTAGAACGGAAAAACCGTCATATGGCTGACACGGTAATTCGGTGAACAGGTGTTATACCCCAGGTTATTACTGATGTCCACGAGCTATTCCGGCATGATTAAATATCACTGCCCCCGAGTAAGAGTACTAGGGATTCCTAGAGATATCTTCAACGCAAATCTCGAACGTGATCTCTGAATTGGCTGGTGGTAACAGTCTGAGATTTTCTGAGAAACTGATGCTTGGACTTTATTGGCAATTAGTGATCCTTTGAAGAGAATGTTAGTTTCATATGGGTTTTCTTAACTGCTCCCTATCTTTGTGACTAATCAGAGATTGGAAGCATTTATTTTAGCTGACTTCATGGGGTCAGGTCACCTTTTGCGGGACCAATCAGAATCCCTCATTCATGTTATAAGTAGAGAATACTTTTTTCGTGAGCTAGCATTCCCTTCTTTTACATTCTCATGTACAAATGGTTTCTTCCAAGAGAATAAGTGTAGCTCTTTTTTCATTTTCCACATTTGTGAAGAGAGCTTCATCGTCTGCAGAGATGATATGCTTATTTTTTCCAAAGTTCTTGAAGATGTTTAATTTTCCCCGAACATTCTTTTCTTTTGATAGAAGCTTTTCTTTCTTGGCATAAAACTGGGTTGCTATGCATTTAGGGAGGCGGGAGCCTTTCTCTCTCGGCGTACATAGGAGTGTCTAACCCCACTCACTAGCGTAGAGCGGTGCACTCATGATCCAATGCATAGCGAACCTATAGAATGCTCTGACCAACCCATTTTCCCTTCTCCAAGGGATTCCCAGTGCTGGACCGGGTTGATATGGTGAAGAATCGTCTTTCTCGGAAGGAAAAAGCCAAGGGGACTACTCGGGGTGGTCTGCTTTCTTTGACTTGCTTTTAAGGAAGCAGCGAGTATCATTCTCTACCATCTTCGGCTAAGAAGGTAAAGGGAGAAAAAGTTGGTAGAGCGATTTTGTTTCGGAGTGGCTTCAGTGTGTTCCGGGGTGGAAAGACTACTAGAGCGGCTCCATAACTTGAGGTAACTTGGAATAATTGAGGCCAGTGGAGGATTCTCCTGCTAGAGAGGTCGTACCCCGTCCAATAAGCGAGGGGATATCTCGGTCTTTAATTGCATCGCGGAGGAGGCATTGCAAAGAACTTTGGTATTTGTTCCGGCATCATGATCCTGGTTTACCAATGTTCTTCAAAGCCAATCCATTTTTTCAAGAGACTGAGGTTTGGAGATGTGGACGGGGCATGATCCAGGCTGCCCAGATGCTTGCTCCTTCCCCCAGGATGTTTTTTTACATTCCATGTCTCAATATTTTCTTTTTCCTCCTTTTCGGATGTAAGACGATGTATGGAATGAAAGTGATTCGATAAAGACTTTGCATCCTGTATTTGTTCTGTATTTTCCATCAAGATAATGCTGCCAGGATGAGTCCAACGCTTATTCCGGTATAACACCGTAATGACATTGCCAGGGTATGTCCAATGCTAACCCCGACATAACACCGTAGTAATTACGTCTCGGCATTAGTCTATAGTCCGCATTGTCAATAGTGATTTGAAACCGGGATCCATTGAACAAGTCCGAGTTTCTCTTTTAACATCTGTACGACGCTTTGAGTTACTGCGTAACCGTCTTTTCAACTGCTATTACAGATGTGTGGGCTATGTGGTGTGATTTCACCGGAGGGACGTGTCTAGAGCTCCGTACGCCATGATGAGCACCTTTTGAACTTACGATAGAGAAGATAGAAATGTCCCCTAACCGTTCAACCTTTATAGCCTAGAGTCAAGGGTTCGTCTTTCTCACCTTACAATTTCTGATTACCTTCACTGAGAACACTGCGCGACAAAAAGCTTTGGTTCTTTTGGGTATCAGCCGTTTGTAACTTTTCCATTGTCCTAGCACTGCTTCTCCATTATTCAAGCACTCTGTTTTTACGTAGTAAGTAACTTTCTTTCTGTGGAAATAAGCTTGCCCCAAATGAATTAATATATTAAGTTTTGATGATGACAAATACAAGACAAAAAGAATGATGCTTATGCTTGATAGATGTACTTTATAGATGACAAATGCATCACAAAAGAATATTGATCATGTTACATAGATGTACTTAATGTGATATATTATATCATGCATGATTATGTACTTTATCTAGTTATATTACACTTAATCATCATGCAATGAGATATATGTAACATTCATCATATAACATTTCCAATAATATTTTATATGAGTCATAAATGAATTAATATTAGATATGTCTATAAAAGTCTTGTATGCATGTTAGACTAACTAGAGTTATACATTTATGAATCATGCATATGAAGATATTGAGTTATGAATTTGGACTAACTATGTTTGGTTAAGCGAGCAATATTTTGTAGGATAAGTCCAAGTACCAAGAGTGAGCATTACAACAAGAAAGTAAAAAGATCACAACTATGCTCAACTCAAGAAGGTTGAAAATAATAAAGATGTTCCAAGCTTGTGCAAGACATGAAGAGAAGAATTTTCTTGAAGCTTAGATTACATCAAGGATTGAAAGTGCAAAGATCAAGTCCAACATCTTCAAGAATAGCTTATAGGACTTAGATCTTGTGTAAAGGTAAATGGGAATCACACTAAGCTCAAAACATGTTTTAACATCTTTAAAAAGTGTTTTCTAAAAAGTTTAAATGCCCAACAAAGTGTTTTTGGAAAGTTAGTCTTGGTGGTAGACCAAACGATTGAAAAATGGTCAAGTTTGTGTTTTGCAAAACTGACCTTTAGTTACTCTTTTAATCATATCTTTCAAAATACTTTGAGTTTTGCTTTGAAACTTATCTCATCTGAAAATAGACTCAAAGATCTTTCCAATGACTGGTCATTTGCTTAAAACGGATAAGAAACGAAGAAGTTATGACCATTTAAAGTTGATTTTCAAAACCAGAGTGTCTAACCGATTAGGGACTTTCCCTAACCGATTATTGACACTTCGTCAGCCATTTTTACGTTCCCAGAATGGCCTAACCGATTAGGCAATAATCCTAACCGATTAGGATGATAAAAAGAAGGATTTTTCATGTTTTAAAGGCTTCCTAACCGATTAGGAAGTTTTCCTAAGCGTTAGCACATGTTTTTGAGTGAAATTCAATTAGGCTATTAAAATGGCCTAATCGATTAGGCCATTTGCCTAACCGGTTAGTATGACTACAAAATGAGCGTGAAAAGCTTTTTAAGGTGGCCTAACCGATTAGGCCAAATGCCTAACCGGTTATTTGATAAGTCGAAGGTTTTTTCTAAAGGCCTAACTTGATTAGGACAATGTCCTAACCGGGTTATGATAAAACCAGAAACGCTCCAAACGGTCATAAAACGGCTAGTTTTCTTAATTAATCACTTTCACACTTTACCCAACGGCTCTAAGTTTATTTGGGCTATAAATATAAGTGTTTGGGCATCATAGAAATGTTAGAGAACAATATGAAAATTACTCTTGAGCATTAAATTCGTTTTTCACTCTTTATTTCTCAAAAAATCTGTTTTGAGCTATAAGTGTGTAAATCCTTTATACTCATAGTGCTTCAATTTGTATCATCCACTCTTGAGAGAGTTTCTATCAATTCTATCTTTGTATAAATTGTAAAAGAGAGGGTGAGGTATCCCTCAAAATTGTAAGGGTGAGGTATCCCTTGGAAATAGAGGCTCAAACACAAAGGGTGAGGTATCCCATGTGTGTTGAGTGCTCAAATTTGTAAAGGTCATCAAGCACCGTGAAGCTTGAAGAATTGGAGGCTCTAGCACAAGGGTGAGGTATCCCAAGGTGTGAGGAGTGCTCTTGTATGTACAAAGGTTTTCCTAGCACCCGTAAAGTCTAGGAGATAGTGAAGAAAATCTCAAGTTAAGCTTGGGGACTGGATGTAGGTCACAAGTGGTTGGTGGCTGAACCAGGATAAATTCTTGAGTTTGATTCTCTCTTCCCTACACTCTTTAAATTTAGTATTTAGTGAAATATATTTATCTATTGCATATCTTGATGTTTTGATTATTACAACTTGATATCTAGCCTATTCACTTGATTCATCATATATCCCAAGTTGTATTTGAGTAATCCTCAATAGTTGTGCATTTATTAGACTTATTCCGCTGCATGTATTAATTGAAAATATCAAAATGCATAATTTGTTAAAGTTGCATTAAAACTTGTCATTACCCAATTCACTCCCCTTCTTGGGTAATGGTTGCCATGGCTAACAAGTGGTATCAGAGCTTCGTGCTCTGGTAAAAGCTTAACAGCTTGGAGTTAAAGATCCTTGTTTGTTTGGCAACCATTAAAAGCTTTTCAAAATGAATGGTTTTAAAATTAATAAACCACCATTCTTTGATGGTGTGAATTTCATTTATTGGAAAGTTAGAATGGAGATTTATATGCAATCTATTGATCTTGATTTGTGGGATGTTATGCTTGATAGATTTACTTACAAATCAAAACAGACTTGGAATGCCTATGATAAGAAATGATTTTCCTTGAACATTAGAGCAATGCAAACCTTGAGAAGTGGTTTAAATGATGATGCTTATGCTAAAATTAAGAGTTGCTCTAGTGCTAAAGATATATGGGATGCTCTTGATGATTTTTATCTTGCTAACAATGATTTCTTGCAAAAAGTTGTATATGGAGAGCAAGAAGAGCAAAAGTCTCTAAAGGAAGACAATATTGAAAAATGTCCTCAAGAAGATGTTCTTGAATCTTGGATGGACAACAATGAGGAAGATGGTGATTCCATTAAAAGGACTTTGAGGTAAATAATGCTAAACTAGATTATAGTCCTTCGTATGATGAACTACAATGTGAATATGATGAATTGTATGATGGCTTGTTGAATTTAGAAAAGAAAAATTCATCTTATTTGGAAAACATTTCCTCTATTGAAATTGAAATTGAGACTTTGAAAAATGAATATGCTTTTCTTGATGAGGAAATGCCTTTGAAATATGAAACCTCAACTTCTTGTGAAAAATGCATTGATTTAGAAAATCAAGTTGAGGACTTATCTTTTGAATTTGTCAAAGCTAATGATTCTATTTGCTTACAATCCATGTGTGTTGATAAGAATGCAATTGATGTTATTTCACATGGAAAACCAAGTAAGGCTTGTGACAAAAATAACATAGAATATGTTAACAACAAAAGACTTAAGTTTTCCAAAGATGAACTTCAAATGACCAAACCACCATTGAATTCAATTGTTTGTAATTTTTGTGGTCATCTAGGACATATTTCTCATTTATGTAATTATAGAAGAAATTCTTATATGAGAAATAATATGGTATGGGTTCCTAAAGGTCTTAAAGGTTCTAGTACTAACATTGAAGGACCCAAGATGAAATGGGTACCAAAAAGTCCTCCTAGTGTTTCAATTATGCAGAAAACTTTTCAAAAGGATGGACAAATTGGTCAAATGAAAAATGAATCATCAAAGGGAATACTTCCAAAACCCATTGGTAGAAGTTTTGATCAAAGAAGGAAAATGACTTCAACCAAAACTTCTCATGTACAAAATGTGGAACTTGCAAAGTTCAAAACACCAAAAGAGAAGCAATGGGTGAGGAAAAGAGTTTCCTTGATTACCAAGGCCAAGGTATCAAACGTTTCTACCTCTTATGCACATTCACTTGTAAATTCAATGAATTTGAGGTATATTACTTATAGGCCCTAGGTAAATGATAGAATTATGTGCACTTGGTAAAATATGAATATTTTGTTTAGCACATGATTATATTAATTCTTATTGTATCATAGCTCATTAATTTGTTATATATCATGGTACATGAGGTTCTACAATTCCTAGGTATGCTTACTATGATTTAAATTGTCTATATATTATGAAAGTAAGCTTGGTTTTGGTAATTGAGTATTTGTTTTGTTGTGCTCAATTTATATACTATGGAAAAATTATTTGTTATGAGAGCACAATGGATTAATATTCAAAAAAACTAACACACAAGGACCCAAGAAAATTTGGGTACCAAAAGCCAAAAATTTAAGTGTGTTGTAGGTATGCTTGAAGGTCAAAAATTAACTTTGGTATCATAAAATTTGGCGACTACAAGCACAAGGCCAGAAAAATATTATGAGCTCTCTTCCTTGACTCCAAAAAGCTTGGACTTGCAACCTTTGGTAAAATGGAGACTTGATTTATGCTTCTTTAGCTTAATTTCTTGAACACATCTTTACATATGCTAGATTAGTTTGATTCTTGCTTGAAATAACATATTTGATGAAAATATCCTTGATCTTGGCATATTGAATAAATCATGTATCTAACTCCTGCTAAAAATATTTTTTTGCATAACTTGTCATGTTGAGTTGTATTTATGGTTTGAGTAAATGAAAAATAAAGCTAATCTAAAGAATGATCTTCAAGGAGGCATGATTTGGTTTGTTTAAGTGATGTTTTCATGAAAGTTCAATAACCATAGAAGTGAAACAATCAATCCAAGAAGGGAACAATTTGGTTTTGGCTTTTGAAAATTTCTGGTACATTAATGGTGTCTCTGTCAAGCCAAAATAATCGGTTAGGCCAAGCCCCTAATCGGTTACCCTGTGTTTAGAAACAATTTCGTGCCCTCTGTCCAGCAAAATAACCAGTTAGCCATTTGCCCCTAATCGGTTAGCTTAAACCATAACCTACAAATCGACTAGCCTAACCGGTTAGCAAACAATCCTAACCGGTTACCCTGTTTCTGGATTTCATCTTGTGCGTTCTGAATTTGCACAATAACCGGTTAGCCAACCTTCCTAATCGGTTATTGGAGAACACAATGGCTAACTCCAATAGCCCTAACCGGTTACCACACTTCACTAACCTGTTATTAGTCATCAAAAAAGACTCCCTACCATGACCTCCTTCACATATCAAGCACCCACTCACTCAACATCATTTGTGTCTTGAACATGCCTTTAAATTCCAATTATTCTTACATTGAAATATATGTTGAAATGAATCATAAATGGTTTTAAAGATTATAATTCCATGGTTTTTCATTTCTTGCATTACAATAACGAATTCTTTTTGTTCTTGATTAGCATGTGTGCATACTAGAATTCTATACTTGATACTACATGTCTTGCATGATCATTGTTTGCCCCAAATTGTTTATTTATATTTTGATGATGATCAAGCTTTTCTTGATAAACTTGAATCTTACTTTGAAAATGCTTAAATTATATTTTTGGATTCAAGTGCATATGTTCTTCCTTTATTCTTATTAGAGCTAACATTGCATGGTTGATAATGTGATACATGTTTTACATTATATATCAACCTAATTTATGCTTATAAATGAGATTAAATGATATTTGATGCTAACCTATATTTTAGAGAACTTTTAGAGTTAGCTTTGCAAATGTCTCTATGTGCTTCAAGTATAGCCATCAAATATCAAAGGGTCAAGCATATGTGGATAAATGACAAGAGTTGGATGAAAAGGGACATGAGGAGACTTTCTTCAACTGTAATGAAATGGAATACTCAGTGGATGAAAGTACAAACTCAAAGGACCAATAAACGAAGAACATTCTAAAGAGCATCACTCTCTCAATAAGTATCTCTATCCCTAAACTATTGTGGTGTTTTATATGTTATGGATTATGTGATACTTGTTGATAAATTGATCTTAAAAGATTAGATGCTTTCCTTACATGAGAAGTATGCTTAGCATTAACAAAGTACCTAATTGGACATTAAATTGCTAGTTTTGTCATTGCATATGGGGTAGATGACATTAGTTCTATACATATAGCATATTTCATCATGATGAATGTTTAATATCTATGATTCTCTTGATCTATGGTTTCTTAGTTGTATAATACTTATGAGAATCATACACTTGTTTCGAAAAGAGTTTATGGTTTGACTAAATATTTTTTTCTTAAGAGAAATCTCTTTTCATATTTGAAAGAAGCTTTTCAAGTTCCATATCCTTGAGAATCCTTTGAACTTGTCTTAACACCTTGAAAGTATTATCATCTCCTAATTGTCTTGAAAATTTGGAAATCATTAGATTTGTGCTATAAATGTAGTACTCTCTTCATTGCTTTGAAATGTTTATTAAATCTTGAGAGAGTATTTAAGAAAGTTTTTCAAATAAATCTTTTGAAATGTTCTATAGAGATCAATCTTTATACTTCAAAAGATAAGTCTTGTTCTTCAAAAGTGTTTTATCTTTTCAAGGCTTTTGTTCAATGAAAAAGAGAGAGATATACTTTCAAATGTTCATTTGACTTAAGTTTGATCAATTTCATGGAATATGTGGTTTTTAATAAAACTTATCTACCCTTCTAAAATGCTTTTGAAGATATAATGTGCTATTGTAAAATTTTTTTTGAAAGGGGGAGAAGTCTTAAAAATGATTTTTGATTGATGGATGGAGAATATGTATCTTTGCCTTACTTTTCTTTATGGTAATGTGCTTACATAGTATTGGCATACATGTTTTCCTTTATCTATGTTGTGCTTCAATAAGGGGGAGCTTATCTTACTTATCTTACATATCTTTTTTCCATATTCTTGTTGACTATAAATATATGCATGACTATGTTGAATTATTATGTTTTATTTCTTGATAATATGCATATTTTGAGGGGGAGCCTATTTATTAAATTATTGCTCATATCCTATAGCTAACACTAAGTTAACAAGTGGTATATCTCTTGGCTAACATGTTATATTTCTTGATCATCTCTTGTTCTTTTTCCCTCTATCAATGAAAGAAGGTATATATTCTTAAATTTCATATCTTTTGATTCTTTCATTGAGAAATGTTTCATATGTGGCAAGGTATATAATCTTTCATTTGAAAACCTAAATTCCATACTCTTACATGGATATTTTGTAATTTCTAACAAGTGATATCAAGTGATACTTATTTATCATGTGGTATGCAATATATTATATGCTAGACATAATTTCTTAAGCTTATTGTTATCATATGCTAAATGTTGATGTACCAAAATGTGACAAGTATTGCATGAATAATCTTTTATATCTTGAAAGCATGCTTGTTTCATCTATTTGACAACTTGAGTTTTATCTATAAAGGGAGAGAAAATCATTATCTTTTCTTCCTAAGCCTTTTTGTTGATGTCAAATAGGGGGAGAGAAAATTGAAAAGAAAAATATGTTCTTGTGCTTAATTGTTTGATATGCTTACATGAATATCTATTATTCTATTTTGTCCAACATATTTTTCTTTGGTGATTTGTCATCATCAAAAAGAGGGAGAATGTGGAAATAAACTTGCCCCAAATGAATTAATATATTAAGTTTTGATGATGACAAATACAAGACAAAAAGAATGATGCTTATGCTTGATAGATGTACTTTATAGATGACAAATGCATCACAAAAGAATATTGATCATGTTACATAGATGTACTTAATGTGATATATTATATCATGCATGATTATGTACTTTATCTAGTTATATTACACTTAATCATCATGCAATGAGATATATGTAACATTCATCATATAACATTTCCAATAATATTTTATATGAGTCATAAATGAATTAATATTGGATATGTCTATAAAAGTCTTGTATGCATGTTAGACTAACTAGAGTTATACATTTATGAATCATACATATGAAGATATTGAGTTATGAATTTGGACTAACTATGTTTGGTTAAGCGAGCAATATTTTGTAGGATAAGTCCAAGTACCAAGAGTGAGCATTACAACAAGAAAGTAAAAAGATCACAACTATGCTCAACTCAAGAAGGTTGAAAATAATAAAGATGTTCCAAGCTTGTGCAAGACATGAAGAGAAGAATTTTCTGGAAGCTTAGATTACATCAAGGATTGAAAGTGCAAAGATCAAGTCCAACATCTTCAAGAATAGCTTATAGGACTTAGATCTTGTGTAAAGGTAAATGGGAATCACACTAAGCTCAAAACATGTTTTAACATCTTTAAAAAGTGTTTTCTAAAAAGTTTAAATGCCCAACAAAGTGTTTTTGGAAAGTTAGTCTTAGTGGTAGACCAAACGATTGAAAAATAGTCAAGTTTGTGTTTTGCAAAACTGACTTTTAGTTACTCTTTTAATCATATCTTTTAAAATACTTTGAGTTTTGCTTTGAAACTTATCTCATCTGAAAATAGACTCAAAGATCTTTCCAATGACTGGTCATTTGCTTAAAACGGATAAGAAACGAAGAAGTTATGACCATTTAAAGTTGATTTTCAAAACCAGAGTGTCCTAACCGATTAAGGACTTTCCCTAACCGATTATTGACACTGTCAGGAGCCATTTTTACGTTCCAGAATGGCCTAACCGATTAGGCAATAAGCCTAACCGATTAGGATGATAAAAAGAAGGATTTTTCATGTTTTAAAAGGCTTCCTAACCGATTAGGAAGTTTTCCTAACCGGTTAGCACATGTTTTTGAGTGAAATTCAATTAGGCTATTAAAATGGCCTAACCGATTAGGCCATTTGCCTAACCGGTTAGTATGACTACAAAATGAACGTGAAAAGCTTTTTTAAGGTGGCCTAACCGATTAGGCCAAATGCCTAACCGGTTATTTGATAAGTCAGAAGGTTTTTTCTAAAAGGCCTAACCGATTAGGACAATGTCCTAACCGGTTATGATAAAACCAGAAACGCTCCAAACGGTCATAAAACGGCTAGTTTTCTTAATTAATCACTTTCACACTTTACCCAACGGCTCTAAGTTTATTTGGGCTATAAATATAAGTGTTTGGGCATCATAGAAATGTTGGAGAACAATATGAAAATTACTCTTGAGCATTAAATTCGTTTTTCACTCTTTATTTCTCTAAAAATCTATTTTGAGCTATAAGTGTGTAAATCCTTTATACTCATAGTGCTTCAATTTGTATCATCCACTCTTGAGAGAGTTTCTATCAATTCTATCTTTGTATAAATTGTAAAAGAGAGGGTGAGGTATCCCTCAAAATTGTAAGGGTGAGGTATCCCTTGGAAATAGAGGCTCAAACACAAAGGGTGAGGTATCCCAATGTGTGTTGAGTGCTCAAATTTGTAAAGGTCATCAAGCACCCGTGAAGCTTGAAGAATTGGAGGCTCTAGCACAAGGGTGAGGTATCCCAAGGTATGAGGAGTGCTCTTGTATGTACAAAGGTTTTCCTAGCACCCGTAAAGTCTAGGAGATAGTGAAGAAAATCTCAAGTTAAGCTTGGGGACTGGATGTAGGCCACAAGTGGTTGGTGGCTGAACCAGGATAAATTCTTGAGTTTGATTCTCTCTTCCCTACACTCTTTAAATTTAGTTTTTAGTGAAATATATTTATCTATTGCATATCTTGATGTTTTGATTATTACAACTTGATATCTAGCCTATTCACTTGATTCGTCATATATCCCAAGTTGTATTTGAGTAATCCTCAATAGTTGTGCATTTATTAGACTTATTCTGCTGCATGTATTAATTGAAAATATCAAAATGCATAATTTGTTAAAGTTGCATTAAAACTTGTCATTACCCAATTCACCCCCCTCTTGGGTAATGGTTGCCATGGCTAACACTTTCAACCCTCCCGTCATTTGCGTTTTCAGAGTGTTAATTGCTTTTGAAAAGTAGAGTAGTAGTGCATTTCTGGTTTTGCTTTCCTTTATGTAGACCTTAGTGGTTTACATAGATTTTGTCACCTCCCTGACCTGAAGGCTTTATTTCTGGTGGGACAGGGGTCGGTAGGGGAGGTTTGGATTATTTCGCTCTCCCTATGCCTGAATCTAAGATTATTGATTCTAACAGTTGCTTACTGACTTCTTTGGATGTTCTCAGGATTTCCATGGCCAAAGGAAAAAAAGGCTAGAGTCCAGCCCCCGCTCCACGACGTCCATGATCCAGTAGAGGACGAGCTGATTCGAATTTGGCAAGGTCCCAGGCTAGTATATCCGTGGGTGGTGGACGACGTGTGGAACCGTCAGTCTAAGTTTTCAAGCGAAACCGTACTCCGAGAATCATTATTTGCCTTGGAGTTAACCGTGATCAAAGCTCGGGACGACGAATTCCAAGTCATTTGTCTGGATTAGAGTGAGAGAGTGTGTTCCTGCTGAGAAATCAGTTCACATTTTATGTTCCTATATGAGCCCTTTTTTTCTTAAGTTGGGGCTCCGAATGCCGTTTTCTGACTTCTAGATGGCCATCCTTCACACTCTACATGTGGCCCCATCGCAGATTCATCCTAATGGCTGGGGTTACATCATCTCCTTCGAGAGATTTTGCCGGTTAATGAGCCTTAAGTGTTCAGTTAATACATTTTTTTTTACTTTTATACACGAATAAACACTCAAGGGACAGTAAAGCAAACAAGTTGGCTTGTCATCCGGTCACGGCTTGGTCGTAAATCCTTTGATGTTTTTGAAGAAAGCTTTAAGGGGTTTAAGACTGCATTCTTCAAGGTCAATGCCACGGAGAGATGTCAACCATTTTTCCTCAAATCGGACGAGGAGCCAGAATTTTTGCTTTACTGGACGCAGGGCTGCTGGGGTGTGCTCCTTAGTTTAATTGAAAAAGAGGAGGGAAACCTTGACCCCGAGGAGCTCGGGTCTGTCAGGTTCATATCCCGATATGCCAAGAAGCACGGGAATATTAATATTAGAGATGTTCTCTGTACCCCTAGTGATGATCTTCTTTATGCTTTATTAGGTAGGATTTAGGGCATTATTACCCGTAGTATCCCTAGATGTTTGTACTTTGTGTTCATGTATCAATATTTTGTGATGTGCTAACTGTGTACTTGTTCCTATTTTGTTTTAGTTAACAACATGACTTCTGGGTCTTCCGTGATCACCCTGCAAGCTGCAAGAACCCGGAGAAAGGGAAAGAAGTCCGCGACCTCTTCTTCCGCTGCCGCCCCAGCATCCTCTGGCCAGGGCGCTATTATCGGAAAGAATGATCAGCTGGGTTCCCCTACCCACAATCTTCAGGGGAGAAAGAGGCGGGCTGTTGAAGGACCTCTTGATCGTGACGGGAGGTCGTCCAAGGATGGTGATAAAGATAAGGGTGAATTTTTGTCAATCATCACGGGGCATTTTGAGCCCGACCTCTTCATTGCTGGACGATTTTTAAGCGGCGAGGTCAGACAGCATATTACCAAGCAAGGTATGACTCAGACCTTGGCTGTGCTTCGGAGGCAAGCTCTCCGGGCGGCTGGTGAGATCCACATAATCGAAGAGACTATCGAGGATGCTGACAGGAGGGCGTCAGAAGAGCTGAAGACTCTGAAGAAGGAAAAAAAGGAAGTTAGCCAGAAGCTGAGCGCGTCCCTAAAATTGAACGAAGATACTCGGGCAAGGGTTGCCGAACTAGAGAAGGCTTTGGCGGCCTTTGAGTCTGCCAGAAAAACTGAGAAGCTCGAGGCCGACAAGGGCATTAGCACACTGGAGGCCGAGATACTTAACCTCGAAAAGGAAGTAGAGGAGATGGACGCGATATCTGGCAAAATCGGGGGGGAGTAATTCCAGAATGCCGTGGCGCAAATCCAGTACTTCAATCCCGGGGTTTCCCTTGTCTTGGAGGGTGTTACCCCGGATAAAATCTTTCATAACGGCTAACTTGTCTTCGTAATGGAACTGGTCACGGATGCTCCTGGCGTCAATCTGAAAGTTATTCAGATCGCGGAAGGAGAAAAGGCCGGCGTTTGAGCTTTATCTCACTCTTTTCCTTCATCTTGTTGTTTGCCCACTGCGTGGGGTTTTATTATATATATATTAGTAAGGATAATTGTCCCGTGTTTGGAGTTTTATAATTAATTACTTTGTTTCGCCGTTTGTTGTCTTGGTTTTCATGGTCCGACTTGGGTCCAACGCCATTCTTTATAGTCGTTTTAATGGACTTAGAAAAGCTGTGTGATATAAAACCACGGTCCGGGATCCTACACTCGTACCGTTGAGTGAATGACATTCCACTTGACTTAGGTAGAAATAGTGCCTTAGTCTGTAATCTAATGTTTATAGCAATCAAACATCATGAAATTTTAGAATTAGGCAAAATAAAACTTTAATCCATATTCCGGTGCTTATTATAGGAAGCATTTGGAATTACAGACATAGGTAAAAATAACGCCTTGGTTCAGGGTATATTATGTGAAGACCCTTTTACCTCCTTAGGCATAAGTATTATTTAACCTTACCCGGAGTACCCTAACAACCATATAGATTTTGGAACCCCTTCTTGGTTTTGGTATAAAGAAGGAGTGTGTACATATGATCTGTATTGCCTCCTATTCATTTGACCTTTTAACAGTCAATGCCACGCATTGAACCAAATTTGATATCTGAATAACTCTATTTTATTGATGATATTGGGGGGACAAAAGTCTGTATAGAGCATATTATTCAAAACAAGGATGGATCAAACATAATTCTACTAGAGGGCTAGGCCACTATGGGCATTTAGCTATAGTATTTTCTTAGTTTATCCGCATTCCAGTAATTCTTGACCGGGGTACCAGATAACGTTTCCAAGGTATAAGCTCATTTACCCGTACTGGTGATGACACGGTAGGGGCCTTCCCAGTTAGGGGCTAATTTCCCTTGGGAGGCATTTTTCCCTCCTATGTCGGCTCTCCTGAGCACTAGGTCGCTCGGTTGGAATTTTCTTAGGACCACTCTCTTGTTGTACCTGGCTGCTATCTTTTGTTTAAGAGCAGCATCCCGTATGTGAGCCACGTTTCTTCTTTCTTCGAGTAAGTCCAGGTCTTCTCTGATTAAACCGGGGTTGTTATCAGATGAGAACTATTGGTAATGCCAGCTGGGCTCCCCAATCTCCACCGGCATCATGGCTTCGCAGCCGTAAGTCAATTTGAATGGAGATTCACTCGTGGTGGAATGGGGAGTAGTCCGGTATGCCCAGAGAACATGATCAAGTTGCTCAACCTAGTTCCCTTTGGCTTCATCTAACCTCCTTTTTAAGCCTCTCACGATGATCCTATTGGCGGCTTCGATTTGTCCATTTGTCCTAGGGTTCTCAACAGAGCTGTAATGATGCTTTATTTTCAACCCGGCCAGTAACTCTTCAAAATTTTTATCCTTGAACTGAGTGTCGTTATCCATGACGATGGATTCCGGTACGCTAAACCTGGTGATAAGATGGCACCAAGTAAACTTCTGAATTCGCGCTGAGGTGATAGTGATCAGAGGTTCGGCCTCAATCCATTTAGTAAAATAATCTACCGCTACCACCAAGTACTTAAACTGCCCGGGGGCCTGGGGAACGGACCCAAGATGTCCATACCCCACCTGTAAAAGGGCCACGGAACCGATGTTATGAATAATTCTTCAGAAGGGGCTTAAAAATGATCTGCATGGCGCTGACACTTGTCACAAATTTGGACGTGTGTTTAAGAGTTAGCTTCCATTATCGGCTAATAGAATCCTGCCCTTAATACTTTCTGGGCTAGGGCTTTGCCTCTTAAGTGATGACCTCAACTTCCTTCATGAACTTCAGCTAGGGCGTATTCTGCTTCCTTTGGAGTTAAGCATTTTAGAAGGGGGGACGAGAAACCACGTCAATATAGGCGGCCGTTGTAAATAGTATATCTGACCACGGTCTTTACTAATTTGAAAGCTTCTTTTAGGTCTGATGGTAAGTTTCCATACTGCAAATAGCCCAGTATAAGGGTGATCTAAGATGACTGATGGTCCTCCACTTGGGATATGTTTTGATCCGTGATGGAGGGTTGGGAGAGAATTTTTTGAATTACAGACCGGTTGTTGCCAGGGTTCTTAATGCTGGCCAGCTTAGATAGAAGGTCTGCTCTAAAGTTCTGTTCTCTTGGGATGTGTTCTATCTTGACTTCCTCAAAGCCCCTCAAGAGTTCTTGGACCCTACTCAAGTATGTCTGTAGGAGGGGTTATTTAGCTTGATATTCACCTCGGATTTACGAGGTTACCAGCTGGGAATCACTGCAAAGTGTGATCCGTGTTGCCTCTATATCCTTTGCCATTAATAACCCAGCGATGCAGGCTTCATACTCGGCCTGGTTGTTTGATGTCGGGAATTCAAACTTTAAGGAGTGCTTCAGGGTCAATCCCTCTGAATTCTCCAATATCACCCCGGCCCCACTTCCCTTAGGGTTCGACGACCCATCGACAAAAATGGTCCAAAAGGCATTTTTAGGGTCGCCGTTGTCCAATGTGAGTTTTGTTAGGAAGTCGGACAATGCTTGGGTTTTTATTGCAAGTCGTGGTTCATATATAATCCCAAACTCTGAGAACTTGATCGATCATGCAATCATTTGTCCGGCCAGATCTGGTTTATGTAGCACCTACCGGATAGGTTGATCCGTTCTTACCACCACTGGGTGGCATTGAAAGTATTGCCGAAGTCTTCTTGCTGTAATAATGAGCACAAAAGTAACTTTCTCTACCTTTTGGTACCGAAGCTCGGGGCCCTGAAGGACCTTGCTTACAAAGTAGACAGGCTTCTGTCCTTCGTCAGTTTCCTAGATCAAGACTGAGCTTACGGCCTCATCATGGACGGATAGATATAAGTAGAGTGTTTTCCTAGTATCTAGCCTCGTCAAAATAGAAGGGGAGGATAGGAGATTTTTTAAGGATATGAAGGCGTCCTCGTACTCTGGGGTCTACTCGAAACTTTTCCTTTTCTTAAGTAGTTTGAACAGGGGGAGAGACTTGTGAGCGACCTTAGCTAAGAATCTTGTAAGGGTCGCTATGCGCCCTGTAAGTTGTTGTACTTCTTTGACATTTTGGGGACTTCTCATGTTGAGGACGGCCTAACACTTGTCCGGATTGGCTTCGATTCCTCGATGAGTTAGCATGAACCCCAAAAAATTTTCAGCTTAGACCCCGAAAGCGCACTTCTCCGGGTTCAACCTCATGTTGTACTTTCGGACTTGTGCAAATACTTCCTCAAGGTCTGCCGTGTGTGATCCGCCGTGTGGGATCTTTACTATCATGTTATCTATATAGACTTCTAGCATCTTTCCCATTTAATTTTTGAAAACCCTGTTCATCATCCTCTAGTAGGTGGCCCCTGCATTCTTTAGGTCAAACGACGTGACCTTATAGCAATAGCTCGCCCTATCGGTAATGAAAGCAGTTTTATCCTCATCTCCAGCATACATAGGAATCTGGCTGTACTCAGAATATGCATCCATGAATGAGAGTCATCTAAATCCCGAGGAGCTATCCACCAATTTATCCACATTGGAGAGTGGATATGGATCCTTGGAACAGGCTTTATTCAGATCGGTGTAGTCTACGCACATTCTCTATTTTCTGTTGGACTTCTTTACCAAAACCACATTGGAGAGTCATGTGGTATAAGAGATTTCTCTGATGAAGTTGTCATTTAGTAGCTCTTTAACTTGGTCTTCAACGACTTGCTGCCTCTTGGGTCTGACCTTCCTTTTCTTTTGTGCAACCGGCCTGGCGCCTTCTTTAATTGACAAACGGTGGTAGATAAAGGTGGGGTCGAGTCCGGGCATGTCGGAGGAGGTCCATGCAAAAAGGTCCTTATTTTTTAACAAAAGTTCTGACAGTTGTTGCTTTTCTTTTTCACCCAAACGAGCTCCGATCTTGGTAACCTGTTCTGGGTTAGTCTTGAGTTGAATATATTGTAGTTCGCCTTCGGGCTGGGGCCGAGTACCCCGGATTTCTTCCCTGACATCCAACTCAGTCATTAAAATGTTAACCTGGTCAAGGGCCGGGGTGGAAATGACAGGTCTCTCCTTCCGGGGTACTTTACAAATCTTCAGACTCTCATTGTAGCATTTCCTCAAGGCAATTTGGTCGCCCTTGACGACATCATTGTTCTTATTGAGAAACTTCATCGCAAGGTGAGTGGTAGATACCACTACTCCAAGCGCATTGAGAGAAGGACAGCCCAGGATAATGTTATAAGCTGAAGGGCAGTCCACAATCAGGAACTTTACTTTAACAGTCCTGAAGAGTTTAGATGATCCGAGCATCAGGTGGGTTTCGTAGTATCCTACCGGGTGATAACTGTAAAGAGTGTAGTTATTAGTGCCCTATATCTGTGCTTTAAGGCATGATTAGTCCTTGTTTGTAAGCATTAATGAAAGATTTTAGCATCATTTATATCTGATTTCATTTTGATGACTTCCATTGCGATCTTGTGTAAATACTTTCAAAACTATGATCAAATTGAGTACATTTGTGTGATTAAATGAATTGATACTTTCTCTGTAATAGGCAGGTCTCAAATGAAGCATGGAAATGAAGAAATTACAATAGCTTTGGACCAGGAAGCCTAAGAGAAGCTTAAAAGTGAAGATCAGCACCCAACGCCGCGACGTGGATTGGTGGCGCCGCGGCGCTCCCCTGCTTCAATAGATAAAACCCGAGGCTAGAGCGCTGCAACGTTGAAGAGTGGGCGCCTCAGGCGCCTGTGACCTAATTACACGAGCGCCGCGGCGTGACCCTGTTTTATTCAGCCTATAAATACAATTACACCGAATTTCTACGAGAGTTTTTCATCATTTTTGGAGAGCAGCTGCTGGTTTTAGGTTTTTAGACCTAGAGGAAGTGAAAAAGGCTAAGCTTGGAGGTCATCCTTCTTATGGAGGGTGAATCAAGCTTAGAGGATGAAATCTAATGAGCTTCCTTCCTTTTCTTTCTTCTTTTCCCTCTTATTGCTTCATGAACATGATTTATTGTTTGTACTTTCATGTTTCATGGCTAGCTAGGCTGTATATAAGTTTTCCTTTGTAGTTTCTCATAGATACTGATGAATATGTAATCTTTTGAGTATATATTGAAATTTAGTTAAGTTCAATCATAATCTGTGTTTAATACTTGTTCTTGGTTGGCCTCGATTGTATGATCTTAATATTAGCAAATGAACTAGACATAGGAATTTGTTGATATGGATATGGTGTGATTGATACATGTTCGGCGAGTTCAATTGGCTTGGATGAGTTGATTCATTAATAGGATAGAAATATACCTATTGGCTATGTATAGTGTGTGTTTGAGAATAAATCGTTTATGAGTGGAAGTTGTACTGGCTCTCAAGGAAACTTAGTGAGTTAGGCAAGTAGAAACCAGGGTTGATGGACCTAGACATAGGCTTTTGACTACATCAGATTCTCAAGCTAACTTAACAATTCTTTGATGTTGCTTGTAAGGATTGCATTTCATTAGTTGAAATAGGAGATGAAAAGTAATTTTTATTTCTCTATTTATCTATTTATCTTAGATTTATGGCTTTTCAGTCTTTATATTTCTTTAAACATTCATTTATAAATTTTATGCTTTTGGATAGCATTAATTAGATTATTGGTTAATACTTAGCTTTATTATGAAATACGTTGTCCTCGTGGGAACGATATCTGACTCCTGGCGATACTACAAGTGCGACCCGTGCACTTGCGGTAAGCAAAAGAGCGAACACCGGGGTGATTTTCTCACCGGTGAAACCCGTCAATTCTCTTACATAGGAAGTCAAGTCAGATTGCGGGAGCTCTAGCTTCTGATAGAGATCTAGGAACATAATGTTTGCTGAGCTCCCTTAGTCGATGAAAATTCGGCGGACCTCGGCATTGAAAATTACCCCGAAGATGACAAGTGGATCGTTGTGGTCCGGAATTATTCCGTCGTAGTCTTCATCCTAGAAGGTGATGAGCAGCGCATTTCTGCCTTCTACTTGGGTTCTAGGTTCTGAGTGGACCACGCTGAAAACGGCCATTCTAAGAGCTTTCTTTCGAGCTTCATTGGAAGATCTTCCTTCGGCAAAGCCACCGACAATGGTATGGATCGTTCTATTGGGCTCGGAGCGGTGGTCGTCATTATCAGCGGGAGGAGCGTCCTTAGTCCTATCCTGCCGATCGTTGTTATCTCAGCGAGGCGGAGTCTGGGATTTTCTTTTAGGACTTCTTGTCCTTCTTCTGCGCGGAGGGGACGGACTCCAATGCGGAGTGCATCTATTGTCTCTGCGTTTATTATCTCCCTCGTTATTTTGTACACGAAGGATATACTGCTGCAAGCGTCCGACCTTGATTGAGAATTCGATGGCATCGCATAACTGATAGCAATCTTCTGTATCATGGTCATAGGCCTTATGTCATGTGCAATGTTTGGAGTGATCCTTTTGCTTGTGTTTCTTGATAGGGGGCGGTCTCCGGACATTCTGAAACTCTGTGTGCATCACTTCCCTCAGGATTGTTTCCCGAGGTGTGTTCAAAGGAGTGTAGTCAGAGTAATTCCTCCGGGGCGGGCTACCTTTTGGGGGTCGCGACCTTGAGGAATTCTGGTTGGGCTTCTTGTGAGAAGTCTCACCTTTGTCCCACCTCCTATGGTCTTCTGTTGCCTCCTCCAAGTAGACATACTTCTCGGATCGTTTCCGGAAGTCGGTCAGATTATCTGATTTCTTCTTTGCCAAGGACTTGAAGAACTCGGAACCTACCCGAAAATCGTTTCTAGCGTAATGCAAGACTATTCTGTCTTCAAAATTTTCTACATTGGTGCAGGCAGCCATGAACCGCCTAACATAATCCTGGAGGGTCTCGTCCTTTCCCTGGCAAATTTTAGCCAGGGATTCGATGGATTTAGGTTGCTCCTTGCTGGTGGTGTATTGTAGCAGAAATTGCTGTTTAAGATCCAACCAATCCATGACTGTCCCCCGTGGTTGGCTGGTAAACCACTTGAGGGCTCTCTTTTTGAGGGAGAGGGGGAATGCTCGGTATAGCAGCTCCATGGATCCACCATAAAAGCATAAGGACTGTTCGTAGGCAATTATATGTTCTTGGGGGTCCATGGTTCTGTCGTAAATTTCCAAGTTCAGTGGAAACTTTAAATTCCTAGGAACCCGAAATTCCATGAGCTGATCGGAGAAAGGTTGTTCCATTGTTCCGCGATTCTGGTTATTATTCCCATTATTAGGAATTCTATTACCGACATGAGTCCTTCTTTGATTAATTTTCAAGTCAGTCCGTCTGTCACGACGGTGCGGCCTAGGTTGGTTTTCATGCATGGCACGCTGCATGTCTTCCAGCCTCCTAAATTGGTCGTTGAGCAAGTCCATATGTTGTTACAACATATCTTGAAACTGGCGTTGGGAACCCCGAGATTGATGTGTGTGTTCAGAGCGGGATGCATGATCATCGAACTCGTTGTTTGGCATTCCCAGACGCTGGTGCACCGGGATCCTACGCTCTTGAAGGCTCTGGTCACCTCTCTGGGCTGGGAATTCAAGTCTTTTCCTGACAGAAATCCTGTGTGATGGGTTAGGAGACTCCTCTGAAAATGAGGTGGAGTGCCCATCACGCTGGCTTCCTGATCCGGGTACTTGATTTTTCACAGCGGAGGTTTGAGCAGCAAGTGGAGGTGGTGGTAGTGGTGGACGTAGCACATCAGGGTCTTGCCTCTGGTTGACAGAGGTTTGTGCAGCGTCTCTTCTCGAATTTTGCCTCGTGTTCACCATGATTGGGTGAGATTAGGATTTTAAGGTTCCCCATAGTTAGCGCCAATGTTCTGAAGTGGATTCAAAGGGTACCTGAAGTAGACATGTACATGGTGGTTTCCTCCTTGAGCAGTAGCTGAGCGTTTTGCACAGGGGGTGGGTACCTGCAAAGGGACTCTAACGCTCAAGTCGGACAGTGTACAAGTAAGCTTATCAGATTGGGTTCAGAATTACCTTCTTAAGATGACTTAGCCTTGTATTTATAGAACGTATATAGAATCCTAATGGGATCCTTATTGAATGCAGGTAATTTAGGATTAGTATCCTGATGAGGATCACCTTTTCATTATTATTGGATATATCCCAGTAAATCTGGGTCTTAAGATATGGAAAGTATTTAGCCATAAAGGATAACTATGAGTCCTATAATATCGTAAATTGATGATTGACAGTTATGAATATTTAAGGATTCATCCTCCGCATGAATCTATCAACTTGGCTCAGCAAACATTATGATATCATGACTCAATACAACTTGGCTCGCTGTTTTCTAAGGTTCGGACTATCTTATGAGTTTTTCGTTATGTCAGCCTTGGAAGAGTCTAACAGTGTGCATGTCAGGCTAATCCTATAGGATGGGATTTTGAATCACGATCCAAGATAGTACACAAAACAGGTTACAAGGGTTAGAATTAAGGATAAGAGAGGATATGTAAAGTAAACATTATGAGGCATAATGGATCACTAGCAAACATGCTTTGTAGTGAAAGTAACATCACAAATACTTTCAATTAGGACAAAATCCGTATATAAACAAGGTATCTTTAGAATTTGGTTAGGGATAAATATGAATAATTTGTATAGTTTTAAATTATACATGCTGTCTTTGAAGTGATATTGTGGTTCCTTTAGTACAAAGTCGCAGATAAAGTCTCTAAAAAGAAGTTGATCTTTCGTATAAATTGTCCTGCATAGCATCTTTAGTTACTGCAGAATTGCAGAGAAAGAATTGAGACAGCAAGTACAAATCAACCCTAATAAGTACAGGGGACTTTACTTGCAAAGGTAGTGTGTCCAAACTCCACAATGGTCTTATGGTCCCATTTTGGTTTATTCTCATTTCCTTTAAGAACTCTACGAAAAATAGTTGTTCAAAATCTTCCACGTGGTTGTTTCATCGACCAAAGATATGCACACAAGTCATTGATGAAGATGAACCGCACAGTCCATATATAGATGCACAAAGATAGGAATATCCTTTTTTTTACCGTAATTATTCATTTCCATTATTGTCAATATTCAATTAAGAACTGTAAAAAAAAAATTCAATTAATAGAAATAAGCTAATTTGCCATAATGACGTGCTGCCTGTAGTAGGAAATGATTTGATAAATAAGAAAGAGAAAAGATATATATAACCAAATGATGTGACTTCAATATTGTGAAGATTACTCTAACAAAACGTGAAATTTTAGCATATTCATGAAGTATAATAAATATATATTTTAAAAATTAATATTATTATTAACTTTAAATAATTTTTTATAAATTTTAAGTCATTAATTTAGAATTAATAGTAGAGATTTATCTTTACATATGTATTTATTATACTTCGGAGCATATAATAATCTTTTTTTAGAAAACATAGTAAAAAACATTTGAAGAAGTTTACTTACCGTGAGCATGTGATAAGTAAATAGACATATAATTATAAATTCAAATCTTAATTATACAATTTTTTTAAAATTAAGCTGCAAAAGAATGTTTTTATAAATTTTTTAGTCCCATTGTGGATAACTTATTTGTGACTAAATTAAAAAGATAAATTAGTTAAAATGTATACAAAGTAACTGGACACTACCCGAACACAATTGAAAAAAACATAGTAAAAGAAAAAGAATAGTTGGTCTTCAATTAATCAAAATTTCCAGTATAATAAATTTAAAAATTTTACTTTATTGTAATAATTTGAATTTCCCATTTTAGGCCTCAGGGTGTTATCACGTTTAATGTTTCGAATATTTAATTAAATGATGAACCTTAATTTAAAATATTATTACTATCAGATCAAAAAATATATATTATTACTATCTAAGTTATAGCTAACAAATTACATCAATTAAATACTCCTTAAATTTTATTTTTTCTAAATTGACACATATTTTTTTTGGGTTAGAATTAAAAATTGACACATATTTAGTTACCAAATTTACATTATTTCATCTATTTCAATTAGTCACCTATATGTATCTTCCATTTTCATAAATATGATGATATTCTCATACCTTTCTATTATACCACAGTCGTATGACCTAATGATAGATAATAACTTACATTTATTTTACCCAACCTAAACTGTTAGCTTAGTAGTTAGGAAGTTTTGTTCAGGTTTGAACTATAAGCCAAAATTTTTAAAAAAAATCAATTAATGCACGAAACCGACATGCAGTACAAAAAATAGATCTTTCATAGTGTCATTAAAACTTTTCAACGTCGTCAATGAAACTTTTAATGACAATTTTTTATATTTTTAGTGACGATTAAAAGTTGTACCACACAGTTCGTACCTAAAGCTATCTAGTAACGACTTCACATTGTCATCACTGAAATTTAGACTTTCTGTGACAGCTAAGGTCATCACTAAATATGCTTTTAGTAACGACTATAGAATAGAAAGCTTGTCACAAAATAGATTATTAGTGACAATATGTAGTCATCACAAAAGACAATAATGCAAGATCTTTACGTCATAGAATAGATTTTTTAGTCTCCCTCCTAAGCTTTAGTGACGACTTTTAGAGCCTTACAGTGACGAGCTAACGCTGTCACAAAAAAAGTGTTAGTTTTTTTGTGACGACATTTTTAGGTCGTCACTAAACATGCGGTCTATTGAAACAACTTTTAAGAATCGTCACATAAGGTCTAATTGGAGTGATGACTTTTAAAGTCGTCACAAAAGAAACATATTTTGGGATGACATAAAGGTCATCACAAAAAAATCGTCACAAAAAATCAATTTTCTTGTAATGATGAAAAGTGCACTCTTAATACATTGTGGTATGATCCTTTCTTCTATAGCTATGGAAGTCACCTTGGGTTCTAAACCTAAAGTACCCTCTTGGAGTTTGTATCTCCTTTCATCTTTATGATGAAATTTATATCTTTCTTAGGCACTTATACTAAAAATATGTAGGTTAACATTTCCCATGTATATATATGTATCACTAAATTTAAAGTTGAAGTCGCTGAAGTAGAGAATGAGAAAATTGATCTAGAAGTTTTAATGAGTTTAAAGCTCAATTAACATAGGTGAATGATCTTGTCTCTTGTTCATATTGTTGTTCAACCTATTGACATTATTGCTGGGGAAAGGGTAATTATAAGCAAGTGTACTTTTACCCCAAGTGCTTTGTCATTAAATACATATTATTTTATTTTTAATATTATTTATAGGATTTTACTAATAAATATCTTAAGGAAATTTGTTAAGAAATATAAAATAGTAAGTTTTAAATGAAGCATAAAGCTTTTAATACATTGAAAACTTAAAAAACTTTACTCTTTATTTAATATTTATTATTTTGAATTCCTTAACAAATGAGTGTACTTGTTAGTAAAATTATTATTTTTACTATTATTTTAATATAAAAATATTTTAAGTAAATTTGAACTTGAGGTTACCCATTCCCGAAGAGCCGAAGGAGTAGGGTAGTGCAACCTAGTTATTTACACCTATTAAGTATGGAAATATTAGATTGTGCAAGCCAAGTTAGTGGGGAGGTGAAAATCCTTACATCATTTCATAAACAGGAATAATGATTTTATTCTAGGATCACACAACCTTACTCCCTTACACCATTTTATTCAATGTTAATCAAACTTGGGGAGGTTTAGTGTTAACAAAAGAAAAAAGGTTGATTGTGAAATGCATATATTACAAGAGAATAAAGTGTATCTATTAATTAAGTGTATCCATAAAAGGTCTATATAGCATAAGAGATAATATTAAAGTTCAAATACATGAATTTATGTAAAACATGTATCCAACTATCCATTAATAAGTAAAAACTCAGAAAGTATTGTATGTCGAGAAATTCTCATATATACTTGCTGAATATAAGGTATCTGTACTAATTAAATCAATCAACATTAAATAATTTTATAAATCTTTGTGATATACAAACATTTAATATTTTAAAGGAATAATTTATCAAATATTGATTAGTTTATTGCATCCAATTGTATACACCAAGTGTACACATGAAACTTTTTTTATATGTCTAAGTTCATGCATGATATTTTATTTTACGTAAGTTTATGCTTACATGAATATGCGGAGACTCGAAGAGTCAATTCATGTTAGTATAAATGATTACTCAGAAGGTCCTCATTCGCATAAAACAACCTTAAAAAATATTTAGAATTTTACCAAATATATCTAATCACTAATAAATGTTTGATAAACTCATGAAAGTAATACCTAAAAAAATCTTGAGTAAGTAATTCTAATGTTGTTAAAATCCGACCAGGTCAAATAGTTCAACCGGTTTAATCGTGAAGTGGACGCTTAACTTATTACATTTCAGTCTCACACTGAATTGACTGGTAGACTACTTTGAACAAGTCAAAATCGATTAAAATCATTCAAAACCTTGTTGAACCAACTTGTTCATCTAGGTGAACCAATCGATCATTGTTTTTTTTCAAAAAAAGTAATATTTTTTCATATTTTATAGATTGTTTTATATGTTTTATATTACTAGATATAGATTATTCTTATTACATCATCAAATTCTACTATTCGATTAAAATGGTTGAACCTGAACCAAAAATCTCATCAATTCGTTGTTCGTGTCAATTTTCACAAGATGATTGAGTAATTCTTTTTGCCAACAAGGATTAAAATTTTAAAATACATTAAAAAAATTAAAAAAAGTGTATACCAATTTAGGCATGTGTTTATTTTCTTTCAAAAATACCTAAGAATCTCATATCGGCCCATGGTTATGTTTGTTTCTTTCATTCTTACAGCTACTCTCCTCTTTCCTTCCAACTATGTACACCAGGTGTACACAAGAAATTCTCTCATATGTCCAATTTCATGAACGTGATTTTACATAAATTTATTTATGTTTCCTTTAATATGCGGAGACTCGAATAACCAGCTCTTGAATTAGTAGACATGATTATGCAAAAGGTCCCATTCACAAAAACCAACCTTAAAAAATATTTTGAAATTTCTCAAACATACTTAATCACTAATAAATTTCTCAAATATATATATATATATATATATATATATATATATATAAAGAGAGAGAGAGAGAGAGGAGACATATTTAGTGAGAGAAGTTTTTATCGTGAAAAGAGTAAATCTTGACCATACAACTATACTCGGATAGTCAAGATTAAAAGTTACTTAAATATCATGTGACAACTTAAAAAAGTCACATACATTTATATTTTAATCTTGATCATTATTCACGTAAGATCTAATAGTCAAGATTTACTCATCTTACCAAATACGCTCCCTATATATATAATGTTTCCATTAATATGCGAAGACTCAAAGAGTCAATTCATGAATTAGTAGAAATGACTACTTATAAGGCCCTCATGCGTATAAACCACCTTAAAGGTATCAGCACTCAGGTATAGATAGGAGTAGAGAAGAGAGAAATCTGTGAATAGAACAAAACGTGGTGTAAAATGATTATTGATCCTATAGAATACTGATTACACTCGTGTTATATAATTATTATAGATTGTAACTAACTCTAACAAACTCATAACTACCTAACTGCTAACTGTCAGTATAACTAGCTTAACTAACTTACTGACTTATTATTCTTTGCATTCCCCCTGCAAACTTAGAGAGTTGAAGTGTTCAACTCTGAGTTTGTGTCTTATAAATGGAAAATGAGTGCTGGAGGGTGGTTTGGTGAGAACATCAGCTAACTGAGCTACTGAAGGGATGTGAACAACTTGTATAAGCTACTAAGATACTTTATCTCTAACAAAATACAAATTCAATTTAAAATGCTTCATTTTGGAATGCAGCACAGGATAAGCAGCCAAAATAACTGTGCTGAAATTATCACAATGAATTACAAGTGTTTGATTGACTGAGACATATAATTCACTAAATAGAGATTTTAACCAACTAATTTCTGCTACTGCAGAGGCCAAGCTTCGATATTCAGCTTCTGTTGTTGACCTTGACACTACTCCTTGCTTCTTAGAGGGCTAACAAACCAGATTTGATCCCAAGAATACATACATACCTGAGGTGCTTCGCCTGTCATCTAAATCTGAACCTCAATTAGAATTTGAGTATGTAGTGATGTCTAGACTAGGTAACTTGTTGATATGCAAACCATAACCAATAGTTCCTGCTAAGTATATATCTCAGTATTTGCTTCACTGCCTTCCAATGAGATTCAAGAGGATTGTGCATGAATTGGCATACCTTATTCACACTAAATGCTATTTCAAGTCTAGTTATTGTTGCATATTACAACCCTCCAACAATTGATTTGTATAGTGATGCATCAGGTACAGCTTCTGTTCCATCAGTAGTAAGCTTTAACTCAGTTGCCATAGGGGTCCTCATAGGCTTAGCATGTAGCATATGTGCTTTTGTCAACAGATCTGTGATATATTTGTCTTGGCACAATAGAATACCACCTCCAGAAGTTGGTTTTGCTTCTATTCCCAAGAAATAATGCAATTTACCTAAATCTTTTAAGGTAAAGACTGAGTTTAACTGAGAAATAAGAGTGGACACAACTTGATGAGAACTACTAGTGATGATGATATCATCTACATACACTAGTACAAAGGTAGTAGCATGTGTCGTGAACTAAACAAATAGAAAATTGTCACATTTTGTAGCTTGAAATCCCAGCTGACATAATGTATGGCCTAACTTTTCAAACCAAGCTCTCGGGACTTGCTTGAGTCTATAGAGTGCTTTATTAAGCTTGCACACAAGAACACCATTGTCCAATGCATACCTTTCTGGTTGTTGCATAAACACTTCTTCCTTTAATTCTTCATTAAGAAAAGCATTATTTACATCAATTTGGTGAATTGACCAGCCTCTAGATAGTGCAATTGTTAGCACCACCCTTATAGTGACAAGCTTAACTACTGGACTGAATGTCCCAGTGAAATCAAAGCCTTCTCTTTGATGAAATCCTTTAGCTACTAGGCATGCTTTATACTTCTTTATAGTACCATCAGGGTTCCTTTTGATTTTAAATATCCACTTGCAGCCTATAAGGCTTCTCTGAGGCGGTAAGGACATTAATGTCCAAGTTTGATTCTTCATTAGAGCTTGGTATTCTTGATCCATTGCTTCCTTCCACTCAGGTATGGACAAAGCTTCAGCTACTATGGTTGGTTCTGTGATAGCAAGATAGGCCTTTGGTTTGAAGATGTCTACCATGCTTCTAGTAACCATATAATGTACATTTTCAGTTGTAATAGAATTTGGGACATGTTTAGGAGTAGAATTAGTATTTAATGGTGTTGTCACTAAAACAGCTCCTCTATTAGAAGGAGAAACTGAAATTGCTGCAGAGTATGAGTCAGAATTAAGAGAACCTGCACTAAATGCTCCTGCAAGAGACAGATTATTAATGTGCTCAAAATTGTTGCTAATTGGAAAAGTGCAATGTTGGTTAATTTCACTAGGAACATGCTGAAAATTGCTAGTAGTGACATCAGAAATTAAAAGAGGATAAGGAATTAAAAGAGGTGACTGATTTAGTGTAGAACTGGTTAAGATAAGAAATGAGGAGAGAGCTTGAAAAGAAAGATATTTTCATCAAAGACAACATGTTTAGAATTAAAAATCTTACTAGATGAGACAAAACACCTATAACCTTTATGAAATGGTGAATAGCCTAGGAAGACACACTGTTGAGACTGAAAATCCATCTTGTGTTTATTGTAGGGTCTGAGGTGAGGAAAACAGGAGCAACCAAAAACTATAAGGAATGTGTAATCAGGTTTGTGACCTGAAAGAGACTCAAGTGGGGATTTGAGACCAAGAATTGGAGTTGGTAGCCTGTTAATGACATAGGCTGCTGTGGAGAATGCTTCAACCCAATACTTATGTGGAACACCAGACTCAGCTAGAAGGGTGGGACCAAGTTCTAAGATATGTCTATGTTTTCTCTCTGCTGCCCCATTATGATCATGAGTGTGGGGGCATCTAAACCTATGAATAATACCCCAATTGGTGAGTTGTTTAGTGAAGACACATTATTCCTTAGCATTATCTGTTTGCAACACTTTCAATTTAGCATTAAGTTGCAACTCAGTAAGTTCCTTAAACTTGAGAAAAGCAGAAAATGCCTCAAATTTATGGGTTGGGAAATAAACCCAACTAAACTTTGAAAAAGCATCAATAAACATAGTGTAATATTGATGTCCAGAGGCAGAAAGAAATGGGGAGGGTCCCCATATATTAGAATATACAAGTTGCAGAGGTGTTGTATAAACAGAATTAGATATTGAAAAAGGTAATTTATGTGATTTGGTAATACAACAAGCTAAACGAATCATAGTACCAGTTTTATTATCTGTAAATGGTATTTTACATGAAGATAGCACATGTTGTACAACTTTTATATTAGCGTGTCCTAATCTGGAATGCCAAAGAGAAATTAAAACTTTGCTGAAATGACCAACTACACACATGATCAAGATTAGGTGTATTTATTACAGAATCAGAAGGTACATGACATACAGAAGGAAAATGAGTTGACTTTAGCTTCAGGTTGTCAAACATATACAAGCCATTGCTAAGTATCCCTTGCAAAAGAATCTGTTTGGACATCTGTGATTTAACCAAACAACAATCAACATGGAATTCAAAGAAAACATTGTTGTCTTTGGCAAATTGAGAGACACTGATCAAATTTTTAGTGAGATGAGGCACATGCAATAAATTGGATAATGACAGAGTTGAATTTGAATGAACAGAACTATGAGAACTACTAGCAATATCAATATGACTAATGTGATGAATAGCCAAACTTGCTCCATTACCAAGGTGCACCCTATCCTGTCTAACATAATTCTGTTTCATTGCAAGATTGTTGATGTCTGGTGTAAGGTGAGCAGTAGCTCCAGAATCCACATACCAAGATGAGTCAAAAGAAGATGACGTTGTAAGCTGCACAGTAGTTTCAGATGGTCCTGGTACAGCAAAATAAGCTTGAACTTGTCTTAAAGAGTGACCTGAAGTGGAGGAAGATTGTGAATTTCTTAAATTGGGGTTGAGTAGATTTTGATTAACCTATGCCAGCAAGACCAGGCATCATGCCCAAAATTTCCACAAAGCTGGCACTTAGGACAATCAGTATTGAATTGTGTATAGCCAACACCACCAGTACCATAACTAGTATATGGTTATCTATCACCACGACCAAAAAATCTTCCACCACGTCCACGAAAGAACCCCCTTCCTCTTCCTCTATTGAAATGAGAGGGAGCCTGTACAACATGAGCTTGCAGAATAATGGAACCACCACCAGAGAAATCTGTGGTTCGTTTGTGCCTTTCTAACCATTCATCTTGAGCCATCAATAGTGCTTCAATTTCTACAACAATATAAGGTTCAATTCTTGACATAACTGATGTGACAAACCCATCGTATTCCTCAGGGAGACCATCAAAGATGGTATCAATGTGATCAACAACGTCCACCAGGGCTGCAACAGCTGCTAGAATATCTACAATTTTTTTTATTTGTAAGAGGTAATCAGAAATTGAGGAACCTCCCTTTTTCACATTTCTCATTTGAACTTTCAACTGTTTCACCTTTACTCTAGTTTGAGCAGCAAAGAACGTTTCTAGTTACTTCCAAATCTGATAGGAGTGTTCACATCCCACCATGCATATGGTGAGGGATTCTGACATTGATGCAAGAAGCCATGACATGAGAACTTGATCTTATTGTTCTCAATTGAGGAGCTCTTCACTTTGTACACCTCTTCTTGCATGATCTTCTTATTCAAATTCTTGTGGAATGACTTTGGCATATTGAATAAACTTTTGAAGCTTGAACCCCTTTATTGTTGCAAGAATCTATTGTTTCTATGGAAGGAAGTTGTTCTCATCAAATTTGGAAGAAACTTTGTTTGAAAAAGTATGTAATATGAATCTTGATGATGAAGCGTGGAAAGGATCAAAGTTATAGATTGAATTGGAAGCCATAAATGAACCTTGAGCTTTGATACCATAAAGGTATCAGGACTCAGGTATGGATAGGAGTAGAGAAGAGAGAAATTTGTGAATAGAACAAAATGTGGTGTAAAATGATTATTGATCTTGTAGAATATTGATTACACTTGTTATATATGGATTGTTATAGATTGTAACCAACTCTAACAAACTCATAACTATCTAACTGCTAACTGTCAGTATAACTAGCTTAACTAAGTTACTGACTTATTATTCTTTACACACCTTAAAAAATACATAGAAATTTATCAAATATATCTAACCATTAATAAATGTTTGATAAACTCGTGAAAGAAAGACTTCTGCAAAAGTATTGAGTAAGTAATTCTAGTGTTGCCAAAATCAGACCAGGCCGAACGGTCCAATCGATTTAACCATGAAGTAGACACTTAATTGATTATCGCTCAATCACATAATCGAATTGATTGTTAGACAACTTTGAATCAATTAAAACCGATCAAAATAATTCAAAACCTGATTGAACTAACCAGTTCATTTGGTTAAACGAATTGAGCATTACATTTTCTAACAAAAAATCAATACTTTTTCTTATTTCATAGATGTTTTCATATATTTTATATTATTAGATACAAATTATTCTTAAGACGTCATCAAGTTTTACTAACTGATAAAAATAGTTGAACCTGAATCGAAAATCTCACCAATTCATTATCCAAGCCAATTTTAACAAGATGATCGAGTAATTCTTTTTGCCAACAAGGATTAAAATTGTAAAATGTATAAAAAAAAAATCGCATACCAAATTGAAAATGTGTTTATTTTCCTCCAAATCCACCCATGTGTCTATCTATTTCTCTCTCTCATTCTTAGCTGCTCTCTTGTTTCTTTCTGTATACAAAAAAATCTCTTATGTGTCTAATTTCATGAACAAAACTTTATATATATATATATATATATATATATATATATATATATATATATATATATATATATATATATTTATATTTCTATTAATATGCGGAGACTCAGAGTCAGTTCATGAATTAGTAGAAATGACTACTCAAAAGCCCTCATTTGGCAAAAACCAACCTTAAAAAATATATAGAAATTTATCAAATATACCCAACCATTAATAAATGTTTGATAAACTCGTAAAAGTAATACCAATGCAAAAGAGTCATTAATTCCAATGTTGTTAAAATCTAACCAGGCTGACCTGTCTGAGCGGTTTAATTGTGAAGCGGACACTTAGCTGGTTATAGTTCAACAATTATTATTTATATTCTAACTTTTTTTTAATTCATTTATAAAGTCATTTTATATTTTGTAAAAATATTACAGTCACATATAATTTGATTTGATATTTATCTCATACAAATATATAATAAATATACATCTATCACATTTGAGTTAGAGAAAAAACGTTTTCTATAGTTCAATCTCATAATCGAATTGATTGTCAGACTACTTTGAACCAGTTAAAACAATCAAAATAATTCAAAACCTGCTTGAACCAACTAATTCATCTAACTAAACCAATCGCCCATTAGTTTTTTTGACAAAAAATCAATACTTATTAATATTCCATAGATGTTTCCATATATTTTATATTATTAAATGTTATTTTTATGATGTCATCTAGTTCTACTTACCGATTAAAATAGTTGAACCTAAATAGAGAATCTCACCAATCATTGTTCAGGCAAAATTTAACAAGATGATTGAGTAATTTTTTTTTGCTAGCAAGGATTAAAATTTTAAAATGTATAAAAAGAATTGAAAAAAATTGTATATCAATTGAGCATGTATTTATTTTCTTCCAACAATAACTCAGTCTCAGACCCTCTCAGGGATTGAACCAGCCTTGCGTCTGTATGTTTCTTTCTCTCATTCTTAGTTACTATCCTCTTTCTCTCCAACTATGTACACAAAATAATCTCTTATGTGTCAAAGTTTATGAACGAGATTTTATAAAACTTTTTATATGTTTCCATTAATATGCGGAGACTCAAGGAGTCAGTTCATGAATTAGTAAAAATGACTACTCAGATTGCCCTTATTCGCAGAAACCAACCTTAAAATATATATAGAAATTTATCAAATATACCTAACCATTAATAAATGTTTGATAAGCTCATGAAAGTAATACCTATGCAAAAGTCTTGAGTAACTAATTCCAATGATGTTAAAATCTAATCAGGTTGAATCGTTTGATCGGTCTAACTGTGAAGCGAATACTAAACTGATTATAGTCCAATATCATAACCAAATTAATTATTAAACCACTTTAAACCAGTCAAAACCAATCAAAATCATTCAAAACTTGACTGAATTAATCAATTCATTTGGTTGACTTAATCTACTATTAATTTTCTAAAAGAAATGCAATATTTTTTTCCAATTTTATATATGTTTTTATATATTTCATATTATTAAATAATTATTTTTATGACAATGTTCAGTCCTCTTAACCAATAACCTGGGCGAAAGTGTCACCAATTCATATTAACTTGGCTTTTTACTGAAACTGTCATTAGTGACAAAATTATTTATCAAATTATCATATTTTTAAAATTATATAATAAATTGTCACACTTTTTACTTATGTAAATTATTTTATTATTTACAATTACGTCAATACGTAATTAAATAGAAAACGTCAACAGCTCTGGCGCTATTACATGAATAGATGCTGACATTTTTCACATAATTACATCATACGTGTTGGCGTTTTTCACATAATAATGCCACATGTGTTGGTGTTATCAGTGAATAACGCCACACATGTTGGCGTTACTAGAGAATAACGCCTCATTACATGTGGAGCTCTCATTTTCTTTTCTTCCAGAAGATGATGATGATATTTACGTGTAACAATATGCACGAGCATATATACTTAGATTGATTGGATGTTTATTATTTTCTGATCATTCTGATAAATATGTGCACATAATGTTCATTCTCCTGTTGGAAGACTTTACCATTGCTGAGAGATACAGTCAAAGATCTGCGGTCTTAGTCTTAGCGTACTTGTATAGGGAGTTTTGCAAAGTCACAAATTACAACGTGCACGAGATTGGAGGTACTTGCATCTTGTTGCAGTACTTCAATAAATTTTCTATACAATATTGATGTATTGTAGTATTGCAGTGACTACGTAATAGCGTTAATGCGTTAGGCATTATTTTCTAGATAATGTTAACACATATGGCGTAATTACGTGAAAAACGCCAGCAGCGCTGACGCTATTACGTTGATAGCACCATCTTTGTATATATGCCCGTATATACTACTACACGTAAATATCATCATCCTCTGGAAGATAAGGAAAGGAGAGCTTTACGGGTAATATGAAAAATGTTAACACGTGTGACATTATTACTTAAAAAATGTCAACACGTATAGCGTAATTACGTGAAAAATACCAACAGCTCTAGCGTTATGATGTGGATAGCGCCATCTATGCTGACGTTTTTCACGTAATTACGTTATACATGTTGACGTAATTGTAAATAATAAAATAAGTCACGTAGACAAAAATTATAACAAATTAGTATATAATTTTAAAAAATATGATAATTTAATAAATAATTTTATTTAATAAAAAAATCCTCATTATCTTGCTCCGTTTTTATCAAGATTGAGTAATTCTAATTGCCAACAGGGATTAAAATTTTAAAATGTAAAAGAAAATATAAAAAAGAGATTTTTTTTAAAATATGTCCTCACTTAAAAAATTTAAAATAAATTTTTTGTATAAAACATATAATTTTTTTAATTTTCAATGTATTGAATATTCTAGTTTTTATAAAAAAATTCTTATTTTAGATCTTTAACAAATATTCTTAGGATACTTTTTAGCAAAAATTAAAAAAAAAAAAAAACATACATACCAAATTGGGTATGTGCTTATTTTGTTCCATCAAAACCTCACCTCTTGGAGTCTCAGACCCGCCCAACAACGCGTCTGTCTGTTTCTCTTTCTCATTCTCTGCTACTGTCTTCTTTCTTCCTTTCTTACTTTGTTTTCTTTGTTTATTCCAATTCCAGTGCCGTTGTTGTTGTCTCCCAAAAAGCATGGTTGTCCTTGTCCCTCACACATACCACCCCACCAATAAGTCCTTTCTCATGCAAACTTTAGCACAAACACCCTGAATTCTGAGCCACCCTCAATGGGGTGCGTAGGATAAGAAGCAGCGCACGATAGCATAACCTCCTCCACCACTCCACTTTTCACACTCATCACTTATCCATGCTTGGAGGAGTAATCTGCGCCACACGCCACCCCAAGCCTTGGGCCCTCTCCTCTTCCTTATTTCACGTCTCGCCAACTCACCACTCGGATCGGCTAGCTCAAACCTCAGGCTCCGGCTCCGGCTGGCCGTATTTCCTTCATTTAGAAGCCGGCGGCTTGAGCCGAAGCCAGCGCCGCCGCCACTCCAGCTCCTGCAAACAAGGCGGCGGCTCCTGCGGCGGGGCGGCGTCCATATGGCACGCCATCATGCCATGCGGCACCGGCGCCGGAGAAGGATTCCGGCGCGGCGTTGTGACGGTCCACCACGACCATGAGCTGAAGGGGGAGGGGTCGTGGAACGTGGCGTGGGATGCGCGCCCCGCAAGGTGGCTCCACCGTCCCGACTCGGCTTGGCTCCTCTTTGGCGTCTGCGCCTGCCTCGCGCCGCCGGTTTCACCTGATGAAAATCCCGAGGTGCCTCCGCCGCTGCCGGTGGCTTCGGACGCGAATTCCGAGGAACGTGAATTGAAGGGTGTGGATGTGGTATCTGCAGACTACAGAGTAACTGGTTCGTTCTTTTTCTTTCTTAAATTCATTTTTTGTTTTTATTTTAAAGTTGTTTAATCGGATATGCTTTTTTAAAAAAAAGAAGTGTTTAATTGGATATGTAATTTATGCCTTTTTTTTGTTATATAAAAACTTAAAAAAGTGTATGATTGGATGTGTAATTTATACAGAAATGAACCATCGTTTTGCGTTTGCTTTTGTTTTGAGAGAAAGCACTTTTAACAATAATGACCACTTTGTGAAAAATAAAATTACATTTTTGTCTTTAATGGATGATTTATCAATGTTTTATTTAATTTTAAAGATTGGTTGATGTTGCTTTGTTTGATTATAGTTGTGCTAATCTTATTGTTATGACAGATTCTGAAAGTTACTGAGTTACTCCATAACCTTTAGAGTGTGTTTAAAATGGAAAAAAATGAAAATGACTTAGATTTGTTAATCAAATCTAATTAAATCTTTTGTTTAGAATTTTTAAAAATAAAAAATAATTTAATTTTTAAAATTTTATAGATTTTATTGTTTTTATTTTAAAAATTTTATTAAATTTAATAGAATTAATTAAGAATTGATTTGATTTGAAATGAATAAAATATTTTATCTTTAATCGTTAATAACTATATCTCATAACTGTAAAAATATAAAATAATAAAATTAAATCAAATTAATTTCTATTTTAATGAGTTCTAAACATACAATTTAATTTTTACATCAATTCAAATCTCTTTTTTAATAAATTTTAAATACAAAATTTAATTTTTAAATCAAATCAATTCAAATCAAATCATTTTTAATTTTAATTAATTCCAATCAATACCTTAAACAAGTATAGGTCTTAGCCTTTTTTTTTTCAGTTATTTTCTTTTGGGGCTAAACGTTGTTGTTATTGATGGTCTGTTAACATCTGTTGTCCTGAGTAAGCAAAATGAGTTTTTGTATATGTGGGTAATTTTTAGAGAGACTCAATTCTAAAAGCATTACTTTTTGTTATATTTATTGGTTAGTTATCTTCTTTGTGATTCATTTTTGGGCTAAAAATTGTTGTCTGTTGGCGATGGTCTGTATAGAGACCAAAAAAAAAAAAAAAACTGGAGTTAGAGAATGTGCGTGCGATAGATTCTGAGTGAGTTAGTGTGTGGATTCATTTGTCAATTACCTCGCCAAATGGTATAGGGGTACCTGCTGATGGTCGGTGTCTATTCAGAGCAATAGCTCATGAAGCTTGCTTGAGAAATGGAGAAGAAGCACCTAATGAGAATCGCCAGAGGGAACTCGCTGATGAATTAAGGGCTCAAGTAAGATCATTGTGCTTGATATGTGAAACAAAGGGGTTCTATCTGCTTGCACATTTTTTTTTTAATGATCTTTGTAACCATGATATTGTTTTATTTAGGTTGTAGATGAGCTCTTGAAAAGGCGTGAGGAAACAGAATGGTAAGCTTTGGTAATTTTAAGATATACCATTTTGTTGGCTTATGCTTTTCTTGACTTGGTTATTTATTATCTCTGATGTTGATGTGTATAGGTTTATAGAAGGGGATTTTGATGCATATGTGAAAAGAATTCAACAGCCTTATGTTTGGGGCGGTGAACCTGAACTGTTAATGGCTTCTCATGTTCTGAAGTGAGTTTTAGAATTAAATTTTAGTTTGTGTTACTTTTGGTTATGCATTTGATGCCAAACAAGGATGTTCATACATATATTAATCACTAGTTTAACACACTAGAACTGTTGCCATATATCCATATATATATATATATACACACTCTGTGAGGCAGTGCCGTTGCCCACCTGACAAGAAACAATAATTACCATTCACAATTTGAAAGTTAAAATTGTTATAGATGGATAGTGCAGTTAAACAAAAGCAAGGGTCCAATCGCTTTTGAAACTAAATCTTGGGACTAAAGAGAGTAACTGTGACTAGTCTTTAGAACATATGCTACATATTAGGAGAGCGTGGAAAGATGGAGAATTGATGGATATAGAAATACTTTCACCTTAGAGTGTCGTCAATGATCACACACTAGAGCCGGAATTGTTTTGAAATAACAAACAAGGATTCTCTAAAGTGAAGATTCTTGTAAAATGAACAAGTAAGCCTACATCAACTATTGATGGTAGATGTGAGTCTATTTATCAATGATTAATGTGAGTTTACTTGTTCGCTTTATAAGAATCATCACTTTAGAAGATTTTTATCGTGAAATAACAAAGTTCTAGATCATTTTATGTGAAAATAATTGTATGTCTTTATTTGTAGGTTGGAAATGAAACCTATCATTATATTGCTAGTTCTAGCTTATACTATGTTCTATTTTTGTTTTCTTATTGCTATGTATCTAACACACTTCATAACTTGTCAGGACACCGATATCAGTCTTCATGAGAGACACAAGCTCTGTCAATTTAGTAAACATAGCAAAATATGGTGAAGAGTATAGAGATGAGAAGGATATTTCCATCAATGTGCTATTTCATGGGTATGGTCACTATGACATATTAGAGACCTTATCAAACCAAAATTGCCCAAAAAAAAACACTTAGAAATTGGGTTCTATAGGAATCAAACTTGCCTTGATCATGTGGTTTAAGATTTCTCTCATGAAGAGTTTTTTTTTGTCCCAAAATTTTTTTGTAAGTGTTCAGTGAATTTAGCAGCTTTTTCCATCTATAGTTCAAGCTGCATGGAGTTTCAATTCAATTCAAGCAACAAGCTAGTGCAATTTTTATCGTTTACTTATTTTCTTGGGATATTTAAAATTCAATATAGATACCACAATTATCATAAAGAGAATAATGATAATAATTATTATGTTACAATAATTGAGCAGGATTTGTGATTGACATTAATAAGGGAATCATGAATTTTTTTGGCATTCACTTGACTTTATGGTATATTTTGACGAAAAAGATAAGAAAATAGAAGGAAAGGACAAGAGAAGGTTATGTAATCATTTCATTTTTTTGAGAGTTTTTTAAAATTGGCAATTGTCATGTAATCTTACAAAGTCTTTAATTGTTTGTCTTTATGGATATTTTAAAGTTCTCTTAATTTGGAGGATTTTATATATCCAAACAAATATGGTGAAATTTATTTATTACTTAATTTCTCATTTTCTTTCTTTTATTTTTCTTTTATTTCTTCTCATCCCTTCTCTTCTCCACTCCTCAAAATACCTTTAGGAATTAAATAATTGTTTGAACTTCTTTTCTCATACTTCTCTTTTGGTTATGGAGAATAGAATATTATGTGATGTAATTTTTTGCCAATGGGAAGTACATGTACCCTATGCTTATTCCAACTATTGATTAAGTGCTATATAATAATTTATTTTGGTAATGTTATCTACGACATTCTAATGCCTTAACAAGGGATTTATGAAAATCAAATAAAAAAATTCATAGAACTTAGTAACTATTGAAAAAAATATAAAGATCAACTGAAGAATTTTTTTCGCTTTTTTATTTTGTACTCTACTTTCATAATTTCCGAATCCAAGAGTGGTAGATATTTAATACGATAAGAGGTGTTGGTACAGACCGATTAATAGAGTAAAGCTAGTTTCATATCACTTCTACTCACATTTTTTCATATCTTTTATAGTGGCAACATCACAATATAGGCATGCCGCATGCAAAAGTTTTTGTGAGATCAATTATAATCACATGATAGAAAGTATAGAGAAATGTAAAGAGACGAGAAAAAAATGTGTGATAAACATTACTTAATTGGTTAACTCAAATTCTTTATGGTTTAATTCAAATTTTTAATGATAAATCGAATCATACGAATTAAATCAAATTGTACACATCTATGTTTCTCTCTCTCTCTCACACACAAAAGACTTTTTTAAACAATTACTATTGTCTATTGCACAACATTAGAATTTGAGAATATATGAATAATATTTTGAATTCTCTTAACAATTTTTTTAATAATTCTCTTAATTATTAAATAAAAAAAGTATTAAATATCTTTTATATTCTAAAAATGATGCATGTATTTTTTTTTGTTTAATACTTTTTTTTATTATATAGTAAATTAACATGATATTTTTGAATGATATAACAAAATTTCCTATATATTAGTTGGATTATTTTTTGTGGTAATATAATAGTCGGATTTAAAACACTAAAGAATCATGGTTTAAAATTGAATCAAACCGAAAATTATGCTATTTGATTTTAGGTTGACCCTCTGATCAAACCAAACTGAACCATGAATATCTCTAAATACAACTATTAACATTCGAGGAATCTGAATATACAAATTTATATCATTTGTGGCAAACAAAGTTTATAAGGTTCTGTATCTTAGTTGTCTTAAGAAATTATGCATGTATGTTGCTCATAGGAGCTTCAATGTCTGCTATTGTTTTAGAGAGTACACCTTCATCTGTTCTCCTAGGTTTGTATTAGAATTGCAAATTTTGTTGTGCTTAAATGCTTCGTTTTCTTGCATGAATGATAGTCAAATATAAAGACGATGTTTAATATGTGATTTCTTAATATTTTGAAAAAACTTGAAATGAAAATCTGATATTCTAGTGTATGGTTTTTACAAAGTCTGAGGAATCCTTGAATAAGAATCGTTGACCTAGCAATCTTCTTAAGATTGGAGGAGAGGTACAAAAGGACACAAGTTTAAAACCTAGAAATAGAATGGTAAGCTTTGGTAATTTTAAGATATGACATTAATTTATTGGCTTATGCTTTTCTTGACTTGGTTATTTATTATCTCTAATGTGTATAGGTTTATAGAAGGGGATTTTGATATGTATGTGAAGAGAATTCAACAGCCTTATGTTCGGGGCGGGGCTGTTGATGATTTCTCATATTTTGAAGTGAGTTTTAGAATTGAATTTCTGTATGTATTACTTTGGTTATGCATTTGATGACAAATGAAAGATGTATAAAGAAGAGTTTTTATTGTGAGAATGTGAAAGGAGTAAATTTTGATTATACAATTATATATGAATGGTCAAGATTAAAAGTTACTTAAATATTATGCGACTATTTAAAATAGTCACATACATTTATATTCTAATATTGATTATTCATATAAGATCTAATAATCAAGATTTACTCATCTCATCTTTTATAATAAACAATCATCTCACCATATACGCTCTCTCTCTCTATATATATATATATCTTCACTCGATAAGTGAGAGATTAATCTCCCAAAATAAAATCAAACATTTAAACAGAAACTCATTTCAATGATATTTTTTTCATACACATAAATTTTGAGATCAAATCCAGTATTACATGTTATAGAAACCTGAGGTCCTTCCACACATACCAACACATGTTACTTGATGTTTATACATATATTAATCACTAGTTTAATACACTAGAACTGTTGCCATATATATACACACCTGTTTGAAGGGGGAAAGAAAGAGAAAGAAAGGAATCTATTATTACTATCTGTGAGGCAGCGTTGTTGCCCACCTGACAGGAAACAACAATTACCATTCACAACAATTTGAAAGTTAAAATTGTTTTAAATGGATAGTACTGTTAAACAAAAACAAGGGCCCTATCGCGCTTTTAAAACCATATCCTGGGACTAAAGAGAGTGATTTAATGTGATTGGTCTTTACAACATATGCTACATATTAGGAGAGCTGGGAAAGATGAATGGATAGATATACAAATACTTTTACCTTAGACACTAAACAATAATCATACTCTAGAGCCTGACTTGCTTTGAAATAACAAAAGTTCTAGATTATTTTATGTGAAAATAGTTGTATGTCTTTTTTTGTAGGTAGGATATGAAATCCATCATTGTATTGCTAGCTCTAACTTCTACTATTTTCTATTATATTGCTCTGTATGTAACACTTAATAATTTGTCAGGACATCAATATCAGTCTAGACACAAGATCTGATGATTTGGTAAATGATACAACCTAGTCACCAAAAGGAGCCAACAGTAATAGCTCTAGCCCAATTATAGACCTATTAAGGGAGGATGACAATACCAGCCCCAATAATAGAAATGCAGAAACCAGAATTTGGAAGACACGAACCAGAAGTGCCCCTGCTTGGATCATAGACTTCTACACATGATAGAGGTGCAAGGTTGGCAGTTGCTGAATGAATGAATGCCGACGTAGCCAAGCGGTTATCACTGCAAAAAGTTGGTTAGCATATAATGTAGATATTTAAGCAGAGCTAGTGGCATAAATAAGCTCATACTTTCATTTGTAAAGATAGGAAAAGAAGATCTGGAACCTAGTGTAGTGGTGTTTCCAATCCCTAGACTCGAAGGAAGGGATTACTCTGTTTCTTTTTCTCTCATTATTCCACATTTTTCTATTCTTTCTCACTGTATTCAATCATTCGTTTACTTTGATTCTCAACAAAATTCAGCATTTTTCCTCTTGATCTATCAGTAAACATAGCAAAATATGGTAAAGAATATAGGGAAGAGAAGGATGTTTCCATCAATGTGCTATTTCATGGGTATGGTCACTATGACATATTAGAGACCTTATCAAACATAAATTGCCTGAAAATAAACACTTAGAAAAGTCTTACTTGGAAAACCTATCTCATTATTAATAAATAAAACAAATACGAAAATTTTTCCTTTTTGTTTTTTTATGAGAAGGACATCATTGAAAAATAAAGAAAGAATATTCAAATATGGCTGGTGACAGTCTTTTGTATTTCATCACTATTAAGTTTCAAAGGGTGGTGAATAGACAAGTCAATGATCCATCAAATTGTTCTCATGATGATAAAATAAAAGGTTTAATAAAAAAATATATAGAAAATAAATAAATAAATTTTTTTTAATTACTAATATAAAAGGTAATTCCAAAATACTAAACGATAAATCATATAGGCAAAAAATGTTAATAAAGTATAATTAATAAAATATTTAAATAAATTTAAATATGCAATTAATGAAATACTAAATCTTATCGACTAATATCAAATTAGATTATTGATAATTATAAAACCCTGGTGAGCTAACCATCAAGAAATAAAAGTTTCAACCTATCATATCATATATCTAGATATAAACAAACCATATCTTTTAGTCCAATTCCAAATCCAGTTTGTTATCCCAAATAAGGGTTCTATTAGGAATCAAACTTGCCTTGATCATGCGGATTAAGACTTCTCTCAAAAAGAGCTTTTTTTTGTCCCAAAAATATTATTTAAGTGTTTTAGTGAATTTAGTAGCTTTTTACAACTATAATTTAGCTGCATGGAGCTTCAATTCAATTCAAACTAAAATAAAAGGTAATTTCAAAATACTAAACGATAAATCATATAGGTAAAAAATGTTAATAAAGTAATAATTAATAAAATATTTGAAAAAATTTAAATATATAATTAATGAAATACTAAATCTTATCCACTAATATCAAATTATATTATTGATAATTATAAAACCCTGATGAGCTAACCCTCGAGAAATAAAGGTTTCAACCTATCATATCATATATCTAGATATAAACAAATTATATCTTTTAGTCCAATTCCAAATCCAGTTTGTTATCCCAAATAAGGGTTCTATTAGGAATCGAACTTGCCTTGATCATGCAGTTTAAGACTTCTCCCATAAAGAGCATTTTTTGTCTCAAAAAAATTATTTAAGTGTTTTTGTGAATTTAGTATCTTTTTCCAACTATAGTTTAAGTTGCATGGAGCTTCAATTCAATTCAAGCAACAAGCTTGTGCAATTTTTGCAGTTTGCTTATTTTATTGTGATATTTAAAATTCAATATAAATACCACAATTATCATAATGAGAATAATGATGATAATTATTATGTTACAATAATTGTCTAGGATTTGGGATTGACATTGGTAAGGGAATCATGGATTTTTTAGGGCATTCATGTTGCTTTATGGTATGTTTTGATGAAGAAGATAAGAAAATAGAGGGGAAGGACAAGAGAAAGTTATTTAATCATTTCATTTTTTGGGAATTTTTTAAAGTAAGTGATTATCGTATAATCTTACAAAGTCTTTCACTGTTCGTCTTTATGGACATTTTACAGTTCTCTTAATTTAGAGGATTTTATATAACCAAACAAATGAAGTGAAATTTATTACTTAATTTCTCAATTTTTTTCTTTTCTTTTCCATTTATTTTCTTTTTATTTCTTCTCATCCCGTCTCCTCCCAACTCCCCAAAATATCTTTAGGAATTTAATAATTGTAAGAACTTCTTCTCTCATACTTCTCATTTGGGTATGGAAAATAGAATATTATGTTTTGTCAAAAAATTTGCATAGCTCTAAGGTTGTTGTATTTTTTTGCCAATAGGAAGTACATGTATTTTATGCTTATTCCGACTAGTGATTAAGTGCTAATAATTTATTTTGGTGATGTTACCTATCACGTTCTGATGCGTTAACAAGGAACTTATGAAAAGAAAATAATAAAAAAATATTACAGAACCTAGTAACTATTGAAGAAAATATAAAGATCAACTGAAGAATCTTTTTCACTTTTTTATTTTATACTCTAGTTTCATAATTTCTTGGAATCCAAGAGTGGTAGATGGTTAATATGATTAGAGTTGTTCAAATTTCTGAACCGAATAGTTAGTGGTACAGATCGAGTAATAGAGTAATACTGGTTACATATCACTTCCACTCATATTTCTTCATATATCTTCAAGTGGCAACATCACAATATAGGCATGCCTATGAGACCAAGTATAATCACATGATAGAGACCATAAGGAAATGTAAAGAGATGTCAATAAAAGTGTATGTAAAAAATATTACTCAATTGATTAACTCGAATTCTTTATGGTTTAATTTAAATTTTTAAAGATAAATTGAACCATATGAATAATCTAATCGTACACACCTATATTTCTCTCTCTCTCTCACTCACTCATGGGAAATTCTATGGAATCCAAGCATAAATTTGAGTTCCAAAACCCTTGCATATGTGGACTAATAAAAATTAACCACGTGAAATAGTGGTGATGACATGTTAAGTGACATTCCTTCAATAATTATTTTTACAAAACAAATCATAAGGAGAAAAAATTTGCAAGAGATAAACCTTTATTTTTAATTTTTTTTACAAGTAATCTTCTGTGATTTTTCATTTAATCAAACAAATAAGACGGTAGTAAACAAATAAGTATTGTGAATAACTATCGTGGTTGATATCCAGCATTGCGAAATCGCATGATTGATTGGAACATTCACCATGTTTTCAAAGAAGGATTTTTTTTTTTTTTTGGGTTATAATTTAAAGAAGCAAGTTTATTTTGTTGTTTATGGTGTAAAAATTGATCTGCACATTCATCATAATTGAAAATACATGGAAATTCACCTAATTTACAAAGCATTCAAGACTTACATTCACCACAGTTGGAAAATGCACATTCATCTAATTTACATTCACCATATTTTCAAAGAAACTAATTTACCATAATTATTTTTAGTTGAAGATCTTCTCTTATGATGGTATTTTTAATTTTATCAAGTTTTTCAAAGCAAGAAAAATGCTACATGCCGTCATTTAAGCATTTACGGGGTGAGGCTGTTGACCATGCGAGAGATGGTGGAATATTTGCTACAGTGAAGTCTGAATACAACGCATTATAATACTTAAGCAGGCGATTCGTAGAGGCGGAATCAAATTATTCGCCAATTGAAGAAGTGTTTTGTGCCTAGCTTTGGTCTTTGCTGCAAAAAGCTACGCAACTCTTTCTTAGCAATCAGATCAAGTTCGAGAGCAGATCCTCTCAAGTTCTTAATGAAAAGACCAATATTATCAAGTCGATTGACCAAATGGACTCTATTATTCTCTTAATTTGAGAAAATATTTATTCAAGAAATTTGTGAAGGGAAAGGCTAACTTCTTTTAGTTCTATTTTTTTTTTTACTGATTCTTTTGATATCTAACATCCTGATGTAAAAAATAAAATAATTAGGACCTTTCTCTAATTTTATTTTTAAATAGTATTTATTTGCAATTATATTTATAAAATCCACTTCTGTATTACCTAATCCACATGTCATTATTTTATTTGTTTATGTTAGCAAGAGTTCTAGAACCCAAGATTTTGTATGGGTGCCATTGAAACTCCCAACAATTATTATTGTCTATTGCACAACATTAGAATTTGAGACTATATTATGTGTTGTTATTTTATAAACGAATAATATTTTAAATTCTCCTAACAAAAATTTTTTTAATAATCCTTTTAATTATTAAATAAAGAAAATAGTATCACATGTTTTTTATATTCTCAAAATGTTGAATGTATTTTTTTTTCATTTAATACTCTTTATTATGCGAAAAAATAGGATGATATTTTAAAATGATATAACAAAAAAATTTATATATTATTTGGATTTTTTAGCAAAGGAATCTTGGTTTAAAATTGAATCAAACCGAAAATTATATATGGTGTTTGATTTCAGGATGACCCTCTAATCAAATCAAACTGAATCATGAATATCTCTAAATACAACTACTAACATTCAAGGGAAATTTATATCATTTGTGGCAAATGACATTACCTACTTATGAATAGTAGTCGGATTTCATCGAACACAGTTTATAAGGTTCTTTTCTGATCTTTAATCAAGTATTCTCATAAGTATTACTATGAGACTAACTTTCAGGTACTGTCGAGACTAAGAAGTCCTCATCATCTTCTTATGTATGTAAGTTGCTCATAGGAGCTTCAATGTCTGCTATTGTTTTGGAAAGTACACTTTCATTTGTTATCCTAGGTTTGTATTAGAATTGGAAATTTTGTTGTGCTTAAATGCTTCGTTTTTTTCCATGAATGATGACTCAAATTTAAAGATGATGTTCAATTCTGAAAAAAAGAAGTTGAAATGAAGTTATAAAAAAAAAACACTTGAAATGAAAATCTGATATTCTAGTTTAAGATTTTGACAAAGTTTGAGGAATCCTTGAATAAGAATCATTGACCTAGCAATCTTCTTAAGAATGGAGAGGTAAAGAAGGACAGAAGTTAACAACATAATAACACTTTTTATGTGGTTTTATTTGGAACATTTTGTGATGTTTGTTTTCCATATTTTTATTTCACTTTCTTCCCCAATGGAATATATATATATATACCTTCAATACTTATGTTTGGTTTGCTCAAGAGGGGTAAGGGCCCTAGCTAACAAGAACATTTATCAACATGAAACACCAACAAAATCATCTAACAAGATTCTACCGCATCCGCGAAGATAGGATTTTTAATATAAACCTTATCTATATGCCTCTTGTACATATTGATGTCATTTTTTGTATGGATTAGTTGTCCGTCAACCATGTAGTTTTGAACTGTTCAGAAAAATTCATAATTTTCTTATAAGATATATTTACTAGAATCATTCCATTTGAGTATGTATATTTCAATGCAAATCATGTTAATCTCTGTTTAGAAGAGGGATTTCAAGAATATATACTCTTATTTTCACTAAGTATTGAGGTTAAGCAAAGCTTAGGTAAGATACTTATGATGAGTGAATATCCTAAAGTTTTTCTTAATGACATAATGAAGTTGCACTTGTTGATACCTAATTTTGTCCATAAAATTTTGTCATTTAATCAAGGATTAATGTTTAATTGCACTATTGTGAGCATTTTGTTTTCTTGGTCAGTTTTCATTTTAGTTTATTTTATTGGTGCAAACAAAAAATTAAAAAAAACACAAACAAAACAAAAAATAAAATAAAAATAAAATAAAATAAAAGATATTAAATAATAAAACACAACTTTCTTCTGTTGTTACAAGAAAAAAGTGAATAAAAAAGGGCGGAGCTGAAACGTAACTTTCCTACTGAGAATTGGTCTGGCTACTGAGCATGCTGCTTCCCTTGGGGAGCTGCATGTCATGGATGGGGAAAGGGTAGCAGGCATTGGAGAAAGAGAGCTTGGAGCAGAGGGCAGCATACACAAATGGGGAAGTGTTATGGTGACCCAAGCTGGGTCAACCTGGCAGCCTCTCTACCTCGGGCAGGGGAGGCCTCCTTCTTTCAGATACAAAAGAAGCAGGGGAAGGCAAGCGAGAGACTCTCCAAGAAGCAGAGACGAAGACTACACCCCAGCCTCCACGGCCTCACAGAAACCAATCTCCATAGCCAACACCACAGCATCTCCTCATCAACTCCATTCACGTAACCCCCCATCTACAAAACCCAACCCCCAACACCTGATCACCTTCTTCAAGCCTCTGCCAGAAACTTCCATCAGCCCAGCCAACAGCAACCCATTACCATCTTCATCATCTCCTTCCTTCAACCACTAAAATACCACCCTCATCACCTTCACCCATTCTCCACTGTGACCATCGTCTTTATCAATCCTTCATCACCATAAACTTCCAAGAGCACAGCCATCACAAGGAAGACAGAGAGAAGGGAACAAGAAGGAGACAGAAGCCTTGCTGAGGAATAGCATCCACTTCAACTGTTCCACCTTGAACTCAACAGGTGACCTTCTGCATTTATGTCATGTAGCTCATTTCTGCTAACTATTCTCACTTGCACACAACCCCTTGATCCCTCTGCACTCAACCTGAAATGAATACTACGTATCCACTCAAGCCTCCCCGATGTATCCACTCTCCAACCGTGAACCCATCTCCCTTTTATTACTTTCATCTTCAACTACCCACATTCAACCTTTTCCAGAAAACCGTAACCACCACCTTCAATAACTTCACAAAACACCATCATTCCCCATTCGACCGTCGAAATCCAAAGAGCCACATCCTTCCCTTTTCCGACCGTCGAACCCAAGCACGGGATCCATCATACCTTTAACAGACCGTCGGACCCCACGAACCACACCATTGGACTCTCAACCCACTTCACAAAACACCATCATTCCCCATTCGACCGTCGAAATCCAAAGAGCCACATCCTTCCCTTTTTCGACCGTCGAACCCAAGCATGGGATCCATCATACCTTTAACCGACCGTCGGACCCCACGAACCACACCATTGGACTCTCAACCCACTTCACAAAATACCATCATTCCCTCTACCGACCGTCGAACTACATCACTGACCTTCACCCCATTCGACGTCGTCGAACCGCACCATTGTGACCCTCAACCCATTCACAAAGCCCACCTTCACTTCATTCGACCGTCAAACCACACCATTGGACTCTCAACCCACTTCACAAAATACCATCATTCCCTCTACCAACCGTCGAACTACACTGACCTTCACCCCATTCGACCGTCGAACCGCACCATTGTGACCCTCAACCCCTTCACAAAGCCCACCTTCACTTCATTCGACCGTCGAACCACACCATTGGACCCTCAACCCACTTCACAAAATACCATCATTCCTCTACCGACAATCGAACCCCAAAACAGAATCACCCCTTTCCAACCGACCGTCGAATCCATCCCATCCCTACCCCCAACCGATCAAACTCCAATACGAGAATCACCTCTTCCCAACCGACCGTCGAATCCATCCCATCCTTACCCCCAACCGATCAAAACTCCAAAACAGAATCACCCATTTCCAACCAACCGTCAAATCCTTCACCATCCTTTTCACCGACCGACGAACCTCAAATCAAATCACCACCCTCTCACCTCCAATACACCCACCATCTTCAAAGCCTCCATAATCCCCATCACCCAAGCAATTTCCATAACCTCTCCAAACACTATCAAACCCAACCAGAACCGAATCGGTCGGACCGTAACCCTTCAAACCAAATCCCTCTCCTCACTCACTCGACCGTCGAACCACACCATTGCGACCTTCACCGACCAGATTCACAAACCATCACATCCTCCCATCGACCGTCGAACCCCAAAACAGAACCACCCCATCTCCTCAAACCGACCGTCGAACTCAAAACACCAGATCTATCATACCCCCAACCGACCGTCGAAACCCAAGAAGTCATGTCCTTCCCCTCTACAGACGTCACCCCCATCATCTTCATCAACCTCCATCCGACCGTCGAATCTTAAACCGGATCCCTCCCTAAACATCCCCTGGCGTGTGCTGCCATGGTTGCCAAAGTCTCCAAACCTTTATTTCTTTAAATTGCACTGTTGATTATCTTGTTGAGTTTGAATTTGATTCACGTGGGCTGCTGTCCATTTCATATTAAGACAAAAATGATACACTGTTTTGGTAAAAAAAAAGAGAGAAGGGTAAAAGAAAAAAAAATCTTTTGATTCATGCAATGACCAATGATGATGATTGAGTAGTGAATACTACCTTCAATGTCATTTGGATCATAAGGGTTTATTGAGTAAGCCTAGTGCTAACTTGAATCCTGTGCAAGAATGGATTCAGCTTTCAAATAAAATCTCTTTTTAAATAAAATCAACCAACCCACACTTATTTTATAAAGAATTACGTGACTTTGAGTTCCTCATTGTACCCGAGGATACGTAGGAGCAGAATCTCTATTCTGTCAAGCCAAAAAAATAAATTTTCATAATTTGGTTGTTTCTTTTATTTCTTTTCAAAAAATTATAAAAACGAGAAAAATAAAAAAAATAATTACAAAGTCTTTTGTTTAAGGGGTTAAAATAAATATATTTGAGATTATTAAATTTTGCACAACTAACATAAGTCTATGGAGCAGGCGGTGTAAGTGCTAATACTTTCCCTACACATGTCGACTCCTGGACTCTAACTCATTTTCTAAAAGACCAGTTTCCTAATTAAAGAATTTTTCTAATGTTTTCCCAATTTAAATAAACATTGGTGGCGACTCCATTTGATTTTATATATTTTTGGTCGTCCCGTCGCGATCCCGGTTGCGACACCACCCGAACGAGAAGTAGAATTTTCTATAGCTAGCCAATCCTTTACATGATTGCTTTCTCTTAACCCATGGGAGATTCTAACCTTCCAATACTTATCCAACATAATTCTAATGGAATGATCAAGACTCGCACACGGGTGAGCATCAGGCTAATCATCAAGAACCAGCTTCACACAATAAAGCCAGATTCAACCCAAATGAATGTGATACCCTTCATCCAAGCTAAATCTAGAGCTGTGTAGACTCCCCATAGTTCAGTCACAGGGACACACATAAGGAACCAAACTTCCTAACAAAACCAAACAATCAAGCTCCAGACACCATCACAACCGGCTTGTCTACCACCCAATTTACACGAACCATTACCAACCTCACATTTCTCGCATCCCTACTCTGAAAGGCACCAACCAACCGCCACCTGGTTATAAGAATTAACAAGCCAGACTTTATAAAGCTCAGAAGTATCAACAATTGATAGCTCCTCAACCTTTTGCAAGATAATAAAGATAATAAAGAATAGACGATGGATATCTACATGCACATCCTGATAGACCAAACACAAATTGGTTTTTATTTAGCCAAATTGACCACATAGCAAACGAAATTCATACTCCAAGATACTAAATAGTTGAAGTAGTTAATGTTATATATGATTAAGAATAATTTTTTTTTAAAGTAAGGGATCCTGAATTCCTTCTCTAGTGGTGGAGGAGAAAGGAGAACAGAGAAGGGAAATGAGATATTATAATTAAACTTTCTCATTGTTGAATATTTTTTAAAACGAGGAATTATTATGTGATTCTTCAGAATTCTTCTTTATTAGTTTTGTGACCATTTTAAAGTTTTTTCAATTTAAGAATTTCGAAGGACTTTAAACAACCATCCATTCCCTTTATTTTCTTTCCTTATCTTTTCTCTTTCTCTCAACTTTTATTTCTTTGGGCTAAAAGAGCCGTGGCTTCTCCAAAAGTTTTTGAAACTCTTACTAGTTATTATCATTTTGAAAAATTAATATGACCCCATAAAATATATACAAAAATCTTATATCTCACATAAAATATATTTTACTTTGAGAAATGATATTATATAGATTTGATACTCACAAATTCCTAACAGACTCTCATGTAAGTCATTGAATAATATCTTCAGTTTAACTATAATTTCTATAAATGGTTCATACTAGTCCACTTTAGAGCTTGTGAAGATAAAATCAGTGTAAATAGCATTGCTCTTTTACTTTACTAGCATTTTAATGGGCATTACGTGCCTCTCAATCTGGTTTTTTTTTAATCTTTGTTAAAAGATAAAACAAGTAATAATGAGGGGTCCATTATATATATATACAGAGTTTTACTAAAAAAAATTATTATAGAATAGAAAAGTAAAGAATGTTTGAAAACAACTACAATTACATAATAAAGAGTATTTATAATTTTTTTATATATTTAGGTAAACAATAATGATAGCATTATAATGATATTATGAGAAAAGTAAAATTGGACACCAAAGGAAAAAGATGATAGGGTTATTGATACTCTCTGTTGTCTATTTACACTCCCTTATAACCACTTTTAACTTCTATTTCCTCCACTACCTTTAAGTAATTTCACTATAAGAGTTAAAATTTTTATTCACACTTTTTATATTATTATCTATCTATATTCTCAATTATTTTTACCTATTTTAAACTTCATAGTTTTTCATCTTTTGGTGTTATTGTTTTTCTTTTAGGTTAAGATTAACATTTAAAAAAAAAATTGGTACAGGTTGCAAATGATCTCTTAATTATTATTAATTTTACAGATAGTAACTAATATTTTATAATTATAATAAATTTTTCATTTTTCATTTTTGTGAAATAGTTAAAAGCATTATTTAAACTATCATTAAAAAAATATTTATTCATGATAAATTACATATTGGTAATCATAATAGATATTATTATAGTTTTAAAAATCAAACAACTATTTTTCTGATTATTGCAATAAAATACAATTTAAAGAATTTCTTATACTATCAAATTAAAAATTCTCTAAAATTATTTTAAGAACTGAAGGTATTTTAAAATTATCAAATTTCAGTGTTATCAATATTCAGCGTTTATAGGGTTTCTTTAGTTAAAAAAGAAAAAGTTGTATCTAATTAAGTATACTATTTAAAATATTGCAAAATAAGATTTTTATGCTATTATGCTAATTTATCGATAAAGTTGAGGCTAAGATGTAAATATGCTTATTTAAAATTAAATAGTATTAAAATAAATTATTTTTTTGAACTAATACTAAAATTATTTAATTAATTATTAATAATTTTTGTATCAATAAATATTTGGCAGCTCAAATATTAAATTTAATTTATAAACTTTTTCTAACTAGTGCAGTTGGAATGTGGTGGATTAACCAAAACTCAGATTCTTCCCATTGCACAACGGAGCAGATTTTAAACTTGTCCCACCGTGCAATTGAGCGAATTTTTGGGGTGGGTTGGGGTATCCATAGAATGGATGTGATTGCTAAGCCTATAGTATTATAATTAATTTAAAATAATAACAAGATTAAATTGTGAATAAGAGAAGTCAAATATATAAATCATTGAATATAAGGAACTCTTTTGTAAAGTAATATTTTTTTGTATAACGAATAATATCATATTTTATTAATATGTTATAGTCACAATATATTGAAGTGGTTGTTGTACCCAAAAAAAATGTTGAAGTGATTAAAAAAATTCAAAGCTAATAGTTAGACTGAAACAAATGGAGTATAACAATAAAATTGATGAGCACAAAAAAAAAATTAAGTTTGATAATTTAAAAATAAGACTATTTAGTTAAGGGTAGTTCAAGAAATCAAACTTAGAAATAATTAAAGAGGAGTGTAGATAAATAAAATAGAGTCAACAGCCCCATCCAGGAAAAGATACCCTTTATAATAGTGTAAAATACATATAATTAGTATTTACCTATTCTACCATTAATCTAGACTATGCTAATTAACAAAATCTACTTAAAAAGACTGAGCTCATACACATGCTAACACTATTCATTTAGTGAACAACTCATTAACTTCTAGACATTAACCCAAAATCTGTTCATTTTATATCTGTGACCACAATCTTTATAAAATACATGACAAAGTTAGAATATGTTAATCTAAATATAAACAATTAGTAAAATTTAAAATAGACTTCAACGGTAAAAACAGATTCATTCCAAAAGCTAAAAGAATTTAGCCCATTTTGAAGAACAGTAGTCCAATTTCCGCCCAACGACCCACCATAACAAAAAAAAAATTGTATTTAATAACAACAACAACAACAACAAAAAAAAATACACATTTACATTTCTAAACTTTTAAACGGAAATGCTATTAACCTCCAAGAATCTGATTACTTACATAGGTGGAAAGAATCTCATCTCACATGTGAAATTCACCCAACATAATGGCATCTTTCATAGTAATATTTAGATACTTAAAAACTAATGCACGTGATAAATTAAAAAATATTAAAATAAATAAAAATATATACTTAATTTAAATATATGATATTTTCATATTGTTTAGATGAATTTGATTAAACTATAATTAATAAAATTTATAGTAAGACTCATTTAAAATCATTTTTGTTTAATTTTCGTTAATCACTCTTCGTGCTATGATAATTAGGCTATGTAGTTTTTCTTAATAAATATTTTTTTATATAACTTCCAAATAAATAATTAGCTTATATAGTTTCAAATAATTTCAATTTTTGATTATATAATTTTTTCTTTTAATATTAATTTTTATATGTTTATTCATTTGGATGTTTTATCAACTTATTATTAAGAGTATACAAAAAAAATTATTATATTTTCTTAATTTAAAAACACTTAATAAATTCTTAGTTTTCTCATAATCAATTATATTTAATTAATTTTACTATATTTTTATACAAGATTTTCACTCTTATGTGATATATATATATATTTTAAGTTTTCTAAATAATATAGAATAATTATATATGAATAAATATAGTAATTTAAAAATATAATTAATTAATTTAGAGTGACAGTAAAATTTTAAAATTTTAATATCAATCACCAATAAAAACAATTAATAACGTAAGTAAATAAAGATAGGTATAATTTTTTCTATGAATTAATATGCAAAGGTATATATGTCAAGGTGATTAATATATAATTATAAATTTCTATATTTATATGTGTGAGTAATAAATTTAATTTAGACCTCACAACACATGTATAATATTTTTTTTAATATAGATTTGTATTTCTTTAGCAAGTCAATCTACAAACATATTTGGAAATACATGATTCTTCAATGATGGAAGTTTAATTTAGAATTGACGACACATGTATCCCTATAAAGTGTTTGTTAAGAGGAATGTTGTCAGCACATGATGCTGTCAGCACATGATGTTGTCAACACCTTATTGTCAATAACCCATGTATAATTTCTTTGTTTTTTTAGTTATTTTTTCAAAATTTTAATAATTTATAATGTTAATAAATAAATTCTAAATTTTATTTATTTTGTAGTCTTTAAAAAAATCTTTTTCAATGTGACATGATTTTTTCAATGTGACGACACATTTACACTTTTCATTTTAATTGTAGCATGATATGTCACATGACAATTATCGAGAACGCATATTTATCACATGGCAGCATTTTATACATGTACTATTATGTTAGAGTGACACATGTCATGATTTGAAGACATGTACCTTCTTTTTATGTATTATTATTATATGATTATTTAACATGTGTTTACATTTTTTTTAAAATAGATAATTTTAACGTAATTCACACAATTTTATATATATCAAATAATAATTTAAGTAATCAATATAATATAGAAAATGAAGATATATGCCCTGAAAAATAATCTTGTGTCTTCCTTGTCAAGCAAGTGAATAAATGCATTACTTACTTAACATGTGGCATCTATAGTACCTAATACTATAATATGTGTCAAATAGTCCTCTTATTTACATATCATGTGTTTAGATGTATATATACATTGCAATATAGTATTGATATGTCTTGCACACGTGGATGACCCAAATTCAAATACTAAAAGCCGAATAAGCTAGAATACTTATGTAAACTCCTTAAAAAATAAAAATAATACTAAAAATTACATAGGCAAAAAAAAATACAAGTGGATTAAAAAAAAGATAACAAATAAACTAACATAAAATGAAAAATAACATGAACTTTTTTCTTTTTGTTTTATAAGATATCTTCATACATTTTAGTTTTAAGATTATACTTGTTTAGAATACAAGAACTTCCTTTTCCCCCCACAAATTTATTTTTGGCTGAGCTCTAGAGTGCAGATCACTTGACTTACTCTATTAAACTTATATGAATATAAATTAAATTAATTTATATGTAATTTTTAATAAAGTTAACTTATCAAAATAATTTTTAATAAATTTATTGGACTATATTATGCATTTAAAAATCAAATATTTCTGTTTATATTATAAATATTTTCTTTGGCATATAGGTTATTTTATAATATTTTATATTTAAATTATTTAATATTTATATTAGAATAAAATTCTTTTATAAAAATTTTATGTATTTTTAAAGTAAATTAATAGATATTATTTTTTAATAATTTATTACATATATTTTATTTAATAAAATTATTTTTATTTAAATTATATTAATTCTTATTATTTAATTTTTAATTTATTCGTATATCATATATCACACGAATGTAAAATCTAGTTATAATTAATTGTGACTACTTAAAGAATTTTTTTCATGTTTGTTTCACATTTTCCACCAGAATGCAAATACGAGTTCACAAGGAAGAATTTTTTTAGCTTCCTTCATGCATTGGGTTTCTCACAGTGGCGTAGGCATCAAAAACAATATTCCAAAACAAACGGCTCTGTAGATCTTATGTAAATATCCTTGCTTTCCCCAAATTAGATACCCTCTAACTACCCAGTAGTGCTCACAAAGAATCCCACTGCAGCTTCACCCAGAAGCTTCAAAGCTCACCCCAGTTGTTTAAAACAAGTAGTGACAATGCACTTGACTCTTGAGTAGTGAAGAAAAAAGCACACTGAAGGAATAAAGAACCAAAAGGATTCCATTTGCTATTGCTTCCTTCCTATCGTTGCTTCTTCCCTTTGTCCTTAGCTGTAAACACATACCATAGCATACCATCTCACACGTTATTTAAACGGCGTAAAAAAGAAAAAGAAAATTAATATAGTTCAACTTCAAGATTCCTATCTCAACTTAAAAGGCATAACAGGGGCTGATAACCCTGGCCTTAGTTGAAACACTCACAAAAGAGCCTTTTCTTGCTCATTGACCGCTACCTAAATTAAGAAGATAAAGCAATAGTAAAAAATTTAGAATAGACTTGTATTTGGCTCACTACTAAAATTAAATAAATACTTCATACATGAATCACGATAAATACTTTTTTTTCTGAAAAAATAACAATAAATACTAAATACATGAACTACCAAATACAATAACTATGTTCACATCGAAATTGTACATCTAGAAAACTCAAAAAGCCTCTTTTTTGGTGAAGCTCAAAAACTAATTTAGACTCATATAAACTATTACATTATTATTTCTAATACTTTTCCTTAATTTTAAATTTCTTTCTGTCTTCAAGATTGGGTTGCCCAATTAACAAAAATAAAAATTTACAACCCACATTAAATAAATGGATTTATTTTAATACACTATCAATGTAAAAGTTTTTACACTGTCATACAATCATACATTGTCATGTTATTAAAAATATTTGACTCAAAAAATATTTGACTCTCATAACAACTACCTCACATATCACACATGTGATAACATGTGATTAGTTGATGATGATAAAAATTTTATACTGAAAGTGTATTCAAATTAAACACTAAATAAAATTAGACTTTACAATTAGAATTTAATTTTAATGGAATAAGTATATGGGTGTAAACCTTTTTACGCTATTATTCAATAATGTGTTGTTACATTAAATAAGTTTGATTATAACAATAACTACTTGAAAGATCAATTTTTTTAAATAATGTATCAGCACATAATTTAATACTAGTATAAAAAACTTTTCACTCATAGTGTAGCAAAATTAAACCCTTATATTAGTAATTCTTCATTAAATATTTAGAAAAACATAAGGGCTATAGATTTTATTTTTACATAAAGTTGTTAAGTAGCATGACTATATATTGCAAATGTATTTCGTAGAATGCCCCACAAATGAGGTGGCATACTAATAAACATGCTGCACCTTTTTTTTTTCAACAAATAAAAATTGGTTAAATTAAATAATTAGTCTTTATAGTTTCACCATATTTAGATTTTTACCCCTGTAATTTATTTTCTCTAAATATTGGTCCTTATAATTTTTACTCATTTGAGTTTTAATCCTTATAATTTTTACTTATAAAGTTATTGATCTTTATTTTTCATTAAGAATTAGTCTTTATAATTTTAAATAATTAAGGTATTGGTCTTTAAGGGACTAAAATCTAAATTAATGAAACTATAAAGACTAAAATCCATATAAGGTAAAACTATAAGGACTAATAGTTTAGTTTAACCATAAAAATTTAAAGAATAATACTAATATAAACTTGAGTTCATATTGAACTCTATATGTGACAGCATGTCTACTATTCAAAATATAATTTAAAATTATAAATATTTGTATATTATAAAATTCAATTATAAATATGTTGTCAATTATAAATATGTTGTCACATATAGGGTTTAGTGTGAATCTATATCTATATTAACGCTACTCAAATTTAAAAAGAAAACCATATACCCACTCCACACATAGCATTCATTTTACGAAAATATATTTTGTAATATTCATCATTTTTGCTACTGGGAGTAAAACATTGTGTAATGTTTGCATTTATAAAATTAGGGTGGAAATTCCTTTATCTATAACTTCTGAAGTTGTTTTTTATGCAGTTGTTGTATAACCTAACCAATAATTGAAAACAATAAATCAGTGATCAAACACTCTATAATAAAGATGTCAATAATGATCTTTTATTTTTTTGGTGCATTGGCAAAAGAAATAAACAAAACTAACGAATATAGACAATGCCTAGAGCATCAGCAAAGAGTAAAGGACCTAACCCAGCGGAAGCAGCCTTCCGAAGCACCAGATCATGGAGGCAATCAGCACTAGCCTTGGCAAGAAAGTCAATAGCAATATTTGCTTCCCTGAAAATATGCATAACCTCAACAGACCAAGCACGCCCAGGGATCTCAACCATGTCGGCAACTAGCACACCATATAAATGGAATTTGAAGATTGTTAATGATAAGGCCAAGCGAACTGCTTCCATAGAATGGGATTCTATGAGAACCATTCGATAACCCAAGTTCTAGGCTTGAAGAAGACCATTGTTGATAGCTAAAAGGTCTGCAATAATGATCTAATAATAAATAAGTTGCAATTAAAAAAATGTTAAAGGTAAAGAAAAATTACTGTCCCTAACTATGCGTGGTATATCTACACAAGTCGTAAATTTACTTAGGAATTAATAATGATCCAATTTCATGTTTACAAGCTATTAAATGTGACCATTTTATTAAATGGATAAGGATATGGAATATGAATTAAAATCTATATATCACAATTAAGTTCTAATTTAGCATCAAACAATTAAGTTCTAATTAAATATTGCGTGGCGGTTGTAAAATGTTGGTTATAAATAGGTCTTCAAGATAAAGTGAAACTTAATTGGCAATTGGAAAATACAAAAGTAGACTAGTTAGATCTTGTATATTTATTTCCTACTACTTTGAGTTTGTAAAAGTTATGTATTACGGATTGCTTTCGAGAGGCTAATGATGTACATATATATAACTTTTTGTTATCCAAATTCTCTATATTTACTCATTGTGTATGAATGATATGGATTTAATTAGTTAGATTAAGTTAGAAGTAACATAATTGGTACAGTATACCTTGTATATAGTATATATATCTGATTTACAATATTAGGATGTTACAGGAATGGTAGAGCGGGTGGGCATCGGGGATTAGGGGCATCAATTATTAGGGATTTGTTAAGGTAAAAGGAAAAATTGGCATTTCACGCATCATCCAAACGACAGTTAAGGCCGTCTCATTTAAGGGGTGTCAATGTATACTTACAAATAAGGAGATATTAAGTGTAATTAAGGCAAATTTCATGGGAGGTTAATATAATTTCAACATTTAAATTTAGGTTGAGGCAATTGACACATCCTTTTATCTATCTAAACTCCTCTTTAATTACATTCGACATTATTTTCCTAAACTATCCTTCACTAAATAGTCTCATTTTTAGGTTGTCAAAATTTATTTTTCTCTTTGATTATTGAATTTGAAGATTTTTTTAATGACTTTTATATAATTTAAATCTAACATATTAACAAAATAATTCTAAAAAGTATTAATAAAATAGGATCTTACAAAAATTTATGTTATTGTAAAAAAATCTCAGTTATATTTTTTAAAACATATATTAGATTTTTTTATCAAAATTATTGTCTTTTTTTTATAAAAAGAACTATTTTATTTTTAAATTGTAGATCTATTTGGACAAAAATTTTAAGTTAAATTCAATTAAATAAAATTGTAGATCTATTTAGACAAAATTCATACGTTAAATTCAATACTTAGGTTGCAAAATGTTCATTTGATACCAAAAGCTATTAATAATTGATTTAATAATTAATTTAGTATCAATTTATTTTAAATAAGCATGTTAACATTTGGAGCCTAAATTTAATTTAATAATTTTGTTTAATATTTCTTTACCAAAAATATTATTTGGTACTATCTAAAATAACCTATAATTATATATAATTACTAAAAAATGATTATTTCGGAAAAGAATTTGTTTTTTATCACAAATAATTATTAAAAGAATGATATTATCATATAAGAACTATTTACAAAAAAAATAGTGTCATGTCTTATTAAAAATCAAAATTATAAAAGAAATTACAGCTAATAAGAACTATGAATAGATAAAAGTATAAATAAAAATAAATTTGACTTGGAAATTACTTAAGGATAATTAAGGAAATATAATTTAAAAATAATTATGAAAGTGTGTGGATAGATTAGGAAGTGTCAATAGCCCAATCATCAAATTTAATCCACAATTTATTGTTATCTAAAACTTAAATTATTCTTCCTGAATTATATCTTACACATATTGACATTTCAACGTATCAAGAAAATATATCCCTTTTAACATTTTACTATTAGACTCTCTCTATATATTATATATTTTAAATATTCATATTTATTTGAATAGTTATAATTATTCTAATATACAGATATTGTACAGTACAAAAAACATGACTATTTAGTATATGTAATTATTCTAAACAAATGTGTTAGAGACACTTTATCATAATCTATGCATTCATAACTCTATCATAACAGATGTACACTATTTCATTAATGTTGTTAAATATAGAAAGGATCTAAGAGAGTAATCCTAAAATTCTTCTACTTTTTTAGAATTTGTTTCACCAAACTTGTCCATAGAAAAAGATACGTTCTCTTATAAATTATATAAAAAATCATAAATCTTTTATAGTGAGAATAATGTGTTTATACTAATTGTTTATGTATAAACAAACTTAATGTTTACAATTGTTTCTTTCATAACATGATTAATTAAATTCATTTTTAGGTAAGTATATAATTTTTTTAAGTAAATATATTTAAACATTTGATGAGAATCTGAACTAGGAGTTAGCATTTGTGGTCGTCGTTCTGAATATCCTTTCTTTTTGTGGGGGTTGGGGGAAAAGCACTAATATGGCCTTGGTCAGTGCCACCTTTACCAGCTAGCTAATTACATACAACAGCTACTAAAAGAAACCACTTAACTTGATAATTAATTAAATTACACATATATTTCCTTTTCCTTTTTTGGTGAACAATCAAAATATATATATTTTTTAATAAATGCCCACATTTATTCATAAAAACTTCATAGCAAGAAGAGCTGTTGATATCATACATGGTATCTTCTTTCTCTTTACACCATGTTTTGCTCGTTCAAAATGAAGTGTCACCTCCAAATATGAAATCAAAATTAAGCAAATGCATGTATAATCTTGTCTTTTAATAGCCATTTTTAACCTTACCTTCCCTTTTGGCAGGAATATGAACAATATAGGCAAATATATTGAAAATAAAACAAATTATTTGTTGTTCACTATGATATTGGTTTCTTACCTTAACTATTATTTAATTGAGTTTACAAAATACTAAATGTGTATAAAGATATTTCAATCAAAATATTTAGAAATATACAAAATTATAAATAACTGACTGTTAATTTCTTCTTAAATTTTAATAATTTGTGTGAGATATTTTAGAGAAATATCACCTGCTTATAGTCGATTTGCGTCAAGTCTAATAAGTTTAAATAAGCATAGTAAGATGTTTATACCAAAAACCACAACATTAACTTATAATGTTGCTATACTATCTCAATAAATCTTTAAAGGGAGGGATGACTTAGAGAATAGAAATTAATTTCTCATATACTATTCTTTATCAATTACTATCTCAACCAATGTTGAAAAAACCAGATCAGACTAGCCGGGTCGACCAGAAAAGTAGTGAACTAGTTATAGGTCTGGTCTATTTAACCCACAGAATCGGCTTGTTAGAGAATCGGTCAAGAGTTGGCTGCACTGATAAAATTGTTAATAAACTGGTTTGAATTATTTTTTTAAAAAAATTAAACTCTTTTTTTAACAATTTTTTACACTAAGAAATTCACAAATTACCAGCGGCCACTGTCGGTAATCCCCAAAAATTTGCCGAATTTTCGTTTCCCAAAAAAATGCTTGCCAGAAATAGGAATCCACTGAAAATTACTAGCGGGTTTTCGTTGCTAGAAAAAAAATGACATCTTGTCAATGTGTCACATTTTCTAGCGGAATATGCGCCAAAAATTCTCGGCTAAAAACTTAGTCAAAATTTTTTTATGGATATTTCGACAAAAAATACTTGTTGCAAATTTTTTTCCAAAATCACTATATAAGTGACTCTGAGCAGTCTGAGATTTGACTACTCTACTTATCTTTTGTCTTCCACTAATAGTGAGGATGATGACTCTAATAATAACATTTTTAAATAGTTGATATAATCGAAAGTTTGTGTACTAAAATGATTCTACCTCTTATGATGATGAGGGCAAGACTAAGTAACAATATGTATATAAAAAAAAGAATTGTGAATTATAATAATGAATTTACATGATTTTATGAAATAATTTTTTTGGCGAACAGAAGCCCCTTGGTAGAAAAGTTAAGGAATCAGATAGAAACCAAAAGCAAATAAGTTTTTTTTTATCAAGAATGATGACACCAATAAAAATGACTTTGTACCAGAGATCATGAAGAAAAATATCTGGATAATATTGTGTGCTGAATGTTATTAGAACTAGGATAGTTGATAGGGTAGTTCCAAAACCATTACCCTTGTTGGTGGCACAGAAAGCATATATATATATATATATATATATATATATATATATATATATATATATATATATATATATATATATATATATATATATATCTCTGCTTGTAGTCGTCTAACAAATTTTATAGAGTAGCAAAAAACACTTAATCTCAAGAGAATTTGGACGAGTGAAAATTAAGATTTTGAGAGTGATGATGATAAGTGAAAACATATTTTATATTTCTCTTATACAATGTAATGCAATATGAAACTTAAGAAAAGATTGTCCAAATTTAACGAATCAGTTTAGAAACTAAGAGCATCAGTAAAAAAAAATCATTTTTCTTTTAAGCTATTGAATCGACTACGCTCGTGTTTAAAAAATTTGTGTTAATTTTTCTCTTGATGAATTAGGATACTAATCTTGCTTGCTACAATTTGAGAACCACAATTTTTCCAAAAGTAATGTTCATTGCAAAATATATCAATCACCATCATTGTCTTCAACTTTTAAACATACAGATTTTATTAACATTATTATGTACTCTCTTCCATATATTGATGGTAGCCAAATCTTATAAAAGTCAACTCATTCATCTTCTCCAACTCATAAATCGAGACGTATAACTTCTCCAATCCAAATAGGTCTCTAGATTGGAGAAGGCATGTGGGTTAATCACTATATGATGTGGCTATCATCAAGCTTAAGGGAAAGTATAAAAAGAAAATTTGAGTATTTAATTATTGAAGACATGGATGATGATTGGTGTATTTCATAAGGAACATTACCTAAAAAAAGTCGTACTTCTCAAATAGTTGTCAGTATTTCGATCCTAGCCCACCAAGAGAGATCCAATACAAAAATCTTTTAACACGAGTGTGAGCAATTTATTAAAAATCAATTTTTTTTTACTTTTCTTGATACTGACACTTTCAGTTCCTAAACTCATTCATTAAACATGGATAGTCTTCCTTTGAGTTTTAATGGTATTGCATTGTATAAGAAAAATATATCTACTTCACTTGTCATCACAATCACTTTCAAAACCCTAATCCCAACTTCAACCAAATACTCCTGAAATTATTTTTCTCTCAATTAACTACTATCTAAAACTCAATAGACGAGTGCAAGGAGATACACATTTTTAGTGTCACTAGCAAAAGCAGTAGTCTAGGCACTACCCACTCAACTTTCTCAATCCTACTGATATCGAGCTCATGATTCTATCCAGCATATCCTCTCCATGAGACTCCTGTATAACGTCATTTTCATTATTGTAATCACCATTTATATCAATTTCATATTCTTTCGATTTCTGTCTTATTCTCTAATTGCTCCACTATGGGCCTTCTATTTGTAAAAAAGTCTACTTTAAAAAAATATGCAAATTTATTTTTTTTAATCCGCAATATTTTTCTTCTTTCTTTTCTTATATCACTCTACCTAGTCTTTTCCTTATCATCATAAGAGGTGAACTCATGTCACTACTCAAACATTCTATTACATTTACCACATAATAATATTATCACTAGAGTTATCATCCTCACCACCAGTGGATGACAAAAAATAAGTTACTTGAGCAATCAAATCCTGGACTACTGAGAACCACCTAATCTATCATACAAAACTAAAATCATCTAACTTAAGGTCTAGAGCTTCCTAATTCAGTAGAGCATTAATTATTTTAACAATTCAAATACAAAAACATATTAAATTAAATTAAATTTGGATAAGTAAAATAAAGAAACACTATCTTGTATGCAATTAAGTTAAAATCTTTATTAATGTAAAATTGTTTAAAATGGATTTATTTTGTTTTTCTATGATAATTTTAGAGAATTGAAGTCATATTTTGAGTTACAATTTTAAACTAACATAATTGAAAATGACTCTAAATTCTAATAAGTTCTCTTCATTTGAATTTTTTAGTAGATTTTAAAAGATAAGAGTTCATGTTTTAACTTCTAATTTATTTGACATTTCCTATTTCAAGACAATAGGCGTTTTAAAATTTATCATTCTAATGAGATTAATAAATTATTATTAACTTAATTAATTATTAATTATATATATAATTTACATTTTTCTTTCTTTTATTTTATATTTTATTACATTATATTATACGTTATTAATTTATTAAAATTAAAAGTAATGTTAATACTAATTAATAATTAATCAATATCTTCACTTAAAATTTTAAAATTTTAATATTTAATATTTCTTACCATTATTTTATCACTTTTTTTTAATTTTCAAATTAACACATTAGGTTATAATCTATACTACTAATAAAGGGGATTCCCCCTAGTTTGATCACAATTTTGAGTTTTCCATTTCTCTATTCTCATTTAATATAAATTATAGTATTAATCTTATACAATGTAAAGTTATGAATCAAATATTCCTATAACAACATAATAAAGAATTATCAATCAAACATGATCCAAATCCTAACAAACAACAGTATATCATACATATTAATATACATTCAAGTATGTGAATAAACAAATATATTCAAAATATAAATACAATATATACATACATGCAGTGTTCAGCCACGTTCAATCCCATGCACCCACACTCATGTCCCATGCACCACGTATGGGTCGCATAGGCCATCAACCACAATGACACCCATTGTTAGAGCTCAAACCATTGTGGCTTTCAAGGGCAACAACCATCAACGCCAGAAGGAGCTACATCGGAGGAGTTAGGGATTGGCATTTTTGCTAGAGGCGACACCCGAAGGATGGAGCTTGGCGGTGGAGGGGGGAGAGGATGGAGAAGAGGGAGGAAGGGGAGAGTGGATGGAGAACAAAGAGAGGAACAAAGAGAGAGGACGGAGAAGAGGGAAGGGAAGGAGGAGAGAGTTGCAAAAATGAAAGATAAATAAGCCGCGCTTGGCTCTTTAAAAAAAGTTTTCGACGGATTATGGATTATAATCTGCTAGAAATATTTTCTAGCAAGTATTTTCAAATTTCTGGCGACTAATCCGCCAGAATAATCGAAAAACATAACTAGTTCGTTACTCGAGTAACCGGCATGAAATTTCTAGCGGATAATCTACCCAAAAATTGGCTGGAGCTCCCCCTTAGAAGTTGGAGGAATTTTCTTGAAAAATGAATCTGATAATATACCGACGAATAATTCGTCAAAAATGTAAAAATATATGGCGGTTTATGTTTTCGGATGATTAATCCGCTAAAAAATTATTTTCTTTCTTTTAATAATTTTTTTCTCAATGTTTGGTTTTTTGGAGGATATTTTTGGCAAAAATTTCCAAGAATATCCACGGCATGGATTCTGCTATAAAATATGCCGCTAATTGTTGGATTTCTTGTAGTGTTAACTCAATCAAAAACAATTTTTGAGCTATATAAAGGCCCAATGTCAAGTTACTAAGGCCCATATTCCCAAGAAATGCACAAGAAGATTTTTCTCCCTCTTGACTTTTATACAAGTTGTATGCTTGGATGTTCCACTCACTATTCTATGTGGGACTGGCCTTCTCTTAGTTTTTATATATATTGTATGTTTGGATACTTCACTTATTATACAATGTGGACTTTAAAGCACTTAGCAACATAATATAGAATATTAGTATGTTAGTATATTACTTAATATTATATATATATATATATATATATATATAATATATAAATCATCAGTTCAACTAGGGTCGAACTAATTAACCGTGAACTAGTATCTTCACCAGTTCAATAATCGGTCTAATTTTAAAAATATTGATCTCAACTTCACTCGAACATCAAGAGTCAATCGAAATTCACATAATAGTGGTGTTACATAGTCTAAATTTTTTTATAGAGTTTAGTCAATATTTACCGAGATTTTAAGAGTTGTTATTGAATAAGATAAAATGATATAGATCACTCATCCATCCAAGAATCAACAATAATAACAATAGCAATTCATTATGTCTTTTATTATATTAAATTGATTTAGACTATCAAGCATTTTCCTTAACATAATGACAACAAATCTAAAAGTTGGTGCGTACATATTGTTCAAAGGCAGGATCAGAAGTGTGTATACTTGTTCTCACCTCCAAGCAATGGTTGATAATGAAATCCTTCTTGGTACAGTGGTGGCATGAGAGGGAGTGTACCTGCAAAGCTCTTTGACGCTTAAGTTAGGATTGTGCACTAGAAGAGATGAATGTATGGGAGAAGATGCATACCTAAGTGGTTTAACCATGTACTTATAGAGGGGATTATTTACAGGCTAAGTAGTATTTAAAGAGATACTATTTTAGAAGGATAAGAGTTAGTTAGTTGTTTGTAGATAAGATCCCAAAATATCCTAGTCTGTTAGGGATTTGTTAGGATAAGATGGTAGTCTATTTAATGAATAGCAGTTATCCATGAAGACTCCTACAAATAGAGACTACAATTAGGCTTGCTGTGTCGGGTTGCTCATATTGGACCTAAATTCGAGGTATCGGTCCAGAGCACGTATATAATCTAAAATTACATGAAGGCATAGGTAAGGATTCACTTACTACACCTACGTCATTGAATAACTTCATGTAAAATTTTACCAATCTAACTATTGGATATAATCATATTGTTAGGATAATCATACATATCAAATCTAGTTTCTCTCTTAGAGCTTTCTCACCTTTTGTAGTGTCTTCTCTCTTTTTGTGGTGCTTTTTCTCTCTTTGTGGTGCTTTGGTTCCTTTTTATTGGGTTTTTTCTCATGGAAGCTATCGTCGGTATCCTTTCGACGACAACTCTCTCTATTCTCTTTCTCGCTTTTTTTCTTGGTTGCATATAAATTTATCCAGATTTATAGATTTGGGGAGTTTGGTTTTGAATTTTCCAAAGATGTCTCCTATTATGGTAAATTTGAAATTGGTTGCATGCTTTGACTTATAAAATAGTAAGATCTTCAATTTGATGAACAAAGCCATGGATCTAGAAAATGCAACAGAATAAACGAGGCCTTGGCGCAGGGAAGAAACATTTTTTGAGCAAAATCAAGACACCCTTAGATTAATGGGGAAGACGGATGTAACTTTTTATTTCGTCTTTTTATTCCCCTTAGTTTCTTTGTTTGAATTTTATGGGAATTATGGTGTTTGTCCATGTATTGTTTCTTCCTTTTGATTCTATTAGCTTTCTCCGAGTTGTTTTTGTTATTCTTCCAAGCATGTTGGTAGTGATCTTGGGAAGCCTCATTTTGTGTGTTCTTTGTAATTGTGCTTTCTTTTTCAATTTTAAGTAGTGAAACCTATCTTATCTATGACAAAAAACAAATCATATTTACCAAATCTAAAATAAATCGGACATCCATACGCACCTAATCTAATAATTGACAATTACTTATATTTTAAAAGCCATATTATGTTGTTAAAGTGAAGTAGTTAAATGAATTACCAATTAATTTTAAAATCCTATTCTCCTAAAAAAAATCCTATTGAATTTTGTGTTTGACGTATTCAATTCAACAGTTATATAGATTGATGAAATTAAATATTTATATATAAAAAGAATTGAACAGAGTGAGTGTATCAAGACTTAAATCATGGGTCAATGAAGGTTCGCTCAACTGTTGGATCGAACTTCGTTGGGTCAAATGTCTTAGATTTGATTCTTATTAGTTGTCATTTACTGGTAGGTCATTTATAACTATTACTATAAACTTTCATCAAGGTTTGTGTCACGTCCTAATTTTGAAATGGAACAACCTACTCCAGTTATATAAACTTTCCTGTAAAAAAAAAAAAAGAACTTAATCGTAGAGTAAATGAATCTCATAAATACGTCAGCAAAGCTAAAAGGTCGAAAGGGGAAACTCGCATGGGCGAAGCCAATAGCCCCTACGCTCAAAACATTCCGTGAAATGCTTTTGAATTTTAGATATGTGAAAAGTTTCTATACAATTTTACGTTTGGACGCCAAAAAAATATAAAATTAATATTTAGCCGCCAATCATGAAATTCCTAGCTAGCTTTGCCCTTAAAAACTTGCCTTTAGCCCTTTCATTCTCCCTTAAATCTCTCTATAGTTATGCTCCCTCTCCTATGTCTCTCCTTTTAACTCTCTACCCTTCTCTCGTTATCTATATGTGTTCTCTCTCAACTTTTGACTTCGCTGTGCCCTTGTTTGCTTCTCAATTAGAAACACTACCTATAAGTTTTTAAGAGTATCATGCAACTCCTAGGGTATAATTATCAATAGACAATTTTTCTTTTTTCTTTCTTTAGTTTAATATTTTAGTTTTTTGGAAGTTCCAACCTCCTTAATAGTTTGAGTATTGTTTTCTCTTCCTATAATCAACGTTCAAACAATATTATACGCGTAGTTATCATAATTGGACTGGACCGCCGGTCTTCAATTCTTAAAAATCGAATTTTTTAAAATGGGTAAAAAATAAGAAAAGTCAGTCTTGAACCATGACTCGGTCACAGCTCACAATGGTAAACAAGTCTTTTTTTTTATTTTGAAAAAATAATTAAATCTTTTTTTTAACTTTATTAGTTCTCAATTTATAATTAAAAATCAGCCTTTCTCCTCTTAATTTGTTCAATATAAGATAAAATAAAAACTAATAATACAACAAGAGTATGATTTCAATTTATAATGACAAGTTTCACATCTTACCCTTTTATTTGTTCTTTATGGAATTAATTTAGGATGAGAAATTTTGTCTCTCTCCTTTTACTTATTCAATATAAGATTAATATAGGTTAGAAAATCATACTAGTATTAATATAATACTTCTAGTTTAATATTTATTTATGTGATAAATCAATTTAATTATGCTAGAAATGCATTTCAATATTTTTCCTTGGTTTTATTTAAACACTTAACATATGTATATTATATTTTTCTTACATCTTGTTATATATTTATATAATATATATGTATAAATATAAAACTTCAATTGAACCTCAAAACCTTAAATCTTTTCCTTTACCGATTTAATGATCGGTTCAATTCTGAAAACATTGATTACACGTTTGGATGATAGTTGATGAAGGAGTAATATTTAATTTAAGGGGATAAAATATTAAAATTATTAAGAAGAACCATTCAAATTTTAATTAAAGAGAAAGACTATTTAATTTTACTTAATAGTCAAAATTATCTTTAATGAAATCTTCATTTGAAAGTAGTCATTCAAAGGCAACAAATAGTCACTTATGAAGCAGTAATCATTCGCAAATTTTTTTCATTTAAAACTTAGTTTGAAATTGTTAGTTACTAAATAATAACTAATGATCACTCAATAAAAGGCAATAATCATTTTCTTCCTAATTTCTTATATTTTATATATTGAATTTCATGTTAGACACTCAATGACAATAAATAACCTCTCAATAAGAAAAGAAATAGCCATTCACGAACTTTTTTTTTCATATAAAACTTAATTTGAAATAGTTAGTCACTCAGTATCAACTAATGACTGCTTCAATAAAAGATAATAATCAATGCAAATTTCTTTACAATTTCATGTATTTTATATATTGAATTTCATTTGGAATATTAGTCATTCAATAGCAACAAATGATCACTTAATAAGAAGTAATAATCATTTGTAAATTTCTTTCATATAGAACTTAATTTGGAACTATTAACCACTTAGTGACAACTAATGACCACTCAATCAAAAGCAATATCTATTCGTAATTTTTTTCTAATTTTATGTATTTTATTTATTAAACTTCATTTGAAATGTTAACCACTCAGTGATAATAAATGACCAATTAGTAAGAAGCAGTAGTCATTTATAAAAAAAATTCATATAGAATTTAATTTGAAATTGTTAGTCATTTAGTAGCAACTAATGACCATTCAATAAAAAGTAATTAATAGCCACTCATTAAGGATATCATTGTCTATTATGTGAGATTAAATGGTCATTCTCTCTAATTAAAATTTGAATGGTCTTTCTTAATAATTTTAACTTTGTTTATCCTTTCAAATTAAATATTACTCCTTAAAGGTCTTTGACAATAATTTTCCTTTTTTTAGAGTCAATTCAAAATTTTAATTAACAGAATTGTAATTGACTATGGTTTAAGAATCTTAACTTTTATATTTGAGAAAAATACGTTGCGTTTGAAATGAAGTAAAATTAAAATGATTTGATTTGATTTAGTTTAAATTGATTTAATTTGATTTGTAAATCAAATTTTGTATTTAAAAATTATTATATCATATAATCATATATAATATAATATAATAATTATCCAAAAGTAAAGTATATGTTCTAAAATCTTGTCATATGTTAATCCTTACTTATTTAGTTTAAATTGATTTAATTTGATTTATGAATCAAATTTCATATTTAAAAATTATCATATCGTATAATCATATATAATATAATATAATAATCATACAAAAGTAAAGTACATGCTCTAAAATCTTGTCATGTGTTAATCCTTACTGGTACTACATCCCTCGTAATTCTACCATATGACAAATGTATTATCTAATTTTTTGCCATATGATATTTGATGTAGCAATTAAAAAGAAATTTTGAGACATGTTAAAAAATTGCCAATGTACAAATTCTTGTCACCTAAAAAAAACACTTCAGCACAAATTATAAACTATAATTAGAAATTAAAAATTATTGAAATAATAAAAAATGAAAGAAGAGACATTCACGATATTGAATCCTAGAAGATAGAAACTTGGATAGCAAGGTGAAATTTTATTTATTTATTAAAACTTTCATATGCATCACACAACCATATTCCACCTTACTACCCAGATTTATATTTTCTAGGATTCAATATCGTGAATGTCTCTTATTTCATTTTTTATTTATTTGATTTGTATTTATGTTTATCTCTTTGTTAATTTTATGTTTTTTTCTATAATTTTCAATCATCATTAAATTTTAAATTTGAACTATGATTATAGGAATTTCAATCCCTTCTATTGATTTGTATATAAATATGAAATCGTTTCAATTTCGTTCTTTTTTTTTCCAGTCATATTTTTTGTTATCTGTCTCTCTTCCTTCTCATCATCCTTTTTTTTTTAATTAGTTGTAACTAAGTTTATATGAAATTATCTTACTTATCTTTTAATAATTTTTTTAACACGTGACAAAATTCCATTTTAGTTGTCACATTAGATAAATGTCACATGACAAAAAATCAAATAATATATTTGTCATATAACAGAATTACGAAAGACACAGTGCTAACAATGATTGACATGACAATATTTTAAAATATGTAATTTAATTTTATATATTATATAAATAAATTATAAATAAAAACTGAAAGAAGAGACATTCACGATATTCAATCCTAAAAATAGAAATTTGGGTAGCAAGGTGAAATTTTATTTATTTATTAAGATTTTTCATATGCCTCACACAACCATATTCCACCTAACTACCCAGATCTCTATTTCTAGATTTCAACATCGTGAATATCTCTTATTTCATTTCTTATTTATTTGATTTTTATTTATGTTTATCTTTTGTAATTTTATATTTTTTCTATAATTTTCTATTTTTGATTTTTCTCTGGGAAACATTCATTTCAAGATAGAATTCTTGTTTATTTTATGTTTTATTTTAATTTTATTATTTTAATAATTTATTAATTTCCAATTATAATTTATAATTTGTGCTGAAGTGTTTTTCCTAGGTGGTAAGAATTTGTACTCTTAGCAATTTTTTTAACATATGTCAAATTCCTTTTTAGTTGTCACATTAGGGCATATATTTTACTTTTATATATTATTATTATTATTATTATTATTTTTATTATTATTATTATTATTATTATTATTTTTTTTTATATGATGATCAAACAATAAAAGTTCACAACACTATATCACAAATTACAACTACAATAGGACATGCCCAATACCTCCAAGCACTCCCCTCGCCCCCTATCTCTATCCAGTTTTGGCCAATTCTTATTTTGAAGAGAATAATAATACCCTCTTTCTTTTCCCTTCCTCCTAGGCTGGCTCTCTCCACATCCAAACGCTAATTTATTTTCCAAACCTCGTGAAATATGCAATTAAATTCCAAGATACATCATATCATAAATCAACTCGAGATTTATCAAGGTATAATACATCCATTCAGCGTAAAATAAATATAAAAAAAGAATAATGCATCCATTCATCAATTTTTTTTTTGGGTTCTCAATTTACACAACCAGGCTACCATCTTAGCTTAATCACCTTTCATAGTTAATAAAAATGCAGATCTAATAACTGAAATCCAAAAATTGTATAAAATAATAAAAAAAAGTAAAGTAAAATTGAAAACTCAAAAGCTGAAATCTTGTCAAAGGATGAAACAGAACAACATATGTGAAATTCACATCATCTATTTCAGCTATTGAAATTCATCTTCTCGTAGCAGTGAATAGAGAAGAGTGCAAGGAGAGATGAACCTAGTCTTTCCCTAAACAAGGCTTTGACCGAATATAATCATTTGCGGGATGGAAGCCCAAGAAGTCGAGGAGGACAATGATGAGGAGGAAGATGTGTTGGGCTTGGAGAGAGGCCACAAGTAGAGCACATGGAGACAAAGGAAACCACCAAGTATGAGGGATTCGTCAGGTGTCTGGACTACAGCACGATGATGAGGGCTAGGCGCAGTGGAGCAATGGTCGCTTCAGTTTCTTCTCCTTCACTAAATTGTGTTCGAGGGTTTGGTCTGGTACTTTTTCTCTTTGACTTTTTACCACACATAGATAGATTCACATATATTTTTTATAATTATAATTATATAAAAAAACGACATCGTTTTGTGCTAAGATTTATTTTAAAAAAAAATGCATGACCCTACCGGTTTGATCAAGCCTATTAGGTCATCGGTTTTACTCAAAAACTAGCTCGATCATTCCGGATCACACTGGTTCACATGCTTAACTGATCCAACTAGTCACTCAAATCGGTTACTTGACCAGTTCACCAGTTGAACCAACTAGTCCGGTCTAATCCGAGTTTTTTAACTATGATCTAAACTGTAGAAAATTATTTTAAATTATAAAATTAATTATATTGTTTAGATATTATTTAAAATGTTATAATATTATATTTGAAAACAATAAATCTCTTTTTAAAATATCAAATAAATAAGATTTCAAAAATCTCAACAAATCTACACCACCACTAGTACTACTACTATATAAATTGAATAGTTGTTCTCTAATTATAAAGATATAATATTTTTTTAAATTTTGTTTACTTACTATTTATTTTATTTGTTATATGATCTTTGATATTATCATGTGCATTGCACACGACTTGCACGTGTGCACATGACTTGCACGTGTGCACATGACTTGCACATGCATCGTAAGAGTGCTAATCTAGTTATTATAGAAAAAAAGTGGAATATGAATTGATTTGGAAATTATTTATGTTTAGAACTCATTAAAATAAGATTTTATTTGCTTTTATTTTATTATTTTACATTTTTATCTTTATAAAATGTAGTTAATAAAAATAAAATAATCTATTTATTTTAAATCAAATAACAAATCATATTAGATTTAATGAAATTTCTAAATCAAAATGAATGAAATTTATGAGATTTTAGAAATCAAATTATTTTTTATTTTTTAAACATTCCAAACACAAAATTTGGTTTATAAATTAAATTATTTCTCATTTTTTTACATTCCAAATGCACTCATAAAAAATTTAGACATTAAATTGCTTTGGACTAGCTTTCTCCTACTAAGATAGGGTTTTATCTATTCTCCAACCAATACACTAATTTGTTTTTTCTTTATTAAAGTAGATTGATGCACCATTAGGATGGACTAAATCCCTAGTTGTTAGGGGTTCTTCCATCATAACAATCAAGCTCAGCCTCCCAACAACAACAACCAATCTAGGCGATCAGAGGCCACCCCCCCTATTTGGCTGCTCAATCTAAACCATTAAGGGTAAAGAAGATGGATCAATCCTGATCTTATAGTCCCTGTCCATCTCTTTCCATCTAAAATCTCTATACTCTATCAAGCCAGTTGTAGCATTCTCTTTTATGGCAACCATTGGTAAGCAACAGATCTCCCTTATTGATTTTAGGAAGGCTGGTAGCTACCTGTGAATTTTCTTAAGGCAAGAGGTGGCCTGATTCGACATTATTGTTTATTCTAATCTAATTGTGATGGTTTTCGTTTACCAGCACGTAGGCGACATAAGTTCCTATGACTGAGTCTTTTTTGGCCTATGTGAAAATCTTTTCTTAATATATTATAGAGGGCCTCTCTAATTGGTAAAAGGTGGTGGGTGTCCATTAATGGCCATTCCTAGCTCGGCTTGGATAACGCAATTCCAGACAAGAATAGTTTGTTTCTGACCTTACCTTATGATGAAAGAAGTTGAAATAAATATATGGTTTGTTTTGGAACTAAATTGAAATTTTATTGTTTGAATAATTTATTAAAAGTTTATAAAATATAATTAAGTATAAATCAATTAATAATAAGAATAATAATTAAAATTATTACAAATAGATTATTAATTTGATAGAATTTTTTGTTGTCAATTGTGTTGATGATTGCCAAAATACGTCTTTGGCGGCGATGGATGTCAATGTGTTGACAATGACATGGTTGAAGCATGTTGACAACAATGTGATCAAAATATGAGCAATGTTGATTGGAGGACATTGACATGATATGGCTAGAGCACCTGCAACGATGATGGTGGTCAGAGGACACCGACAACAACATAGTGAGAGCATGTGTGACACTAACAGTGATCAGAGGACGTTGTCGACGATAATAAAGGTAATGGTATAGGTAATGGTTGTCGGAGTAAACTGGTGACAATATGGTTAATTTAGTATGTAGGTGATAAAGACAATAAATAATGAAATATGAAATGTTATTTTTAATTTTTGTTTGTGAGGCTTGGAATTATAATTCTTAGAATCTTAATTAAGAATTAAGAGGAGTATAAATTAGTTATTTTTTTAATTTTATAAAATTGAATTTGAAATAGAAATTCTGATTCTTATATACACACTACCATAATAATAAAAATTGAAAGATCCAATTCAAATTGCGAAGCTCAATTCGAAACCCAATTTCATCCACCAAACCAGCACTTATAATGTGTTCCTCAAATGTCAGCTTGCTTTGAATTCTCAATTATCATTTAATTTGAAAATGGATTTGAAGATAAACTCTTATTCTCTCTCTTGCAAGGCACTGGAAATAAATACAGTCAACAATTTAATTAATGTTTTAGAGCTATTCTAATGAAAATTTTGGAAATAATTTTTATTAGAATTAAGTTCTTTTTATTTATTTTAATTGTGTTGCAATCTGAATCTCCTTATCTTCAGTCCAGTCCACATGTATGCATAAGTTGAGTCATGCATTCATGCCCTTAATTAGGAGAAATTCTAAGAGTATGTTTGAGAGTTTTAAAGAGGATAGAAGGGGTGGTTTATAATAGAATAAAATGAAAAGATAAAGAATGAAATATAATAAAATATGTCATTCTATTATTTAGATGTTTAATGAATTTAATGAGGGAAGAGAGTAAAATTCATGTTATTCGCTCATTGATTTATTTTCAAATTTAAAGAGACAAAAATTTAAGATTTTGAATGAAAAGAGAAGAATGTTATTCTACTTGCTCTTATAAAATCATTTCCCAACATATTTTTAGTAAGATTAGTCATTTCATTCTTTATCATTATTTTCCTTGCTATTCTTCCAAACATAATTGAGGAAGAGAAAATTTCAGTTACCAAATGTGGTAGAGGTAGAGAGATAACAAAATCAAGGAGAAAAAAAAAAGAAATTCATAAAGTCGTAAAAGTATGGAAAGAAAATTTAACTTAAAGGTAAGTATTAAAAAATTGTGGTGATCTAAATTTTGTTTACGGGTTCGTTCACTGAAACGGATACGTGTCTTTCTGCACGAAACCAAATTATTTAATAATACTCAAATGATTGATAAAGTATATATTTTAAGGTTTTGTTTAGGATATTTATTAAGGATTTTAAAATAAGAAGTTTTAGATGAAAAAGTAATTTTTTTTAATTTTTAATATGTTACATACCTTAATTTTATATAATTTTAAATTTTAAATTCTTGAAAAAATACTTTTAAAGCACGTATTAACAAAATCTAATATTTTAAAATTTATGTGTAAGTTTAGAAATAATCTTTTAAACGGGACAAATAACGCTAGGTAAGTACATTAGCCATGCTAGCCAAGGCGAAGTATGATCCAACTTAAAGTGGTCACCGGTCATGACCCATTTAAAGTATTTAAAAGCTTTTATTCAAATATTTATAGGTGGGTCCACACAACAAAAAAATTGATAGGTGGGTGCCCAATTGTTTATTCTATCCCCAAAGCACACGGCATAAGCACAACAAAAGTCTAGTGGTTAGCTTTTGCATTTGTGCTATGGTCGAATCAAGTCATTATTTCTTTGAGAAAAGCTTAATGCAAATCGCTAATGGTTATAAATATAAAGTTATACATATATATATATACATATATATATAAAAGTGTGTCTATAACATTATTCTATTAATTTAGAAGATGTGACCTATCCACGTAATGAGCGTTGCCAAATCTAAACCCTAACTAATGTAGCACCTGAGTTTGTCACTAGAAAAATGTGCAAACTTCTCAACAACACCTACAACAAGAGGAAAAAAAAAGTGCTAATCATCGAGTTTTCTTGAAGAAAAATTCTTAAATAAACATATATAACACTTGAAGTTAAGTGCATTAAACTAATTATATTATTAAATAATAAATAAATATTATAATTAATTAATAATTAATTATCATAATTTATCATAACTAATAATGTGATAGTATACTTAAGTTAAGTACTTCAAATTTATATAAAAATTTCTCATACTTGAGACCGTTTCAAACTCATTTTCACTTAATTTAGTTTAGGGACTGCAATGGCTCGTTGGAACTTGAAAGTAGGAGACAGAGAAGTTGATACCTATTGGCCATGACAAACTCAGTAGGTTAATTTACATTCATTATTAGGATGGCACGTCAATACAAAAGAATAAATTCTTTTTAAAATGGTGAAGACAGGAGCTAATTCCTACCAATTTTGTCTTGACATATGTTTAAAATTCTAGAGCCTCAGACTAAGAAAACTTTGAATTTGTTTTAGAGCAGTTTGTGCATGTTTTCCTTGTTTGTGTGTATCATACTTTTCACATTTGGGATGCTCATTACATCAAGATATTGGTAGTATTGCATTTAGTCTAACAAGTGGTGATACGACTTTCATGGGATTTCATTTTTCTTTTGTTGATTTAGCTTTAGCTATCCACAAAATATCCTCAAAATGTGCCTAATTTATGCAACAGTTACGCAAGTAAAGCAACCCATATATAAGAAGACGTCTAGTAATTTGTTTCTTACCTTTAAAAAATAAAATGTGTTAGAAATTAATTGATTTTTGCCACATAAAGCTATTCCATTGCATAAGAGGGAACAAATTCATTTTCCCACTAATGTTTTAGCTGTCCCTTGCACAAAAATATTTTGTATTAAATAATTAAATAGAAAGATTGTTTTTTTGATCTGGTTTTTTTTTATCTGGAAATAAATAGAAAGATTGTTAAATTTATGAAAACAAATTTAAAATATTTAAATTCAGACAGCTATATTAATATTTATTAAAGATGTAGAATAAATATATCAATAAATGTTTATTATATGCATTTAATATTTAATGTAAATAGTTGCTATTACAAAAATAAAAATAAATTTAAGTTATTTTTAGGAAATAACTAAAAAGTAATAAAGATTAAATTTTAAACTATTAATTAAATTAATAGTAATATAATAACATATGTAAGTCCAAGTGAAAAATACTTAAATCCTTTAAATATGTGATCTTGAATTTAATCTTATAATTTATGTATATAAAAAATATCATTGAAAAAAGTTTTCACTTAAATATTTGATTATATTTTAAAAAATTAATTTCTCACTTATCATATAAGAATATTTTAAGAAACCAGAAAAAATTAATAATAATTTATTTTTTAAAAATTATTTAATTCGTTCATATATTTTGAGTAATAAATCAAAATAAAAAAATCAAAATCCAATCTTCTAAAGTGTAAACACTTTTTCATGAGCAATAGCTCACGTCGTCTTCTCCCTCCACCAGAGGTGGAAGTACAAAATTAAATAGAGAAAGAGGGAAAAATTGAAAAGAATGAAATAAAACTATATTTAAAACTTTCTTTTTCTTTTTTTTTTTATTTTTGGGAAAAAAAGATAAAAGACTATAATCTAAAATAAAATTAAAGAAAAGTGTGAAAGATTAAAAAAAATCTCAATTAATACTGAAGAAGAGAGTGATGAAAAATGAAAAGTTGGATAAGAAGATAAATTAAAAAAAGATTAAATGAGTAATTAACTAATGCATGAAATAATATTAAAACTTAAAATTATTATATATATTAAAATATTATTTAATGTTGTTGACATATGACAATTGTGAAGAGAAAAGAAGTTTTAGTATATAAATATTATTTATATATATATATATATATACTGTAACGTAACAGCATAAAAATTTGTAAATTATTAGAACCCTGCACGAAAATATCAAATTTTACTCATTAATGTTCATTTAACATTGAGTAATGTTACGTAACAAGAATAAATAATCAGAATATTTAAGAGAATACATAAATGATTATTAAATTGAATGAAATAATAAAAATCACTCGCTCATCTAGAAATTAATAAACATGTCATATCATTTCTATCAAAATAGTTCTTTCGAAAAATTCTAACTTTCTAACAATTTTCTAACTCTAATTCAGAAAACATGGAATTACTGTAGTAAATGTTCTAAAATAAGGGCTGAAAGGGTGGAAACAACTTGATTCGCTGTTTCGTAAAGTCATTAATGGGTAAATAGAATAAAAGCAGAAGCAAAAGCCATTGGAGGAGTAAAAGAAGAAAACATTAATTGAGGATGTATGTGTGCCCAATTTATACAAAGGGTGTCCCAAACTAACGTGTACTTTTTAATATTATTTAAAATTATAATCTAATCTATTGGTTTCTTTTTACTCCCTCCCCCCACTCTCTCTCAAAGACTCACTCTGTTTTCATTCCGGCATTGACTATACCTTGTGTCTTGTGTGGCGCTCACTGCGGCTATCTGACGCACAGACAGATCGGTGAGCTGAGCTACAAAAGAAACAATTTTTTTTATACCATTTTTACCATTTCGTATTCATGTTTTACTTAATTAACACGATGAAAAAAATCCAGACAAGTTTTTACGTGTATCCTTCATTTCACAGATTCTGAAGATTCTGTTTATCATCGTCCATTGTGGCAAAATCCCGTATAATTAAATCGGATTTAATTAGTCAATACAGTCAGATTCATAACCACCCATAAAAATCTTCTTTTGGTATTGTGTGCTGGATACCCGTGCTTCTACTTTTAGTTTCCATTTGTTATTCAGCATTTCCATGTTCAAGTCATTCATTTCAGCATTTAAAACAGGTCATTGAATTATTCATGCCTGAGGAAAGTTTTTTGTTTTTTATTCTTTAATGTGTTGGTATGTTGTAATGTTGCAGTAGCTATGGTGAGGAATGTGTTGAAGGGATTTTGGCAGGTTGGGATTAGACAATGGGGTAAAACAGAAAGGTCTATGAATGCATCAGGATTTCGATGATTCAAGACAAAATCTAGCAAGAGGTGGAATAGAGTCTGAAATACTTCAGAAGAAGCCATAGAACTTGACAGCTTTAGCCTATTCCATTGAGAAAATAAAGCTTTGAAATTTCTTCAGATGAGTCAGCAACAAAATAGTAGGTAAGATCCTCTGTTGGGTTCTTTTTTTGGTTGAGATCCGTCAGCAGCTGTTGATTCTCAAGAGCTGAATACGTGCTTGTCACTGTGGCCATTGATCTTGTCTTCGAATATTAAATTTATTTTGAGTTGGAAGTCTGTTCAGTATATAATTAGGAATAACACAATTAAACTTGTTTACGGTTGGATATTGTATATGGACTGGTAGCATGATAAACAATAGCTGATGAATATTTGTTTAGGCTTGAAATGTTCTGATAGTTTATCTTATACTGATTTATGGTGTTTCTTGAGTTGGTTGGAGGCTGGTTTAGTGTTAATGGCACAGCTTGTTGATCAAATACATTTTGTAGAACCTGAAATGGCTATTCAACACCCATGATTTAGAGTCCTGCCACACATCAGGAGACGCATCATCACATCTTACCTCTCCCTGTTTATCCTTATCTTCCCTTTTATGCATATCATTCTTGGCCTTCCTCAATCGTTCTTGATTTTTCTACTTGCAATGTCTCATTTCTAATAACATCTACAGGCATGAATGTAAATGTCTTCTGAAGTTGTTTTTTGCTTAAATTGTCATTTCATTGGAATGTTTAATTTATACTTGGACTCACTTGCTGTTAGTGTTGCATTCATTTTTAGTAATATTAATATATCTTCAAAAAATAAATGTCAAGCTGATATAGCTTGAAGCAGTGATGAGTTTGATATGATCTATACAGAAATTTTATCTATGCTAAATGCTGTTGTAATTCCATTTGCTATATTGACAGTAATGCTATAGAAAATATGTTCTGTCATGTACTGCTGAGTCTAATTGTTGGACTAGCAATGTTACTTCAGATGTGGAACAGGACCATGATGTGGTATAGCACATGCTCAGGATGATAGGGATGCACTTGTAAACAAGTTACAAAGGTTTGTCATTAGAAACTGAAGTTCAAACAGTTTCTTTTAAGCGAACTATTTCAATATTGGGTATAGCTCCTCTTTAAGTTATACGATAATACAAAAGTTGCTTAGGAAGCACATAGATACATAGGATAACCAGATTTAATAAAGTTTTGAAGTGAGGGTTCAAAGTCTTTCTTTAATCTACTTGTGTTATTTTGCAAAGCATTTTTGGTGAAATGAATTTTATGGTTGTTTCTTGCTTAGTTGTAGAATATTGCCTGTCAAATACAATTTTCTTGGCCATTCCATTTGTGTTTGTGTGTTGTCTCCTTACCTTTTCTTCCTATCAATGTATTGTCAGAATATAAGGATTCTTATTGTTTAAGAAGCCTTATTATGTGAGTCGTCTTATTGGACTAGGCTTGTACTAGTATTACACTAGTACTTGACCTAGAATATTATAAATACATATTTTCACATTGATCATATATTAATATATTCTCCATTTTCTTCTTTAATATTTCCCCCTAGAATTCCAACAGATATATCAACAAGTATAAGTGAAAGAAAGATAAGATTGTAATATGCTTTCTAACTTGCAGGATTTCAATAATGAACTTTGGAGAACGACTTTTGGGTCAAGATGAGAAACAATTTCAAATGAACAATACATGGGTACCCATCACCCCTGAGAAGCGCATTCTATTAAGATCTAATCCAATATCAGACTGGCCGGTGAACCAAATGAGAAGAGCAAATTTTCAAGAATTTCATGTACCTGGAAGTGATTACATGAAAGAGATGCTGCTGCATTATAATGGACCAGATCAGAATCTCCATCTCATAGGACAAATAGGTCGAACTGGAGAGTACAATAATTTTGATGGCAACTCAGCTGATAGAAACAGAGTTCTCAATCACATTGCAGGCTCCTACACTCAGGTGCAGCAATGTGAGAGCAGTGGATTAAACAGTACCTTGGAACTTCTGCTCAAGAAGAATGCAACTAATATAGCTGCTGCTAACAGGAATTTGGATGTGAGCATTAACATGGCAGCAAGAAATCCACTGCTGCCAAAATTTCATCCTCAGGCTAGCAGTGATGTGAGGGAATCTTATGCAGGTGTACAAAGATGCAATATCCATTCAGCTTCAGACATTGTGTACAAAGATGCAAATAGACTTCTGATTCCAAACAGGAATTCTGAATTTAATGGCAGCAACTCAGACAGCTTGCTCAACAATGATATTCACTGCTCAGTCTCAAACCAACTGGAGGGCATCTTCTCTGAGATACCCCATGGTAACTTCTTTTTTCTGCAATTCAAATTCAAAGAGAAATCTTTGTGGTTACAATGCCTTTCTAATGTTATTCTAGTCGAAACACACTGAAGTTTAGACAACTGAATCAGAAACGTATTAAACTATTCAATTGCATGTCACATCTAGCCACACAATCTTACAGGTAACATGTTTGCCCAATTAATAAATAAATTGATAATGAACTAAATCTTTAGGGAATTTTTATGACCCATAACAGTTAATTTGCATAAAGAAGTAATTTAATATTGTCCTGTTATATCAGTAATTCAAGGAAAATACATTTCTACTGTAATTCCAATAACTGAAACTTCTGCTGCAATGCAATGAAAGAGGGGAAAAGATAGAAATCCAAGTTTCAGTAATATTTGGCATTCACAGTAACCCAAAAGACATTTGATGTTTATAACATTGAAAAAAGGAATTATTCTTTCAATTATCAAGACATGAAACCATGAACTTGTAAACATTGATGATTGAATGCAGATGACAGTTTTCTTTACCATTTATTTTATTCTTTTCTTTACATTGTGAATACGTGGAACTGATATCCCTCATACAACTTATGTAGTAAGCAGCAATGAGAAACTATGATAAAGATTGCGATGTTACAAACACAAAATAACTCCATTTCTCTTGGCTGTTTAAACAATACCTTCCTGCATCCATTATGATTTTAGCAACTAATTGGTGAATGATTAAAACTTCTTTCACAGGTGATTCTTACCCTAGGTATAATTTGAACTACGTGCCAATAACAGAAGCTGATGCTACAGCTAGTTTCACCAACTCCTTCCAATCAATACCATTAACAATGGATCAGCTCAAGTTTGTGGACAACCAGTTTTGTACGATACCAGATTACCCAATAGCTGAAAGCACAAGTCAGGAGAAAGACAAGCAAGAAGACTTGGTTTCATCCACAGAGAAAGAAATTCAGGAATATTGCGATGGGCTTCTACAGCAAATTGTAGATTCATCATCTGCAACAATTTCTACACCATATGGGGATCAAAAGGGTTCTGACAGCAACATCTGTGGCAAGGTAAGTGACCTGGGTTTTGACCTGAATAACACACCTGAGCAGAAAGCACCCAAACGAAGAAAACATAGGCCAAAGGTAATTGTAGAGGGCAAGCCCAAAAGAAGTCCAAACACTGCAACTCAAAAGACACAGATTAATGAGAATCCGCCCAAAAAGAGGAAGAAAGTCCCGAAAAATGCAGCAACACCACAGGGTGATGTTATAAAAGAAACTTCTGATTCTACTGTTGCAACTAGAAAATCCTGCAGGAAAGCTCTAAATTTTGACTTAGAAAAGAGTAGATATGAAAGCCAGAGCAGAATACTTTGTCAGCAGGAGATCCACCATAGAAATGACCATGAGAAAGCTTTTAATACCACTACAGACTCCAAGGCCCCAGAGCTGCTAAGTGGAGCAAATATGAAGTATGGTACAAACTCAGCTTTGCTGATCAGCCAACAGGATGAACTTACAGTAGAAAACCAGCAATCCAGAAACACAGATGATATTACCCTTTTATTGAATCAAAAGCTAACTGATACTTCCTCATCAGCAAGGAAACCAACCATATCCTTGTCAGAAACTACAGAAGAACAGCAGATACCAAAATTTCCAGTCATTGAGAAAGGTCCAGCTCAGGGAAATTCTGATTTGTGCCGGGAAAGAAATAATGAATGCATGCATCAATATATTCATGCAAAAGAAATTGGCAACATTCTCTTTCAATCAGAAACATGTTTCGAAAACTCTCAGAAGACCAGAGAACTGATTTGTCAGAATACCCTTCAGTCAGCGCCTGACATTCTCTCCGTTCCCTTTGAAGGAAAAGGTTCCAAGAGAAAAAACAAAAGCACTGACAACCAACATGACTCAGCCACAACCACAAATCCACTTGGTACTTCCTTGTGCCAAGAGATTTTACAAGCGGATGAAAATTTTATAGGTGCAACTCTTGCCAAAGGTTTCTTAGAAACTTCGAAGAGGAAAAAAACTAAAAATAGACTCCATGGAAAAGTCAATGGAAGGTCGTCCTGCCAAATAATGTCTAAAGATGATTCACAGAAAGTGAGAATAAACGACAAAAATGGATCTCAATCACAGTCTAATAAAGAAATGCCAAACTGCTGTATTGAAAGTAATAGATTTGTAGAGCAGCAAAACAATGGAGCCAGCACTGGTGATTGCTTTGCTATCTCAGGTAATGCTTGTTTTATAAAGGAATGGATTTTTCAGTAGCACTTCACATAAGCATATAATGATAATTATCTGTTTCTTAATTTTCAGAACCACACCAGATATATTCCTTCCTGATAGATGAGATAATTTGTCGACTGAATGATCTCAACCTCAGCGAGAGCAACATATCAGAGATGGAAGGACAAAAGGCACTTGTCCCATATAAGAGAGATGGTTCAGTTGTACCCTACCAGGAATTTGAATTTGCAAAGAAACATAAACCAAGGCCTAAAGTGGACCTTGACCCAGAAACAGAGAGAACCTGGAAGCTGTTGATGGGCAAGCAAGGAAGCGACGGCCTTGACGGAACTAACAAGGAAAAGGAGAAGTGGTGGGAAGAGGAAAGAAATGTTTTTCATGGACGCGCTGATTCCTTCATTGCACGAATGCATCTTGTTCAAGGTACAATATATCATACTTTTAGACCCAAACATCAAGTACCAAGAAACCCAAAATTTGCTGACACTATATGACAGACATTTTTTACTTTCTATTATGTTTATAGCCACCTCTGATTCTCTGCAAGTTATGATAACTGACATTGAACTTTTCATTATAATGTTCTTCTTAGATATGTTTGAATGTATTGGAATTATAGGTTTGGGTAGGGAAGAGAGAAAAAGAGAGAAAAATGACTAACAATAGTATACTAAATATATGATTGATAAGATTAATGTGATACAATGCCTTGACCTAATAATCTTATCATGCTAATAATTAGGTCAAGTACAAGTATTACTAGTGCAAGCCCAAGCACACACATATAATAAGACTATAGCCTTATTCTAACAGAATGAATTCTAAAGAACAGTTTAACTTTGACACAAAGGAAGAAAAATATGTAAAGGTACACGGCTATGAATGGATAAGAGAAAATCCTCTATATTTTCAGTAACAGCCCTTGGACAGCAGACATTGACACTCAAATGGGATTAATAGCAAAAACAGAAGCTGGTCATTTATTAAAATTATTCACTTGATTGCTAAATTGGTCACTTGTCAGCATATATTTATAAAATCAAATATACCTCTGCTCTGCAGGAGATAGGCGCTTTTCAAAGTGGAAAGGATCTGTGGTTGACTCAGTGATAGGTGTTTTCCTCACTCAGAATGTTTCAGACCATCTTTCAAGGTAAGCTAAATTCAGTGATAGGTGTTTTCCTCACTCAGAATGTTTCACCAAAATTGCCAATGCTAGTAAAAGATGAAGCCCCACAAAAACTTATGGTTTTTTCCTCTTTTTGCAGCTCTGCCTTTATGTCTCTAGCAGCAAGGTTTCCTCTTAAGTCAAAAAGCAGCAAGAGATCATATGGTGTTGTTGGCACAAACACATTGGTTGAAGAACCAGAACTCTGCATAGTAAATCCAGATGACACAGTAATATCGTATGGAAGAGGAACATTAAGTCAACCAGCCTACCATCTTGGCTTTGAGACACTCCATCATAAGCTTTGGAGAGACATTGAAACCTCAAGGATAAAAGGGAGCCTGATAAAGCCAAATAATCAGAGCTCAGAGGAAGAATTCTTATCGTCACAAGATTCTCTTGATTCCTCAATTACTCAAGGCACCAGAGGAATTACATCTTGCTCAGGATCCAGTTCAGAATCAGACGGACCTAACATTGGGTGTGAACCCAGCAAGACTCAATTTTTAACTTCAACAAATTCTTTACAGGTAGGAAAGACCACTATGTTCCAGGAATTTTACAATAGTGTAAATGGAGTGTCACTGTTTGAGGAGAGAACCAAAGATGGACAGGTGCAACAAGCAGAACATGCAAAACAAAGTTCCAGAGTGGACAGAAACAATAATCACAATTTCCACTCGGCATTTAGTCATCCCAGCAATTTTGGTTATCCACAAAAGCAAGTACCTGTAGTTCCTTCAACTTACTATGAGTTACATTACTCAGACACACAAGGGATGACGACTTTTCAAATGAATGGTGAAGAGTCTTTTTGGCCTGAAACTGTTTCCATACACAATAAATTCCAAGACAACAATTATGAGATATTTGGCATCAGGGAAGCAGGAGATAGTGCAGATAAACCCACAGAGAAGCAGTATGGAAATGGAACATTAGGATGTCCAGAGTTACCGACAATGAACCCTTATGGGCCATTAAGCAAGCATTTAGTCCTTCCACAAGATACCTTTCAATCTAGATCTCATACAAATTATAATCAACCTTCACCTAACCATCATCTTGTAGGTCATAAAACCTTACAACCAGAAGGCAGGCCATATACAGAATCATTAAATACTTTTCAGATATTGGGCAGAGGGCAAGATGATGTAGTGAATGATTGCCGCAATATCCCTCAGCATACAGAAGAAGGTTTTGACAGTGAAAAAATTATATCTGCAGCAAACAGGCAAGTATGCTCAGATAATAGTAGGGCTGAACCAAAGCCACAGAAGCAAGTTTATTTTCCTGGCCCTACATATAAAGAGAGCAAATTCAAGGTTTCCAAAGCAAGGAAAGTGAAACCTGAGACTGAGAAAAAGCATGCATGCGATTGGGACAAACTAAGAAAGGAGGTACAGGCTGATGGGACAAAGAAAGAAAGGAGCAAAGATACAATGGATTCACTGGACTATGAAGCAGTAAGATGTGCCGCAGTTGAAGAGATATCTGACACTATTAAAGAACGCGGGATGAACAACATGTTAGCAGAACGAATCAAGGTATTTTTGACAAAGCAAGTTTGTAGAGCACTGGTTTTTGGTCAAAATATTCTTAGACAAAAAGAACTTATATTATATTTCAGGAATTCCTGAACAGACTGGTTAAAGAACATGGAAGCATTGATCTTGAATGGTTAAGACATGTTCCCCCTGACAAAACAAAGTAATCCATTTTTATTTCAGTATTTCTTTTGTCACCATTCACCAGTGTCGCTAATCCCTATCCTGAGAAAGTTTCCATGTAGCAGACACTAACTGCAAATAACAGCATATAATGCAAAATAACTATGTCCTTTCTATATGGTTTCCATATACAACATCAACTGCAGGGACTATCTGCTAAGCATACGAGGATTGGGGTTAAAAAGTGTGGAGTGTGTACGGCTTCTGACACTTCATCATCTTGCTTTCCCGGTGAGGTTTATTTGAAATTCATTCACTACTTACCAGCCAATACAAACCACTGAAAAGGCCTGCAATAACATGTTGCCATGAATCATGTCTTGAAGGTTGACACCAATGTTGGAAGGATAGCCGTTAGACTTGGATGGGTCCCTCTCCAACCACTTCCTGAATCACTTCAGTTACACCTCCTTGAACTGTAAGTATCTTATGCCAACCAGTAAACAGATAAACATATCACAGAAAGAAACTGTTAACTACTGTGCCATGTAGGTATCCAGTGCTGGAATCAATTCAAAAGTATCTTTGGCCCAGATTGTGCAAACTCGATCAAAGAACCTTGTAATGTCACAACTCCCCCAAAATCCGCATTAATAGAAAATCAATTGTGAACAATTTATTGCTGAAATAACTAGTCTACTATGGTAGCTAAATCTATAACTAACAGATATATAACTGGAATGCAGGTACGAGCTGCACTACCAGATGATTACGTTTGGAAAGGTATGCATAATTTATTTTCACATTTGGTACAACATTCAGGAAAGGGCATAATATATTTTTGGAACTAGCTTTGTTTCATGGGCAGGATAGAGGAGGTTAAAGTAATTCATGCTTCAAATATGCAGGTTTTCTGCACAAAGAATAAACCAAATTGCAATGCATGTCCTATGCGAGCAGAGTGCAGACATTTTGCAAGTGCTTTTGCTAGGTTAGCTACTCAATATGTCAGTTGGATTATATAATGCCACCAACATAATGCAAAACACTTGCAAAGCTAGATATCAAACCGTTCAGATTTTTGACACACGAGTCAAGTCACAAAAGTCTGTAAAATTACTACATCTTTGAGATTTTAAATGCGTAGACAATTTAAAAGAACACAAGGTTAAGTCACAAAATTCATGCCAAATTTTGAAACCTCTAAAATCAGAAGTTCAAAGGAGAACTCAAGGCTAATAAAAAACCCATCATAATAAGCAACCAGATAAATCAAGCAAAAAAGAATTGTTTCTATCAACTGCATTGTTCTAGTATTAAGTGCATGAGGGATTTATTTTATTTTTATAATATGACTAACCCTTTTAGTACAGTGCACGGCTTGCCTTGCCTGGACCAGAAGAGAAATGCATCGTGAGTATGCCCGTTCCCATTGCAGCTCACAGAAACCCTTCTGTCAATATGAACCCCATGATACTACCTCTCCCTGAGAACAACTTGATCAAAGAAGCAAGTCCTGAAAGTGGGAAGTGCGAACCAATCATTGAAGAACCAGCAACACCTGAACAAGAGTGGACAGACACATTAGAAAGTGACATTGAGGACTTCTTCGGGGAGGATCCTGATGTAATTCCTACTATCGAGCTCAATATCAAAGAGTTTGCAATGAATGTACAGAACTGCATACAAGAATACAGAGAGCACCATGAAGGTGACATGTCTAAGGCACTTGTTGCCTTGACTCCACAGTCTGCTTCTATCCCTACACCAAAACTGAAGAATGTGAGTCGGCTAAGAACAGAACACCAAGTGTAAGTAGATACGGCATCGCTTGCAACAGCATAAGTCTCACCAAAAACAAAAGAACAAATTTAACTAAAAACTTAAAATATTCTTCATTTTTTTTTTCAAGTTGAACAACTTATTAAGTGTCCAACCTAGAAAAATTAACTCATGGCTTAATTAGCTGTAAACACTATGCAGCAACTGAATCATCCACAGGCAAGTGCAGGTCCTAAATAAAGTTAGATCTTTACTACCATAAGGATAATTTCTCCATAGTGTAGATTAAGTAATTTCACAATGCAAAGCATTTGCCTAGTTATTCACAAATATAAGTCCAAATGATAAGGTATGTAACATCACATTTTCAAGAACTTATGTGGCATCACTATAGTCATTGTCATTAGCATACTTGAAGTAAATGCCTTGATTCTCTAGATTATGTGACAATTCAGTTTTTGAATGGAAGTCTAAATGATGCTTTCCAACACCTCCCTGATTGATGCAGATATGAACTTCCAGATTCACACCCTCTCTTGGAAAAGGTCAGTTATTCTTTCCTTTGTACTGAAAAATCATGTAGTTATCAGCTTGGAGAGTTTTTTTTTTATGTTGCCTTGTTTACTAAACTTTACAGATGGATAAACGAGAACCTGATGACCCAAGCCCATATCTTCTTGCAATATGGACACCAGGTTAGCAAAAGACACTTGAAATAATTTCAAATAGTGAACATGTGCAATAGTTTCCAAAAGCTACCTTTTTACTAATATCAATGCACAAATACATCTAAGACAGCTAGATTAAAAAGTACAAGTGAAGCATAAGCAAGATTATTACTATTTCTATGCCAGATTAAAGTCCGATAACATCACAATCTACTTTCATTCATATTTATGACATCAAACACTAGGTGAAACTGCAAATTCCATTGCACCACCAGAAAAAAGGTGTGGATCCCAAGACTCAACCAACCTGTGCAATGACAAGACATGCTTTTCATGCAACAGCATTCGAGAAGCTAATTCACAAACAGTCAGAGGAACACTCTTGGTAAAGATTAATTTGTGGATACAAAAAGATGACACTATATTTTCTTGCCTTTTGTTTTTCTTTAATAACTGATATAAACATCATTCCATATATAGATACCTTGTCGAACAGCAACTAGGGGAAGCTTTCCACTGAATGGGACTTACTTTCAAGTTAATGAGGTATGTGTAATCAAGGTTTTGTTACTATTCAATCACCTTAGCAAGTCTACCCTTATTTTAAATTTCATTATTCACCAACAAGGTCCATAAACCTTTTATTATCATGAAGTTATTTGCGGACCATGCATCCAGCATTCAACCCATTGATATCCCAAGGGAATGGATATGGAATTTGCCAAGGAGGACTGTATACTTTGGGACCTCTGTATCATCAATTTTCAAAGGTAGAAAAAACTCTATATGCTCATCTACTATATATCTATTCTAACCCAGTTTATCCCATAAGGTAAAGTTGTACTCACTAAAAATACTTATGTCTACTAGGCCTCTCAACCCAAGAAATTCAGCATTGCTTTTGGAGAGGTATGCAGACTGCCTTAAAAAATGTTTGTGTTATTTCATCTTTTACCACACTAGACATACTGATAACAGAGGAAAGGATAAAACCTTTCAACTGGTAGCCTCAAAGGGAAATAATTGATCTACTAAAATCTAAATTTACCAAACCAAACTCATTTAGATTTGCGAGTATGCATACTTGTCCAGCAGGTATATATTCACACAAGTGAAAGAAAGAGGGAGGTTTACAACGAGTATGCTAAAAAAAAAAGTAATACCCTAGTTATCTCTTCCAATTAACCACCAAATCTGCATTGAAGCTAATTCACTAGGATAAAAGAAAAAAGAAAAAGGAAAAAATAAAGGCCTAAGTTAACTCTAGGTTTAGCAAAATTTTCATAACCCTGTCAAATGTCAATAATTAAGTAAAGGAAAGGACAAATAACAATCATAAGCAATTGTCATAGCATTTTTAATGCCAGTATAATTTACACAAGATCCTTGCGCCTGACACATACTGGGCACATAAAACCATCACCTACACCCACCCTACATAACTCCAAAAGCATGCAATTATCCTCTCCAATGAAAAGATTAGACTAGTCTGACTATAGAGTTTCCTGAAAACATCTTGAGTACTACAAGTTACAATCAGTGATTAGTTCCCATATGCATATAAATTATCAGTGTTCAATCTTGTTATGCCTATTAACAATTAGATACTACTTCATTTCAGGATTTGTTTGTGTCAGGGGATTTGATCAACAAACACGCGCACCTCGTCCACTTTTGGCCAGATTGCATTTTCCAGCAAGTAAGTTAGCAAAGACAAAAAAATGAAAACGAGAACAATAGGACATGTTGCTGAGAAATTTACCAGCAAAAGTTGATATTGAAGATCCAACTGTCCAAGACCAGAGGGGATAGCTGCCAGAGTGATAGGAGATCATTGATTAGCATACTTTGCACCTTCAATTATTCTTTCTCTAAAACGAAACAAATACACCACATGCCATAAAGAAAGTAGCAGAGTTTTCAGTTTAGGATATAAAATCCCATAACTAGTGGCATTGATCTGTAAATCATCTCCATTCCAGCTGGAAACAGCCATTCATAAAAAACATGCTGACATCATACCAAAAGCAATTGTAATTATTGCATGATTATCAATAAAATTCACTGATAATGAACAGAAATTGCACAAATCAATCAGAAAAGTTTATTCCTGCATACCAAGTAGTTTTGATTATTTTCATACATTATATGTAGATAGTTGATAGAACATATCACCAGCAGCAAAACAATAAATGTTTCTCCTATATAAATAACCGGTGAACCACGCAAGGGAGATATTCGTCATGGGAGGACTGTGATCACCACAGACAGAGACCATAATCAACTTTAAAATCAAAGGATAGTTTTGAAGCACAAATCCCTATTTTATGAGAAACCCAGCTCATGTTAATTGTGTAGTACAAATTCAATATGACAGCCAAAGGCTCTTACAATAACAAAATCTGATCCTTCGAAGAACAATTCTGCAAGAATTTTTTAAAAAAATAAATAAATTATAATTGTTGAATTGGAGGGTTTTAGGGTTAGGGAAAGGAAAACAGAGAAAGACGACTAAACAATAGTAAACTAAGAATATTATTGATAGGAATGAGATGTGATGTAATTTCATACCCTAGTACTCCTATTTATATTAATACTTAAGTGTACAAGCCCAAACCCATTAACACTAAGACTAATAACTCTAATATCTTCTAACACTCCCTCTCAAGCTAAAGCTTACTAAGCTTTAAGCTTGTTACAATTACATCTAAAAGAAAATAAACTAAAAACATAATACGCCAAACAGTGTGATAATAGCAGACAACTGAATCTGGGATGGAGATGGAACTAATGCATCTTGGACTAAGACAGACAAGGCCAGTGCATCTGGGACAAAGTCGAGGGCTAATGTGAGTCATAACCAACATAAGTTACCATCAGAATGATCGTCGATAGAAAGAAAAATCACCACTGGAATGATCGTCGATGAAAAGAGAAGTCACCACTAGTATGATTCATTTATGGAAGAGAAGTCATGACAAACACTGGCATTGAAGTATTTATAGAGATGAATTTATTCTCATTCTCCCCCTCAATGTTATGCTAACATTGGAAAAGAACCAAACAGCCACGTGGAGGTCAAAGATGATGTGGTGAGGCAAGCGAACGGCGGAAGAGCCCAAAAAAAGGGTGAAACAGCCATGGGTCAATGTACAATTGCCAAAAACAAAAACCCCAATACACCTGAATGGCTCTACACAAGTGTACAAGGCCACACAGAAGTTGGTTGATGGAGGTGAGCTCAAATCCGTGTAGAGGAGGCTAGGGCGAGTTGAACGAGACCGACGGCTGCCGAAAAGGTGGCCGAACGCGCCGTCACACACCGAAGAAAGGGAGGCACGTGGGTCTGCACGCTAACAGTGGTGGCGGCATGTGGGAGCACATGAGACGGCAGCTTGAGGTGCGATTTTAGTGGCTGGCCGATCGGAGGCCAGCGGTGCAACTAGTGGGGTTATCGACCAAAAAAAGCAACAGCGGGCGACGATGGAGGGTGGTGGCAACAACAAGAAAAAAAACCCGTAAAAGAGAGGTCGCGGTAGACGACAACAGAGGAGATAGAGGAAATCGGAGTGGAAACGTGGTTGGCTAGAAAAAATATAGAAAGAGGGTGCCGAAAGGAGAACTCGGCAACCAAAGGCGGCTAATCGGAGTTCCAAATCTTTAGGAACTCGGCAGCAAAAGTGACGGGACAGGATACGGAGGATGGCACCGCTCTAGTACCATGTTGAATTGGAGGGTTTTAGGGTTTAGGAAAGGAAAAAAGAGAAAGACAACTAAACAATAGTAAACTAAGAATATTATTGATAGGAATGAGATGTGATGTAATTTCATGACCTAGTTTTCCTATTTATACTAATACTTAGGTGTACAAGCCCAAGCCCATTAACACTAAGACTAATAACCCTAACGGTGAACCACTCAAGGGAGATACTCGTCTTGGGAGGATTGTGATCACCACAGACACAGGCCATAATCAACTTTAAAATCAAAGGATAGTTTTGAAGCACAAATCCCTAATTTATAAGAAATCCAGCTCATGTTAATTGTGTAGTACAAATTCAATATGACAGCCAAAGGCTCTTACAAAAACAAAATCTGATCCTTCAAAGAACAATTCTGCAAGAATTTAAAAAAAAATAATAATAATAATAATAATAAATAAATCCTCCTAAGAAGATAATTAGCATTCAAAGTACCAGAGTTTTATTTTTATATGGAACTTACCAATAGACAGGTCCATTCAAAGATTTGATAATACAGAATACTTGTAAAAGGCAACCTAACTTGTAATGCAAGAGCAACAATACAGAATACTTCTTCTGATTATAGTGCAGCTAATCACTAGCTCACATACATAACCATTGTTTTCTTTCTCACTCACCCCTCCCCCCTAATAGACGCATTTGAAAGGGGGGAAGGAAAAGGACAAAAGGAAACGGATGCAAACTAAACAAAAGGAAACAGGTGCTTTTCCATCTGGCACTATACCGGTAGTGCAAGAATATGCAATGCTTACAAATTTATGGGCCTATTGGCATAAAGGAAGTAGCAAGCTCGAAGGATGCAAATTGCAAACTGACTTTCACCCAAAAACAAGCCTTTTTTGTTTTGTTTTCAGAACTATTATATTAAATCTCTGCTTAGCACTGAATGGTTTTAAGTGTAATGCAAGAGCAATACTTCAATTAGGAGCCAAAACAATATGAACTTACCAAAATACAGCATTATTGATGAATCCAACTCCACCAAACTATTTAGTATAAAATCCTTGATAACAGAATGTGCAAGCCAATACATTAAACAATAACTCAGGGCTCTTAGGCAATCTTTCCGCAGAGTACTACAACAGTTTAAGATTTGTATAATAAAGAGTGAATATCTATTATTCTAGTGTAAACTCATTATTTTTGGTTTACATTAAGAAATTTCCAGCATGGAGAATTACAAACAACTAAATGATAAGGGAAATTCAAACTGCATATTGTATAATTCACACATATTTTTCTTTAATTTTTAATAAAAAAATTGTAAGTTTGAAACATCAAAACTAGCACTGGCTGTAGAAAAGTTATCAATGTCCAGCAGATTTTAACTTATATTTCCAAAGCTTTGTTATTGGTATGTCAAGTTCACCCATATATCACATTTTTGAAAAAAAAAAAAAGAATTAGATTGCTACCAAGATTGAAATTTCTACTAAACAATTTATTTTTTTAATAAAAGAAGAAATTTATTAAGATTAAGAGAAATAATTACAAAGAGGGAGGAGGATAAGGAATCCTCCTAAACAAAAACAAAAAAAGAACAAAAAACAACACGAAACAAAACAAAACAAAAACAAAAAACAAACATGGTAAAAGATAAAGTCAATGTAACAAAACTGCTCAATCCCTCAACATTTCTGATAGTGAAACCCCATAAAAAAGGCCATGAGCTTTGCACCAAATAAATGCCAACTGCCTAATCTTATCCCAAATCAAGTGATGAGCCAAAGAAACCTCCTTAAAAATATGAGAATTTCGCTCTAACCAAATGCACCATATTGTAGCATAGATTGCACATTGCTACAAAAGTTTAGGCTCTTTACTTCTACCAAAACCCTAAAAGCTAATCATGAAAAATTGGTCTAGAGACTAAGGACACACCCAGCATTCACCATAAATGCCAAATAAAGAGTGCCATAAAGAATTGGCAGCAGAACAATGTATAAACAGATGAGGTACAGATTCTGAGCAATCGCCACACATTACACACATATCAGGGGAAAGTGCCTTCTGTGGCCTCCGAACCCTCAACAAGTCATTAGTATTAATTCTATTAAGTACCACAGTCCAAATAAAAGCCTTGACCTTAGAGGGAGCTTTGGATTTCCACAAGGGTTTATTAAGAAGGAAAGTATCCCTATTCAAGGAAAGTATCCACATGGATTTCCACAGGCAAAAACCCCAGAAGGATCAAGAGACCAAGTCCTTTTATCCAGGTGAAATGACAAATGAATGGAATCAAGGAGGACTAAAAGAGACTCCAACTCAGAATATTCCTTGTCATTTAAGTTACAAAAAAAGTGGAAATTCCATGAAAAAACAGAATCTTGGACATTATAAAAGTTGTGAATAGGAGAATTACGTAAAGTAGAAAGAAGGTAAAAGCGTGGAAAGGCACAAATAAAAGGAGGAACATATCTTACCCAAAGGTCCTCCCAAATTTAAATGTGAGAGCCACTACCCACCTTCAAGGAAAGCAAAGACTTAAAGGTAGAGTAGCCTTGAGATATAAATTTCCAAGGACTAAAATGAGAGGCTTGGATTGCAGTATTAGCATCCCAACCATTTGGGTCCAAACCATACTAAGGATTACCTGATGTCAAAGAGAATGAGGTTCCAAAGGAAAATGCCAAAGTCATTTTGCAGCCAGAGCAATGTTCTTAGACACCAAATTACTAAGACCTAAGTCCCCTTCATTCTTAGGGCGGCAACACACCTCCCACCTCACCAGATGATCCTGTCTTGCATCCAAAACTCAGTCCCAACCAAAGAAAATCCCTCATAATCTTTTCTATCCTTTGGGCTACTCCCACAGGCACACAAAATAAAGACAAGTAGTAAAGAGGGATACTTGAGAGGACTTGATATGCTGGAATTGTTTGAGAGAAATCCTCTTAGCACTTATTCAATATATACAACAATATACAGCAAGTAATTACAAAGGGAAACAATCAACATCCCAAAATAATAGGAGTTTTCTAAACTATAGAGACATAAGTAAAAACAGAAATAATCAAAGTAAAATCCTAACCTAATCACAATCAGATCATAATATACAATAATCAACACTCTCCCTCAAGCTGGTGCATATACATCATAAGCACCAAGCTTGTTACATATGTATGTCATCCTTGGACCCCGCAGAGCCTTGGTGAGAATATATGCAAGTTGATCATTAGAGCTTACAAATGAAGTATTGATCTCCCCTGAAAGAAGCTTTTCTCGAATGAAATGGCAATCAATTTCTATATGCGTAGTTCGTTCATGAAAGACAGGATTGGAAGCAATGTACAAAGCTGCTTGATTATCACAAATCAATTTCATAGAGCCTATCTCGCAAAACTTCAACTCTTGAAGTAAATGTTTTAACCATATAAGTTCACATGTAGTGAGGGCCATGGCTCGGTATTCTACTTCTGCACTTGATCTCGCGACTACATTCTGCTTTTTACTCTTCCAAGAAATAAGATTGCCTCCAATGAAAATACAATATCCAGAAGTTGACCTCTTATCACCAGGAGATCTTGCCCAATCTGCATTTGTGTAGGCAACAATGTCTGTGTGGCCTCTGTTCTTATAGATTAGCCTCTTTCCAGGAGACCCCTTGATATATCGTAAGATGCGAACTACTACATCCCAATGACTATCACAAGGGGAGTTAAGGAACTGACTTACAACACTAACAGCAAAGGATATATCTGGTCTAATCATAGTGAGATAATTCAATTTTCCCACCAACCTCCGATATCTACTTGGGTCTGAGTATGGCTCCCCCTGATTTGGCATAAGCTTAATATTCGAATCCATAGGAGTATCGACTGGCTTACAATCTAGCATCCCAGTTTCTTCCAGATGGTCAAGTGCATATTTTCTTTGACAGATGGCAATACCTGTCTTTGATTGAGCAACTTCGATCTTAAGGAAATATCATAGCCTGCCCAAATCCTTGGTTTGGAAATGTTTGAACAAGTGTTGTTTTAGACCATTGATCCCTTCATGATCATCACCTGTGATTACAATATCATCCACGTAGACCACAAGATAAATGAACTTATTAGACAATGAATGTTTATAGAACACAGAGTGGTCCACCTCACTACGAACCATACCAAACTGTTGTATGACGTTGCTAAACCTCCCAAACCAAGTCCGAGGAGACTGTTTTAGGTCATATAACGACTTCCTCAGTTTGCAAACAAGACCCGACTCCCCCTGAGCAATAAACTCAGGTGGTTGCTCCATATAAATCTCCTCCTCTAAATCACCATGTAAAAAGGCATTTTTAATATTCAATTGATACAAAGGCCAACAATGCATGGCAGCCAGTGACAAAAAGAGACGAACAAAGGCCATTTTAGCAACAGGAGAGAAAGTATCACCATAATCGAGACCATAAATCTGAGTGTATCCCTTTGCCACAAGACGAGCCTTCAATCGATCCACTGTGCCATCGGAACCAACTTTGACATTGAAAACCCATCGGCAGCCAACCGTAGACTTCCCAGGAGGGGACGGAACAAGAGTCCATGTATGGTTAAATTCCAGGGCTGTCATCTCATCAAGCATAGCGTGTCGCCACCCGAGATGGGATAGTGCTTCTTGAGCAGTTTTAGGAATTGAAATGGACGACAAGACAGAGACAAAGGCATAATGGGAAGAAGATAAACGATAATAGCTCAAAAAATTATAAATAGGATGAGGATTACACGAAGAACGAGTACCTTTGCGAAGAGCGATGGGTAGGTCAGTTGGAGGCTCAGGGTGGGTCGGAGTAGGGGGAGACGTAGGAGCAGGAGGTGAATCACTGATGTCTGGAACAGGGGCAGCTTCTGAAATCTCAAGACATGGATGACGTTGGTAAGTGAGGCAAAACGGCTAGATAGGATACTCTGAGGCCGGTGAATGGTCGGGCGTCTATGGCACAGAAGGAATGGAGATGGGAGAATCAAAAGAAGGAACAAGTAATACCTGAGAGACAGATTCTGGCACAATTGGTGAGACAAAATAAGGTGTATCTTCAAAGAATGTGACATCAGCTGAGATGTAAAAACGATGGGTGGACAAAGAATAACACCGATACCCGTTTAGGACACGAGAATAACCAAGAAAAACACACTTCACAACACAGGCAGCCAGTTTGTCTAAACCTGGAGCAACATTATGGACAAAACAAGTAGAACCAAAAATACAAGGAGGACAGTATAAAGGGATTCTTTAGGATATAAAAGAGAGTGAGGAATCTGATTATTGAGAACAAAAGATAGCATACAATTTATTAAATAACCAACAGTGAGAACAGCACCACCCCAAAATTGTATAGGGACATTGGCATATAATAAAAGAGTGCGAACTGTTTCAACTATATGACGATGTTTGCACTCAGCTACACCATTTTGTTGAGGTGTGTGAGGACAACTAGATTGATGAATCATACCATGAGATGCCATGAAAGAATTGAAAGGGGCAAAAAAATATTCTTTTGCATTATCACTATGTAAGACACGAATAGTCCGACCAAACTGATTGAAAATTTCACTACAAAATTTTTGAAAAATAGTAAATAGCTTCGAACGATCTTTCATTAAGAATAACCAAGTACATCTTGAGAAATCATCAGTGAAAGTAACAAAATACCTATAGCCTAAGACAGACACGACACGACTAGGACCCCAAACATCAGAATGAGCAATATCAAAAAGAGACTTAGAACAACTTGTAATCTTGCTTGGAAAGGAAGCTTGGAACGATCTTTCATTGAGAATAACCAAGTACATCTTGAGAAATCATCAATGAAAGTAACAAAATACCTATAGCCTAAGACAGACACAACACGACTAGGACCCCAAACATCAGAATGAACAATATCAAAAAGAGACTCAGAACAATCCGTAATCTTGCTTGGAAAGGAAGCCCGGACATGTTTTCCAAGTTGACATAACTCACACTCTAAGGACTGTAGGTGAGAAAAGTGAGGAATCATTTTCTTGAGTTTATTCAAACTCGGATAACCCAAACGACGGTGAAAAAGGCTAGGTGATTCTGTGACAGCACATATGGTTGAGGACAAAGGCTGCAAATAATAAAGACCACGTGATTCAAATCCTACTCCAATCGTCTATCCCATATTCCAATCCTGGATAAGGAAAGAATTAAAAGTAAAGGTTGTGAAACAATTGAGAGATCAAGTAAGTTGACTAATAGAAATTAAATTAAAAGGACACCCGAGTACAAATAAAACTGAATTCAAAGATAGAAAGGGAAGAGGTGAAACTTGACCAATGCTAGTGGCCGTTGTTTTAGAGCCATCAGCAAGAGTAATTTGATGTGGTGTTTTGGGAGTGGATAAGGTGGAAAAGATGGAAGAATTACTTGCTATATGATTAAAAGTACCAGAATCCAAAATTCAGAAACCAACAGGAGATGAATGAGAGAGACAAACCGTAGAATTACCAATATGGGCTATAGTTGCTAAAGATGAGGCTTGTTGGCTGGCCTTAAGTTGAAGGTACTCCTTGTATTCACTGGCTAAAAAAAGACTCTGATTGTCGCTTCCAAATTCAATTTTCATATCAATAGAACCTGATGCCTGGGACTGTGTTACATTAGCTATCTTTTCAAGAAAACCACGCAGAGAATAGAACTTGTCTTGAGTATATCCTGTGTGCTTGCAATAAGAACACTGAAGGCGATCACCTCTACCACGACCACCTCTTCCACCACGTCCACGACCTCGGCCTCCATGCTCTACTGAGTTTGAGACAAAAGTTGAAGATTTTGAAACTGTCTGAGAACCAATGCCAAATGTCTCCTCCGATAAGGGAACCCAAAGTAAACGATCAATGAGTTCCTCCACCTTAGGAATATTAGGATTAGTCAAACATTGATTTCGAACAAATTCAAAATTTTTATGTAGATCGTGGGGAACGAAGACCATATGCATGTTGTCAAGTTTTTCTAGTACCTTTGTAAGATCATCGTCTGATAGGATGAGTTTGATGTCTTCAATGACTGACTATACTCTGTTTAGGTAAGAAGGAAGGTTATAGTCTGTTATCTGGAGCGTGGCCAAGTTATGGATAGAATCATAGAGGCGTTGTATATCATTAGAATACACACTCTGAGCCTTCTTCCATATGTCATGACATGTTTTGAAAGAACGGAAGTGCACCAATAACTTTGGATCAATAGATTGCCATAGTAAAGACACTAACTGATAATCAGCCCTTTTTCATTCATCACGCACATCAGCAGCAATGTCTGCTTCCTTCTTGGTGAGGTGCTCATAGAGACCTTGACCTAAAAACCACACCTTAACAACGTTATACCAATCTATAAAATTCTTACCATTAAATTTCTCTAAAATTATAGTAGGGCTGCCAGAGAAAGCAAATGAAATGAGATTTTTCTTCGCAGGTCCAGAACTGTCAACAATGATGAATGGGTTGCGGAATCCATTGTAGAGAGAGAAAACGACCCACGAGTTCAACAAGGGTTCAATTGGACAACCGACCACCAGAACAGAGAGAGGAGGCATCGGCAAGCAGAACGAAACAAGCGGCGAGTCAAACGGAGACCGATACAATGGCGCGTGGCCTGCACGCGCCTTCAATGCGTGATGACAAAAGCCGCGCGTGAGGGGGCGTGGCAGGGACCTCCGGAGAGCTGCTCAGAGGGACAACCGGCCAGATGCTTCTGAGACAATTCATGTCCTCACCTTGGTGGTGGAGAGTCCGAATATTAGAGTTCTAGTCGTGACAGTGACGTAGAACTACAACGGGGAGCAGAGACGCATCCCTGATTTGAAAGCTGCTCTGGATACTAACTTGATATGCTAGAATTGCTTCAGAGAAATCCTATCAGCACTCATTCAATATATACAGCAATATACAGCAAGTAATTACAAAGGGAATCAATCAACATCCCAAAAGGAGTTTCCTAAACTATAGAGACATAAGTAAAAACAGAAATAATCAAAGTAGAATCCTAATCTAATCACAATTAGATCATAATATACAATAATCAACAAGAGGCAAGCTTGAATAAGAGTGATCCAACCCTCAAGAAAAAAATAAGCTCCTTTCCAATTATCTAGGCAGTTAGAGATCTTCCCCACTACTAGATCGCAAAAGAAAGCAACTCTAGGAGAATCCTCATCAAAGAGTTAAACAACAAATTCTATAATCTCTCTCATCAATTAGGTATTTGACAAAGCATCTCTTTTGTCACTTATATGTATGCACAATCTCAACGCAATGAAACCCTATCACTAGGTTACTCATTTTTCTATATGACCCAATTTTAAACTAATCTCCCATTGTTAGAATTTGTTAACTCCAGATTATAAAAAGGATAACTTGAACCTCTATAAATCTTGTTTCTCTTAATCTTCGCTTTACTTTAATACGCCACGACACTACAGACAAGTATACATGGCTATGACTCTCCAAGTGGAAAATTGTGCATACATGTGTCAGATACATGAATACAACCAGCACCTAAGACTATGTCCAAGCAGCTTAGGATTTAATACCTCCAAGTTCACTACTAATATAGCATCATTGTAGAATAAAGTTGTCAACTGATGACAATTTCCCTTAACTAACCAGCTCAATTTTTTTAACCCATCAATTCAAACAAATGCAGAAAATAGTTGTCCAAAAGAGAGAATCCATTAAAGTGGTTTAAAGAGTGAGCTTTGGTAAAAAAAAGAAAAAGAAAAATGATAATGACTTGGCAAGAGGAATAGAAGGATCGAGAGAAAAAGAAATGTACGGAGGAGAGAGAGAATGCAAGGATAAAAGCAATGAGTTTTCATAATGAACCATCATATTGACAATACAAAACCTTCCTTACATAGTCAGCACCAAAATAACTGATGGAACAAATTGCCAAATCCCTTAGGAACAAGAAATCTAGACTTTACCTATAACCAAACCAAAATCTCTAGTATTAACAAAATTTTCTAATTATAGTAATGAAAATCATAATTTTTAATAAGCAAATATAAAATCTTATGTCCTGTACTTTAGATATTAAATATCCCTTTTCATTTATATCATTAATTTTTATTAAAATCTCTACCACTTTGTCAACAGATGCACGTTTTGTTTTGCCCACTTGACAACGAAGTAGTTTCCATTGTAACCCTACCATTATCATAGTGACAAAAGAATCCTTACTAGTTGAACCCAAAGCCTTTATGTCACAAAAAATTATGTTTATCACCAAATAAGACAAATAAGGATATGGATCATACTGGCTTCAGCAAAATTTACAAAGCACAAAACATGCACAACAAAACAACAGTTTTCCAGTAATTTTCATATTGATGAATATTTCATTCACTCTAGAAAATAGAAACAAATATCTTCCTATACTTTCCCAAACACAAATTCCTTCTCTACACTATGAAAAGAGAGTAAATGATAAATGTCATGGAATATGAAACAGATTTCAGAACGGTATAAACTATAGAGCCAAAAAATATGATAACTGTCAAACAAAAATGGCTCCTTTTAACAATTACAGCTTGTTATTTGCAAACATCTTTAGTGCATGGGTTTTGTAGCTCAACAAGTGCATATCTAGTCAGGGATTGGGATCCTGTCCAATAATGGCAGGGTAAATTTTGGAGAGAGAAAGAGAGAAGCAATATTACTGCTGGTTTCTCAGTTTCTCTCTCTGAAATTTACCCCATAAATTCCTTTGGAATTTTAGGGGATCTCGATCCATCTAGTCAGGGACCTGGCCTTACCGAGGATGGTAGGGAGAGAGGTAAGCACCTCAAATAAGCAAGGTGGGTATGATAGGCGAGAGAGTCGGATGCAAGATCCAAGAATGATTATGAGAACCACCAACTTAGAGGAACAATTGAAAACTACAAACTCCCTCAAGTGATTACTAAGGATTCCTTATTCACGAAGAAACATGGTCAGTGGCAACAACGACCTTTTTGGGTCACCAATATCATAAACTGGAAAGCAAGGCGTTTGAGGACCAATAGGAGACAAAGAGAGGGCAGACTAAAACAGATGACTCGAGGATTTGGTAAGAAGAATAACACAGCGTATTTATACTAGCTTTGGGTTGGTGATGCATTAATGTCCGAAAAAGGGTCTCTAGAAGACCTTGCACTGCAACAATTGAGAAAGGGAAGGTGAAAGATGGTGGTCAGAGCAAGTAGGGGTAGGGTGTTGATGTGATGTGAGTCAAGCACGTGGGAGGCACAGAACATGATCAAGGGACAGATTAAGAACGAACAGGGTATATTCCCCTTAAGGAAGAACGATGATGACAAGGTGATGGGGAAGGGCAATTGAGAGCATAGCTGATCAAATAGTGTGATTTGACAAAAACTATAACTTAAGCACAAGAATCAAATTCAGGGTAAACGTGGCAAACAAGGAATCCTTTGGGGTGTAAAGGGCTTTAACATAGAGTAATGCAACCTTAGCTCTAATCCTAGCAAACCTTAGAGTTAGTAATTTTGGGGCAAATACAAGAAAGCAGTAATGTTATAATACAATATCTCACCCCCATTATTTGGAAAAGTTACTGGAATGGTAAACTCCAACAATATGGAACAGAGCCATTGAAAAAGTTCAGCATATGTAGAGGTATCTGGTTTACTTCAGCTTCAAATATGGACTTGGACCAGAATAATATAACCAAACTAAACTGATAATCAAGAGGGAACTTATAAACAAGATTGTTTGTTCAGTTTGGTCCGACATTACCTATTATCTCTTTATTTTTGAATGATAATGAACAGAAAAAATTCATTCAAAAGAAACATGTATTAATGTTTAGAAAGATTGTCCATCAAAACATAAATAAAGTCCAGCTACAAAGATCAGAGTGTGACTTATCTCATAGACTCATAGTAACATATGCCTTCCAGATTAAAGTCACCAAAACAACAGAATGCTGGATCATCTCTACCATATAGTTGAGAGTATAAGCTGAGTTCTAAGCCTATCATAATTGATTGACTTGGTTCCGCATTTGGTTTTTTTCTTTTTTCATTCTAACATTTTCAAATCTGGAACCAAACCAAACTTTGAAATTAAATTAGCTAAGCCATACCTTATTTAGACTGATCAGCTAAACCAAACCAGTCAAAAAGGTTTGGTTTAATAGTCTTATTTGGTTCAGTTCACTTCCTACACACCCCTAATTATTATTTACACAGACAAGGGCCACTAGTAAAAAATATTATACCATTAGCTGATAAGTAAAACATAAGAAACCTTGTACAAAAATGTCATAAATTCATAAAGCTAATGGCAATTATTTATAATTTTATATATTAACATACAGAAATAAGACATCTCCATTCGCTATATCAAAACCAGAGTCTATTCAGTAAAACACAAAAATAATCCCTTGTTCCTACTATTGCTGAGATGAAAACAGTAGGTAATTCAGTCTAAGGCAGTATTCACAAGATCATTCTCCACTTTGCTTCCAAGCATTTATCCACCATTGAAACTGACTTTCCTAATAAATAAAAAAAATGAAAAAAGAAAGAATGCAGCAGCAGGAGCAGTAATGAACTACAATTACACTCAGTAACCCCAATTATCAATTAGAACCACTTAGCAGTTAGCACATTCCACAAATTCACAAAGAAATCCCAAAAAGGGAAAGAATAAATCAGAGCAACTTGCTCTCTCTCACACGACACATAACATGATAACAGTAATATGAAACTATGAGAAAAAGAGAATCAACAGAGGCAGCGCATGTCAACTGTACTGGCAACTCAATAATTTCGCTACTATTTCCGCGTTCAGAGTCAGACGCGCCTCTTTGGTAGAGATTTTCCTAGCATCCAAACAACGTAACGAGAAAACAATCGGTAAAAACCAACAAAAAAGAAGGAAGAAATGAAGGGGAAATTAGGGTTTGAAATTGGAAGGTGGAAAGCGGAAAATAGAGCATAAGGGGGGAAGATATATTTCTTATTATTTTACATTCCAAACACACTCATAGAGAATGAGAAGAGTGGAAAAGAAAGGAAACAAGTGTGCGTTCGACTCTCTGATTGCCATTTGCCGCCACTTGCTCTTTCCCTCCTTAATTTTTCAAACTCTTTACTGCCACGCCTTTTCCCTTTTGCTTTGCATTGCAAATTGCAACAACACCCGCTTTAGCCTTTTTTTTAAGTTAAAAAAATTTTAAAAATTTAAAAAAAAAAAAAGACTCTTTCAAAACATTTAAAAGTCATGGATTTGGATAAAAACTGTACAAAATTTCGACCTTTAAAAATATCTCATTTTATTGTAAAATATAAATTATAAAAGTTGCAAAATTCATGTAAACCGTCGGATGTATATTCAAAAGAAGCTACATTTTTCTTTGTTTCACCATTCCCATGCCAAAACATTTATCGGCATCAACCACTGCCAAGGCATTAAAATGGAACTGAAATGTGCAAGGATTTAAATTGTAGATTGCATCATGTGATCTGGCCGCAACATCTCAATTGTGGTGACCACTACAACTGTAACAGGTCACGATTGTGGTTGCATTGGCTTGCATTAGCTGGCAACGATCATGATATGATCACAATCGCAATTTAAAACCTTGAAAACATGATTCAAATATGAGAAAATAAGGTGTATCAAACATGGTATGTGATTAGGGCGTTGTGGTGTGATGTGCAATCAGTATGTATGGATGTTGTGTTGTTCAATTAGCACAAAAATGAAAATAGAGGAAGAGATTTACCTAAAATTGGTCGATCATGTTAAGATGGCTGACAATAAGCTAAGGTAGTTGTAAGTTCAACAAAATTCAGGTAGGCCACTGTCTCAACGAGTTGATTAAAAAAACTATCTAAATCACATAATTTTTTCTAATTCACATGCACATCTGATCCAATAGACTACTCAGATTGGTTGATTCACCGAACCAGTTAGACCAGCCAATCTAAGCCTAGTTTTACAACATTGTCTCCATCAAATCATTAGGAAGTTGGAAGCATCTATCATATTGAATCCATCATGCTTCCACCAGCAAGATGTTGGTTCTTCTCCCACAACCATAACTTTATGCAACATCATCCAACTTTTGCAAATGAGCATATTCCACAAAATATAAATGAGAATTCATAGATCAGATGTACATCTGGGATAAGAATACACTTGTAGGACCCATCTCTAGACTAAGTTGGGTTCAAGAATATAAATTGTGGACCTCATCACATGAGGTGGCCGCAATATCTCAATTGCGGCCCCTGCAACCGCGTCATGCTGATATTGCAGTTGCATCGACCCACATCAACCCGCAACGCGACTATGACCACAACCTCAATTTAAAATCTTAATTGGGTCTAGTAGGAAAAATGTTATTCAAAACCCATCAAAAGAATACCTTGATCTTCTTCAATGTTTTAATTTTCCATAGTTTCTTCAACTTAAGGTTCAAAACCATCAGATGAGTAGGAAAGACATATCACAACTTCTATGTTTGAGGTGATCCTCCCAATCTTTTGCTACTCTGTAAGCAGTTTGACTGAAAAAGGTTCCTTTAGTAACATAATGTCATATGAAACAATCATTTGACACATCATGGTTTATCTGCTTAAGGAGATTGCAAATGCAATCCACTTCAAAAGAAGGAAGTCATTTCTAGCAAGTCATGCCTCCAAACCCTCATAAGAAGTGTAATAAGATCAATAACCTTTTATAGCTAACCACAACCCTTCTAATGAAGGACACTGCTTTAAAGTCCATGCCTTGGCACATGTTATGTATCATGCCAATGCGCCATCTTAAAACTTAAAAAAAAAAAATAGTGTATGTCATTCTTGAATGTTTCTCCAAATAAAAGAGGTGTTATTACTTAAGCTAGCATTCATGTAAGAAAATGAATTAGGGAAACATTGAGGTTTCAAGACACAATTTGGCCTTTAATATAACATAAACCAAATTGTTTAATAAGCTTTAATTATTATTTGAAAATTTGAAGATTGACAATTTTAATTGCATTAGGGGATTTAATAAATAAATAAATATATATATATATATATATATGTATGTATGTATATAGGGGACATATCTAGTGAGAGGAGTTTTTATTGTGAGAGGATGAGATGAGTAAATCTTGATCATACAACTATACATGGATTGTCAAAATTAAAAGTTACTTAAAAGTTATGTGACCACTTAAAAAGGTCATATGCATTTATCTTCTAATCTTGATCATTCATGAAATATTCAATGGTCAAGATTCACTTCTCTCACCTCTCACAATAAACACTCATCTCACCAGATACACTCACTATATATATATATATATAGTGTGTGTGTGTGTGACTTAATCCTATATGACAATATACATAAGTATGTATTCAAGAGTAGTTAACCTTACATGTAATATTAGAGATTTAAGTCCTAGAATCGTGACTTTGGGAAGAAATTTACCTAACTTACACCTTAACCTGGAATTGCATGAGTAATTATCGGCACAATATATTAGTAAAAAAAGATAAAACTTAAGTACATAGCACATATTTGTCTTTTTCACTAATCAACTCAATAAAATCACTATTTTTTTAATAGAATAAATACATTTTTATTTGGTACTTTCTATTTTAACTTTAATTATTTAGTATTTTATACCTTTAAAAAAGAATAAATATTATTTTTACACAAAACTTTTATTTAATGATGTGGTTAAATAAGATGTTGCCACATGTATATTAACACGTGCAAGTCACGTAATTAGTTATTTCCATTTAGCTTATGGATGAAATGGTCTATTTGTGGGTTTTTTGTGTTTTTGAAAAATAGTGTTGAATAATGAGATATCAAATAACGTGTTGTATAGCTAGTATATCAATCTATATAGTATATACATATATTTAAAGTGTTATGTATTTGATATTTTTATGAGATCCTAATTTACATTAATGATGCATAACTACTTGATGGTTGTGTTTTCATTTATCATTATAGAAATTACATAGAATGTGACAAGTTATTATTTATGTATATGTGTGTGTGAGTGAGTGACATGCAGGTTACTTGTTTGTTGGGTGCCACATCAACATTTAAGATTACGTGTAGTTAACATGAGTCTTAGGAAAAAAAAAGGGTTAGATAGGAAAGTTAAATCTCTTTGGGTTTAGTTATGCGTAAGAGAAACTTTTTAAAATGATGGCTCCAACAAGATTCAAACGCATATTCACCTCTAAGATTATAAGTCACTTATTATTTAGCCTGACCACCTTAGGTTTACAATAGCCTACTTTAATTATATGTATATCTATACTACTTAATAAAGGGGATTGCACCATTTTGGTCTCAAACTTTTGTTTTCCGTATTTGTCATTTTAATTATTTTACTTAGATACAATTCAAACAATTAAAAGATATGGATAAAATAGTAAAATTATACTCAAGTAACCACTCCAGTTTTCACTACTAACAACTGTGTTACGTCTCTCTTCTATTAATTTTAACATTTTCTTTCTCCTACAAATTGTACTCATCCCAATTGTTGTCTCATTTTACCATTTCTTAATTTTGCATTCATCCCATTTGCTGTCTCATTTTAACATTTTACCAATTGTTGTCCCAAGTGGATGAAGAATTACATTTTGTTTGCAATCCTCACGTGATGAGTTCTCAATATAACATGTAAGATTGCTAATTGAACCTTAACCAAACATTGTAGAAGCACCAAACAAAATTAAGAGGAAAACTTGCAAATGATTTATGGTTTATATGTGAATAAATTTATATAAATAAATAAAAAATAAAAAATACAGATTGATAAACATATCCGCTAGTAGATATAAATAAAGTTTAGAAAGCATTTATACACATAAAAAACTGTCACATATATTAATAATAAGAAGATTTAAAAAAAATAGTTCAAATTAGCAAAGATCAAGCAGCAGTGCATCACCTAAATCATAGTTTTAAAATTATCTATAGCATTTAAAATAAATACAAAACAAAACAAAAAGAATAATGGCATCTATGCAGAATAAATTCTTCATATAATATTGTTATGTACGGGTTATAAAGGAATACTTGAATAAGGTTGATGAAGGTGGTTTTCTCCGTAACACGGTAGCAGCGATGGTGGTGCGAGAAGTGGGTACCTGCAAAAGATACTCTGATACTCAAGTTAAATCGTGCACAAGGTGGGTAGCGTTTATGGTTATATTCATATCTTTGTTACCTTATGTAGTATTTATAAGAAAGTCATGATAGATAAGAATCATGTTTAAAATTATATTAATGAATAATAAATATTGTTAATAGGGATAAAAATCTATTAGGACAATTATCTCTCATAATTATATCATCTATTTATGTGAAATTATTAGAGAGATTTATTCCTTATAAATAGACATATTTGTTAATTTAAAGGAACTTAACGTTAGCTGGGACTCATCCTTGACGGGTTAGGTTGCTTCTGATCTATCAACCTAGAACCTAGTTCAGAATAGTTACCTCCAGCTTGACGCTCATATGTGATAGTTGAGTGTCAAGATATTTGATATTATTAGGAGTAATTGACATGCATAGACAAAGGGATCCAAATCACAATCAAACGTCAGATCTCGTGATGTCTCGTTTGAAATGTTGTAGTCTGTGATGCTAAACAAAGGGAGGTTTGAAAGTTGAGTGTCAAGATATTCGATATTGTTAGGAGCAATCGACATGCATAGATAAAGGGATCCAAATCATAATCAAACATCGGATCTCGCGATGTCTTGTTTGAAATATTGTAGTCCATGATGCTAAACAAATACTCAGGGGCAACTTGCCCCTGATATTAGTGAGATTTATCGTGGATCCGATTTGAATCATTCTACTTTAGTGTTGTTATACTATTGTCCAGGATTCACATTATTTTGCTCCCATGTTAGTTTTGACTGTAGGGTCTAATCATTAAGTTCTAAAACTAAAATTCGTTCTCCGTATTATGTACCTTGATTGAATGTATAGCTCTTATCTGAGGTTTGGCATAAATGCCATTACTCTAAGTATGCAAAATCCAGCATAACTACCATCATTCTAAGTATGCATCCTTTCATATTTGACCGATGTCCTTTCATCTTCGATGTCAGTTTTGTACTAACATGTGGCGATCACTGTCTCAACAAGTTGATTAAAAATGCCATCTAAATCACATAATTTTCTCTAGTTCACATGCACATTTGATCCAATAGACTACTTGGATTGGTTGATTCACCGAACCAGTAAGACCAACCAATCCAAGCCTAGTTTTATAACATTGTCTCCATCAAATCATTAGGAAGTTGGAAGCATCTATCATATTGAATCCATCATGTTTCCACCAGCAAGATGTTGGTTCTTCTCCCACAACCATAACTCTATGCAACACCATCCAACTTTTGCATATGAGCATATTCCATAAAATATAAATGAGAGTTTCTAGATCAGATGTACATATGGGATAAGAATACACTTGTAGGACCCATCTCTAGACTAAGTTGGGTCCAAGAATATAAATTGTGGACTGCATCACATGAGGTGCCCGTAACATCTCAATTGCGGCCCCTGTAATCGCGTCATGCTGCTATTGTAGTTACATCAACCCGCAACGTGACTATGACCACAACCTCAATTTAAAACCTTAATTGAGTCTAGTAGGAAAAATGTTATTCAAAACCCATCAAAAGAATACCTTGATCTTCTTCAATGTTTTAATTTTCCATAGTTTCTTCAACTTAAGGTTCAAACCATCAGATGAGTAGGAAAGACATATCACAACTTCTATGTTTGAGGTGATCCTCCTAATCTTTTGCCAATCTGTAAGCAGTTTGACTGAAAAAGGTTCCTTTAGTAACATAATGCCATATGAAACAATCATTTGACACATCATGGTTTATATGCTTAAGGAGATTGCAAATGCAATCCACTTCAAAAGAGGGAAATCATTTCTAGCAAGTCATGCCTCCAAACCCTTATAAGAAGCGTAATAAGATTAATAACCTTTTATAGCTAACCACAGCCCTTCTGATGAAGGACACTGCTTTAAAGTCCATGCCTTAGCACCTATAGATCTTCGCAACCTAAATGTTATGTATCATGCCAATGGGCCATCTTAAAACTTAAAAAAAAAAAAAATTAGTGTACGGCATTCTTGAATGTTTCTCTAAATAAAAGAGGTGTTATTACTTAAACTGGCATTCATGTAAGAAAATGAATTAGGGGAACATTGAGGTTTCAACGCACAATTTGGCCTTTAATATAACATAAACCAAATTGTTTAATAAGCTTTAATTATTATTTGAAAATTGAAGATTGACAATTTTAATTGCATTAGGGGATTTAATATATATATATATATATATGAGGCATATCTAGTAAGAGTGTGAGAGGAGTAAATTTTGACCATACAACCATACATGGATGATCAAGATTAAAAGTTACTTAAAGATCATGTGATCACTTAAAAAAATCACATGTATTTATTTTCTAATCTTGACTATTCATGAAAGATCCAATGGTTAAGATTTACTCCTCTCACCTCTCACAATAAACACTCATCTCACCAGATACACTCTATATATATATATATATATGACTTAGTCCTATGTAACAATATGCATAAGTATGTATTCAACAGTAGTTGGTTGTAATACAAGTAGATTGAGACCTCAAGCGAACCTTACATGTAATATTTGAGATTTAAGTCCTAGAATCATAATTTTGAGAAGAAATTTACTTAACTATCACCTTAATTTGAAATTGCATGAATAATTATTTGCACAATATATTAGTAAAAAAAAAAAACTTAAGTACATAGCACATATTTGTCTTTATAGCTAATCAACTCAATAAAATTACTATGTTTTTTAATAGAATAAATACCTTTTTATTTGGCACTTTCTATTTTGGCTTTAATTATTTAGTATTTTCTACTTTAAAAAATAAATATTTTTTTTACACAAACTTTTTTTAAATGATGTGGTTAAATAAGATATTGCCACATGTATATTAACACATGTAAGTCACGTAATTAGTTATTTCCATTTAGCTTATGGATGAAATGGTCTATTTGTGGGTTTTTGAAATTTAAGAATTTTTCATCCAGAAAAAAAGTTTATTTTGACTACTTTAAAATAGGATTAGTTGTTTAACTCGTGTAACATGGGGTGCCTGCATGAGAATATTTGTAATTTTGTGTTTTTGAAAAGAGAAATATTTTATCCTCTGACTTAATCCTCTTACTAATTCTCTTAATTATTAAATAAAAAAATATTAAATATTTTTTATGTTCCTATGACATTAGATGTATTTTATTTTTTATTTAATATTTTCTTTATTTAATATTAGGAAAACTATTAAGAAGAACTTGTAGAAAGATATAGCATTATTCTTTTGAAAAATAGTGTTGAATGAGATATCAAATAATGTGTTGTATAGCTAGTATATCAATTTATATAGTATATACATATATTTAAAGTGTTATATATTTGATATTTTTATTAGATCTTAATTTACATTAATGATGCGTAACTACTTGATGGTTGTGTTTTCATTTATCATTATAGAAATTACATAGAATGTGACAGATTACTTGTTTGTTGGGTGCCACATCAACATTTAAGATTATGTGCAGTTATATGCTTACATGAGTCTTAGAAAAAACAAGGATTAGATAGGAAAGTTAAATCTCTTTGGGTTGAGTTATGCTTAAGAGAAACTTTTTAAAATGATGGCTCTAGTAAGATTCAAACTTTTGGGATTATAAGTCACTTATTATTTGGCCCAACCACCTTAGGTTTACAATAGCTTACTTTAATTACATGTATATCTATACTACTTAACAAAGGGAATTGCACCATTTTGGTCTCAAACTTTTGTTTTCGTATTTGTCATTTTAATTATTTTACTTAGACACAATTCTAACAATTAAAAGATATGGATAAAATAATAAAATTATACTCAAGTAACTACTCCACTTTTCACTACTAACAATTGTGTTACGTCTCTCTTCTATTAATTTTAACATTTTCTTTCTCCTACAAATTGTGCTCATCCCAATTGTTGTCTCATTTTACCATTTCTTAATTTTGCATTCATCCCATTTGTTGTCTTATTTTAACATTTTACCAATTGCTGTCCCAAGTGGATGAAGAATTACATTTTGTTTGCAATCCTCACGTGATGACTTCTCAATATAACATGTAAGATTGTTGGTTGAACCTTAACCAAACATTGTAGAAGCACCAAACAAAATTAAGAGGAAAACTTGCAAATGATTTATGGTTTATATGTGAATAACTTTATATAAATAAATAAAAAATAAAAAATACAAATTGACAAACATATCCACTAGTAGATATAAATAAAGTTTAGAAAGCATTTATACAAATAAAAAATTGTCACATATATTAATAACAAAAAGATTTTTTTAAAAAAAAAAACTAGTTCAAAGTAGCAAAGATAAAGCAGCAGTGCATCACCTAAATCGTAGTTTTAAAATTATCCATAGCATTTAAAATAAATAAAAAACAAAACAAAAAGAATAATGGCATCTATGCAGAATAAATTCTTCATTTCATATTGTTTTGTACGGGTTATAAAGGAATACCTGAATGAGGTTGATGAAAGTGGTTTCCTCCGTAGCACGGTGACAGTGATGATGGTGTGAGGAGTGGGTACTTGCAAAAGGTACTCTGATGTTCAAGTTAGACCGTGCACAAGGTGAGTAGTGTTTAAGGGTTAGATCTATACATTTGCTACCTTGTGTAGTATTTATAGGAAAATCATGATAGATAAAAATCATGTTTAAAATTATATTTATGAATAATAAATGTTGTTAATAGGGATAAAAATTTATTAGGATAATTATCTCTTATAATTATATCCCCTATTTATGTGAAATTATTAGAGAGATTTATTCCTCATAAATAGGCATATTTGTTAATTTAAAGGAACTTAACGTTAGCTAGGACCCATCCTTGACGGGTCGAGTTACTTCTAATCTGTTAACCTAGAATCTAGTTCAGAACAGTTACCTCCAGCTTGACGCTCATATGTGATAGTTAAGTGTCAAAATATCCGATATTATTAGGAGCAATTGACATGCATAGACAAAGGGATCCAAATCATAATCAAACGTCGGATCTCGCGATGTCTCGTTTGAAATGTCGTAGTCCATGATGCTAAACAAATACTCAGGGGTAATTTGCCCCTGACATTAGTGAGGTTTATCCAGGATCCAGTTTGAATCATTGTGCTTTAGTGTTGTTATACTATTGCTCGAGATTCACATTATTTTGTTCCCATGTTAGTTTTGACTGTAGGGTCTAATCATTAAGTTCTAAAACTAAAATTCGTTCTCCGTATTATGTACCTTGACCCAATGTATGGCTCTTATCCAAGGTTCGGCATAAGTGTCATCACTCTAAGTATGCAAAATCCAGCATAACTACCATCATTCTAAGTATGCGTCCTTTTATATTTGACCAGTGTCCTTTCTTCGATGTCAGTTTCGTACTAACATGTGGCGAGAGCTAAAGGGTAGTCGCCATTAGATCTTCACGCTGTTATGATTGCCTCGATTTGAATTTAATATGAAAATACATTTTTGCCCCTTGCATGTGGTGGCAGTTGAGAGTTGCTTCTGCGCCTATAAATTCAAATGGGTGTTACTTCTCCTATTTCCACCACTTTCTTCGCACTGTCATGATTGCCTCGATTTGAATTTAATATGAAAGGACATTTTTGCCCCTTGCATGTGGTGGCAGTTGAGGGTTACTTCTGTGCCTATAAATTCAAATGGGGGTTACTTCTCCTATTTCCACCACTTTCTTCTTCTTCTTCTTCTTCTTCTTCTTCTTCTTCTTCTTCTTCTTCTTCTTCTTATTCTTCTTCTTCTTTGAGGGTTGCTTCTGCGCCTATAAATTCAAATGGGTGTTACTTCTCCTATTTCCACCACTTTCTTCGCACTGTCATGATTGCCTCGATTTGAATTTAATATGAAAGGATATTTTTGCTCCTTGCATGTGGTGGCAGTTGAGGGTTGCTTCTGTGCCTATAAATTCAAATGGGGGTTACTTCTCCCATTTCCACCACTTTCTTCTTCTTCTTCTTCTTCTTCTTCTCTGATTTTTCAATGGCGTTTGGCGATTTTCGGCGAGCACTCAGGGTGGTTTGTGGCTAATCTTCTTCTTCTTCTTTTTCTCTGATTTTTAAATGGCGTTTGGCAATTTTCGGCGAGCACTCAGGGTGGTTTGTGGCTAATTTTTGTAGCATTTTCAATTGTTCATCCCCTCTCATTCTTTAAACTAAAAGGTACTCCCTTTTTTCCTCCATTATAGCCATGGTGAGAGTGGGAGAGTTAAATAGTGATGATGGGGAGGGAAGTTTAGTAGAAATTTTGAGTGCGCCGCTGTCTCCACTACATCAAATGCGACAGAAATAGTCATCTTATGATGAAAATAGTAGTCTGGGCCAGAAATCGTTGTCTGGGGTAACTATCCTAGAGATGATACAAAGGACGGATAAGGCCAGACAGATAGCAACGTCAAGGTCATCTTGTTCACTTCCTGTACTTATAGGAGAGTTAGAGAGTCACAATGAAACCTCTTTTGATTCTGATATAAGTACGACCTCTGTCAGTAACTGCAGTAATACAAACTTAGGTGGGGTCCAAATAGGAAAAGAAATACCACAGTTAAATAAGGGGCTTCATGTTTATACTCAGAAAAAATCTAAAATAGAGCAGAGATCAATCTATCGTTCCTACATAGGACCAACTGAATCTCCCAGAAAGCGGCCCAACAAATGAATCACTGATCTTCTAGGTAACACTGAACTCGCTGTTTTAAATTCTGACATATCTATAGCTCTTAGGAGAAGTATAAGAAACTGCACTAAGAAAAAACCTAAAAATAGTACAAGCCATCCTATTTCCAAGTATGTCTCATATAAAATTCTTTCTCAAAACCATCGTGCCTTCACCTCTAAAATTACAAATATGTTTATGCCTAGAAACATTGAGGAAGCATTAGATGATCAAAACTGGAAACTAACAGTTTTAGAAGAGATAAATGCTCTTAAGAAAAATGAAACTTGAGAAATTGTTGACCTGTCATATGATAAAAGGATAACAAGATGTAAATGGGTCTTTACCATTAAATGCAAGGCAGATGAGAGTGTAGAAAGGTATAAAGTTAGGTTGGTAGCAAATGGATTCACTCAAACCTATGAGATAGAATATCAAGAGACTTTTGCTCTAGTAGCCAAACTTAACTCCATTTGGATCCTACTATCTCTTGTTGTCAATTCCAATTGCCCCCTACACTAATTGGAATGTAAAAAATGCCTTTCTAAATAGAGATTTAGAGGAAGAAATGTTTATGAGTCTTCCTCTAGGATTTGAAGGAGATCTTGGAAGAAATAAGGTGTGTGGACTAAAGAAATCTCTGTATAGCCTAAAACAATTTTCAAAAGCATGGTTTGAACGTTTTGGAACAGTGGTAAAACATCTTGGCTATACTTAAAGCCAAGGTGATCACACATTATTCTACAAACACTCAATAGATGACAAAATTGCAATTCTGATTGTGTATGTAGATGATAATATTTTGACAGGTGATGATGGTGTTGAACTCAAAAACTTGGAGGAGAGACTTGTTAAAGTGTTTAAAATCAAGGAACTTGGTCCATTGAAATACTCTCTTGGAATTGAGTTTTCCAGGTCCAAAGAAGTTATATTTGTTAATCAGTGGAAGTATACTTTGGATCTCTTCAAATAAACATGTTTTTTGGGATGTAAAGCTATTGAAACACCCATTGAGCCCAACATCAAATTACAACCAGGCAAACCCGAGGATGTGGTAGACAAGGGAAGGTATCAGCGACTTGTCGGGAGGTTAATCTATTTATCCCATACCCGTCTGGACATAGCATTTGTTGTGAGCATGAGAAGTCAGTTTATGCATTCATCAGGACTTAAACACTTTGAGGCAGTAAATAGGATCCTGAAGTATTTGAAGGGATCACCTGGAAGAGGACTTCTCTTTAAAAAGCGTGGACACCTACAAGTGAAAGCCTACACTGATGTAGATTGGGCTGAGAGTGTAACAGACCGAAGATCAACATCAGGCTATTGTACCTTTGTTGGAGGAAATCTAGTTAGTTAGAGAAGCAAGAAGCAAAATGTTGTGGCAAGAAGTAGTGCAGAAGCTGAATTTAGAGCAATGACTCATAGAATATGTGAAGTATTGTGGGTTGAAAAAATTCTACAGGAATTAAGAACCTATAATTCTCCACCAATAAAACTATATTGTGACAACAAGTCAGCAATCTCCATCGCTTACAATCCAATCTTACGTGATAGAACAAAACATGTAGAAGTTGATAAACACTTCATCAAGGAGAAGATAGAAAGTGGACAGATATGCATCTCATATGTTCCCACAACAGAACAATCCGCAGACATTCTAACTAAGGAGGACATTTTCAAGCAAGCTATCTATGGAGGACATTTTCAAGCCAGCTTGAGGGGGAGTGTCAACAAGGCATTGAAAGACATTAAATCAGTATTAATGCAAGCATTTAATAAGGCATCAAATCAATATAAATGCGGTATTGAAAGACAGCAATGCCTTGTTATTAAAGTTAAGAATCAATAGCATTAAACCGGTAGTCAACCGTGTTTAATGCTGTGTTATTGTTGCAAATAGAGTTTATGATGTAAATATTTAGTTTTCTTATTTGTTTAGCTTGTTATAGTAGTTTTTTATTTGTTTCTTGAATTGTAATCAGTTTGTCTCCTACACTTCTTTTATAAAAGGAGTCTCTTGTACTATTTGATTATGTATTAATAAAAATATAAAAAATATAGTTTTCAAGTAAAAAAAAGAGTGATCTGATTATATTTATGTGCGAATCTGAGTGTTACTAGTTGAAATATATAAAATTTTAAGTAATCAATCTCAGTTGTTGAGTTTTTAATTAATAAATCAATTGTTTATTAATGTTGGTCCATTAATGGACCATATATTTTTAGGTCCATATTAAAGAAACCTGAGTTGACCATAAAAGCCACCTGAGCACTTGCCCATGTTAAGATGAAACTTGCTATTATGAACCCATTATGTTTGGATCCATTAATGCACCACTTTTTTTAATTTGATAAGATTTATATACAGATTTAGGTGTATGTAAATATTACTAATTGAAATATGTAAGTTTTTAGTATGTACAATTATTCATAAAAAAAAAATAATCTCACTAAATTTGTATAAGAATTTAAGTGTTGTTAATTAAAATTTGTAAAATTTTAAATAATTAATTTTAGTCAATAATTTTTTAATTAATAAATCAATAATTTATTATTATTGGTCCATCAATAGATCTTATATTTTTAAATCTATATTGGACAAACCCTGTTAAGATAGCAGCTAAGCCGGAAGGCCAAGACACAAAAATTTCTATATACACAAAGTGTACATAAATTGTGTATAATAAACCAATTTACATTAAATAATCATATTGGGCCATACTATAATAAACAATCTGTCGCCAAGATACTATGAGGAACACTATTTCAACTGAAACTGAGAATGGGTCGTGGATCTTTGTGGGAATTATCTTCCCCCGAAGGGCCCAATCCCCATTGGGGCCAATTAGGTTCTTCTTGTTGTTTGTCTTCTTCCTAGTTCATGCAGCTCCCTCAGCTCATCACTGTTCTCTTCAAATAACAAAAAATGGGAACTGACTTTGGGGATATGAAAGTTTTGGTTTTAAGGGTTATGGAAGAAGAATATTGGACCATCACCATTACAATACATCCAAGAGAGAGACAAAAGAATGAAAGATAAAACAAAGCGACCCCATTAGAAGTCGAAACCTTGACCTTTTGATACTAAGTCAAATGCGCTAATCCAATACGATATGCAGTCCACATGACACTTTTATTATATAAAATAAAAAACAATGTTGGCTCAATTGCGAGATGGGCCTGTCAAAAAATCATATAATATACTCTTGTTTTTGTGAGGTTTTCATGTATTTTTAAGGCAATAAGAAATATCAACAAAAGGAAGTTCTTTATTTATCTTTCAAATTTTTTGTGTACTATTAATTAAAATATAAATATATATATTTTTTTAATTTTTGTTTATGTGTGAATCAATCTCGAGTGAGTTAGTGTGTGTTTGAATTAGAGTTGATAAATTTAAGTTTAGTTGAAAGTATGTTTATAAATTTAAATTTAGTTAAAAGTGTATTTACAATAATGTAATTTATGTTTAAAAATTTTTGTCTCAAAAGTTAAGTGAAATAACAACTTCAATACAAAAGCAACATTTCCTTGCTTTGGAATCAACGTGAACGTTTGGTCCAAAATATGGTTGACCCAAACATAATTGACCAACTGCAATCCAAACATGTACTTAGTTGATCAGCCAAGTAACACTTGAACAAGAGAAAGACAAGTAATTGGTGCGGTTAGATGAAGAAAAATATATATATCTTTTTAGATAATATTAGATATATGTTACATGCACAAAAAATTTATTAATTTTGCTTCAAATTATAAATATTTTTTGGATCAATGGGGCAAATGTCCAACAACAAAAACGAAACTAACTTAAACCTCTAAAGAAAAGAGGGAAGTGTTTATTCTCATTCCTATTTGACTATTGTCACTATTTTTTAATTAACTTTTTTTATTATTTTAAAATATCCTTTGATTAAATAAATAGTTGAATACTTGAATTTAACACATTCATTAACAAATAAAGAATATTTAAAAATAATAATAAACAAAAAATTAATTAAACAAAAGTCAAAATAAACAAATAAAATTTCCCAAAAAATAGTACTATAAATGTTTGCAAAGAATGGAACAGATAAAAAGGAAGGAAATTGACTAAACAAATGAACTTCACCAAGTTCCATAGAATGACTCTTGTTGGCGGTGGCTGTTATGGTGGACTCCTTGAGTTGGGGTCCATCCATGGTCCCCTAAAATAATCGGTTCAAGCTAGTTTCTTGTTTTTACAGAAGTGGTCCTTGTAAGGTTTTGCTAATGAACTCGAATAGTTTTTAAAATGTAGTTTAATCCTTGTTCCTATATGGAAATTAGATCTAATGGATTAGAGGATATGATCAAAGATGAACTTCGTCAAACACTTGTATAAAAACACTTGAACAGAAATGGAAAATCTTTAATAAAATAATGGTGGATCAAAACTGAAAGTTAGTTGTCATGAATAAAACTGGTAGCAAGCAAATGCGCAAGGGAGTCAATGCTCAACCTGTTTTTCTGGATTGAAGAATTTTAGTTCATTATCACATGCATTGAAAAGTATAGCCAATATTTATATGGGAAGAAGATTTGCACCAAAGAAGCACAAGTTTACCACATAAAACAAGCATGAGTTTCTTTTTTTTCTTTTTTTATCTTGGCACTGAACTGAACCCATTACACAATTTTCAGCTTAAATTTGAGTAAGAAAATTTCCTGAACCATTCAGAGCTGCACAAGAGAGCCTCAACAAGACCTAGAAAACCCCAAGATGCAAGAAATGGAGAAGGATTTTGCAGTGATTTGTGGTGAAAAATTGGGAATTGAAAGTTAGAGAAAGAGATCACATAGAGAAGGAGAGAGAAAGAGAAGACAAAGAGAGAGAGAGAGTGAAGAAGAGGTCTATGTCTCAATGAGTTTTGATTTAGACAAAGACCATCAAGCGAAAATCAGAATGACCCATCTGCAAATAGATTTTTACCCTCATTATCTTGTAAGCAGGTTTCCTATCTTTCATCACAACCATCCATCTTTTCTTATTAACATCCAACGACTGACAATACTTGGTCCATCGATGGGCCCAATCCCATTGAGTCCATCTTATATTACACCTTGTTGGTAAGCATATCAGCACTTGCATTAGGGTTGTTTTAAGATGGACCCTTCACTCAAAAGTCCATAAATGGACTTTTGACTTTACTCATTCTAATAGGTTTTATAAATTTATTGAAAGGGACAATTTTTTATTGCTTCTATACCATTCAAGTAACTGAATTTAAAAAAAAAATAACTCTAGGAACTTCCTCTCCAATCCATCACCAACGATTTCCATCGTCAGCAACCCAAACATAAATTACCTGAACCTTCATGGCAACCACCCAGCCATGTCTTCGATGAGTGGTGCGGCGGCGAGATCTGGTGATTCGTGGGTTTTGGGTGGTGGAGGCTAGCAGTGCGATGACAGCGAGGATTGTGGCGGGGCATTGCGAATGGAAGGGAGCAATGGAGGACGACGGCACACCGATCTGGTACGTAAAGGGGGGCGGAGTTGTGCAACTCACGATAGAGATGGGCAAATCTGCAGTTCTGGTTGTTGGTTTGGGGTGGAGTTCAGGCAGTGATGACGACAATGGACAGTGGTGTTTCTGGGCAGTGATTCGCAATGGTGGCAGGTTTGGGTTTGGGGTGTGCTTGGCGGCCGTGTGTGGGCTCAGTGAACGATGGCTCAAGTGGAGATCCCAGTGGCGACGTGGTGGTTGAGGATGGGGTCACGAGTGCGTTCTGGTGGTTGGGGTTGTGGCTCCGACGCCGGGTCCAATGGTGGTGAGAAAGGATGGTGGTTCATAGTGGAGGTGGAGCCGGGTCCAATGGTGGTGAGAGTGGACGTTGGTTCGTCGTCACTCGTGGCTCTGGCAGGCTGCTTGGAGGTTCTAGGTCGCCTGGGTCATGGAGGAGGCTGGTCATGGTGGAGCTTTGGTTCTAGTTATTGAAGTTCTGGTTCTGGCTGGGTGGAGCTTCGATCTTCAATAACGACCACATAGGGCCATTAGTAGTGGTAAGTGCAAACTAAGGGTGTTCTTTACAATTTGTTATCCCAAGCAATTTTATTATTTACAAGGATCAATGTCAATTTTTAATTTTTAACGTTATCCAAATAACAAGTAACTGGTCAACAATCACAGCCGTCCATCTCAATTTACACAAATTTGACATCTCATATTACAAGGTCCATCAATAGACTTTTGACTGTAAGGTCCATATTAAACACACTCTTTGTGTTAGCTTCCTCGTAAGTTTATGTCAATACTTTATAATATAATCATGTAAACTTAATTATTTTACATTTTTCTTTGTTATAGAATAGTTGTGCACACACTATTATTTATTAACAGCGTATATTGGGACAGAAATAGTATGAATAGTTAAGCTCACAATGTTAGAAAGATTAAAATTATTTAGGAGTTGGAATTAAGAATTTCAATTTCATTCTTCTAACTATTATTTTTAGGAGTCGACCTAATACATAGTATAGTTTAGAATTAATAATGCTAAATAATGATCATTATATATAATAGTATGACTGTATGAGATCAAAGATCATGCATTTTATTGAGATATGCTATCCAAAGTATCTTTCAATTGTAACTTTTTTACACACAACTTTGACAATAATAATGGTTCTTGTGTGAGGCCCATTTAAAATTAGGACTTTCTCTTGATCACTTCAAAAAGAATAGTGTGCCACCATGAACATATGCGATCCCACTTGCCGATTTGCCAAGATGGTGATGAAGATGCTATTTGGCCAAGTTTGTTTGACATTGGACCATAAAAAAGGTAGAAGAATCAAGAAAGAGAAGTATAAACTATAAAGTGTGGAAATTCTCAATACGAGATTATCCAATGATGAACCCAGAAAGAGGCCCCAAAACCTTTGTTTATCTTACAGAATCATCATGGCATCCCATCACAGTCCTCCATTTCCCCATCATGGTCCCACCCCTCTCTAAGTATCAGTACAATTGTGATCAGCAGACATTGTTGTCCAGCTGGCCTTTTATCATCTACCTTTCCTATTAAGGCAGGGACAAATACCTCTTTCCCACCATAGACCACAAAAGGAACACTTTCAACTTTCTTTTTGAAATTTTCAACCTTTTAATCATGCATGGGTTAAACTTAATGCATTCATATATAAAATTAAATGTAGCACTTTTCCGATGAGAATATATAATAGCATTAACTTGATGGGGAAGAACGAAATTAGGGTACATATTTTCAGCTATGTATAGTTTTGCATCTCTGCAAATTAAATAACACTCGTGTTTAGTGGTCGACAACGTAATTATATAGCGCGCCTAGAGTTAGATTGAAATCATGTGCCTCTATTTATAGAGTTTGTGCTCCTTTTTATCAAAGTTAATCTACCTTATCACAATTAGGGGAAATAAGTCAGAGACAATCAACTAGGATCTACGGAACTTATTTTGATTTATATAGGTCTAACCTACTTAACAAATAAGTCAAGTTAAATTTTTTTAAAAAGTTTATTTAACTATGCAATTTTTTTTTTACAACAATTTAACTTCAAGGCTTAGACTTTTGAAAAAGTCTATTTAGCCTATCAAGTCGATCTATTTATTTATTATTTATATATATAATTATGATTTTATAATATTTACATAATTTACTAGTTATATATTAGTATAATATATTTATTTTATAGGAGGGGATCTATTTATATCTAGTGTAAGTAAAAAAGACTTATACCCAATCTCTTACTATTAAATTCATTTTAATTTAATGATTCTAAATCATCTAATTAAATGATGAGAGAGAATAATAAAAATTCACATTAAAAAAGAGAGAGAATTAATAGATGTGATTTTAATTAAGAAATAAATTTTAGTTATTACGTCTATTTATTAACTTAAAAAATAATATAATATTGAATATACTTTATAATATTTTTGTTTTTATTTAATATAAGTTATTTTATTTAGTATAAAAAGTTGATAGTTAATTTTTATTAACTTATTTTAAAATATAATAAATTAATACATTATATAAAAATAAAAATATAATAAATATTTAATTATTTAATATAAATTATAATATTTTTGTTTTTATTTAATTATAAGTTAATAAATTATAACTAATTTTTAAAATTATATTTTAAAAATTATATTTTAAGAATATTTGGAGTCATTGTCTTATTATATTAATATGTCGAGATAATTTTACAAGTACATATCCAAACTCATCAATCATTTGTAGAAATCTACTGTCACCAATAAACAAATGGTTTGGATGCCTCTTTTTTTTAATTTGGTCATTTTTATATTTTGCTAATAAAAAATATATTAGACATAATTTGCTTTACTTTTAGGTATTAATGAAAGATCTGAGTGAAATATAACATTTAGTTAAAAGGTTAATTCTTTGTCATTTGTTCATGATCAAGGAAAAAAAAGAGCATAATGCTCTGTAAGTAAATTAGTTTGAATCCTTTTATTTACTAAAATTCTTCATTTTTTTAATTTGTTAAAATAAATACACTTTTAAACTTTTAAATGGTCTCTAGATAATTATAAATCGTATATTATCTATCCTATTTAATCTAACCCTTTCAAATCATTTTAATAATTTTCATTTAAACATGTTGTATGTAGTGTTTACTAAATATTTTTATTTACTATAAAAGTTTATAGTTAATTTTTTTAACTAATTTTAAAATATAATAAATTCATACATTATATAAAAATAAAAATATTATAAATTATATTCAATATTATATTATTTTTAAGTTAATAAATAGACTTAATAACTAAAATTTATTTTTTTATTAAAACCACATTTATTAATTCTCTCTCCTTTTTAATGTGAGTATTTGTTATTCTCTCTCATCATTTAATTAAATAATTTAGAACTATTAGATTAAAATGAATTTAATAGTAAGAGATTGAGTGTAAATCTTTTTACTTACATTAGGTGTAAATAGATCTCCTCCATGATTTTATATAGAATATAATAAATTTGTTAAAAGTTATACATATTTAAAAATTTAAAAGTTGAAGTTTCTTGATCTATACGAAAGCCTTCATGTAATGTAGGCATTAAAATAGATTTTCGGGTCAAACCAGACTTTTATGTTTTCATAAACAAGTCAAGGCGAGGCCTAAAAAAAAAGCTTATGACTAGTAATAGGTCAAGTTCATGCTGACACGTTACAAAATAGGCCTAGGCCTATTTAGATAAAGTCTAGCCTAATACAACTCATTTCCACCCCTAATCACAATCAAATACCACTCTCAGGCAGTTATATGAACAACCTAATCATATAACATACCATATATGATAGTTTTGTTATATCATCAGTTTTATTAATCCAATACAATTACTAGATAGTGATTTCCCCCCCAAAGATAGATATTCATTAACTAAGTAATGAAAGGAAAATGACATTTTAGGGATGTAAAATACAATCATAAACCCAAGATCACTCCCTATATAAAGAGGAAAAACACCATAACCTCCATGAAATCCTAACAATAAAACTAAAGGGGAGTAAAAAAGATGAAAGATTAAAATACATCTTGAGCTTAAGGTGTCTTAATCTTGCTCCAAACATCGTTTCTTCCTTGCGCCAAAACTTTGTTTTTTGTATCGCACTTCCATGTTATGTAGCTTTGCTCAATAGATCTAAAGGTCTTACTGTTCTGTAAGGTCAAAGTATGCAACTGATATTAGTCTCCATCAAGGCTAGGTGTCATGATTTTGCTCTAAACAGACTTTCTTTCCTATGCTATGGCTAAGAGCTCCAATCCCTCGCTTTTATTATCTCACCTCCTTGGGCCCACTTTGAGAATGTTAGAAGGCAAATTGGAGAAACCCAAAGACAACCATTTCATATCTATAAAAAATTCACAAATATAAAAGATTTATGATAAAATTATTAAAAATCTGCCAAAAAAGTAAGAAGAGCAAGGAAAGAAAAGGAAAACGATTGCCGCAAAAAAGATTTGAGTAGCAGCCCCCATTACTGAAACATCCAAAAGAGGACCAAAGCACCACAAGAGAAGAAAGAACACTCAAAATGACGATCAAAGCACAACACAGAGGGAAGAACTACGGCCAACTTGCTCTCCTCCCTGGTTGAGGAAACAACTAACATTTATCAGATAGTGATGTTATCTTAACAGGTTTTAGGGATTATATAGTTAACTACGTAAGTGGATAATTAAGAAAATGATAAGAATCATTTTACATTTAATGAACAACGTACGTGTATGTGACATGGGATAAGTAATATGTTAAAAATAGAAATAGATGAGTCATTTTTCAGCTAATAAATGAGTGGTTTAGAAATTTGAATTGTGTATAAAGCAATGGATGAGTCACTTTTTAGCCACTCATTTATTGTTTTTGTGAGTGTTGATACCCAAATTTATCAAGATGATTTTTGGATCTTGTACTGTTATTTTTGGGTTAAGTCAAGTGTAAGCCTAATCAATTAAAAAGAAAAGAAGAAGTCTAAGCCCAATGTTGAAACAGTCAAAGATAACAAAATTAAATTAATTTGTACTGTCAAAAATTAAAATAATAAATGATTGATTCTTCAAATTAAATAATTGAGTCATCACTTAGCCTATAAATAAGAAGGCACCAAAGGCACAAGACACACTCAATAAGGAGGGCAGCCTAAAGAAAAAAACATGAAAAGGTTGATAGAGAAAGATAGAAAGGGTTGAACATAACACTGAGGGAAAGAGCGGCGAAGGAGCCTGAGGTGAAGAGGACCACTACTAGAAATTCGATTTTTAGAGACCAATTTAGTGACAGAAAGTAATCAGTTACAATAGCAACTGATATAGCGATCGAAATCAAGGGAGGTAAAAAAATTTCATCCGAAATAAAATTGGACGCTAAATCAGTTGCTAAATATTTTAGCTACTGAATTAACGATTGATTTACACAAAAAAAGAAATAAAAAATAAAAATAATTTATTTCATATTTTAGTTGCTATATTGTAATCTTATAATTTATTTTTTACTGACATAAATATTTTTGTATACCAACAAATCCTCCAGAGATTGTGTTTATAACTCCTTTTACTCCACCATGTGGTTGATGGCTCGGTCATTAGCTTCATGCTGATTCTCTTGTGCTCTCCTTTGTTCTTGAGGTCTAGGTTGTTCATGAACTTCTTGGTTTCCGTTTTGTCCTATCTTATTACTTCTCTCCCTTCTTCTGGCCAAAAACTTATCCAAAAGTCCTCTCCTTGCTAGATTCTCCATCATGTCTCATAGCCCAATACAATTGTCTGTGGTATACCCATATGCCCGATGAAACTCATACCTTTTTGACTGATCTATGTAAGGTGGTTAATGAGTTAGAGCAGGTGGAAAATGGATTAAACCTGTGTTGAACACTTCTTTAAGAATTTTTTCTCTCCTAGTATTGAATGGAGTGTACTGATGAAACCTTGGAGGTGGGTTGGTTAGTTGGGGAAAACCTTTATTCTGACCCCTCCTATATGTTCTTCTTATGTCAATCTGTCTTCTAGAGTTTCAATCAGGACTAACAAGTCGCGGGCAAAAAGATTAGGATCTTTTTGTTGTTTCTCTAGCTTTGGTGGCATCCTCCATGTTAATATACTTAGAAGACCAAGCCATAAGATCATCTAAGTCAGCTGGGGTTCACTTTGCTAAGGAATCCGTGAAAGGCCCAGGATGCAAACCTGTTAAGATGGCGTGACAACAACTGGATTCAAACCTTGGATTTGCAAGGCTTCCTAGTTGAATCAAGTCATGAATTCTCTTAAGGATTCTCCATCTTTCTGTTTGAAGTTGATCAAGCTAGTGGAGGTCTTTTGGTGGGACCATTTTGTGGCAAAGTGTGTGAGGAAACAGTTAGAAAGCTTGAAAAAGTCATGAAATGATTGAGGGGTAATGAGGAAAACCACCGTAGAGTTGAATGTTTCAAAGTAGTAGGAAATGCTCAATATATGATGGGATCCAATTCTCCAGCCAACAACATTGGAGAATTGAATGCCTCTAGGTGTTATTGAGGATCGGTCGTTCAGTTATAAATATCCATTGTGGTAGAAGGATGAAAATTAGCTAGGAGAGGTATGGACATAATGAACTCAGAAAAATGATGGCCGGGGTTAAACTGGATCAGTGGTGGTGGGTGTGGTGGTGACATCATGTGATTAAGGCTCGAGACAACTGTTTGAGAGATTTATGCTTGAGTGGAGTCTTATTGGTTTGCCTCGTTTTCTCCATCCTGACGGCCAACTTGGCTCTCCAACTATCGCAAATGTTGTTTGAGTCTTTGCATCTTTTGAATGGGATCCTCAATATTCCTATTTTCTTCTTCATTTGGCTGGTTAGTATCGGGTTGATTATCTTCTATATTGATGCTGGTAACATGACTCCTTGTGATGGTCATGGGTGATGCTTTGGTATTTTGCTAGAATGGTGACCTGTGTTTAAGGATTTTTGACAATAAGGGTAGGAAGAATAAGAAGTTGTTTTACTAGATTTCCACAGACGGTTCCAATGTTCCTTCTCTTCTCTCGAATGGCTGGTGTAAGCTATTGGGATAGCTCCAAAAGCTTATTCTACGAGTCAAATCCATCGGGTTAAGGGGTACCTCAAGGAATCTGACGCTCAAGTTAGTAAGTGATATAGAAGAAGATGTTAGAAAATATAAAAAGATAGAGAGAGAAAGAAAAAAATCATTTTTGTCAGAGGTATAATGCCTATTTATAGTAGCTTTGAGGTGCACAGTATGCACCCTTGGATATAAGTGGTCTGTAGTAGAACAAAAAGACTCTCCATTGTGGTACTGACATATATCCTGGTCGTTACGAATATTTTGAAGGAGTTTTAGGCGATAAAATTGGGTAAGATTCATGAGTTTGAGGTCAGTCTTATTCCAAGGGTTGGGGCAAGTCCAATAGGTTTGTGTAATAGAGTTTGAAGGGTCAAGTTCTCATAGTCAAGTGTGATCAAATATAACCTTGAAAAATGGATTACAGCGACTCATATTTAAAAGAGATATTATGAACTTTAAGCTAAATTTGTGATATTTGATTGGACTTTTCTTTTTGGTACGGTCCAGCATGCATTTATATTTCAGCTAGACAAAAAGCAAAACGTGCAGACATTGTCTCTGATATGCAACACTTGCTCAATGAGAATATATATATTCAAAACGCTAACATGTGCTAGCTAGAGAAGATTATTAGGGTTGCCCTAGAGGTTAAGGTTAAGGAAATATATCCCATGTCTTGATTACTCAGGTTTAAATTTTAAATTAATACTTCAGAAAATTATGTTTTTTAAATACACTAGATTAATGTAAGATGCGTTTCTAAAAATAGCCTTAGAACAAATTTAATATGCGAAAATTGACCCATATAAAAGAAAAAAGATCGAGAACACTGATTATAATCCGAAGCCTTCTACATGTTTCTGTACATACCAGAGTATTTCTAAGCTCTAAACTAAAACACTCACAGGGATAAGGTAATTAGATTTTTCTTTAAAAAAAAATTGTGTTCATGCTAATTTTTGCGTTAATCAATAGTAATATTAAGTACATCTCAAATCATAAGGGCGCGCCAATTACAAAGTATTTAGATTAGGAATTTTGTGTCTTTATTTTATACTACTTTAACTTGTTCTACTCCGTAGAAGATAAATCAGGGTAAGTTTGTTATGGACACCTTATGACAAATATTTCACAAACCCCTACGATAATGGTATGCAAAGGTCTTATCTCCTAATTTTTTAATATTATTATAAAATATGATTTTTTTAATAAAGAAAAAATTTAAAATAGAAATTTTTACATAAAAAGTAATATTTTTTAATTATTTTAAATTTTTAATAAATGTCTTTAAGACACTCTTTAATAAAACTCTATTAAATAATCTATTTGACCAAGTTGCCATAACCTAATAATCAAATAACAATATATTACCGGATAGTTCTGCAATCTTAAGTGGTTTAAAGAGACCAATTGAATACTTGAGTAATTTTTTTTTTTATAAAAAAAAAACTAACAGCATGCTCTCATACTTGCTTGAAATCAAGATAGAAACCAACATTGTATCAAAGCTTGGATTAAAAGAAAGAAAAATGTAGGAGAATGTTTATTGTGATGATGTGACATCAGCAATATAGCCACGTGATATAGTTGATGAGTCACATGTTGCTTTTACCAAGTTGCATTCCTTGATTCTCTCTGCTTATATCGCGGCTATGTCAATGTGCATGGGCATGGCAGCATGAGGGCGTGGCCTACAAACACTGCAACAAGTGGGTCAGCAACGTCTGAAGTAAGCAATCAGTTGTGACAGTGATTCAGTGACTCCCAATTCTTTTCGTTTTTTTTTTTTTCTTTCTCCCCAATGTGAGTGTACCTCTCCAAAGAGCTGGACGCTGCTGCTCTGCTTCAGATCCCGGAAACAACCCACGGATCATCCCAAACAGAATTTCATAATCCCCATTCCCATGCACCATGCTTTATTATCTTCAATTAATTATAGTTACCAACAGATTATTTAGATTTATAAAAAGTTATTCATCAATATAAGTACTTCTAACTCTTACATTAATAGTGAATAGATCTCCACTGCATATATATATATGTGTGTCTGCTTGTCCACGGAAATTCACTTACTGCATTTGTAAAATTTGTAAGCTTAATTACACTATTAATTATTTATTTTTGTAAAATATGAATATGTGAATCCTGGTATTCGTCTAACTTTTATAAGTTTAAATTTTTTTAATTCATTTACAAATTCATTTTGTATTCTACAAAAATATTATAATTACATATATACAACATAATTTAATATTTCTCTCACGCGAACTTACATAGACATACCATAGATATATTTTTAATGAACACCAAACATTATCCTATTGAATACAAATTAAATGTATAATTTTGTATAAAAGCGAAGGTCTAAAGTATTTCCATTTGGATTATTAGTTAGTTTAGAAAGTTTTATGCTATAACTCTTATACTCTTTTTGTTTCTTGATAAAATTATAAATCTCTTTTAAAAAAAATCTTAAATAACTTGAATAACTGTTTTTTTTTTTTGGGTGCACGAATAACTGTTTCTAAGTGATGGTGTATGAGAAGATATTCATATCATTGGTCTGTAACTATAATTTTCAAGCGATATTTCACAAACAGCATGATAGTGCTCTTTATTGTATGTTTCAACTTTTTGGCTCTGCCCTTTATTTTATAAAGAAGATCGAGAAAGAGAAAATAATGATGTCAAAGCTGAGCATTCTAAGTCGTTTAACAAAATTGGCCTTTAATCCTCTCTCCGATGCCCACTTGTTTAAGATGTACTAGTGTTAAATATCACTTCTTAATTAGTCCTTATTGAGCATATGAGGAGGGAAAGGGGAATGATTTAAGAGAGACATATTACTTCTTTTAAGCTATATTTTCCCTTTTTTCTAATAATTAATATACTTAATGTAGAACTTCTCGCCGTACAATTGTTCACGTTAATTTGCATAGATGTCAATACACTACTCATAAAATTATTGAATAATATAATATGTACACAAAGTATACACTATAGAAACAAAAACTTAAATTTTAATTTTATAAAACATTAAATTTATCTCCAATTTATCTTTTCTTTTCTATTTTTTTTGTTCGGTTGGAAAGTGGGTGCTTTAATACTCTCTATATACTAGCTGGTGGAGTCTACACAATAATTAAGGGATAAAAAATCACCTCAAATAGCAAAGGACTCAATTTATAATATCATATCTAAATAGTTTCAGCATAAATTCATGCATTATCAATGATTCTATGCTAAAAAAACGTTATTTTATGTTTTTTTAGAAAGTTATCTCTCTAATTTTTTCAGAATTATTAGCAGTCACCCTGATGCTCTTGAGTACAACACTGACAATAATCACTCATCATAAACATGCATCGTATAATGTGCTTCGAATTTTGAGCCGATTGATGAAGCAAGAGTGATGAAATGATGGAAGTGGTGAAGCACAAGTCAAATATTAGGTACGTAGTCTATTCCATGTAAATGCCTTCTTTGGCCTCCAGTAACCAGGATTCCCGATTTCAGCTCCCCAACCCCCATGTGTATCTCTCTTCTCCCGTACCAGTTGCATATACATTTGTCTTTTTAAGGGAAATATTTTCCTTGTTGAATCAAATAATGTACAAAATTTGATATTTGTATCGCTGGCCACAATATTTATATTTTGTTTTCATTCACGTCAGTTCAGCATTTGAATTTAAGTTGTAAGAGATAAATTAAAATTTGATTCATAGAAAAAATTCTCTTGCAGTTTTTCTTTCTCAAACAATTGAAATACGAAATAATGATTCTAAAATCGGAGAATAAAATTTGTTAGAATAGTGGAAAAGTCGTTTTTAGTCCATAATTTGGTACCTTTAAGTCTTTTTTTTTTTGACATACGCATGTGATAACTGAATTTTTAACTGAGAAATGAATCAAAGTTGATATAAATGAATCAATGAGTCTATCTAAATTAGGGATGAGGATCACTAGTCTTTTTTGTTATTTTTTTTATTCATTCACTTAAATTATATTAAGTGTCTTAAATTTAATTACATATTTTTTTAATTTATTTTTCACTTAACAAATTTTAAATGAAAAGATAAGAAAGAAAATAAAAAAAAAATGACAAGTGATCTTCGTCCTCAATTAGTATAGTCTAAAATATTTTAAAACTTAGATGTGATGATGATATAAGAAGTTTGATTCTCCATCAGGTTAGGTACTTACACTTCTAATGTAAAAAAATAAAAAAAATAAAATCTAAATGACATAAATGCCATACATAAAACTTTTTAAAGAAAATCAACTTTTGTCATATATATCTTATACATGTAATATCAATACTTATTTTCTTGGAGCTATATTTATGATTTTTTTAAATAAAACTTGACAACAAAAAAAATTGTTGCTAAAAAAATAGTTTTATATATTTGTAAGAAAAATTTGATGTGCATGTGTAGAGGTGTTAGAATTAATCATCGTCTGCCACTTAAATGTCTTTAATTTGTTTTAGTGGGTTAAAGTTGGAGATGTCAAAATGGATTTGATAGGTTGACCATTTAACTTGTAGAAAAATAGCAGGTTTAATTATATGTTGCAATCCATTAGGGGTATTAAACGGTCTATATACTATGACCCTTTAAGGCTCGAGGGTAAAATAGGTTGGATTGAAAAAAAATGTGAATTTAAATGGACTAATATTTTATTAGTTCTACGTATTTAAAGGTCGTTTGCGAGCTTAAACGGATTAGTATTTTTTTCAAATTTTTACTTTGAAAATTATACAAAATAATATTAATATAACATTTAAATTTAAATCCAAATTTCTAATTTTAATTTCTAATTTCTAAAGTATAGACATATAAAATAAATCTAAACTTCTAGGTTCTAAAACAAATTGATATTATCACTTTCAAGCTTCCAAACTCTAAAAACAAAGTTACATTATCAAATCCAAAGTTCCAAAACGTATCAAAAAAAAAAAAAATCAATGTTCCAAATCAAATTCAACACAACAAATCTAAACTTCCAAATTTCAAAGAACTATCAAGTTTCAACAAATCTAACAAATTCAACATAACAAAAGCCAATAAGCCATATCAAATGAGTTGGGTAATCTATTGGGTTGGCTTGGCCTATATGTAATAAGTAGTTGTATACCAAAATTTTTGACAATGACTAATTAAATTAAGGTAAATCCTTTGTCTTTTGACAAAGTTTAATTCTCGATTTCAATTCGGGGAAGGGAATCGCTTCCTCTTGGGATTCTGATTTAAGTTAATATCTTAAAAGGATTTAAATGATGATTTCAAAAGGTTATGTAAATTCAAGATCAAATGTTTATACTTGATTCAAGTAGTATAGAATACTGAGTAAAGAGTAAAGAAAAATAGTTTAAAATACATGCAATAAATAGTAAATAAGTAAATAAATAAAAGCAATTAAAAAGAAATCAAATGATCCCAAAAGAACACTTGATCAGGAGTAGAAAAGAATTTTGTAATAAAGTAAAGAAAAAAATTAAAAGAAATCAAATGATCTCAGAAGAACACTTGATCAGGAATAGAAAAGAGTTTTGCAATAAAGTAAAGAAAACAATTAAAAGAAATTAAATGATCTCGGAAGAACAATTGATCAGGAGTAGAAAAGAGTTGCAATAAAGTAAAATGATTGAAATTAAATGAATTGAATATAAACTTACATTGAATTGATAAATTGTACAAAAATAAAAGTGGATGGAAACATACTGGACTAAACTTGCGCACTATTTGCTCGAAATGTAAATGGACGTGAGAGCGTGAGTTTACAAGTGTTTGTGCGTAATGAATTTTCAACCCCTAAAAGTTTCCATCCTCTTAGTATTTATAGACTTTCTAAGTAACTACCCTTTTTACAAGATCATGCCATGTGTCTAAAACAAAAATAACTACTCAATGATTGGCATTTTTTTTTAATAACCACCAAATCCTTGTTAGCGATCCTTGTGTTATAAGTAACTGCTTAATCTTAATCATTAATCCTCAAGTTGTCTTGATCAAACATATGCAACCGTTGTTAACTTCTAATTCAAATTCAAAAAATCTTTCTGAATTCAAACTTTGATTCTTCAACCACTTTCTGATTTTCCATATGATCGAATTCATCTATCCTTCAAGAATTTGTTAAGTGTAGATACTTTTAAAATCTTACTGTTTGAATCATATTTCGAAATCTCCAAAATATCAAAACCGAAACTGAGTTTCAACCATTTTAACTCCAAGTCGAAGTTATCTTGATATCGTATCGAAATTACCACCTTGGTATACTTTTCAAATTTCGACTTCGATTTTGAATCGAAATCCTAACACGAAGTCAAAATGACCCAATTGATCTTTGAATCGAAATTAATATTACAACTTCGACTAACTGATATTTGAATAGAAATTAATATTACAACTTCGATTTTTATTCAAGAACAGATCCATATGTTCATGCTAAGTCTTTATATTAAACTAGTAAAATAGTAGCATATCGAAAAATTGTTAATTTTATACCAACAAATGCCCCTCAATATTTATTCTCGAAGTGTAAGAGATAAATATTTTATCTCTTTGAATATTGCATTCGATTGCTACTCAATAGGAATTTACTTGGAATTTTTCCTATTTTACTTTACAAAAGACAAAGCAACTAAAAAGTCAGGCGACAAAACCTGCAATTTTGATATTTAAATTTTTACACATGTAAACCGTCACTACGTGGCCACTCCCCATTAACTGACCACCCCCACTTTCTAGGGAGTTACAAAAGCCTAATGATGGCTTTTTAATGGATAAAAACGGCTTCAGCCGTACTCCATCACTTCACCATTAAATGAGTTTACTGTTGATTTTCTCTGTCTTCTATCTTGAAAATTCCTATTTATATCGTGAGAAATTGCTCTTTTCCTTCTTCTTCTTCACGATCTCTGGGTTATTTTTCTTTGCCCTTTTCTGCCATAGCTTAGCCTTAACTCCTCCTATCAGACTCTGCATTCTTATCTTTTCTTCTTTAAAGCTTAAATCTTCCATTAACAATGGCCTCTTCTTCTAACAAAATTGCTTCTTTCAACCAAGTTTCACACTCAAGTTCAGAATCATAAGAAACAAAAGTTTTACCTGATGCTGCTACTATAAATGCTCTGGTGATAAAATATGGGGTTTTTTACGCTCCTAATCCTTCCACAGACCATTCTGAACTCTGGAAATCCCAGGTAATGATCCCTTTTACCATTGGTACTGATAAGTTTGCATTTCTAGGTCTAACCCTTCTGAGCAAATGTATTCCAATATTCAATCCTTTTTCCCTTGTATCCAAGGAGAGATAATAGCTGATTTTCAGCCTTCTTTCAAAATTGATTTCTTCAATCATTTGCTAAAAATATTTTGAAGCTCACCACCTCTTAGTAACCATACCAGACCTCTTTATTTGCATTGGTTAAACCATGTCGAAAAAAGCTAAAAAATCCATCTGGAAATCAATTGGTATTTTCAATTTTATCCAACTGAGCAGGGAACGTATTGAATATAATGCCTTTATGCTTACCAGTTCCTTCTTTTTTTGGAACAGAACTACAAATTCTTTTCACGTCCCTTATGGGATGCTAACTCCCATCCTCTTCAATGTGATAGCCATTACTAGCCTTAAACCTATTGGAAGAATTGTTAAAAGCACCTTGGGTCCTAAAACTTCCGTCGAACCTAACTTCTCGAAGCTCACCTATATAGCCTTTATTCAGAACAATTATATCGACACCATGGAAGTTTCTGATGAAGAACATGTAGCATTCCTAATATTCTGGCTTAGTGCTTTTGTTTTTTGCACTAAATCACTTCAGATTCCAAAATCTTTTCTTTCATTAGCCATCCTTCTCCATGAGGGTGCTCCTCTTTGTTTGAGCAAGTTGATCCTTGCCCAATTATATTCTTCCATGACAGAAGTAATAAATCTTCTTCGATCAAATGATAAACCTCTTACTAACCTTGGAGGTCCCTTCTGGTTATTACAACTCTAGCTAAATGCCATCTTCAAACCATACTTGCAAAGTTCTAGTTCAGCCACCAATTACATAAAAATCGAAGGTCCTCGATTGTCTCAACTCCATTATGCCTCACAGCCAGTCAATGAAATCGAAGATTTTAAATTTTTCTTCTCATTATTCATGAAAATGCACCATTAATCTCAATCTACCAATTTCGATTTCTCCCCCTCTGCTCTCCGTAACTGTGGTCCAAAATGGTTTCGAGAATAATTTTTCTGTGACACTCCTGGGGCACAATCAGAAAATTTAAAAATATGGGCTCATACCTTCACTACACAAATCTTATCCTCTGGTCTTCCCAAATCGAATGACTTCAGCCTTCAACTCTACCTTCCTTCTTGTGCCTCGAGACAACTTGGGTTTTCTCAATGTATCCCTACTCCAATTTCTCTAAAAGATGAACATCAAATATGTGAATCTAAAGCTAGGGATTTGGCACAATACAAACGCTTTTTGAAACAAAATATTTCAAGGAGAGAAGGTTTCAATCCTTTCGAATGCACTCCATCATTCTACTCAACCTAGGGATTCAAAAATTGGTGGAAAAATATTACTTTTCTAAGAAGCCTACAGTTGAAGAGTACTTCTAACGATTTACTAATTCATCTTCATCTGTGCAGGTAGGAGTGGCTAGCAAGAAATCTAAAGGTATGCATCTTAAAGAGATTTCTCAATTTAAAAATTTTTTCAAAGTCAAATATGACCCTCGAAACTTAAAACTGGTGGTTTGAAAGGCAGAACAAGTCCTAAAACAAAAGAAAGCAGAACATCATCAATTATGTTATACTCGTTTTATTGGTGCGTTGGTTTCGAATCCCTTGGCTTCATTTAAAAGATTCGAAACCCCACTAAAGTTTCCTTCACTTCCCAATGCTCCCTTTAGTATGGCCAATCGATATCCAGACCTCAAAGGTAGAGCGTTGGGTGTTGTTAAGGATTCGAAGAAACGAGAAGTAACATTTGCCAACTGCTATTTGGACACCTGCCAAGTTCTAATTTATGGATACACTCGAGTAATAAAATATCCACCATATGGTAAAGTCTTAAGTTTCTTATCTTTATATTCCTTATCAGCATTCTAACCATTATCTCTAAACTTCGTATAATGTAATTTCAAAAAAGGAGTAAAATAATGGAAGCTGAAAGCGAAGACTGGGAAGATAAGCCCCAAAGGCCAAGCAAAATTTAGAAAACCAAGTCGAAGACTACAGGACGACTTCCTCATCCCAACCATTGAAAAAAACCCCTCCAAGACCTTCAAAGGTACCTGGAAAAAAGAAGGTGATCAAAATAACATCATCCTCTTAAATCAGGATAAAGGACCCTTATTATGGCTATATATACCTGTATATTTCATATCAGGCCTATTTATAATCCTTATTATCTTTTTAAGAAAAAACAATTACTGAAGACCCAAAAAGAACTGGACGTATAAAGCACGTCATATCGAAGCAGGCACACATTGTCCTTTCTGAAAGTTCTGATGAACCCTCAAAAGAGGATGAAGAACCTGTTACTTCGAAAAGTGCAAGATTGTCATCTGACACCCAAAGGGCGGACCCTTCAATAGTGAGTTTTATTTATATTATCTCAACATTCGAAACCTTAAAACCATTAATGCTACTTTTCCTTGCTATTAGGATTGTTCCCCTAAAGAACATAGGGAATCTACTCCAATATCTTTAAGAAGATTCAGGACACCTTCTCCTATCCTTTCCCCTCTAAGGGATTAGAATCTCGTTCCAAACCAACCCACCTCTAGGCCAGAAGCATCTTCAGGTTTAAGCTCTCACTTCGATGAGATGCTTGAAACTGTGATCGAAACCGAAAAGGCCCTAACACTGAAGCTCAAGACATTCCCCTCGACACAAATGCTGAGGTCTGATTACTGAATTGACTTTATTCAGCACTTTACTTCTTTCGAATTATCCTAACCTTACCCCACATTTTCCAGGTAATCATTGCCCCAGAAAGTGGACCTGAATCCACAGTTCCTTTCATCGAGGCAAATCCTCAGGTTTACAAATAGTTTATTTGAAACTTTTATTATACTTAAATCAAAACCTTTCATGGATTGATATAATTTTCTCAAATTGCAAGGGATCAATTCTCCTAAAGCTATCATTCCTACTGACATCGAAACTCTTATCTCGATTGAAGCTAACCAAATCTCTAAGGTTATTCTTTCTGCTTCAGTCATAGTTCAATCAGTACAAGCTGAGATTTTGAAGAAGAAGTAGAGACTATATGCATCGATGAGGAGGATGATAAAAATGGCCTTCAAAAACGATTGGAAGATATTCTATCCAAACGATCTCTGTCATCGAAATCCCATCATTCCATAGCCCATTCTGAAGTTGAGGTTCAAAGCATATCTGCCCCCCAACTCTTAATAGAACTGATTGATCTTTCCAGCACAGGAATAGATCAAATCATGGCTGCCCAAGACAAGAAAGAAAAATTGTCTTGCCTTCTTGACCAAGTGAACCAAAGTAAGCATCTGTTGGATCTGAATGCCCAATCAGTGGTCCAAGAATTAATTAACTTGACAAAGGATTTGCCAACAAAACTTCGTAGCCTTGATCAAATTTCACCAATAATCAAGCATTAGTCGAGAAGAAGAAACAATTGATGATCACTGTTGCTAAAGTCAAAAGAAAACGTTCAAAGTTCTCTTCTGTTCTTTCCTCAACTCAGCAAAATATTAATCAGAACGAAGACAGAATTGCTGAGCTTAAACAAGAACTTTGATTGCTTAAAGAAGAACAAGGTGAACTTCGAGCCCTTGCTGAATATTGTGCAAATCAAGAACGAGCTCTTGATGAGGACTATCATTGATTAAATGATGAAGGTAATCAAGTGGAATAGGCTATTCAAGATTTAGCACCTTCCCTCGAGGCAGCTTCTAAGGAAAAAGCTAGGATTCTAAATGTTTGGGCTTCTTTACTTGCAAAGCTACAATAAACTTTGCATATGTATTTTTTGTAATAACAATTTTAAGTTTCATTTTGTTTTAATTTGAAATTATAATTTCTACAAGATCTTAACTTCATGAATGGTTGGCCTATATACTTTCAAATATTTGCCATTTATCGAAGCAATCCTTTCATTTAACGTTATATTTCTAATTGAATATGCATTACTAGAATAAACCTTTTCGATTCAATATGGCCTTTCCCAATTAGGTGACCATTTTCTAAATAACTTCGATTTCTTCTCCATAGGTAAAATAACCTTCCACACTAAATCATCTAAAGCAAATTCTTTTCTTTTGACTCAAAGATCATAAAATTTTATAATTCTTTCTTTTTGTCGAATCAAATTTTTCAAAGCAATTAATCTTTCCTCATCTAACTGATTTAGTTCATCAAACATCAAATCCTAATAATCTTGGGTAGGAATTTCATCTTGAGGTTGTAACCTAACTGACTGAAGATTAATTTCAATTGATAAAATGACATCATGACTATAAACTAAATGATATGGCGTTGTACCAATAGCTTCCTTAGGAGAATTATGATAAGCCCATAAAACTTGGCTTAAAGTCTCATGCCAACTTCGTGGCTTTCGACCCACATGTTTCTTAATTAAACCTATTAAAATCTTATTAGCTGTTTCAACTTGCCCATTTCCTTGTGCGTAATAAGGCATCGAGGTGAGTAGTTTGATATTCCTAGTCTTAACAAGCTCACTAATAAAACGACCCGTAAACATAGTAACTTGGTCAGTAGTTAGAGTTTGAGGAATACTAAATCTATAAATAATATTTTCTTTAATGAAGTTAATAATCTCTTGCTAAGTAACATCTTTTAAAGGAATCGCCTTAATCCACTTTGTAAAATAATCAGTGGCAACTAAAATATACTTGTGCCCTTTAGAAGATGGTGGATGAATCTGGCCTATTAAATCGAGAGCCCATCCTCGAAATGGCCATGGTTTTATAATCAAATGTAAATCACTTGCAGGAACATGCTGAATGTTTCCATGCCTTTGACATTCCTCATATGACTTAGCGTACAAGTGATAATCTTTTACCATTGCAGGCCGGTAAACCCTCTACCTGCGTAATACCCATTTTATTTTCTCACCAGCTTGGTGAGCACCACAAATACCTTCATGTACTTCTGCCAAGGCTGTATAAACTTCTTTTTCACTTAAACATGTTAATAAATTTGCATCTACTGATTTTTTATAAAGTGAATATCCCATTATAACATAATGTAGAGCTTTATATTTTAATTTTCTTTCGACTGATATATTTGGGTTTTGTAAATTAATAATTGGCTTTCTCCAATCATCATCATCAATATCCTCAAGCAACTTCCATACTCTCGAACGAGTATAATTTTTCTCTAATTTCGATTAATTTAACCAAAGTTGTAGTCGAAATCTTGTAACTTGAAGCTATTTGAGCAAGCTCATTGGCTTCAAAATTTTCTTCTCTTGGAATATGCTGCAAAATTACTTCGTCAAATTCACTCAACAACCTTGCCGCAAAAACAAAGTACTTGAATAAATTGTGATTAACACATTTATATTCTCGAGTCAATTGCTTAATAACTAACTAAGAATCACCAAAAACTTTAATAATTCAGGCCTTGAGAGAAATTAAAGTTTGTAAACCAGCTATTAAGGCTTCATACTCCACTTTGTTATTTGAATATTCATGTTTTAATTCGAAGTTGGAATCCCAACTGGTGATACAATTAGAACTCCGAGTCCCACACCTCCAACGTGTTTTGATCTGTCGAAATATAATTTCCATGGTTTTAGACCTACGTAGACAATATCTTTTTCTTCGACATCAACACAAGGGTGGTCAATCAAAAAGTCTGCCAACACTTAGCCTTTCACGGCCTTTTATGGTACATACTTTAAAGAAAATTCTGTTAAAGCAAGAGCCTACTTTCCTACTCTACTATGCAAGATAGGTTTAGTCAACATTTACTTTATTATATCAGTTTTCGAAACAACAAGTACATCATGTGGCTTTACATAATATTTTAACTTGGTGCAAGAGAAATACAAGGCCAAACAACTTCTCAATTGCACTATATCTTGTTTCAACATCATCTAAAACTTTACTAAGATAATAGATAGTTCTTTCGATTCTTCTCATCTTCCTGTACTAGCATACATCCAATCGTTTCATTTGATGCTAAAATGTACAACTTCAAGGGACGTTCGGGTACCAGAGGTGTCATTATTGGAGGATTAGCCAAACACTACTTGATTTGATTGAAAGCCGCTTGATGTTCCTTTTCTCAACGAAACTCTTCCTCAGCTTTGAGTTTCAAGAGTGAAGAGAAAAATTTGGTTTTTCTTGATAAATTCGAAATGAATCTTCTTAGGAAATTAATTTTTCCTAGCAAAGATTGGAGCTGCTTCTTATTCGAAGAAGGTGATGCTTCCAGAATAGCTTTCGCTTTGTTCTGATCTACCTCTACTCCTTTCTTCTAAACCAAGAATCCTAGGAAATTTCTTGTAGAATTACCAAAAGCACATTTAATAGGATTCATTTTCAGCCCATGTTTCCTCATCCTTTCGAATGATTGCTTCAAATTCGAAAAATGCTCTTGTTTCGATTTCGATTTTATCACCACATCATCAATGTAAACATCCATGAATTTACCAATGACATCATGGAAAATAGTATTCATAGATCTTTGATATGTGGTCTCATTATTTTTTAATCTAAAGGGCATGACTACCCATTCAAAGGTGCCAATCGATCCTGGACATCGAAACGCTATTTTTGCGACATCCTCTTCTGCAATGTAAATTTGATTATACCCAGAATACCCGTCCAAAAAACTTAAAATTTCATGACCTGAAGCTGAATTAATCAACATGTCAGTAATAGACATAGGATATTCATCTTTAGGAGTAGCAAAATTTAAATCTCGAAAATCAATGCATACTCTTAACTTACCATTATTTTTTATAATAGGAACAACATTAGAAATCCAGTTAACATACCTGGAAGTTCGAATAAACTTAGCTTTTAGTAATCTTTCGATTTCCTCCTTAATCTTTAACACCACTTCGGGGGCAAACCTTCTTGGTGCTTATTTGATTGGTCTTTGTCCTGCTCGAACTGGTAGTCTGTGTTCAACTAACTCTCGACTGAGCCCAGGCATTTCTTTATAATCCCATGCAAAGCAGTCTTTATATTCTTCAAGCAAATGAATCAACTTGTACTTGAAATTATAATTTATTAAACTACTTATGAAAGTAGGCTTATTTATTACATCATTTCCTAAATTAATTTTCTCTAAATGATCTTGTACCTCTACTATCTTAATCTCAGGTAGAGGAGTCTGTTCGAATCCTAAAGGGGAATCATCATAAATACAATCCAAATTGGTACCTTTATTGGTACCAAATTTCTTAGCCATATAAGCTGAGATTCGAGTCATTTGACTCGAAATCACACTTTCTATGCAATTTTCAGCCATATAGGCTGAGATTCTAGCCATATGACTTTTCAATTCCATTATTACAACTTAAGGCCGAATAAACTCGACCTGAAATATTAAATAGGCGTCTGTACGCCCTAGAGTCATTACAGTTCTGAAACTGAAATGAATCAGCTTTTGGGATCACAGAGAAACCTGTTGGGGGTAAGAGCCACCATTTCAACTCTCTTCCTGTCAAGAGCTGCTGAATCCCAGATAGAAAACGGTCGAACACCAGGCATATATATCTGTAAATTCGCATGGTTCTGACTGACATGGCAAAAGGTATCATCAGCCTCAACCATCTCGAGTTCTCCAACCTGATTCCACAAGAACATCTTCTAATGGACAGTCGAAGGAACAATACCAACAGCATGAATCCACTCCCTACCCAAAAGCAGATTGTAACTGGCCTTCGAAGGGACCACTATGAACAAAGTTGACTTCGTTACTGAAGCCACTTTGACATTGAGAACAATAGCCCCTTCTGATGTGGAGGATCTGCCATTAAAATCTGTTACCATCATATTATGAGGCAACAAATTAGCCTCTGTCTTGCCAAATTTTTTCAGTAAATTCTTTAACAAAAGATTAATGGCAGCTCCTCCATCTATCAATACCTTACCCACCAATTTATCATTTATTGTTGCCTTGATAAAAAGTAGGCGAAGATGGCTCTTCATGCCATGTGAGGGAGTATTGAAGACTGCCGAATTTTCCATCACCTCGACTGTATCTTCTTCGACCATATACCAGCTAGTCTCTTCTAAATCATCTTCGAAATTTTCTTCCTGATTTACTTCCTGATCACCTGAAATAGCAAAATTATAAGGGAGAAGAGAAACAATATTGACACTAAAAATTGTGTAGAGATCATTTTTAAACCCAGATTCGAATGAATCTGTAATAACGTCCTCATCCATTGGACTAGCAGGCTTTTGTTTTTCTGATTCCAAGGGTGGTCCTCGAACCACCTAGGCAAATGACATTTGTGGCTATTGCAACTTAGTCAATGCCTGCTGTTGTAGTTGCTATTGACGCAGCTTCTGCGCCTTGCGCCATTGGGACTTTGACATGTATAGGGTCAAACCCTGGTTAAGGTTTGAACTTCCCCCTCGAAACCATGTGTTAGGTTTCCTATTGAAAGTACTCATCCCATGTTCGAATTTTGGCTAGTAAGGCCTGTTCTGAAACTGATGAGGTCATGGACTGTTCTTGACTCATTGGTTAAGAACCATATTTGCGAGGGGAACCCTCATTTTTCCCTTCCTGGAATCCTCTGATCCTTGCATTACCACGACATTGTGGTTTATTGGCTAATTATTGATATTAATGAAAGCTCCTGCAATGGTTTTCTCCTTCTGCTTCTGCTTCAAGGCTGCTTGGTAAGACTTGGTAGCCAGCCTGTCGAAGATAGCACTGCATCTGGGGCAGAGAGAGACTTCATTCTCACATTCTTTCTTCCTTAAGAGGAATTCAACTAGAGTTTCCCCAGCCTTGGGGAAAACTTCTCCCTTCGTGGCCTCGAATACATTAAGACCATGATCCATGAGCTCAGGAGAGGATTCTCCTACTTCGACCATATTGACTTCAGTGAAGCCCATTGGTTCGATATAGCTAGCATTTACTTGGAATGGATCCACATCTACCTTCATGTTCTTCTTGTTATCGAATTTCAGTTTTCCTTCCATAATGCTTTTTTGAATTAAATCCCTGAAACATATACAGTTGTTAGTCGAATGTCCATATCTATTATGATATTTACAATATCTTCGACTATTTATTTCTTCTAGCAAAGGGATTTTATGTCTATCTGGAAGTTTAATTTGATTATCTTTTAACAAGACATCAAATATTAAATCAGCTTTAGAAATATCGAAAGCATAAGTTAACTTATTGGAGGACTTCATATTGTCCTTCGTTCGATTAGGCATTAAAGATGAGCAAGTATAAGGAGGCCCAGGTTTTAATTTTGCTATATTAATCTCATTATCCTCGTCATCTTCATTTTCATCGATTTTGACATATGCTACTTTATTATCTTTCGATTGCTTACCATATTTATCATTGCTATCAAGAGTTTCGACATAAACAATTTTTTCTTTTCTTAAATTTCTTCTTAATTTTTCTTTTTCGAGCTTCAATTGCTCAATTTGTCTTACTTTATCAGCAAGTTGGGATATGTCAAGAATTTGCTGGTTAACTAGTTTCTTTTGAATGGAATAGTCTAAACCACCAGCAGTCATTTTTACTACCTCGGATTCAGGAATGACAGTAAAACACCTAGCCCTCGTCTGCCTAAACCTGGCCAAGTAATCATCTATTGACTCCTCATGCCCTCTTCTAATATGAAACAAATCCATGAGACTTACTTTTGTCTCTCCTCTAAAGAACTGATCATGAAAATTTCTTTCCCACTGGTTCCAAGAGTGAATCGAATGTAGTGGGAGAGAAGTAAACCAAGTAAAAGCATTTTTAGTTAGAGAACTAGGAAAATATTTCATTTTCAGATATTCATTTGTTGCTACATCTCCTGCTTCGATTGTAAATCGAGCAATGTGTTCTACTGTTGATTCTCCACTTTCCCCAGCAAATTTACTAGAAATCTTAGGTGCCTTCCATCTTCAAGGCAATTCTGCTTGTTGGATAAACTCAAGGAAAGCTAACACAAAATAAGGCATGTTCGCATATCCCACATTAAATCCATATCTAATAAGCACTTGTTCAACTGCCTGATTAATATTCTATTGCCCCCCAAGATTATTAAGTCTAATCCTTTCTAGGAGGTTATCGACATCTTGATTTCGATTGACTATACGAAATCCTATATTTGGGCTATGTGTAATTTTCCTGAACTGGTTGTCCTCAACTACATTGTTAATATTGGGATTATTCACCAACTGGGTGTTCTCTTGAGGCACAGGCTAATTGTCTACCCTTTGATTACCTACAGAAACCTCTGGGTTCCCAAAAACATCTGCAATCCTACCTATTTGTCTAGCCAATGTGGTGTAGGTATTATTAGTTGATTCGATGAGGGGAGTAATAACAGTAGTCATCTGCTGAGTCAACATATAGACCATCTCATGATTACTTTCATCAATCTGTTGCCTGATGTTATTCAAAGCTATATTCGTGTTCCCTGAAGGAATCAAAGACATATCTCTGGGTATGTTAGGGAATATTGGTGTTCTTATATTTTGCCTATCAGTCCGATTGGTACTTGTTCCTGTAATTTGACCACCAGCATTTACCACTTGATTTCTTAATGAAACATTTGGTATAAGACTTGTATATGTGGCCTGGGCAGTACCTGTGTTGTGCGTGACATTGTGGGGAGTAAACCCAGGAGGTAACCCAAACAAAGGTGCAGTTCCATTTCCCCTAAGAGTTCTAGTTTCTGAACTCAAAACAAGGGCTCCTGTGATTTCACTAATCACGGGCTCTAAGGCTTGTGGTGCAGAGACTATAGTATCTCTACTATTATTGCCTTCATTATTCCCTACTTGAGGGTTGTGAGCATTCAAAGACGTATTCTTAGATATATTTAGCAATATTCTTCTACTTCTTAAACGCATAAACTTCAAAATCCCTTAAGATCTTAATTGACCTATCCCACCAGGCGTGCCAATTTGTTTACCAAAATTTTTGACAATGACTAATTAAACTAAGGTAAACCCTTTGTTTCTTAACAAAGTTTGATTCTTGATTTCAATTCGAGGAAGGGAATCACTTCCTCTTGGGATTCTGGTCTAAGTTAATATCTTAAAAGGATTTAAATGATGATTTCAAAAGGTTATGTAAATTCAAGATCAAATGTTTATACTTGATTCGAGTCGTATAGAATACTGAGTAAATAGTAAAGAAAAACAGTTTAAAATACATGCAATAAATAGTAAATAAGTAAATAAATGAAAGCAATTAAAAAGAAATGAAATGATCCCAAAAGAATACTTGATCAGGAGTAGAAAAGAATTTTACAATAAAGTAAAGAGAGCAATTAAAAGAAATCAAATGATCTCGGAAGAACACTTGATCAGGAGTAGAAAAAAGTTTTGCAATAAAGTAAAGAAAACAATTTAAAAAAATCAAATGATCTCGGAAGAACACTTGATCAGGAGTAAAAAAGAGTTGCAATAAAGTAAAATGATTGAAATTAAATGAATTGAAGATAAACTTGCATTGAATTGATAAATTGTACAGAAATAAAAGTGGATGGAAACATACTGAACTAGACTTACGTGCTGTTTGCTCGAAATGTCAATGAACGTGAGAGTGTGAGTTTACAAGTGTTTGTGCGTAATGAATTTTCAACCCCTAAAAGTTTCCATCCTCTTAGTATTTATAGACTTTCTAAGTAACTACCCTTTTTACAAGATCTTGTCATGTGTCTAAAATAAAAATAACTACTAAATGATTGACAATTTTTGTTTAATAACCACCAAATCCCTGTCAGCGATCCTTATGCTATAAGTAACTACTTAATTTTAACCATTAATCCTCAAGTTGTCTTGATCAAACATCTGCAATCGCTGTTAACTTCTAATTCAAATTCAAAAAACCTTTCTGAATTTAAACTTTGATTCTTCAACCACTTTCTGATTTTCCATATGATCAAATTCCTCTATTTTTCAAAAATTTGTTAAGTGTAACTACTTTTAAAATCTTACTGCTCGAATCATATTTCAAAATCTCCAAAATATCAAAACCAAAACTGAGTTTCAACCATTTTAACTCCAAGTCGAAGTTATCTTGATATCGTATCGAAATTACCACCTTGGTATATTTTTCAAATTTCGACTTCGATTTTGAATCGAAATCCTAACACGAAGTCAAAATGACCCAACTGATCTTTGAATCAAAATTAATATTACAACTTTGACTAACTGATATTTGAATCGAAAGTAATATTACAACTTTGATTTTTATTCAAGAACAGATCTATATATTCATGCTAAGTCCGTATATTAAACTAGCAAAATAGTAGCATATCGAAAAATTGTTAATTTTATACCAACAACAGCGTTACAAAAAAATATGTTAAAAAGAATAATAAACGGGCCACGGGCTAGCCCGCAGGCTAAATTGGCTCGGCCGTGCACTAAACAGACTAGCTCGTTTAGCCCATAAGTTAAATGAGTCGGTCTAAAAATATGTTAATTTAAATGAGTCAACATTTTTGAGACTCAACCCACTTAATTTTAGCAGGTAAACGAGTTAGTCTGACGAACCTATTTTAAGGGCCTATAATCCATTATCTTAAGTTGGGTTATTTAACCTATCTCATATAACTTGTAGGTTGGCTCATCGCATCAAGTTTGAATTTCATTTTAGTTGTTATGTGATGGTTATGTTTAAATTAGGCAGGTTAACATGTTAGTTCCTCTGTAAAATCAGATTGTTTTACTTATTAATTTGTATATTTTGCAAATTGAGTTTATTTTACTTAATTTGATTATTTTCCTATTATCCACATGGAATGCCTAGAATTTAGCTTTATTATGGTATGATTATATAACATTTTAACTCAAACAATAATATGCCTTTGTTGTGCTTATATTAACGGATATGAAAATGAAATGAAATTGGAAAATATTTGTCCAAACGATGGATTTGAATTTCTTTCTTTTTTTTTAATAGTAAGAAGCCGTTGACTTTCTTTTAATACATCAAGAGTCGTTACTTATAAACTTTTGATTTTTTTTTATGCATGAAAATTTATGGTCAATGGTGGTAATTCTCCTATTCCAGGGTTATAGGTAAACTTATAGGCTCATCGAGTGCTTAGAAAAATATTTACAAATAATCCACCAATAACAAATCTCAACAAGATTTAAATTTTGACCAACTTAGTTGACACAGTCTGTCTCTATTAATTCTTGTCAACCGTTATTGACAAACTTTTGATTTTTACTTCATGTCATTCCAACTAGTTGAAGTGTGCAGCTTAAGTGAGAAAATTATTTTTTCTTGTAAAAATGCTAAAAAAGTGATAATCCCTTATGTAATTTTGTAGCTTTGAGGTCATTTTAATAAGCGTGCGTTTAGGCCGTTAAAGGGAGAGACTAATTATTCTCCTTTAAAGCAGTCAGTCATTTTGTAAAGTTGTGATATTTAGTTGAGTGGATTTTGTAAACGGATTAAGAATCTTGGCCTCAAGTGATTTTAGTCTTTGTAGCAAGTTTCAAGAATCATTTTGATAAATAAGAATTTTCTATAAATAAATAGTATTTAAAAATAACTTGAGTGTGAAACACAATTTTCTGTTGTCATATATATATATATCGTTACTAACCACAGAGAGAATGAGCCTGGTAGTTGCTCCCGGGACCCAATAGCCACCTTAACTTTTTCTATACAACTCAATCCATTAAAGGGGCAATCCAAGTTCAAGTAAGGTATTTGGAATTCTCTACACTAATTGATCCTTAGCTCAATTATAAGTAGATTCCTCGTTGCTTATAGTATGAGCTCAACTCCCTAATTTTTTATAATTATTCTATATATACACTAGGCATTAACAAGGATCATAATGAATTTTTGTTTAACGTAACATCTTCCTTCTAAAACAAATGTATGCGTGTTTGCCGAATAGTTATGATTAAGATCTAGCTAGGCATTCGCTTTAAGCTAAGCTAAGCCACCCAAGATGCTGCTAAATAGTAAGTAAAGTAATAAAAAAGGTGTAGTCTCAAGTACTGTACATTCATCAGCCAGTGCAGGCATATGATTTCATCGCGTAATGTTCTCCCATTTGTCTCTCTCACACTGAATATAGCACTGTAGGCATCCTTGCTCAGTCTTTTTTTATTTTTTATTTTTACATTTTTCTTAAACAAATGCTACTTGCACATTTTTAGGAAACACATTATTTCATAATCGAGAGTATGTGACAAAATCATAATACAATTATGTAAAAAATTAGATTAAAATAGTTGTAATTAGATAATAAAAAATATGTAGATATAAAATAATATATATAAGTGTGTATAGATAAATATACTTTTTTCCTTGTAGTAATACTTAAATATTTTTTTTCTCACCCTATATACATCACTTGGTTTTTGGTTTAAACAATTATTTTAAAAACTAATATTGCATTTAGTATACCTGATAGTATAAAGTATGATAGTATAAGACAATAAGATAATGTTTGATTGTATAAACAAATTGATAAATTCTTGTACTATCAAATATTTGATACATATAGTATAAACAACTTGATAGTATATATAACGATTTATTATTATCATACTATCATTCATCTTCCTCATCCTCTGACATAGTAGCTTGTACTGTAACTTCATTGATTCATCCCTTTGCACTGCAACTACAACAAATAACGTCACTTTACCGTCTCTTCCGCTCCCTCTGCCGTTCCTCCGCCTCTGTAACCCGTTCCTCCACCTTTACCAGTCAATCATATTGATTACCATAACAAAATGGTAAAATTATCTTTGATCATATCGCCAAATCAATTAGATAATTATTGTGAAAAAAGATTATCAGTGAATCCAATAGAAGACATCCAAACAAGAAATGAAGAAAAAGAAAAAGAGATTTTTTTTAAATAAAAATAAAACAACCTTTGATTAGACCAAAGGAAATCAATGGACGGGGACGGAGCATGGTCGATGAAAGAATGGTCAAGAAAATCCTAACAGCCGTTGTCTTCTATGGAATCCATTTGTGATTTCTAGTTTAACCAAACCGCGGTATTTGGGAACAACAACCTTGAACCTTGTCTTCGCAAATAATAACAAAATTTATATTAAAAAACAACATCATTTTCTAATTTATTTATTGGAGAGTGCTTATGGTGGTTTGGTGGTGATGATTTGGTAAGGTGGTCCGGTGGTGGGTTATGGGTTATGGGTTCAGTAGAGAAGGAGAGACTTGATGTTGAGAGATAAAGTGAGAAGAGATATCCTATTAAGTCTAAACAGCAGGTGTGAGAGATGATAGAATAATCAGGTTAGAATAAATAAAAATGTATTATGTTAACCTACCAAACACCTGATAAGGTCTGATAGTATAAGCTAATGCTATCAAATCCTTCTTATTTTGTCCACCAAACGCAGCCTAAAAATGATAGAGTACTCAAGTTCAAAATATGTTATAAGTCTCCCTAGTGTACATTTATCCACACTCATACGTACATTAATTTACATTTATAAGATTTTTATCATCTGATTATAATTAATTTCACCTCAATTTTTACACATTTACATTTTAATTCTATCAGCTAAGTAAAAATGTGAGCATCTGCACATTGAAGTATGTAAACCAAACATTTTTCCCTCACTAATAGTGGTACTTTCATATCTCCTAAGAAGGAACGATGCTTGTAATAGGAACTTAATTTATGCTTTACAATCTAATTAATTACTACCATCCTTATCATTTCAATTAAGAGATTTTATATAAATTTAATGTACTTAATTTGAGTGCGTTAAAATAATAAAATATCAACACATCGTTAATTTTTATAAATAAATATTATGTTCACTACTTATTAATAATCTATAACTAAAATTTTATTGATTTAATTCACTCGAATTAAGTACATTATATTTATACAACAATCTCTCAACGAAGTTCATTGCTTCTCTTTATAACACCGAGCTACAGAGAGTGGGTCTTAACTTTTAAGAGTTGCGGTAGACTCGGATCCTGTCTCCCATCAAAGACAAAGAAATGAAAATGTTATCAAACACTATATAATTTTTATATTATTTTATATTTTACTTAATTTAATAAAAAAAGAGAAAAATATGTACTGAGAAGTATATTTATTTTATTTTATTATTAAAAAATAATATAAAAAATATGCAATAAAAATTGTGTGTGAAAATTAAGATTAAAAAAAAAGAAAAATAAAAAAACTACTAATTTCTTGAAAGAAGCAACTCTCAACCAAGTCTTAGACCCTTCTCTCATCCTCTGTCTGCTGTACCCTTTCTTCTCTTCAGTCTGACCTTTTCACTTTCTCTCTCTCTCTCTCTCTCTCTCTCTCACTATTTGCAGTGAAGATGGGTGACCCATATGGGCTGCCGGAGGATCTCCGGCGGCTCATATCATCAAGAACCCATTTGAGCACCATCAACACCAACACAGTACATCTTCCAGAGCCACCACTCTCACTGTGTGTCCACCATGGTCTGAATGCTCCTCCTCCTCCTCCACCCAATACCTACGACCCCATCATGGTTGGGGATGTTTTCTTCCCTCGTGCTTTCACTAACTTTGCTCATCACCATGACTATTCTTCCTCTAGTCTCAACAACAACCCCACAACAACTAACACTACTTCTACTACTACTACTACTGTTGTTGCTGCCACAGCCACTGCCTCAGATCATGCTACTACTACTGCTGCATTCTGTAGCATAGAGAATACTGCAGAAAAAGGGTGGCTTGGGTTTGACCCTGGGAACAACAGGTGGCCTAGACAGGAGACCCTTTCCCTTCTAGAGATCAGATCTCGTCTTGATTCCAAGTTCAGAGAGAATAATCACAAAGCACCCTTGTGGAATGAAATTTCTAGGTATATTTATATGTATATATGTATAATTATATATACACATATAGTAAACTCAACAAAATTTGCAACAAAACCCACTTTTGCTTTTGTGCTTGTTTCATGCTCAGACTCTGATATTGTCATATTGATGATGGTTGAGTAGGGAAAAATGTATATAGTAGTGACTAGTGAGGAATGAAGATGAAATGGTTGTTCTTGTTTTTGTCTTTGCTGGTTTGACAAGCTAGCTTTTTGGCTAATTTCCTTTTGCGCTTGAAAATGACAGGCCATTACTTACAGGTTACAGCTAACTGGGAGATCCATGTGCTTTTTGTTATCTATTTCTAGTTTTGTCCAAGAAATTCCACTGACTCAATGTGTATGTATAGTTGCACCGGTTTTTTCTGTGAGTAAATCATTATAAGTGCAAGGATTTCTCACCCTGAAAGCTTGTCTTTGTTTTGTAGTCCTATACTATTAACCTACTTTGCTCAGCTAGGGCAGTTGGAATTTTGTTAATTCAAATTCAGATAATTGATAGTTTCTGACGTCTTTAATGAAAGAGAGAATGTTTCGATTATTTTAATTCTTTAGCATAAAATAAGAATGCTCAGTGAAGAAACCTTGGATTTATAATATGTATATTCTATCACATCATTTGAAAAAAGAAAATCTTATGTGGTGTCATGCTTTATTAATTAGTACGACTTTTTACCCCCAAGGTTTCAATTATAAGGAGATATATTGTCCTATTTCTCTTTCCCCAAATTTTATCCTATAAGAAAGAATGCAAAAAAAATAAAATAATAATAATAAAAGAAATGAGTTTTGTGATAGATGCGCTAAGCTATAACTTTCTCCTCCTTCATGTTTTATGTGCATAATGATATCTGTGTGATTCTACGTGTTTAGGATAATGGCTGAGGAATTTGGGTACCAAAGAAGTGGAAAGAAGTGCAAAGAGAAGTTTGAGAATTTGTACAAGTATTACAAGAAGACCAAGGAAGGTAAAGCTAGTAGACAAGATGGAAAGCACTACAGATTCTTCAGGCAGCTTGAAGCAATATGTGGAGAAGCCTCAACTTCAGATAAAAACCATCATGCTGGAAACACTGCTGGTATTCAAACTCCAAGCTTCACAATTAACCAAGACAATGGTGATTTTAATAACCTCAAGTGCTCAGAGAGCCTCAGTTTCTCAAATTCATCTGATCAATTGGAGACATCCTCATCTGAAAACAATGATGAGGATCTTTCAGCTATTGCATACATGATGAAGCAGTCAAGGGATAAGCAAAAAGGCTTAGACTTAGACCAGAGGCAAAGTCATAGGAGGGTCAGAAAAAGCTGGAGAGCTAAAGTTGAGGAGATTGTGGATTCTCACATGAGGAAGATTATAGAGACTCAAGATGCTTGGATGGAGAGGATGTTGAGTGTTGTTGAACGAAAGGAGCAAGAAATGGCATCTAAGGAGGAAGAAAGGAAGAAAAAAGAGTCAATGAGGTTTGATCAAGAAGTACATGAACTGTGGGCTAAAGAGAGAGCTTGGGTTGAAGCAAGAGATGCTGCATTGATAAAAGTTGTGAGGAAACATATTGGAAAAGAACTTGAAGCATTGCCATTAGATGAAGCTATGGTTGAACAACCGCAAAATAAGAACAAGCTGAGCCAGCAGGCAAATGATGCCAATGAATATCCCTGTGAAGCTGTTGATCATAGTAGTGCTAGATGGACAGAAATGGAGATTTCAAATTTGATACAGCTAAGGACTGGATTTGAACAGCGGCTTAGAGAAAATGGGTACTTGGAGAATGGCCTTTGGGATGAAATAGCAGCAAAGTTGGCTTGTTTGGGCTTTGATAGGAGTGCAACTGAGTGCAAACAAATATGGGATGAGATCAGCATCTCTCTCAGAGTGACAGTGGAGTGTGGTGCCAAAACAAGGCCTTGGTGTTTGGGACTTAAGCTGACGGATGATGACCTTTGAGTGCATTCAAGTTCTAACGCAGGCACATATGACACCTGCTTTTGAGTTCTGAGCGTGAAAAGGAAACTTGTGGGAGAAACAAGCTATATATATAGGGGGTGAAAGGGTTATTAGGAACTAGCAAGTTTGGCTCATTGGAAAATCACAAGGTATAATTAAGTATAGGCATCAAATGCTTGAGTTCAGTAATTAATTATGAACTTTGCATGTTCTGATGTTTTTGTTTATTATCTACGTATTATTTGCGTAAGTTTGTAACATTGGTATCCTGTGTGTATTCATGTGATTGGCTTTAGATTGCAGTTGCACATTGTTATTAAAAGGCTCATGTCTGTACAAGGATTTTAGGCTTGTAAGAAAAGGAGAAAAGAGAATTGAAGATGGGAAAAATAAAAAAGAATTGGTAACTAGCAAATCATTTGCATTAGGACTAGCTAGCATTTCATAAAATTTATTGTGCATTGATAAATATCATTTTTAAAATCTTTTCATCATGCTTGCTCTCTCCCTGCAATTTTTTCCACCAGGAAAATGTGTCTTTCTTTATCTAGCTAGGAAAGAACTTTACATTTAAGTTAGGCTTCTGACCAACATAAACATGAAAACGAACATGAGAAATTCTTAAAATGCAACACTCCAAGTTATGAAAACGTGCCCGTAAATGGATATTTACTTATACATTGACAAGAAATAATTGGGTTTTGCGATTTGGAATTTATAACAATTATCTGTACTTATGTTTGTAATTACTTGTTCATGATAATGTAGTAAAGGGACATATATATATATAAGAAACAAAGTCTGCCACCATCAATAACATGACCAAAATTTTCTATTGGGACTGTATATAATATAATTACATTCATTGTACCGAGCGTTGTTTAGGAATCAGTAGTGAAAATCTTTATGTATATAACTAGTAATATCACAATGGCATCTCCATGTCTGTAACATATAATAAATATGTGAGAGATAGAGGAATAGAGAGACCAGCGCAATATACCAATTTGCTAAGATACTCTCTTGATATTACAAAGGGATTAATTAGTTTGTGTTGGGACATAGATTTCGTTTTATTTTCGTTTTTTAAATGATGAATATAAGTTTTATTCTAGCAAAAGCATGACGGTATACTTACACTGAACATTTTTGCAGTTTTCTTGCTAAATTAGTCTTATGATAATAGCTTGATGAGAAATTACACAGACTTTTTGGTCTAACAACACACACAACTCAAGGCTGAACCGTTGATTCAGTAATATATATATATATATATATAGAAAAAGAAAGAAAAATAAATAAGATTATGATATGTGAGGTTTCTATGTAATAAGGATATATGTAAGTAATACAACCTACTGAACCTAGCTTTATTCTTCTTCACTAAAAGTGTTGAATGACATCACGACAATTGCTAAAGCTATGCCTATACAAAAAATATACTTCCATCTACCGTACCAAACCAAAACCGTGCTTAATTGGTAGGGAAAAAGAAGTTACTTGAACGTAAGGAATGGAAAGCAATACATTAACTAAGCTGAGGCATATACAAACTAACATTAAAGATCTAACTGAGTGGAGAGTAGAGATTTAGACTGCAAACATTCCAAATTTGGTCAATTTGAAAATAACAGATTTTCATCATATCTACATTAAAAACCAAATAGATTTGGTGAAATTTATCAAACAGGGTGAGAAGAAAGAAAGAAAGGGAAGAAGCGTGTGGGAGGAACTGCTGCCAGTAGAGAGATAGGTGGCAGCAGTCAAAGGCTACTGTCAGAAAGTCGAAGGAAAGAAACATTAACGATGCACGTTAAAAAAATTACATAATTTTTATTTTACTTTTTTTTAGATAATAAAATAAAAAAAAACACGTATTTTAACACACTTTCTTTAACTTTTTTTATCCCAAATTAGAAAGAGATAAAAATAGTGTAAATTTTTTATGTGCTAATAATATAACTCTAGAAAAAAAATAGTAAATGACATAAGACTAGGGGGTATTTATGTCAATGCACTTTGTTTGCTTGTCCAGTTTGTATTATAGTTGGTATACATTGCTTACTAAGGTTGCGTTTAGTATACATGATAGTATATAATATGATTATATAAGATAATAGATAAAATCTAATAGTATAAATAAACCGATAAACTCTTATACTATTAAACATTTGATGCAAATAATATAAACAACCTAATAGTATATGTAACTATCTATTATGACCATATTATCATTTACCTTCCTCACCATCTCTACAATCACACAACCATGTCACCATGAACAGCAGCGACCAGCAGCTACATCACCACCAGATATGTGTCACCCACCCACATAGCAATAACAGATTGTTGGATCAATTAAATATAAAAACATTTTGTTTCCTTTATTATTTTCGTCCCCCGAAAAACAAAAAAAAAATGTTCTTGTCCAACCACTCCACTCAATCCAATTGATATTTTTTTCCTCACCTTCTCTTTTCTTCCCTCCACTCTATTAGGGTGTGTTTGGGAACTAATTTTATGAGGGAAAGGGAGGGAAGGGAAAGGGATAGGATAAGCCTTCTCATTGTTTGGAAGTTTTATAATGAGAGGGAAAGGGATTGAGGACATTTTAAATACCATCTGAACCCCTTCATTTTAGTTCCTTCAATTTAGGGGGTTTTAGTTGAAAATTACTAATTTACCCACTCTGCCTCCATCTCCCTCTCCATCTCCCTCTCCCTCTGCCTCCCCGTCTCCATCTCCCTCCCACTCGCCTCCGTCTCGCCACCTCCTCCATCCACAAGCACAAGCTTCCCTCCTCCGACGACCACGCCCCTCCCTTCCCTCCCTCCTCCTTCTCTCGCCGACACCCACGACGCGCCCACACCTACTCGCCGACACCCACCGCCATTACCACCACTCAACCATCGTGGAGCCATCATCCCCGTCTTCGCGAAACTCACATCAACCCGCGACCACCGTCTCGGCCACCAAAAATACTTGAACCCCAACCATTCAAAATCCAGACAAGATCCGTGTCGCAGCGGGCAAGTGCAAGTCTTTGTCGCCGATCCCAGCCTCACCGTAGCATCTCCATAACCACCTAAAGCGAACCATATCCGCGTTGAGCCACCATCAATTAATATAATAACATTTCCAACACCCAAACCCCATTACCCATCGTCAATTCAATCCCCCAAGCACAAGTTTTCATTTATTTTGTTTTGTTTTTCACTTTAACATTTTTTATAAAATATTAATTATATTAATTTTTTAAATAAAGGGTAAAATGGTAAAGATATATTTAAAATCCTCCATTTCCTTTCCTTCGTATATTTCACACTCAAGAAAGAGGATAAACCTCTCATTTTCCTTCCCTTCATTTCCCTTTAAACCTTTCTCCTTCCTTTCCCTCCAAACTTCCAAACACACCCTTAGTGTCTTGTTTTTTCCCCCATTCAAGAGAAAGCAGCAACAGCAAGCTCAACACCATTATACTATTTGCAACGCCCATGTTCAAATTTGAAAGAAAACTCAACAGACACATCTGTTCCTCATTCCACACTCTCTCCTCAGAAACGAAAAGTTCTGCCTTCTCACTTGTTATCTTACAACATTGTTCATCCCTTTCAAATCAAACCACTGTTAGGCCCAAAGCGTTCACTCTTCCCATTACTTCTCTTTTCTGCACATAAGCTTTCCAAAATGCATCGGAGCCACCGACTCTTGAAGTCTATCGGAAAATCGCCGATGATTTGATGGAATCAGCGTTGTTTTATGTTTGAGTGTTCGCCGTTTCATGGAGATAACAGTTTTGTGTATTTCATTCACGCTATCTAGATGCCCAGATCTGCGTCACCCACTCACGCAGAGCCACCGTGGTTGTTGGTTGAGGAAAGAGAGGGACGGTGGTTGTTCCAGGTGGTGGAGATGGGATTCTTCGCAGATAAAAAGAGGCTTGGACTTAGAGGGATCAAGTTGAGGGGTAGGGTGGGAAGAGATATCCTATCAGGTCTAATCAGGGGGTGGGGGAGATGATAGAATAATCAGGTTAGATTAGGATAAAAAAATTTATCCTGATTTGACTATACTATCAAGTTAAATTACCAAATACTTGATAAGACCTGATTGTAGTAGTTAATACTATCAGGTCCTCCTTATCCTGTCTACCAAATGCAGCCTAAGTTGTAAACTCACCCAAATTGTGGTTATAATCATGGATAGTATGGAATGTGTCAAAAAATAGTTTGTCAAAGTTGCAATATCTTGTTTAAAAATATAAATTGTTGGTAGAGGAAATTCACCTATTAGATATTTTATGTTTATTAAGCCTTATGGTATAATGAATTACTGTATCTAAGTTGTAGATGAATTATATTTTTGGGAATCATATATTGAATTTGTTTTGCAAGTTAACAATGATTTTCTACTCCTTTGATAGTTAATGTTCGTTATTGATAGATTTTGAGGTTTGCATGACTTGAGCGAGCCTATAACCCATCTTGATTATGTGTCGAGCATGGACTCCTAGTTTGAGTCGTAACACATAAATCTTAATATTGTTTTAAAATAGACTAAGGTTACTCAATCCAAATAATAAACGTCTCAACAGGTTAAACGAGCTGGATCATTTTGACTCATTTAGGTCGAACTTATTTAACATGTGAGTTAAATGAGCCAAAAATACTCATTTTTTAACGGGTCATTAAAATAGAGTGTTGAGTCACATACTTTTTATGGTTAAAATGCATTGACCTAATGAATTTAGATAGTTTTGACAGCCTAATTTTAATATTGTTCAAAATTTAAAAAATTTAACACAAAAATTAAATAAAATTATTATTAAAAATCATTTGAAATATTGTAACAAAAAGCAATGCCTCTATGATAATCTTAAATGAAAATTATAGTATAAATAAATATACTCCAAAGTCAAGTATACAAAAGATTGAAAAATACACCGTCATAAACCAACAAATATTTTCAGCTTGTATTAATAGATATTCGGATGTGTAGATTAATATTAAAATTCCATTGAGTTTCATGATATGGAAAGTGAAAATATTTCGTAAATTATATAAAGGTAATTAATGTGATTTTAAAAATTAAATAAGGGTTTCTTGGAAAAAATATATATATGTAGAATTCTACTCTACAAAAATATGGAATACCAATTCTATTTTTTTTAAAAATCATAAATTTTTGAAATAAAACTTAAAATAAGGATATTATTCTATATTTTTTTCCTCTGACAAACTTAAATAATCTTTTAATTTTATGATTAAATGTATAATGACATTATATTCCTTAAGAGCATATAAATGCTATTTGATTGATGTATGATGTCAGCAATGTCTTTCAATTTTAATTTCGAAGGAATTTTGCTGAAGGTATAACTAATTCGTTATATTTGAGACTTGATTTCTGGTTTAGAGTATGAGGAAATAACTTGGCATATTAAATATAAGGTATTCAAGCTGAAGAGTTTAAGTAAATTTGTGTATTCCTAATAAATTTAATAAATTGTAAATTTGACTCATAATTTTGTGACTCTACATGTTTTAAAATTCATTTAAAAATATATCCTAATACTTAAACTTAATTTAATATTATGTTTATAGTTAATATTCAACATTCTAACTCCATAACAAAGCAAATAAAAATAATAAAATATGAACATAACTCATAATTGATGCAACTGTTATATTATACTTTAACACTTACATTATTTTCTAGTTTAAAAAATCAGAACAAAAATAATAGTGAAAATATAAAATTAGCTTTAGAAACCCAATATATATTAGAGAACATAGGCAATTCAATCTAAGTATTCAATAACACAACCAAAATTATAAATTTTAAGGTCCAAATCATGTACAAATTTAGTCTCATAAACTCGCTAGTAAAATAGAACACATTTATCAAAAGAGAATTTACAAACAACTTAACTCATTTTTGTGTCTTAAAATCATAAACGTGTAAGAGTTAACTCGAGATTTTAACAACTATATATGATTAAATGCATCTTTGATTGTTTGAAAAAATAAAAAAATGCATCTTTGAACTGGTTTTTCATATGATTTTGGCCTAGACTTTTCTTCATTTCGAGGTTAGTTTAAGGAAGTTTGATATCTAAAACTATCTTAATTAGTTGGTAGCCTTTTCCTATTGCACTGCCCTCTTAATTGTGATATAAAAAGAATTCACTGCAAAAATTGCACTTCGGTTTGTTAAAGACAATTCTATTTTTGCAAAATCTAAAGATATTTTGAACTGGTAATTGTTGTTCTAGACAACACCTTTTAAAGACGCCTCTCTCAAACTATCTTTTAGCTACCAAACTTAAGTTTCAAAAAGGCAATAGAACCTGTTGAATGGAATTAGGGAAAGAGCACATCATCCGGTGGCGCCGCTCAATACCATCTTCTCTTGGTTCCATAGTTATGTTTTGGCCTAAATTGTGTTGGACCAAACTTAGTGACTTTAACTATGGATAGGGACAGATATCAAAGCACTCAAGGAATAAAGCCAGTTTGACAGATCATACAAGCCTCACTTATAGACTTGGCAAATATCCGAGGCTGCAAAACAGGGAAAAAAATTAATATCCTCTCATTTTACATAGTAGTTAATAATATGAAATGGTATTGTTACGAGAGAGAGAGACAAAGATAATTTTTAGGATATAGAAGTACTCATTATTGGAGGCATTTACAATGCACCTAAAATGTTTTTGAGCAATGAAACTCCCATTAACTTTACCTATTGTAGCTGGCAAACACCTTTGACTCAAGTTATGTTTTTTTTTTTCCAATTCTTTCCTTGTCCACGGCCTTCACCCCCTGCAACTCCATCTTGAACTGCAATATCATCACCCATTTCAAATCACAATCAACAACTTGCAATACCTTCATCAACTGAAAGTAAGACAATCCATTTCTGTCATCGTGCACTGCAATCTTAGTCCAAACCAAATAGTGCAATAACTCAAAGCCCTTTGAAATTCACCCATTTCTTCACTGTCTTCTCATTAAAACGTTTCCTTCTTTTCATGCTCGTTATTCTGAAAACATTTATTAATCTTGAGTCCTAATGTTGGAACCAATTAATTATCAAATGAAAGAGTTGTTCCTCCACTTGGGCTAAAGGATGAGGAGTTTTTCGCTGGAGTGCAAAATCAAAGCAAGATGAGCTATCAGGTGGTAGAGACCTATTCCTGCATGCCATCCACCGAGTGTGGCTGCGGGATCCTCATCTAAGGCGATCTCAAATCCAACTCCATCATATTCACTAAAGTCAAATTTGTCGTTATCATGAACCTCCAAAACCTCCCTTCAAGTTTCCGTCTACGAGGACCACGCCTACCCTGCCATCATGGCGTGATTTTCCCGCAACGGTGAGTGGGTCGCCTCTGCTGACGTGTCCGACACCGTCAGGATCTGGGGCACTTGCAACGACTTCGTTTTGAAGAAGGAGTTCCAGGTCTTCTCGGGTCGGATCGATGACCTTCAGTGGTCTCCCAACGACCTCAGAATCGTGGCTTGTGGCGAAGGCAAAGAGAAGTCCTTTGTTCGTGCTTTCATGTGAGCTTCTACTACTCAGTTTGGTTGTTGAGAATCTGATGGAAATGCTTGATATGTTTCAATGAGTTGATTCTTCAGGTGAGATAAAGAAAATGAATATTGAAATAAATAGATTACCAGTTAAGTAGGTTACCAGTCTTTAATGAGAATCATTGATCATTTTAACTCTAAAATCAATGATAATCCTTCTTAGAGCATTCATGCTCCAACATATTTTAAGAGCATTTAAAACATTGCCCTCATTATTATTTATGTAAGATCAAGGACGTTGCTGTTAAATGCTCAAGCTTTATGTCTCTCGCACCATCTAAATTCTTGAGGTGAGTGAACTTTTTCTATCAACAAATTAAAAAAAAAAAGTAGTAGAGGCTGAAGCATTTAAATGATCAAGAGTATCTTAACACGTCCCTATAGTCTTTGTTTGGTATGTATTTTTAGAGTAGAAAGAAAAGAAAGAGGCTTATCGATTGGGCTCATTTTTGTTTGGTATCAATTTAAGAATGAAAACGAAGAGATTTAGAGTAATGAACTTTAAGTGAAGCCCCATATTTTGGCATCCCTCCCTTCCAATCCATTGGAAGGGAAAGGAAAGCATTAAAGATAACTTTTGTGAACTCCACATTTATTTATATGCATTTTCCTTCTATTTCTTGATAAAAGTCATAAAACCAAATAGAAGAAAGGAAGCGTTCTCTTTTTTCATTAGATGATATCAAACCAAATGAGTAATAAATCTTTTATTTCTCACTTCCTTTCTTTTATATTTTTTTCTATTATATTTTTTCTTTTCCTTTTCCCTCTATTGGATCAAAGAAAACATAAGATCTATCAATTTTACTTTTATCTTTTTTTTTCTCTCACCCTCTCATGTGAGTAAAATGATAGGATGCTATACAGAAAAAGCCCTTTGAGTTAACCTTCATTTCATGCTCAATGACTAACAATTACTCTGGCCAATGATCTATTTTGACTTCTATTCCATTACCTTAATGTTTTGAGGTTTGCCGTACCCTATGATTTATTAATCTCTTATAAATTGTGAGCACTATTTGTTCCCTTCTAGTTAGTCATATTCCATCACCTCTAAAATATCATGTATTGCTCTTCAACTAAATTTTGCTCAACCCTCAAACAAAATTTCCTAACCATTGTTGCATTAACTAACTGTACTTACTAGTTAGCCCCACAACCACTATTGCTGTTGTGGTGGCACCTGCAACTTGAAAGTGCTTTAAATTAAGGCCACCTGCAATTTCATGCTGCCTTCCATTTTTATACCCTCTACGAGTCCTCCACTTTACTTAATCAGCTCCCCCAATTCTCTCTTTTCTCCTCCCCAAAATGGCTTCCCTCTCTTTAACCTCAGCCTCTCTTTCATCCTACTACCACCTAATCTTCACTGCCTTACCCTTCCTCATATCAGGCCTAATTTTCTTGGTCACACAGAAAACCAAATCCAAAAGGCTCAACCTTCCCCCCGGACCCCCTGGATGGCCTATTGTTGGGAACCTCTTCCAATTTGCACGGTCTGGCAAGCCTTTCTTTGAGTATGTGAACGAGCTGAGAGCAAAATATGGCTCAATCTTCACCCTCAAGATGGGGTCAAGGACAATGATCATCCTGACTGATGCAAAACTAGTACATGAGGCAATGATCCAAAAGGGGGCAACCTATGCCACCAGGCCCCCAAAGAACCCAACAAGAACCATCTTCAATGCTAATAAGTTCACTGTGAATGCAGCAGTGTATGGCCTAGTTTGGAAGTCACTGAGGAGGAACGTGGTGCAGAACATGCTAAGCTCAACTAGGCTCAAGGAGTTCCGTAGTGTGAGAGACAAGGCAATGGACAAGCTTATCAACAGGCTTAGAGCTGAGGCAGATAAGAATAATGGGGTTGTTTTGGTAATCAAAGATGCCAGGTTTGCTATGTTTTGCATACTTTTGGCTATGTGTTTTGGTCTTGAGATGGATGAAGAAGCAGTGGAGAGAATAGATCAGGTTATGAAGAATATTCTCATCACTTTGAATCCAAGAATTGATGACTATCTCCCAATTCTAAGCCCATTTTTCTCAAAGCAAAGAAAGAGAGCTTTGGAAGTTAGGAAACAGTAGGTTGAGTTCATAGTCCCTTTTATTGAGCAGAGAAGGAGGGCAATACAAAGCCCAGGATCAGATCCCACTGTCACAACCTTTTCCTACCTAGACACACTCTTTGATCTCAAAGTTGAAGGGAGAAAATCAGCACCCACAAATGCTGAATTAGTCACACTGTGCCCAGAGTTCCTTAATGGTGGCACAGACACAACAGCAACTGCAGTTGAGTGGGGCATAGCACAACTCATAGCCAACCCTGAGATTCAAACAAAACTGTTCTAAGAAATTAAGAGGACTGTGGGAGACAAGAAGAAAGTGGATGAAAAGGATGTTGAGAAAATGCCATACCTACATGCTGTAGTGAAGGAGCTGCTAAGGAAGCACCCTCCAACACACTTTGTGCTCACACATGCTGTGACTGAGCCTACCACTTTGGCAGGTTTAGACATACCCATTGATGCAAATGTTGAGGTGTACACTCTAGCTATTGGTGAAGACCACAGATTATGGATTAACCCTGAGAAACTTAACCCAGAAAGGTTCATCTCTGGGGGTGAGGATGCAGACATAACTGGGGTCACAAGAGTGAAGATGATGCCATTTGGGGTGGGAAGGAGGATATGCCCTGCTTTGGCTATGGGCACAGTGCATATTCATCTGATACTGGCTAGGATGATGCAGGAGTTTGAGTGGAGTACTTACCCACTAGGGAAGAAGTTGGATTTCACTGGAAAGTTGGAGTTCACTGTGGTGATGAAGGAATCTCTAAAAGCAACCATCAAGCCAAGAGCAGAAATAGTGCAGTTGTAAATTTTTGTTTGGTTCTGGTTTCTACAAAGATATATATATATATATATTTTATATATATACATCATGTTTGTGGTTTGCGTATGATACAACTGAGTTTCATCATTATATTATTATAATCTTTAATTGGTCTTGTATTTTGGAGAAATTTGTTGTGGAGTTGTCATAAAATGGATCTCTATTGGATATTCACAGTTTATCTTTTTTATGTGAACATTTTTGTTAAAGCAATCCATGCACATCTAGTCGTAGTCATCACTTTTTCTAATGTTAACGGAATGCTTTTCTTCGTACATAATTGTTAATTAATGGAGTGCTAATTATGCATATTGTTTGGTTTTTTTTTTTTTGGAAAAATGATGTTTTCACGTCATTTTTCATTTCATATTATTTTTTATTATATTTTTAATAATTGTAATTAAGTGACAAAAAATAATAAAAAAATATATGAAAAAAATGTAATAAGAAAGTTAAGATTATATTTTGTGCTCATTTAAATGAAGTGGAAATCAATGATATAATGTGATTATATTTTTAATGATTGTGATTAAGGGAGAAAAAATAATGAAAAAATAATAATATGATTAATAATATAAAAATTAATATAAAAAATAATACGAAAAGAAAAATGTAATAAAAAAATTAAAATTATTTTTTGTGCTCATTTAAACGAAGTGGAAATAAAGGTGTGCATGTAGCCAGCACCCACGAGTATCTTGAGGTGACATTCAGGACACGGATAGCTACAGTTGAAGAGGACAAGAAAGTTATTGTCAGAGTTCAATTATTTGCAGAGGGCAGTTGATTTAGTATCTTAGAATTTGAAAGTAGAGTAAATTGTTAAGTATTTACTAATTGATAATTTTATAATAAATGTTTCAAATTTTATTAAATCTATAAAACAAACATTACTGTATATATAATATAGAGAAATGATATATAAACAGAAAAACTAGCTTAAACAACCTTCAAAAATATTAAAAGATTTGTTAAGATTTTTTTATTTAGAGCATATATTCAAATTGGTAATATGAATATACATTAAATATTATGTTGGTCCTTTAAAGATTTTGAGCATTAATTTAGTTTTTAATGTTTGAAATAGACATCAATAATTTTTTTAATATATCCTTAAATATCAATTTAGTTAATAAATTAATACTTATTTTACACTATAAAAATAAAATTAATGTCTAAAATCTTTAGAACACCAATTTAATTATTTTATTTATTAATTAAAACCTTCTCAGCCATTCATTAATCGTGAGAGTTCCCTGAGTTACATTTTTTGTACAATGTACAGTGATTATTCAATTGAAAAACATCTTATCTAAAAACTTTAAGGTTATATTATATATATTAAAAATATTACATATTCTCATATTTTTTTTTGATACAATAGAAATTAAAAAAGAATGGCATTAGAGAGTCAAGAGAGTTTTTTTTTTTTTTGGATGAGACCGGAAAGACAAATTCAATTTTAAAGGATTCCATTCACAATATAAGCGGGTCCTATACAATAAAATTGAAAAAAAATACATCATCCGGGCTTTTCGGGTTATTTTTTTCACCTTATTAAATGTGAGAAATGTGTACATTTTTAAATAGTTTATAAATAATGTTTATTATCACTCTCATGTTTATAAATAGTTTAACATTTCTCGAAACTTTGTCATCATATTTAATGTAATATTTTAGATGGATTTAAAAAAAAAAATAGATGTTTTATTAATTTAGGACTGGAAGGATTGTTATCTGTTACCTACTCGTGCGGCAGTGCTTTGTATGCCAATGCGTTGTCTGACAAATATTGGTATCCAAACTACGACAGGTATCTTACGGCCTTCTGAATATAACCACGTAACAAAATATGGTGAATTTGTTACTAAAATTACTTCTTTATGTATGAAACTAGTGTTAATAAAAACGTGGACATAGCCTCCATTGAACAATCGTAAATTAAAACAAAATAACCACAATTGTGATGAAAAAGGATCATAGTATTTGCACATAATATTTTATATACATTACTTTAACTTCCAGTCTTTCTATCGGAGTTTATCTAAGATTTTGACGTAAAACAACACGTAAATAGGAAATGTTGTTCAAGAATTATTCTTTAAGATAAATAATTACTTTTTATACTATACATATCCCCGTGGACTCAAATTTACTCATTTCTAAGTGGACAAACACACCACTAATCACAGTTAATCACTATGACGGATTATAGCATGTGACACCATGAGTATGTTTGGATACAAAGATTTTAAAGGTTTAAAAAAAAAACTTATTTTTTTTATTTCGAGTAAATACTTTTTATATTTAAGAATTTTTTAAAAATAAAAAATATTATCATATTATATTTTATTTATGATTTATTTATTTTTATAAATGTTTTATAATTTTTTAATCTAAAGAATAAAAATAAATTTTCCTTTACTTTTTCCTTTAAACCCATCCGTCCAAACATATCATAATAGAACTCTCCATCCATCAGGTAAATTGTCCAGACTCCCTCCCTTAGATTTACTTATAATACTTTGGATTTATTTGAGACCTAATGTTCAACCCCTCCTCTCCTTTTTGCACACACCCAACTTCACAAAAACCTCACCCGACCTTGGAGCTCAAATAACTCATTCGAAACTGGTAGTCCTTGTATCACATTAGACCACTTACAATTGACCTACCCTCTACTTTGAAAGTAATATTTGGAAAAAGACAACACAGGAGATCAAATCACTCACAGTGACTTTCCTCTCAAAACTCACCAAACATGAGAATATGCATTATAAATAAATAAGTATATTTTTAACATAACATGTACAATCTTACCCATGTTTAAAGTTAAATAGAGTACATATAAGAATTTCTCTTAATTCATAGTCTCTATATAACTAATAAGAAAATTCTTACAAAGTTTTTTCTTTTCCCACGAAGAATAAAACTCATCATATTGATCATACCATTTAGTATGTGTATCTAATTTCCCTCATTTATTGTTTCTTTTTAATTAAAAAATGACGGACTAAAATTCTTCTTATTCCCTTATAAGTTATATGCTTGGAGCTAATAGATGAAATACTAGAATCTCGATTGACTTGGATTTTGAGGACTAGTTAGATCAATAAAATAAAACATGGTGGCAACTATAATGAACGAAGCCCCTCTATGTCGTTACCAGTTAGCAATTCAGCAAGGATATGTGAAAGAGAGAAAGGGAGTCAAATGTGAAAACACGTTTGATTCCCATCTAGGAGTATTTCTAATAGTGATTGTCGAAGAAAGTAAACCATGGTACCAGTGCAACTAACTTTTCTACAGTACAGTTTTCTTCCCTTATACTTTTATTGTTTGTTGAATTGATGGACATGGGCATGGTAATTGTCGCCAGTGGTGCCACTTACAAGTCAATAAATGCTCAGACCACAGGACAAACTTCTTCCCTTGCATATATGTGGTCCACTTATTCTCCCAACTTTGGCAGCATTTACAATCTCCTCTCAATTATTTTTTGGTGCCATCCTCTCATTTATTTGTGTAATAATTTGTAAATTTCCTATATCATAATTTGTTATATTCTTCATTATTTATCATTAACTAATACCCATCCCAATTCCAACCCTATATATGTTTCCCAATACATTTTTTTTATATATAACAAAAGTTCAACGCTCAAAAGACTCCAACTAATAGAGAGAAACAAAAACCAATAACAAAATGTACAAGAAGTACAAGGGAAAACAAAAAAGTAAAAAATCAAGACAAAAAACAACAACTACAAAATTCAAGAAACAAACCAAAATACCTGTTGTTCGTCGACATCTGCAATAATATTAAACTCGAAATCTTCTTGAAGCTTGACTATACTTTTATGATGAACAAAACGTAAATCCTTAAAGCACCTCTTGATAGATTGAAACTTGTTCCATAAAAAACGCATCTTCCACGGGACATTCTTATTATCATCCACCCAAGACAAGGCAATCAAGGATCCAGAAGCAAGCATAATTAGAACATGTGAACACCATGTTTTTTGAAGAGATACTTCAAGAGCAAAACAATGGCCAGAAATTCAGCTTCATTAGCATCACAGCAAACCACAGAGTTAACACAATGACACAACAACTTCCCACACATATCCTTAAGAAAACCTCCAATGATAAACTTCCCCACATTACTTCTAGCCAAAACTTCTAATTTCCAAAAAAGGACACCCATAGACATAGGATTCCATCTAACAATTGATTGTCTTATCGAAACAGAATGCTTCCATCTTCTAACATCATGCAAATTAGACATCAGAAACTCTGATGAAAAAGGAAAATCAGAGCATCAACCCAAAGTCCAATACCCAAGCCTCAACTTGACTTAAGTGTGGACCAGATTCCATTTTGGGACAATTTTATCAAAAACCAATTTGTTTCTAATTTGCCAAATCGTCCAAATAACAATAAAAAATAATGACACCCATAACTTTTTCTGAAAACCGATCAAACCAATATCCACCCACTAGTCAAAGAAAGTTCTTTGGTCAAGAGGGGAGGACTAGAAAAAACCCCACCAATCAAGACAAGTGCACCATAATTTCCAAGAGAAAATACAATTGAAAAAAAGATGTTCGATATTTTCTTTAATAGAATCACAAAACAGACATCCTTCTTCATTTTCCTGGACCAAGTTAAGCTTCCTAAGACGATCTTTAGTGTTCAATCTACCTAGCAATACAAACCATACAAGCAGTTCAACCCCTGGAGTAGCAAGACCTTTCCAGACACCTTTTGTAATATTACTAGAAAGCTGCATGGAATCTGATAAAGAAGCTTTAGCAAGCAAGAAAGATTTAACCAAAAAGGAACCTTTAGAGTCAAATTTCCAAAAAAGATTGTCTGTTGTCTCTCTATTTAAAGAAACTTGAGATAGCAAAATATTCAACTCATTAAGTTGTTGCAACTCTCATACAAATAATGCGTGTCTCCAAAGAAAGTTCCACCTCCAAATATATCCATCCCATACCCCGAACTCTGCAATTACCTTATTTTTTTTGTAAAGATACAGCAAACAGTCTTGTGAACTTATTTCTAAGACACTCATCACCAATCCACTTATCTTCCCAAAACAAAGACTTCAAACCATTTCCTACATTCTTCCAAAACCCATGCTGAATTATTTTATTTATTTCTTCTCCAGAATTTTTAACATTATGCACACCTGTCCAAGGACCCCCTCCAGAAGATAACTTTTTATCAGCAAGTGGTCTATCTAAGATCAGATTATACTTAGAACACACTACCCATTTCCAAAGAGGTTTATCTTCGGCTGAAAATCTTCACCACCATTTGAATAACATAGTCGCATTTTTTATAACTAAATCACCCACACTTTTTGGTTGTTGAATAAAACTCCATTTAATAAGAGGGATACCCCGCTTGTTAATATTACCACTCCAAAAAAACCTGCTTTGGATCATTATTGTTCTGGACCGTGGTCCGAGATCCTATCCGGAAGGATCAACCCGGCACACACTCCACCGGACTCTGCCAATAACACCCCGGAAAGGATATAAGACCTCGGACTGAGGGTTTGGGGCATATGACAAGGATCATTGAATCAGCGCGGATTCTTGTAATTGCTAATTAGGATCTTACGATATTATAGGCTCCATAACTGCCAACAATGGACAACCGTAACGTCTGCATTCCAATAATACTTGCACTTAATATCACGATTCCAACCACGTTCCATAAAGATCAGGCTAAGCTAACCAAATGAGGTATCTGTTATCATAGAGCAAAAACCCTACTTGTGCACGACCTGACTTGAGCGTTGGAGTCCTTTTGCAGGTACCACCCCCCTCCGGTTCTCCACGCTTGGTAATGGCTACGTAAGGAAGAAACCACCACTTACGTGTCTTTCTCAGGTACCATCTGAATCCACTTCAGAACATTAGCATCGTCTGTGAGAACTCTGGTAAACTTCCAATCTCACGTCAACCATGGTGAGCACAAGACAAAACCAAAGGAGAGGAAATGCTGCGCATGCTGCCCCTGTCCAAGGACAGGACCCAGCGGCTCATTACGACCCTCTTTCTGTTGCACCACTAGAAACCTCCACCGCTAGAAGCAGGCCTGTTCTAGTAGAGACTCTCAACGAGGGGCACGAAACCTCAGCATCGGCTAAAAGCCCCGCCCCATCGCGAAGGACCTCTGTTCGGGATAGGCTTGTCTTTCCTCCCACTGGTGGAGAGAATAACGCGAACCAAGGAACGAGGATCCCACTGCACGCCTGCCTAGGAATCTCGAATATTGATACTGATCATGTATCTCATTATGAGGACAACGCACAATCCACAATGGCAAGGAACGATCTTTGAGAACTATTACGTCAATAGACTGCTTTGATAGACAACCAACGACGTTAATTGGAAGAACAAAGTCATCACTTAGAAAATTTAGAAAGATATGTGCACGTTGACAATGAAGACGGAGAACAAATTGTAGTTCATAACAATCAAGAAGCCCAGTGTGTCGGCACCGTAATCATTATGAATGATGACCCGGCCCCTGACCATCAGCAACAGTTCTCGAACACTCTAATGGCGTACAGGGTCCCAAGAAACTTCAAACCCCCGAGCAACTTGGAGCCTTACGATGGGACCACGGATCCACAGGAACATTTGGATGCCTACACTCAATCCATGCAGCTTTACGAGTACACCCTGAAATTACTGTGCCGCGCTTTCCCTATCTTTTTGAAGAAGGATGCTCTCCGCTAGTTCGTTACTTTATGAACGAAAATTACAAGATGGCAAGACCTCACACAACGCTTCTTACTACACTATACTACTACCAAGGAAAGGCCAAAGTCGATTGATTCTCTTTCTAGAATCTGCCAAGGAAGCAGTATATCTTTGCGCGAATACATTAAGAGGTTCAGTCACGCTTGTGTAGGTATAGAGGTCCTTGATGACAAGATAGCCGCCCTCCATTATGTCAGAAACGGTCTCCGAACTGATTCAGATTTTTTTTTGGTCACTTGCTAAAAAGAAGCTGGCCAGTTTAGACGAGTTTCACCTGCGGGCAGATAAATACGTCAAATTGGAGGAGATTACCAGGCTAAAGAGAGCCTAGAAAAAGGCAAACCGGTTCACCAGAAAAAGAATCAGAACTCCAACCAACCCCGTGATTCCTCCAAGAGTGAACGGTATAGGCCCAAGTATTCTGAGTATACTCCTTTGAACACCCCTCGAGAGACAATCTTGAAGGATGTCCTTCAAACCAAGTTCCAGGATATCAAAAGGTCACCACCCGTGAAGAAGCAATTCCAGAATGATCATTTGAAAAATTACAGGTGGCATAAGAGCTACGGTCATGAGACAGAAGATTGTTACCAGCTCTGAGATATTATTGAGTCCCTGATCAAAGAGGGATAACTGCAAAAATACATTAGTAGTTTCTGAAGTGATGAGGACCGCGAAAGACGTAGAGATTGGAGACGAAGCTGCAGTCCACGGTGGAGTCTAAACCAACATCAAAAAAGAACTTGGAGTCTCGCCAGAAGAACCCAGAGTCCCCCCCAGAAGATCCTGAACCCCGTCGTGTCGTGATGTTGAAAATAGACAGGATTAGAACTGGGATAATCAAGACGGAGGTTACAGGAAAGAGAGACTTATCCATACCATCTCTGGTGGGTTTGCAGGTGGCGGTTTGTCTAATAATTCTCAGAAGAAAGCACTCCGGAAGGCGGTCTTGAGCGTATCTAGTCCCTCACGAAGACCACGTGTCAAAGACAGTGATGCACCACCCATTTCATTCTCCAAAAAGGACTATGGCGATATTATCCGAGATCATGACGACCCACTGGTCATATCCGGAATAATATCTATTACTGAAGTCCGTCATATCTTTGTGGAGCAGGGGAGTTCGACGGATATTATGTTTATGGACGCCTTTGAAAGGCTGGAGTTCCCTCTCTCCACATTAACACCCTACGAAGGTGAGCTTACCAGCTTTTCCAGGAAAAAAGTTACCCCAGTAGGATATTTTGAAACTTTCTTGATCCTGGGAGACGACAGCATGTACAGAACTATCAAGGTGAGATTCTTGGTTGTGGATTGTTCCTCGGCTTACGACATTATTCTGGGTCGTCCTACATTGAATGGCATTGCTGCTGTAGTCTCTACCGCTCGCCAGGCCATGAAATTCTTTAACCAGGATAATAAAGTGGTCACGGTCAGGGGTGATCAGATTGCAGCCCGCAAGTGTTATAACGAAAGTTTGAAGGTCAATAGGGCTTCCAGGAAAACAAAGGTACGCACATCCATCCCGACCCACGATCAAGTCAACATCTTAATGATCGAGTTAGATACACGTGAGGAAATCTGAGATACAAAACCCTAGCCTGAAGGAGAATTGATCCCATTGCAGCTAGGTGATGAGCCCAACCAAATCACCAAGATAGGTGCAAACCTTGAAGAACAGGAGAGGATCCAGTTGATAAAGCTCCTGCAGAAAAACAAGGATCTTTTTGCCTGGACATCCACTGACATACCTGGGATGGACCTCGCTTTTATCTGCCATCGTTTATCTATTAAACGAGATGCAAAGCTGGTCTCCCAGAAAAAAAAGAAAGTTGGCCCAAAGAGACAACAGGTTATTGAGGAGCAAGTCAAAGAATTACTAAACGCCAATTTTATTAGGGAGATCTCATATACCATATGGCTCTCAAATGTTGTCCTAGTTAAAAATCTAACGACAAGTGAAGGATGTGTGTGGACTACACCGACTTAAACAAGGCATGTCCTAAAGATCCTTACCCCCTCCCAAATGTTGACAGGTTAGTTGATAGCTCCTCTAGTTTCCAGCTACTATCTTTCATGGATGCTTACTCCGGGTGCAATCAAATTCTGATGTACCCCGGAGATGAAGATAAAATCGCATTCATCACCAAAAGGGCAAGTTATTGCTACAAGGTAATGCCTTTTGGTTTGAAAAATACCAGAGCCACTTACCAAATAATGAAGAACAGGGTCTTTGATGAACATATAGGAAAAATGCTAGAAGTCTAAATTGACGATATGATAGTCAAGACCCCGTCGTCAGGATCATACACCTCGGATCTCGAAGAAGTGTTTGCGCAACTTAGGGAGCACAATATGAGGCTCAATCTAGAAAAAATGAGCATTTAGGGTCCAAGCCAGAAAGTTTTTGAGGTTCATGCTGACTCACCGGGGAATCGAGGCAAACCCCGACAGGTGTAAAGCCGTTCTTGACATGCGCAATCCCCAAAGTGTGAAAAAAGTACAGCAACTGAATGGACGGATCGCGACTCTTACACGATTCCTAGCCAGAGTTGCTCACAAATCCCTCTCACTTTTTAAGTTATTGAAAAAGGGGACAGGATTCAAGTGGACACAGGAATGTGAAGATGCCTTCACCACTTTAAAAAATATTTTGTCATCCCCTCCCATCCTCACAAGACTAGAGTCGGGTGAAATGTTGTACGTATGCCTCTTCTTCCACGAGGAGGCCGTGAGCTCGATACTTGTTAGAGAAATTGTCAAAGGTCAGAAGCTGATTTATTTTGTGAGTAAGGTGCTGTAAGGCCCCGAGCTCCGATATCAAAAAATCGAGAATGTGGCGTTTGCACTCATAATCACAGTCAAAAGACTAAGACAATATTTCCAGTGTCATCCGATTGTGATAAGGACAGATCAGTCTATCTGACAGATATTGCACAAACCAGACTTAGAGGGAGGATGATTGCCTGGTCCATTGAACTCTCCGAGTTTGGGATTGCCTATGAAGCCAGAATAGCAATTAAGGCACAAGCACTCTCGGACTTCCTAGTTGAACTCACTTCAAAAACCAATGGAATCGAGGAAATACAGTGGACCGTGTTTGTTGATGGGTCCTCAAGCCCAAAAGGAAGTGGCTTCGGGATAATCTTAGAGAACCTTGAGGGAGTTACCATAGAAAACTCCTTTAGGTTCGAATTCCCTACCTCAAACAATCAGGTAGAATATGAGGGGTGCATTGCCAGACTAACAATGGCCAGGAATTTGGGGGCCACAACAATTAGACTTTGTAGTGACTCCCAGCTCAGGACCTCCCAAATCCGGGGTGATTATCAAGCCAAAGAGCCCCTCCTGCAGAGATATCTGGAAAGAGTACAAGGACTCCTTACGAGTTTTCAGTCGGTACAAGTAGAGCACATTCCACGGGAGCATAACTCCAAGGCCGACCTCTTATCCAAGTTGGCCAACACTAAGAGTCCAGGCAATAATCGTTTAGTAATCCAGGAGACCCTCCTACAACCCTCAGTCATCGGTATGACAATCTTCTAGGTCGACGAGCAAGAGCGTACTTGGATTACGCCGTTCGTAGAGTGTTTACAATCTGGAAGTCTCCCCGAGGACCCAAAGGAAGCTTCCAAGTTGAAGAAAACCGTGGTCAAGTATACCATCTACGATGGACAGTTATACTGGCGTGGATTTTCCTTACCCCTCCTCAAATGCCTTGCGCCGAAAGAAGCTGAATATGTCCTAGCCGAGGTCCATGAAGGAAGTTGTGGACACCATCTAGGAGGCAAGGCCCTAGCTTTGAAGGCACTCAGGGCGGGTTACTACTGGCTGACAATGGAAGCAGACTCTCTTGCGCATGTTCAAGTATGCGACAAATGCCAACGACATTCCGACCACTATCATGCCCCGCCGGAGGAACTATCTACGACATCCATACCCTGACCTTTCTATCAATAGGGGATGAATATCTTGAGTCCGTTCCCTCAAGCACCCGGACAACTGAAGTTTTTGATTGTGGTCGTGGATTACTTTACTAAGTAGATTAAGGCAGAGCCCTTGGTCACCATCACCTCGGCTCGAATTCAGAAATTCACATGGCGTCACATTATTACCAGATTCGGAGTCCCGGAGTCAATTGTGATAGATAATGGGATGCAGTTCAATGACAAGGGGTTCAAAGAACTAATTGCTAGGCTAAAGATAAAACATCATTGTAGTGCCGTCTAGAACCCTAGGACGAACGGACAAGCCGAAGTTACAAACTGGATCATCGTCGGCGAATTGAAGAAAAGACTAGATGAAACAAAAGGAAACTGGGCTGAAGAGTTGGACCACATCCTATGGGCCTATTGAACCACACTCCACTCCTCAACAGGAGAAACCCCCTTCAAGCTCACCTATGGGTGCGAGACTATGATCCCGGTGGAGATAGGAGAACCAATCTGGAGTCTTCAGAATTTTTTGCCTGATAACAACCCTGGGCTAATCAAGGAAGACTTGGATTTACTGGAAAAAAGAAGATGCGTTGCCCATATATATGATACATGATGCCGCGATCAAGCAGAGAACGGCATCCCGGTATCACTTGAAGGTTATGGTGTGGTGTGGAATGCGATTGAAAATTAATATTAAAAACAGTTGCCAAGTTCCACCAAAAATATAAAAAACCTTGCAACCAGTTGTAGTAAGCAAGGGTCGATCCACAGAGAACCAATTCAATTAACACTATCAATCCAATTCCTAAATTAAACTCTGATGAAAAATAAATAGTAAAAGTAAAAGGGGTTTTGTTGATTAAAACTAAAAAGAGAAATTAAACTTAAACCAAAACAAGAAACACAAATTGAATTATCAAGTTAAAGATATTGGTTAAGAGATGGAATCCACCACTAGATTTATATGATTATGCTAACTTACATACCCTTTATACCAACATGATCAATTATGTTCTTATGCAATTGCGAGATAAATCTCATGTCTTCCTTAAGTTTCGCTTAATCAAGAACACTCAAATCAAATCCTAACCATTAGTTATTTGTAAAGCAACCGCTCTTACACCTACCTAATGATTGCATTAAGAATTAGAAAACCAATCACACTAAGATCTAATCACACACCGGGATTAAATTACTTAGATCATATGTCTCACTAGTCATACCACCGCAACCGCGTAGCAATCCTAGTTTTACCACATTCGAAGTTTGGCAAGAATATAAAAACCTTTATATTGATTTATGAACAGAAACATATGAATAAAAACATAATTGTATTGATATAAAGAGGTATGCAAGATTCACATAATCAAAACTAGAGTTTTATCCTCCCTTAACCAATCAAGAAGTTTAGCCACACATGGCAAATTCAAAAACAGAAAAAGAATTAAAAGAAAACATTGTTCAAAACAAAAGAAGAAAAGAAAAACTAAAGATCAAACTAGTTTCCAAGGCTTGAGAGTGATTGATCTTTGATCGCTCGAATCCGAGTCTCCAATCCTCGATCGAATCCTTCCCTTCTTGGTCTTTGTGTTTCTCTTAGTTTCCTTCACGTCTCTCTACGTCCGAGAATACCTTAAAGGGCTCTAAGTCACCCTATTTATAGGTTTGGGAACCTAATTTAACATTAAAGCACGAAATTAACTTCACGGTGCGACGACACGGGCCGTGTCCTTATACACGGCCCAACCCGTGTCCGATTCAAGCTAATTTTTCAGCTATTCCAAGGTCGAGAGGGAACACGGCCTACCCCGTGTCAATTGACACGGGCCGTGTTATTGGTCAAGGCTTCAAATCATCCTTCCTTGTAAGTCGGGCGTACACGGCCTACCCCGTGTTGATTGACACGGCCGTGTTGATCAAAACTTTCCGGTCTTCAAAGTCGAATGACACACGGCTACCCCGTGTCAATTGACACGGCCGTGTTGATCACTTTCTTCGAGTTCAACATTGATTCTTCATGAATGCTCTTCTTCCTTTGCTTCTAGAGGTTGATATTGATCCCTTAAGTCTCTTAACTCTCTTCTCAACAAATCAATACCAATGGAATCCATCACTCATAGATCTCCCGAAAATCACAATATGTTTATGAGTGTCTATAATCTCATTTAAGCAAAGTTTCACAATAAACATCCAGAGACAACTCTAAATCAGAAACTTGACTAAATGTCAACTTAAACACATTTAGAATCCAATTAGATTAAACAAAGAACATTCAAGAGCTGAAATTATTAACAGATCAGGTTATTCCAAGAAGATTCCAGTCGGGTGACCTAGTGCTCCGCAGGGCTAACATCGGTGGGCAGAATGCCTCCCAGGGAAAACTAGCCCCTAACTGGGAAGGCCCCTACTGTATTGTGATCAGCACCAGCAAAGGAGCTTATACTCTTGAAACATTAACTAGGAAGCCAATGAAAATTTTTTGGAACGCGGACAAACTCAGAAAGTACTACAGCTAAGTGCCTTCAAAGGCCTAGTCTCCTAGTTTACTTTATGTTTAATCTACTCCAATTGTTATGGGAGCACATTGTATGAACTTGCATTACTTATTTACCTATTCAATAAAGTAAGTATTAATGCATTTTCTACTAAAGTTTTCAAAGGCTTTCAAAAAGGTATTACGACATCCCAAGACATCATGGTACTGACCGCGAGTTGTCTTATGCTAGATAGGTCGTGCAATAGAAAAATCCTATCTTGAAAAAATTATCACACTAAACCATAAGCACGAAAAGACCCTAGCAAGGACTAGTCTTTTAAACCAGTCACGTGGTATCCTAAAATACCGAAGTAAATGGTAACGGATCCCGGACAAGGTTTCTTACCTTTGGCACGGTTCTCAAATGCCAAACCACTTTAGATATCGGATCCTAAGCCACAGTTCTCTAGTAGTTTTAAATAACGCAAAGGATATTAAACCCTAAAATAAGCAAGAGAACGAAGTTGATTAATAAAGCCCCAAGATTTGAGGTAACATTCTTATAAAAGCAGAAACCCCACGCAAGAGGTTAAAAGAAAAAAGAAAAAAAAGGGCCTTCAGTCATCTATTCTGCAGCGGAGTTCGGCCCACAGGTGCCAGCAGAAGAATCTCCAGCAGCCGAACTTGAAGCAACACGAGGAACTACAAAACACCTCTCCCGGACCACCTTCCGGAATCGAGTGCGTCTAAAACCAGGGCAATCCCGGGATTAAAGTGTTGAACTTGGCTAACGGCGTTGCAGAATTGATCTTCCTTTATCTTAGTGCATAGAGTTATAAGCTGGTTAACATCAGCCTGCAGAGAGGCAACTTTACCCTCAAACCACTGGGACTTGGCACTAGAATCGTCACTCTCAGTCTGGAGTGTGATTATTTGCTGCTGTTGCTCCACCAAGGTAGCTTCTCTTGCCCTCCCAGCATCCTTCAGAGCCGCTACTTCAATCTCTAGATCCCGGATCCGAGATGAGGCCTCATTCTTGGCCTTGACAGCATCCTCCATAGCCTTGAGAGCTTTATTTTCACCCCGCTCGGCCGCCGCCAACTTGTCTGTCATCTCTTGTTCATGTTCTTCGAGGGCTTGCTCTAAGAAAAGAGCCTCGGTAGCAATATGGATTCCCATATTCTGGAAAGCCAACAGAGCCTCCTTTGTGCTACGTTAGGTAAAGTATTCCCCAACCTCTTCATCCAAAATATGAAAGTCAATAAATTCCCTAGGATCCAATTCCTCACGAAACAGCTCCATCGGCCTGGAAAATTCACCTGCTGCCATCCTTTTACCTTGAGCACTGGACTGACCTTCCGCCGCCTTCCTCTTACGACCCCGAGGTGATTCCGGAGAGTCCTCCATGTTAATTGGTTCCACTACTGTAGAAGGAACTTCGGCTGCCAGGACTTGAAGAGCTGGAGTGACCTCCACCGGAAAACCCAACGGAGCATCGGAGTTCCTTGCCCTCAAGGCCTCCAAGATCGCTAAAGAATCCTCATCCTCCATCTCGGCCAAGCTCTCTGCACAAAGCAATCAGAAACAGTCGTGATGCAGCATAAGTTAAAACATTTAAATAAGTACGCACAACGGCTAACACTACCTAGCACAGTCCAGAGCTCGTCGTTATCAGGGGTGTCTAATATATCTTTAGATTGGATTTTGCTGACTTCTTCCACCCACATTTCAAAGAAGTTAACATACTCAACCTCTTCGTCAATTAGTTGGCCTATCTCCCTCTCGAATGATCGAGTGTGGATGCTCCAAGCCGCTGGGTTCCAATATAGGCTGAACGTTGTTTCCCCATCACTGCCCAGCCAGAAAGGACGAGTACCGCCAGCTGCCATCAACTTGAAAAGCTTCTCATTGAAATCTTTGTAACTTTCCAAGTATGGATAAAAAAATAGTCATTCCTTGTCGTGATCGGACCGAAAGTCAGGACTACTGATGAGCGCAGGCACCATGAATAGAATACCGCATGTGGAAGTAGAAAAATGCTCCATCAGAACATCGCAACTCGACTACCCGACATATTCTTTCGAAGGACAGGATGTTTGCCCAACCATTAGGATGGATTTGACTGGGGGCAGCATGAAGAGTTCAGAGAATGGCAATATGGAAGTCGTTGAACGAGAGTCAAAGTCTGAACATCGTAAAAAAGTCCTCATAGAAAAACATGAAGTGTTCGCACGCCTCTCGGGTCCAACACACCCGTTCTCTCCCCAAGGACATAATCACAAATTCGTCATCCCTTTCACCCCCCTCTGTGAGCTCCAAATACTCCTTCATCTTATCCAGCTTTGCCTCGGACTCATAGTGGGATATTCTATCAAAGGCGTCATCTGCAACCTACATGCAGGGTAACCCTGGACCTCGGCGAATTCTAATCGCCTATTCCTCAACCTGTGGATCCTCTCACTCTTGAACTTCCGGAACCGGGGCAGGCGCTTCAACTCTTGGCCCTCTCCTTCTAGCCATTTGATTTCTTGGAAGACATACAGAGGCCTAGGGTCAAACCAGTTAAGTTCGAAGATCTAAACATGGCAGTGGGCGAAGAGAGAAAACTGAGCACCCACGCACTAGCCTCCGCACCTATTGAGGCTAAAGCCTCAGAGGGATACCCCCGCCGCACACAGTGCGATGGAAGAGGTGCTCCATAGGGCAACACCATTGAAAGGAGGGAATAATAGTATTCCCACCCTTGTTCGCAAAAAAGAAAAAGAAATACACTCCATCTAAAGAGTGCACAACCACTCAGTAATCGGTAACTTGAGTTAAGGAGAGGAGAATACCTTGAAGAAAGTTAAAGAAATAGTTCAAAAATGTCAGAACCGCCTCTCGCTGCCGTAAAGCTTGTAAAAAATTTCCTCATACCACTAGTTTTCAACGAAGGAATAGCGAAATGAAAAAAAGGAAAGGATAACACCCTATATATAGGCTACAGTTGAGGGGTAATTTCGTCCGACCACTTTGGATTTGAAAAGATATTCATTATGGCGTGCGAAGCACTATGCATGTCTGCTCAACCCTAGCGCACCACGTGGTCCACGTAGATGTCATAGCAGTTGAGGGGATGGTTACCCAGTAGACCAAGAGACGTGCAATCCCAGGCGTTTGGAAAGCTTATTCGGACCATGATGAATTGAATACCCCGGAGAAATTCTCCAAGGTACGAAGACCCCGGATCTATGGCTTAAACATAGCACTCCGCTGGTCTTGACTGAGTACCAAGCTGGGGGAAACTCGTTATATTATAACGAGGTGAGCGTTGGACTCACCCCGGTACATTATAAATACCACAAGTTTTCAGAAGAAAAGTGAGTTCAGAAGAAAAGATAAGTAATATTCAAGTATTTTATTTCATTTCATACATCGTCATATATCAATACAAGAGGGAAAAGAAGAGACATGGAATGTATAACTATAGAGCAACACTGATGAGCTCGGAAGAAGATCACCAATGCTAGCCTCCTGCTCAGGTGCGTCACATCCAGTTCTTCCAGAATCCACTTCCCTGTATAGTGGCCTCTTGAAAAAGTGGATATGCTTTGAAAAATCAAGGATAACTGGAACAGAACACTGCTATCAGATCAAGGAAATTCAGCCACACCACTCTTCGATGCCACTTAGTGATAAAAAAAGGCCGGGGTGGGCTCTCCTTTGGTGTACGGGGCATGGGTTTTTCATGAAGAAGTTCATTCCACTGGAACCCCAACCAGTTTCATGATCACTCCAGATTGCTTGAAAGTAGCCACCTTAATAGTCCCCCCTGCTTATTTAAAAGGAGGACGAAGAAGGGCTCTATTTCTTTAATTACCTTCGTCCAACACAACAAGTATCACCGAACTCCCCAGCGACAGAGTATGAATTAGACACACCCTTGTACGCTGGGAAAGCAAAGTTTCTGCCGTTAATACGCTGTGAAAGAAAAATTCCAAATGGAAGAAGACGTAGGTTAGAAGAGGAGAGAATATCTTCAAAGATTTTGGGAAGAATAGAAAAATGGCTTTGGCGAAGGACAAAACTCTCTTTAAGCATTAGAGAAATAACAGGAGAACCATATTGGAAAATAAAAGGAAGGAATTCCAGTGTCAGACGCGGACCTCCCATATTTATAAAGGGACTAAAGTTTGGATTGGCCCTAGGAATAAAAAATCAACTGTATCATGAAACTGCATTTAATGCTCTCCCCTTCCCATTGGTTACGAGAGCAGTGGATGTTTGGGAAACATACTAAAATTGATTCTTTTTTAAAGGATATCATTATTTTCCAATAAATTCAGAGGCAACAGTTTCCAAAGATGAGACTCGAATCTGTGCAAGTTACAGGGTGCATCATCGCAAAAAACCCTAGTAACCCAAGAGGGCAACAGGAACCAAACCTCGGGACAAAGAGTACGAATTTTAACCACATTCCAACCCCGGAGATACTTTTTATATAATGGATATTGGCCTCAGCATGAGACATCGCAAAACCTGGCTTTGAAGCTGGGGCATAGTCCACTGAGCTTTATCCTAATAAAGCTTATACATCGACACTTAGTTGTTCTATCAAAGTACCAAGCTGGAGGCAACTGTTTTGACCATGGTTCGGGATCCTCTCCGGAAAGATTAACCCGGCACACGCTCCATCAGACTCTGCCAATAATACCCCGGAAAGGATATAAGACCTCAAACTGAGGGTTTGGGGCATATGACAAGGATCACTGAATCAGCGCAGATTCTTGTAACTGCCAATTAGGATCTTACGATATTATAGGCTCCATAACTGCCAACAATGGACAATCGTAACATTCGCATTCCAATAATACCTGCACTTAATATCACGATTCCAACCACGCTCAATAAAGACCAGGCTAAGCTGACCAAATGAGGTATCTGTTATCATAGAGCAAAAACCTTACTTGTGCATGACCTGACTTGAGCGTTGGAGTCCTTTTGCAAGTACCACCCCCTCCGGTTCTCCACGCTTGGTAACAGCTGTGCAAGGAAGAAACCACCACTTACGTGCCTTTCTCAGGTACCCTCTGAATCCACTTCTGAACAATTATTATTTTTTTAACCACCGCCACCGGAATCTTGAAGAGCCCAAGGTAATATAAAAGAAGGTTATTAAGAACAGACTTAATCAAAATAAGCATATCTGATCTGGATAAAAGTCTCGCCTTCCAAGAAGCAAGCCTTCTCTCATTCCTATTCACAACCGGTCTCCATGTAACCATTTTCCTCGGATTTGACCCAAGAGGGATCCCCAAATAATTAATTGGCAAGGAAGTAAGCGAGCATCTTATCCTATTACACACCAAATCAGTCCATTGTTGCGGGCAAAAGAAAGGAATGAGTGTCGATTTTGTATAATTTATTTTCAGACCGGATATAACACCGAAACAGTCCAACAATCTTCTATAGTTCAAGATAATTCTTTCCTTAGAAGAACAAAAAACTATCGTGTCATCTACAAATTAGAGATGAGACAATTCAACCTTATCCTTTCCAATGCAAACACCTTCTATCAAACCAGCTTCCTTAGCTCGCCACATCATCTGATTGAAAACTTACGTGATCAGAACAAATAAGAAAAGAGATAGAAGATCCCCTTGCCTTAGGCCATGCTTCATATTAAAAGGCATTATTGGTGAGTCATTCACTAAAACTGACATAAAGTTCGTTGAAATACATTAAGATACCCATCTTCTCCATTTCTCCCCAAAACCCATACGCTTTAGAACATGATCAACAAAGCTCCATCTAACTGAATCAAAAGCTTTTTGGAAATCAAGTTTCAAAATCACTGTAAAATTTTTTTGTTTTTTAAACCAATGCACCGCTTCCCAATACATGACCTGGCACATTCACTGGACAGCTAGGTTGAGGGCTTGAGGCCTAATGTTTGCCCTGTAACTCAAACGCGTCCAACATTATAATGGTGGCCCATTTGTATATGGCCAATGAAAACAAATTATTAACCTTAAAAGGGAACTTGTTAACATTTTCTTTAAGAGACATAGACAAGATATTCTTTTATAACTTTATTCTACACAAGTTGTGTAGACAAAAATAAGAAAAGTCTAATCCATCATATTTTTAACAGAAAATAATTGTTTTACGCATAAATTCATGTGGAATTTTTCATATATTTAATATAAAATGATGACTTGTCTAGTCACGGAACTAAAATGTTGGTACTCGAGTTCCGAATACTTTTAAGCTATGATAGCCTCTGTTCTTCTAAGTTCTAATACCCCTATTCTCTAACAACTATTAGTCATGTTTCACATGTCATACGTGACATCGGTGGAAAGAGTTACAGAATCCTTTATAATTTCTAATGGAATGTGTTCTGGACCATGGACCGAGATCCTACCCAGAAGGGTCAACCCGGTACACGCTCCACCTTATTCCTCCATCAACACCCCGGAAAGGACTGTAGGACCTCGGAATGCATAACTCATTAGGATCAGGGAATCAATAGATCTTTGTAACTCCTGATACGAATCTCTTTGATTCTATAACCTCTCCTCCTAATAAATGACTATAACGTCCACATTCTAATAATACCTGCATTGAATGATCTGACTCCAATCATGCTCCATAAATATCACACTAAGTAAACCTAAATAAAAAAAATGGTTATGGAATGACTGAGACCCCTTGGCACACTGTCTGACTTAAGCATCGGGGTCCTTTTTGCAGGTACCACCCCCGCCGGACCCGAACGGTGGAACGCAGCTGTAGAAAGGAGGAAACCACCAAACCATATCTTCCACAGGTATCCTTCTGAATTCATTCAGAACATTTGGCGCCGTCTGTGGAAAATCTGATAAATTACTATTCTCACGTTCATCATGGTGAGTACAAGGCAAAATTAACGGAGAAGAAGTGCTGCGCATGCTGCCCCTGCTCACGGACAAGGCCCCGCGGGTCAGCGCGACCCTCTTTCTGTCGCATCACTAGAAACCTCCGTCGTAAGGAGCAGGCCTGTTCTCTTAGAGACGCTCAGCGGGGGACACAAAACTTCAGCATCAGTTGAAAACTCAGTCCCCTCGCGAAGGATCTCTGTCCGGGATAGACTTATCTACCCCCCAACTGGAGAGAATAATACAAATCAAGGTGTAAGGATCCCAGCGCATGCCCGCTTGGGAATCCCAAACTTGGATGCTGACCATTCACATTATGAAGACAACTCGCAGTCTAGAATGACAAGGAATGAACTTCGAGAATTACTGCGCCAACAGACCGCACTGATTGACAACCAACGGCGTCAGTTGGAGGAACAACGCTGCCTTTTGGACAATTTAAAAAGGTTTGCGCAGGCTGACGATGAGGGTAGTGAGCGAATCGCAGTTCAAAGGGAAGTCCATCATGTCGGTGTCAAGGTCATAGAAAACAGTGACCCGGTCCCCGGCCGCCAGCAGCAATTCTCCGACGCCTTAATGGCGTACAGGGTCCCGAGGAATTTCAAGCCCCCGAGCAACTTAGAACCTTACGACGGGACCACGGATCCGCAAGAGCACTTGGATGCTTATACCCAGTCCATGCAGCTCTACGGGTATACCACAGAATTGTTATGCCGTGCTTTCCTACTCTTCCTGAAGAAGGATGCTCTTCTTTGGTTTGTGACCTTACGGACAAAAATTACAGGATGGGGGGACCTCAAGCAGCGATTCTTGTTGCATTATACCACTGCCAAAGAACGACCGAAGTCGATTGATTCTCTCTCTGGAATTCGCCAAAAGAGTGATGAATCCTTGCGCGAATACATTAAAAGATTCAATCATGCTTGTGTGGGTATAGAAAACCTCGATGACAGGATAGCCCTCCATTACGCCAGAAATGGTCTACGGACTGATTCAGATTTCTGTCGGTCATTAGCTAAAAAGAAGCCGACAAGTTTAGATGAGTTTCACTTACGGGCAGATAAGTACGTTGAACTGGAAGAAATTACCAAGGCAAAAGAAAGCCTTGAGAAAGGTGAACCAGTTCAGAAAAAAAAAGTCATAATTCCGGCCAGCCCCGAGATCCCTCCAAGAGTGAATGGTATAGGCCTAAGTATTCTAAGTATACTTCTTTGAACACCCCTCGAGAAACAATCTTGAAGGAGGTCCTTCAAACCGAGTTCCAGGATATCAAAAGGTCATCGCCTGTTAAAAAACAGTCCCAGAAGAATCATTCGAAGCATTGCAGGTGGCACAACAGTTACGGCCATTAGACTGAAGATTGTTATCAGCGCCGAGATGTTATCTAGTCCCTGATCAAAGAGGGACATCTGCAGAAGTACATTAGTGATTTTCGTGGTAATCAAGACCACGGAAGGAGAAGGAATCAGAGACGAAGCCGAAGTCCATGACGGAGTCCAAACCAACATCGGCAAAGAACCCGTAGCCCGGCCGGAAGAAACCGAAGTCCCGTCAGAAGATCTCGAACTCTGACATGCCGAGATGGGGAGAACAGACAAGGACCAAACCGGGATACTCAAGAAGGTGGATACTGGAAAGATAGATTAATCCATACCATCGCTGGAGGGTTCGCTGGAGGAGGAATGTCAAATAATTCCTGAAAGAAGGCACTTCAGACGGCGGTCTTAAGCGTGTCAAGTTCTTCACGAAGACCACCCGCCCGAGATAGTGGAGCACCTCCCATCTCTTTCTCCGAGGATGACTATAGCGACATTATCCGGGATCATAACTACCCCCTAGTAATCTCCGGAGTAATATCCAACGCTGAAGTCCGTCAAATTTTTGTGGACCAGGGGAGTTCGGCAGATATCATGTTCATGGACGCCTATGAAAGGTTGGAATTCCCTTTGTCTAAATTAAAACCATATGAAGATGAGCTCACTGGTTTCTCTGGGGAGAAGGTCACCCCGGTGGGATACTTTGACACTTTCCTGACCATGGGTGACGACAGTGCGTATAGAACCGTGAAGGTGAGATTCTTGGTTGTGGATTGTCCCTCGGCCTACAACATCATTTTGGGATGTCCTACATTGAACAGCATTGCCGCTGTAATCTCCACCGCCCACCAGGCCATGAAATTCCTTAACCGGGATAATAAAGTGGTCACAGTCAAGGGTGATCAGATTGCAGCCCGCAAATGTTACAACGAAAGTCTGAAAATCAATAAGCTGTCAAGAAACAAGAAGGCGCGCACACCCATCCCAACCCACCAAGTCAATATTTTAATGACTGAATTGGATGCATAAAAGGAAATCTGAGGCACTAGACCCCAGCCCGACAGAGACTTGATCCCGTTACAGCTTGGTGATGAACCTAATCACACCACCAAAATTGGGACGAACCTCGACGAGCAAGAGAAAGCTCAATTGGTAAAACTCTTGCAAGAGATTAAAGATATTTTTGCCTGGACATCTGCTAACATGCCTGGAATTGACCCTGCTTTCATCTGTCATCATTTATTTATTAAACGAGATGCAAAGCCGGTCTCTCAAAAGAAGAGGAAGGTTGGCCCAGAAAGGCAGCAGGTCATTGAAGGGCAAGTAAAAGAGCTCCTGAACGCCGAATTTATCAGGGAGATTTCATATACCACTTGGCTGTCGAATGTTGTCTTGATTAAAAAATCCAACGGCAAGTGGAGGATTTGTGTGTAATATACCGACTTAAACAAAGCATGCCCTAAGGATCTATACCCCCTCCATAATGTGGACAAGCTGGTTGATAGTTCTTCCGGTTTCCAGTTAATATCTTTCATGGACGCTTACTCCGGGTACAATCAGATTCTGATGTATCCCGGGGACGAAGACAAAATCGCGTTCATCACTGAAAAGGCAAGTTACTGCTACAAAGTAATGTCTTTTGGGTTGAAAAATAACGGAGTTACATATCAGAGAATGATGAACAGGGTCTTTGAAGATCAGAAATGAAGAATGCTAGAGGTTTACATCGATGATATGATAGTCAAGACCCCGTCATCAGGATCACACACCTCGGATTTAGAAGAAGTGTTTGAACAGGTTAGGAAGCACAATATGAGGCTTAACCCGGAGAAGTGTGCATTCGGGGTCCAGGATGGAAAGTTTCTGGGGTTCATGCTGACACACCGGGGAATTAAGGCAAATCCCGACAAGTGTAAGGCCGTGCTCGACATGCACAGCCCCCAGAATGTGAAAGAAGTACAGCAGTTAAATGGACGGATCGTGGCTCTTAAACGTTTCCTGGCTGGAGCCGCTCACAAATCCCTCTCATTCTTCAAATTGTTGAAAAATGGGACCGGGTTTGAATGGACTCAGGAGTGCGAGGACGCATTCGTCTCCTTGAAAAATATCTTGTCATCCCCTCCAATTCTCACAAGACCTGAGCCAGGAGAAACGCTGTACATATACCTCTCCATTCGCGAGGAAGCCGTTAGTGCAGTACTTGTCAGAGAAACCAAGGGTGTCCAGAAGCCGGTCTATTTTGTGAGCAAAGTATTGCAAGGCCCCGAGCTCCGGTATCAGAAGATCGAGAAGGTCGCATTCGCACTTATCGTCATGGCCAGGAGACTGAGATAGTACTTCCAATGTCATCCGGTGGTGGTAAGAGCAGATCAGCCTATCCAACAGATATTGCACAAATCGGACTTGGCAGGAAGGATGATTGCATGGTCCATCGAGCTTTCCGAGTTTGGAATCATCTACGAACCCAGAATAGCAATCAAGGCACAAGCACTCTCGAATTTTTTAGCTGAATTAATCTCGAAAACAAATAAAGCCGAGGAAAAACAATGGACCGTGTTTGTTGATGGGTCCTCAAACCCAAAAGGAAGTGGCGCCGGGGTAATAATTGAAAATTTTGACGGGGTCACCATAGAAAATTCCCTCAGGTTCGAGTTTCCTACCTCGAACAATCAAGCTGAATATGAAGCATGCATTGTCGAACTAACGATGGCTAGGGACTTGGGTGCCACCAAACTTAAACTATGCAGTGACTCCCAACTCGTAACTTCCCAGATCCGAGGTGATTATCAAACCAAAGAGTCATTTTTACAGAGATATTTGCTGAAAGTAAGGCAACTTCTCTCAAGTTTTCAGTTGGAACAGCTAGAACACATCCCAAGAAAGTAGAATTCAAGGGCCGATCTCTTGTCCTAATTGGCTAGCACTAAAAGCCCGAGTAATAACCGCTCTGTGATCCAGGAGATCATCCAACAACCATCAATCACTGACATGGCAATTTTCCAGGTTGACGGGGAGGAGCACGATTGGACTATGCCGTTGGTGGAGTACTTATAGTCCGGCAGCCTCCCTGATGACCCAAAGGAAGCTTCTAGACTAAAGAGAACCGCAGTCAAATATACTATCTATAATGGGCAGCTTTACCGACAGGGATTTTCCTTACCCCTCCTTAAGTGCCTTACGCCGAAAGAGGCCAAATATATGTTGGCCGAAGTCAATGAAGGAAGTTGTGGAGACCATATAGGAGGGAAAACCCTAGCTTTGAAGGCTCTTAGGGCAGGTTACTACTGGCCGACAATGGAAGCAGATGCTCTTGCACATGTTCAAGTATGTGACAAGTGCCAGCGGCATTCGGATCACTATCACACCCCACCTAAAGAACTATCCACGATGTCCATACCCTGACCCTTTTATCAGTAGGGAATGGACATCCTGAGTCCGTTCCCTCAGGCTCCCGGGCAGTTGAAATTTTTTATTGTTGCGGTGGATTACTTTACCAAGTGGATTGAAGCTGAGCCCGTAGTCACCATCACCTCGGCTCGAGTTTAGAAATTTACTTGGCGTCACATTATTACCAGATTCGGTGTTCCGGAGTTAATTGTTACGGATAATGGGACGCAGTTTAAAGACAAAGGGTTCGAAGAACTACTTTCTAGGCTGAAAATAAAACATCATTGTAGTGCAGTCGAGAACCCCAGGACAAACGGGCTGGCCGAAGCCGCAAATCGGATCATAGTCCGATGATTGAAGAGAAGGTTAGATGAAGCAAAAGGGAACTGGGCCGAGCAGTTGGACCACGTCCTTTGGGCCTATCGAACTACTCCCCACTCCTCGACAGGCGAAACTCCTTGCAAGCTAACATTCAGATGTGAAGCCATGATCCCGATGGAAATTGGAGAACCAAGCTTGCGTTCTCAGAACTTCTCATATGATGATAACCCCGAGTTAATCAGGGAGGACTTGGACCTGTTGGAGGAAAGGAGACGCATTGCCCACATACGAGACGCCGCGATCAAGCAGAGAACGGCATTCCGGTACAACTTGAAGGTCATTCCGAGAATATTCTAGTCGGGCAACTTGGTACTCCGCAGAACCGATGTCGGCGGAAAGAATACCTCCCAAGGAAAACTAGCCCCTAACTGGGAGGGTCCTTACCGCGTTGTAATCAGCACTGGCAAAGGAGCTTATACCCTAGAGACTTTGACAGGGAGACCGGTAAAAAAATTTTGGAACGCAGACAAACTTAGAAAGTACTACAGCTGAGTGCCTTTTCAGGTCTAGTCTCCTAGTTAAACTTTGTTTGATCTGCCCAATTGTTATGAAATGCACATTGTGATATTCAATAAAGTAAGTGTTATTTTTTCTATTGTGCCACTTTTCTATTCAATTTTCAAGTTTTCAATTACTTCATAGTACCAACCGAGATGTGTTATATAGTTCATGCAGTAGAAAAATCCTATATTGGAAAAATTCTAGCACCAAACTAAAAGCACGAAACGACCTCGGCAAGGACTAGTCTTTTAAAACATCATCGTGCGGTATCCTAAAAAGGACCCCAGACATTGTTTCTTACCTTTGGCACGGATCTTAAATGCCGATTTTATCTGGACATCGGATCCTAAGCCAAGGTTTAAGCAGTTCTGCAAAGAATAAAGAATATGGCATCTCGATCAACAAGAAAAATGATAATTGATAAAGCCCAAAATCTGGGTTAATGTCTACAAAAAACTGGGGTACAGATAAACCAAAACCTCGCGCGGAAGGTTCAAAAAAAAATCCTAATCTGCAGCTGAATCAGGACCACGGATATTAGAGTCTTCAGCCAAATTTGAAGATGCCACACAAGGAGCTACAAGAGATCCCTCCCGAACCACTTTTCCGGAGTCAAGCCCATCCAAAACCAATGCAACCCCGGGGTTGAAATGTTGAACTTGGCTGACACTGTTGCTGAATTGATCTTCCTTTATCTTGGTACACAACGATATCAGCTGGTTGACATCAGCCTAAAGAGAGGTAATTTTAGCCTCACACCACTGAGACTTGGCTCGAGAATTGTCACTCTCAGCCCGGAGTACGACAATCTGCTTCTACTACTCGGTCAGCGTGGCCTCCTTTGCCTTGTTGGCATCCTTCAAAGCAGCTACTTCGGTTTCTAACTCCTTTACCCGAAGTAAAGCTTCATCTTTCGCCTTTACGGAATCCTCCAGATCCTTGAGAGCTTTGGTTTCACCCCTCTTGGCCGCTGCCAGTTTGTCCGCCATTTCTCATTCATGTTCCTCGAGGGCATGCTCTAAGAACCGAGCTTCGGCAGCAATATGGATCCCCATGTTTTGGAAAGCCAGCAAAGCTTCCTTTGGACTGCGTTGGGCAAAGTGATCCACAACTTCTTCATCAAGAATATAAAAGTCAATAAACTCCCGGGGATCGGCTTCCTCACGAAACAGCTCTATTGGCTCAAAAATTTCTCCTGTCGCTATCCTCTTACTCCAGCCACTAGACTGTCCTTCTTCCAATGCCGCCCTCTTGCGTCCCCGAGGTGATTCAGGAGAATCGTCCACATTGATAGGTTCCACCGCCTCAGAAGGAACCTCGGGCATCGTACTCTTAAGGGACGGCATGAACCCCACTAGAGGACTCATTGGGACGTCAGAATTCCTTGCCCTAAGTGCCTCCAAAATCGCCAAAGAATCACCACCCACCATCTCGGCTAAACTCTCTGCAAAACATAGAAACAAAGTCAGATGCATTAAAACATTGGGCATTTAAATATACACCACGGCCGGCCGACGTTACCTAGCACGGTCCAAAGCTCATCGTCATCCGGACTATCTAAAATATCTTTAGGCCGGATCTTGCCGACCTCTTGAACCTACATCTCGAAGAAGTTTACACATTCAACCTCTTCATCGGTAAGGTGGTTGATCTCCCTCTCAAATGATTGAGTAGGGATGCTCCACGCCGCTGGGTTCCAGTAAAGACTGAATACTGTTTCCTCATCATTACCCAGCCAAAAGGGATGACTATTGTTGGCCGCCTTCAATTTGAAAAATTTCTCCTTGAAGTCCTTGTAACTCTCCAAGTATGGCAAGAATACAGCCCTTCCTTGCCGAGATCGAACTGAGAGCCAAGACTGCTGTCGAGCACAGGATCCAAGGGTTGAATACCGTGTATGAAAATAGAAGAATGCTCCATCAGAGCATCGCAGCCCCACTACCCGGCATATTCTTTCAAAGGCCAGGATGTTTGCCCAACTGTTGGGATGGATTTGACTGGGGGCAGCATGAAGAGTCCGGAGAATAGCAATATGAAAATCGTTTAAAGGAAGCCATAGTCCGAACCGCGTGAAAAAGTCCTCATAGAGATACATGAAGTGCTCGCCTTCTTCACGGGTCTAGCACACTCGTTTTCTCCCCGAGGACAAAATCACGAACTCATCGTCCCTTTCACCCCTCTCAGCGAGCTCCAGGTATTCCTTTAGCTTATCTAGTTCTGCGCCGGACTCATAACGGGATATCCTATCATATGCGTCGTTGGCAACCCATGTACAGGGTAGCAAAGGACCTCGGCGAATCCTAATTTCCTGCTCCGCTTGTTGATCTGAGGCCGGGGCAAGGGCTTCACCTTTTGGCCGCCTTCTTCTGGCCATTTAGTTTCCTGGAAGACACACAGAGGCCTAGGGTCAGAACCAAAGATGTTCAAAACATCCAAACATGACAGTGGGTGAGCAGCAAACTAACACCCACACACTGGCCTCTGCACCCACCGAGACTTAAGCCTCGGAAGGACATCCCTGCCCGCGTACGCGGTGCAGTAGGGGAGGTGCAACATCAGGCAACGCCGTTGGAAAGGGGGACGAAATAACTATCCCCAAAATTAACAGAGGAGAAAAACAAACAGTCCACCAGAAGAACGTTTGCATGTACAAGTTATCAGTAAAAATGGTGCATAGAGGAAGAAAATACCTTGACAAAGGCTAGTAGCAGCTTTAAAACACAAACACCGCCGCTGACAGCCATGGAAACTTGTCGGATTTCTTCTCAGGCAACCAGTTTTTAAGCAGAAAAGTAAAAGGTGAAAAAATGGAAGGACGAAACCCTATTTATAGAAGCTACGGTTAGGGGACATTTTCATCTGTTCAGTCTGAATTTAAAAAGATGTTCATTATAGCGCGGCACAACCCCTCAATCATAGCAAGCCACGTGGCCCATGTCGCTGTCATGACAGTTGAGGGGACGGCCGCTCAGCAGACCCAACCAACCCTAGTATCTACAACGTCTATAAAATATTAAAGACCCCGGCTCATTATATATCCCAGTAATTTCCATCACAATAACAAATACCCTGGTTTAGTTACTTAAGCTTTGCATTTCGTCTGTCTCGGCAAAGTACAGAGCTGGGGACATGTTATACAGGGTGATCTTTGGACTCACCCTGGTACAATATAAATTCCACAAATCAAAAAATGGTCAAAGAAGTCGCTTGATAATTCAATCAGATTTCATTTCATTTCATACATCGTTATACATCAATACAAGGAGAAGGAAAACATGGGATATGAAAATGTTAAACAGCACTGACGAGCCCGGAAGCCAGCTTTTTGCTGTGTACTTTCACATCTAGATTCTCTAGAGCGCACACCAGTCTCTTCCCTGTTGAGGCTTCTTGAAAAAGTGGATTGACTTTAAAAATTGAAGATAACCGGAACAGAACATTGCCGCAGGCTCAGGAAATTTCAGCCAAACCACTCATCGGTTCCACTCACAAGGATAAAAGAAGACCGACGTGTGTCCTCTTCGGTTGAACGGAGTTTGGGCTAATCATGAAAAAGTTCATTCTACTGGAGCCAGACCAGTTTCATGATCGTTCCACGACGATTGAAAGCAATCACCTCAATGGTCCCCCCGGCTTATCTAAAAGGAGGACCAAGAAGGGCTCTATTTCTCTGATTACCTCTATCCAACACGACTGGGATTACAGAGCTTCCCAAGGAAGAAGTATGAATTAGACATTTTTTCGTACGCTGGGAAGGTAAAGTCCCCGTCCTCATTACGCTGGGAAAGAAAAGTTCCTAATGAAACAAGGTTTTTGGCAGGAAAAGAAGTATCTTCAGATATTTTAAGAAAAGTAGAAAAATGATGGCATTCGCAGAAGGCAAAACTTCTCTAACTTCCTCTAAACATAAGCACAGACGTAAGAACAGCAAAACCATTTTGGAAGATAGAAGGAAAAAGGAATGATTGTACCAGGCGTGAACCTTCTGTATTTATAGAATGGGAGGCTTTGGCCGACCTTACAAATCAAATCAACAATATTAAATGCTCTCCCTTTTCTATTGGTTACGAGAGCAATGGATGTTTGGGAAACATTGAAACTGCTCTTTTAAAGGATCCTTATCTCCCAATTAAGTCAGAAGCAACAGTTTTCAAAGATAAGGATTCGAATTTCTACAAGTTTCAAAAGGTCTAGCAACAAGATCCAGACTCCAAGGAAGCAGCAAGAATCCAGACTTAGGGGCAAGGGGTACGGATTTACCGATTTCCAACCCTGGAGATATTTTAATACAATGGACGTCGGCCTCGGTACGAGACATCGCGAAACCTGGCTCTGAAGTCAGGGCGTAGCCCGTTAAGTTTTATGAAGCTAAATACCTTGGCACTTGACTATCCTATCTAAGCGCCAAGTTGGGGGCAACTGTTCTGGACCGTGGACCGGGATCCTACCCAGAAGGGTCAACTCGGCACACGCTCCACCTTATTCCTCCATCAACACCCCGGAAAGGACTGTAGGACCTCAGAATGCATAACTCATGAGGATCAGGGAATCAACAGATCTTCGTAACTGCTGATACGAATCTCTTTGATTCTATAACCTCTCCTCCCAATAAATGACTATAACGTCCACATTCCAATAATATCTGCATTGAATGATCTAACTCCAACTATGCTCCATAAAGATCAGGTTAAGTAAACCTAAACAAAAAAAAAAACTGTTATGGAATGACTGAGACCCCTTGGCACACTGTCTGACTTAAGCATCGGAGTCCTTTTTACAGGTACCACCCCTGCCGGACCCGAACGGTAGAACGCAGCTGCAGAAAGGAGGAAATCACTAAATCATACCTTCCACAGGTATCCTTCTGAATTCGTTCAGAACAGAATGAGACAGAGAAAGAACGGAAGTTAATAGTATACGGGATATTTGTTAGCTTTAGAATGTGTTTGAAATGTAAAAAAAATGAAAAATAATTTAATTTTTAAAATATCATAGATTTTATTTTTTATTTTAAAAATTTCATCAAATTTATAAGATTTATTAAGATTTAATTTGATTTGAAATAAATAGACTATTTTATTTTTAGTAACTATCTCTAATCACTTCTCATATAATTTAAAATATAAAATAATAAAATTAAATCAAATCAATTCTCATTTTAATGAATTCTAAATACAAAATTTGATTTTTAAATTAATTCAAATTCTATTTTTTTTAAGTTTTAAATATAAAATTTAATTTCTAAATCAAAAATCAATTCAATTCAATTCAAATCATATTATTTTTTATTTTTATTAATTCTAAACACAACTTTTAATACTTGATTAGGAACTGAAATAATAATAATAAATAAGCAACAAATCTCTATTATTTTCCTATGACTTCCTGCCCTTCCAAAATTGTCTGTAAAGTTAACATGATATATTTATGAAATTTAAGAAAAAAATTGATAAAAAATGTATTTCAGAAGAAATTTATATTATGGTATATTTACAATTTTTTATTTTATTTTTTTAGTTATTAAATATTGTGTATTTAATATATTTGTCATATAGTTATTAATAATTTCTTTTTAAAAAACTCTAATTCAACAACAATTCCACTCAATCGAACCGCTTAATCAATGACCACTGATCTTTAAATGACCGGTCTTTAGCACATATGTCCTTTTAACATTTTCTTTTGTTTCAAATTTGACAGTATTTGATGAATATATACAAATGTCAGCAGTCTACATGAATTTACAAACCTTAAAAACATGTGATTTCCATCAAAACACCAAAAAAATATGAAAGATATATTTCTTTTTTTAGTTTAAGTTCCCTTTTGATTGAAGAATAAAAAGCTCAGTCAAGAATGAATTCTTAACTAAAGCATCACAAGCCACATGTCCGTGTGTGCTTGATTGTGCTTTGTTATTACTTTTTTGAGAACTTATTTTGAGTTGCTTTGTTTTTCCCCCGGACATCTGGTGTATGCCTTGTGGATATTTAGTCTGGCTGCCATAGAGATAAGTAACTTTTCTCTTCTTTTTTTTCTTTAATGATTCTGATTTAAGTGCTTGTGGCTTTTTTATTATTACAAGCAAAAAGTAGCAAATACCATTAAAGTTGCTTCAAACCACACAATGAGAAACTGTAAATTACCCTGTATATGAATGATGTTATGTCTAGAAATTCTTTTATTCCATTGAATACTTTGACGTTGATATTGTCCTGATTACCATATATATTGTTCATACTTCTCAAATTACAGAGTTCTGAACAGAAGATTGATGCAAGTTTGGCCACAGTTTGGGAATCAAACGCAGAGTTATCAATTATTAAAGCATTACAAAAAACCATAAATGATTATACCACTGCAGTTTAAAGACATATTTTGGACTTCAAGTAATATATGCGTCTGTACTTTACCACATCAATAGATTTTAGTGAAAATAATCCTTAGCTGATGAATGCATTAAACTTGTCAGAAATTCTGCAGAGATTAATCAAAACTTCACAAAGAGTTCATCACTAATGAACAGCTAAGTTCCTGTTTAAAACTTTTAACGGAAAAAAAGAAGTTATTAAAAAACGGAGACAAACTCTCCAGACAGTGACAGAACAAATTGTAATTGTAGGGACAAAGTTGTGCTGTAGAGATTATATGTAAGTTAGATACTTTAAATATATAGTAGTCTTACTATGCACCACAAGCCCTTTTAAAATTTCATCAAGGCTGTCCTGTTAGTTTTATAGAATTCAATCATGCATTGATATTCAGGTTCAAGTCATCAAAGTATTAGGCATCAAATTAATCAAGTTTCCAAAACAAAATTTCCCCAATTACAATGAATCTTATATATCAATGTCAAACTTGCAACGTTTACAGTTGATCTTTGAATGACCAACACATTTTCCAAATTTTTTAGTTACCCAAACATGCACAGTTGTATAGAATTACTCTTTGAATAGCATTACTCTTTTAGCATAAGGTTCTCCTTTATCATTCAAATGGCCTCACCTACACAGTAGTATAAATTTTTCATGTGAGTTTTGCAAAAGTGAGAAATGGAGCAAAAAAGTGATGACAAAAAAATATGAAGAAATGTTATTACCATATATATATATATATGAAAAAGGTACCAGATTCTACCTATTAAGAGAGAAATGGACACAAAAAGGGATAAATAAAAACAACGAAAAAAGTGCTAGGTTCCTCCTTTTAAAATCCTTCAGTCCGTCTGCCTTTACCCCAATCTCAAATATTATGGCCATGTCTTTTCACAAGAAACTAAGGACCATAATTATTGCATCTTCCTTCAAAATAATAATATATCAAGAATAGAGGAAAGAGAAGGAAAATAACGGCCTGAACCCTGCTAGAATAACCCATGTGTTACAAAAAGACGAGAAACTTGTTGGCCAAAAAGACAAGATACATCAATGGCAGTGTATGAACTGTATTAATGCAATTGTCTGCAGGGAGAAAGAAACAGAGGTATAGCTCCAGCTGATCTTCAACTAATTCTAGTCCTACAACTAATTCAACTAAGAAGGGAAAAGCGAGAGAGAAGAAAAATAAATCTCAAATACTAGCTAGTGTTGAAGGTCAAGAAAAGAACAAAGGAGAAGGCAGTAAAGGGCGGCCCAGTGAGGGGGAAAAAAAAGATTCTCAGCTATATATACAGCAAAATGAAAGAAAAGCAATCAAACATCCTTCAGCATGCCAATGCATTTTACTCCAATTTTGGAACATGACCTTTACTCAATTTGTGATTTCAAAGTATCATATCCAAGCTTGGATTGCCAAGAAACCAATCAAATCTAGAAATTTGATGGACTCTCTACATGCTTCTTCCCTTCATCTTTAATGAGATCACCCTGACTTAAACAGGTGATATTGTCCCTAGCAACTACTCCACCACCCTCAGGTGGAAAACGATCCTCTTGTATAGGGTTCACCCCATGGTTGTCAGGGGTTCTTGATGATAACCCATTATCAGCCATAATACAGTGATAATGATGAGTATCAAAGGATTCCATGCCATAATGAGGTCGCAAAGCGGGGCTGAACAAGGGTTGCATTTGTCGCTTTCTCTCAGGAAATTCACGCAATGATATTCGACAAACAGGACAAGTGGAATTCTGATGCAGCCATAGGTCTATGCAGGTCACATGGAATGAGTGTCCACAATAGGGGAGGATACGCAGTATATCTTCACCTTGGTACTCTGAGAGGCAGACTGTGCATCTGCACATACAACAAAACTGAATATTCGTAACCAGGAAATAACTATCTGAATGAGAAGTGTACATCAATGATCATTTGAGAAAATTTCAATACCCAAAGCACTCCCCACAATTAAGTTCCTGACATCATAAACTTCATAAAAACTGCAGTTCATATTTTGTATCGTTTAAGAATTACAGGAAACAATGGGGCTCAACCCCTTCCCAAGCTGCAGTCCAAATTCCAATAAGATGAACAAGGTTGGAATAATCCCTCTTTCATTAATTTAGGAGCAGGACAGACAAAAGTACTTAATAACAAGAGTAAATTGCACTGATCTCCCACGAGGTTTGCTTAAGTTATATTTACCTCCCTCTTGTCATAGAAGTTATACCTGGATCAAGTGAAATGCATTAAGGATGAAGGGGGAAAGGTTTTGGTTACAAAAGAAGATATCAAGGAAAGGTGAAAGTGAAAGGGTTATTTTCACAAGCTATTTAATGAAGGACATGCAACATCAATGGACTTAAATATTTTAAACACTAGAGAGGATGACCAAAATTATACTTTCTATTATAGAATTTGAGAGTCTGAGGTGAAAGAAGCTTTAAAGAGGATGGACAATGGTAAAGCAGTGGGACCAAATATATTTAAGTTTGGAAGTGTTTAGGGAAGGAAAGTATAATCTAGCTCACGAAGTTGTTTAACAAGATAATGAGGTTGAAAAAAATGTCAGACAAATGGAGGAGAAGCACTTTGAATCCTATTTATAAGAACAAGGGAGATATGCATGATTGTGCTAACTATAGAGGGATTAAGCTCATAAGTCATACTATGAAACTATGGGAAAGGATAATTGAATGGAGATTAAGACGAGACTAATATTTCAGAGAACCAATTTGGCTTTATGCTAGGAAGGTCAACCATGGAAGCAATAAACCTTCTATAAAGATTGATGGAGAGGTATTGGAGGAAGCAAAAGGATCTACACATGATTTTCATTGATTTGAAAAATGCCTATGATAGGGTGCCAAGAGAGGTCTTATGGAAGGTTTTGGAGAAGAAAAGAGTACGTATTGCTTATATTTGAGCAATCACAGATATGCATGATAAGGTTTTAGGACCAGTGTGTGAACACATGGTAGGGTTACAGAAGATTTCCTTTTAACTATAGGATTACACCAAGGGTCAACTTTGAGCCCTTACCTTTTTACAAATATGAAAAAGTTAAACCTTAAAGCCCTAAAGCCTTTTGGAATAGCATTCAACTGGAACAACACTTAAAATAAGATAGCCAACAACTGAACAAACTTGTAACCTTTAAGGAGAAGGATAAGAGTATTCCCAGTTTTTCTGAGATGAATAAACATATTTATCAATAGAAAATAGGAGTTTGCTTCAAGTGTATCTGTTTGACTCATTTCAATGAGAATGGTGGATCTGAGCCTTCACAAAGCAGTGCAGTGGAAGAAAAGGCACTGGTGTACAGAATATTCACCAGATGTTAGTGTTCACACTCAAAAAACTAGTGTTTCTTCCACACTTCTCCGTTCTGTGAAACATAAGACTTTTCCAAATCTTCACAAGCTTCACTAGAAAAGTTTTTACTTTTTACCAATAGTAAATACAAATACTTCTGGTTATATGGCTACAAAGAGGCCTCCGAACAGGCAAAAGAATATTATGTAATATCCACATGCTTAATGGACTTCTCCCTATAATACTCCAACTTTATACTGAAGAAGGAAGACAGAAATCAAATATAACTCATAAGACTTTCTCTAGCGAGATACAAACATTTTCAAATTAAAGAACATGGGAACAGATATGCCATCAGAATCCACAAAACAAATGGTACAGTGCACGATTGTTCATTTACTTAAATGTCTTTCAATATCCATGTTTGCCAATGCCAGCAATATTTGGGGATGACATCTTCATGACAAATTCCTGTCCGTGCAATTTTGTCTAACTTAACTACTGAATTAGGCAGAAACTACATTATAATCTTTTGCCAAGAGTTATAATACTTCAACAGTAATTAACAAGAGAAATTATAGTACTTCCTCCTCAATGTTCCAGCACACTGATCATGTGAAAATGAAAAAATTTCTTTTATTTCATTAGGAAAATGATTCCTGCACACTACCTTTTCACACTTTTTGGTTAAATTCTTTCATTAACATCAAAGACAGGTTGGATAAAAAACATTTCAGAAGCAGAGAAATGAACATACTGAGAATTTTCTGCATCAGAAAAAAACTTGTCACTGTATTTCTTTGTTGGAAATTTGGCTACAGCTATGCGTTCAAGACCATGGCAACCCCGTTCCATCTGATCATAGAGAATATCCAATTGATAAGTCCAATGCAAATAAAATAAAACGTTCAGTGGGAAAAACAACACAAAATTAACACTGCACAGTGCATAAAGAACTAAAAACTGCAACAATTTACATAGCGACCCAACAACACAATTCTGAACCAAAAAAAAAATGCAAGAAATTCACCAACATGATCAATTTTTCATTTCTTCTAAAATGAACTTGAAAAATGAACAAATATTCACCATGCTGAGATTGGATCTAGAAGCAATAGGGAAGGATCTCCTAGAAGCATTCAGGTGAATTCGAGCACAGATAAGCCTGGTGCAGACGAAAACAATGAACATGGTGCTCACCGCAAACCCAATCACAGTCATCACCAAGTTAATCCCAGAAGAAATCATTGTGCAAAAAATTTCCAACAACCCCAAAATTTTCCCAATTAATAAAAGCACCCCCAAATTCAGATAGATTCCAGATTAAAACACAAACAGACACCCTCCATTGATTTCAGAAATGGGTCAGAGAACAGAGCTCAGAAGAATGTGAAATTAAAGTGTGTTTGGCATGATGGCAGCAAAGAACCATGCTTTAATTTTTTTGGGGGGGGGGGTCAAGAGTGTGAGAATTGGGACTGTTGTATTGTTACAGTAACAGTGATGGAGAGAAGGGAAACCCTAGAAGTAGAAGGCATGGTGATGGAGATGGCGAGAGAGGGAAGTGGTGGGTCGGAGTGAGAGTGAGAAACACCAGCATTGGATTTGGGTTAGATTTAGAAGAAGAAATGGAGAGATAGATTCTGCCTCAGATCAGGTGTCCCTTTATTTAAGGGTATGATTATGATTGAGCCAGCTTTTTAAGATCTAAATCAAACTGTTACCACCTGTGTTTGGTCCAGGATTTGGAAATAAAGTATTTATTTGTACTAGGGATATTTATTTGTACTGGCGTTTTAGCTCCCCTCCAATATTCATCTCTTTATCTAAATTTGTTTATATTTTTCTTACATGAAATGGGTATCATGGATATCCGCGTTAAATAATAAATTATAAAAAAATTTAAAAATCAAAATAAAAAAATAAAAAAATAAAAAATGAAAAAAATGTATAATATTATAATTTTTAAAATTTATCTCACACAACTTAATTTAAAAATAATATCAAACACCTAAAATACTTTTTTTATATAACTTTCTGTATTTTAATTTATATAATTAAGTTTTTAATAATTTTATATAAAATATTTATATAAAATTTTTTTCGAATATAATTTAATATTTATAATAATTAATTATTTCTTTTATAAATTTTTGATATGATCCCTAATGTATTTTATCTCTTTATCTAAATGTTTATATTTTAACATGAAAGCATTTAAATATTACATTTGAAAAGGAAAATAAAATTACTGGATAAAAAAATAAAAAATTCTTTAAGTTTTAAAGGTATTTAATGTTTAAAGTATGAATATAATTTAAACTGAATTTAATTTAATATTTAATAATAATTAATTATGTCTTTTAAAATTTTGATATGAAAGTATTTATAATTTTTTATAGAAAATATTAATTTAAACTAAAATAAATAATAGACTAATTATATTTTAATTTAAAATTTTAATATAATTAATTAATAATAAGATTTGAGATTTGATAAAAAAATTTAAAACTAATAAAATAAATAAAATCTCTAAAAATATAAAGATAAAATATCTAAATAACATAATTATCTATAAAATCTTAAATTATTAAAATCATAAATAATCATAATCTATTATACATCATTTTTTTCCTCTAAGAGGACTATCTTCCAAAGAGTTAGAAAGTTGGTATTTGTAACATCCTAATATCGATAACTTAGTATATTTAGAATATACCTGGATAAGCAGTATTAACTATGTTACTCCTAACTTAAACATCAAATTAATCTATATCATTTAAACAATAATAATGGAGAGCGTTGCGAAAACTAAAAGTTATATACATTTATCTTTGCCTCAAAGAGTACATTGTATACATAAACTTTCTGTACATAACCAAAGTATAAATAGATACAGACTTTAATGCATAAAAATTATTCTATTCTTCATACTTCTTCTTCTTTCCTTTGGAAGTGTTTCAATTTGGATTTACATGACAACACACGGGGTGAGAACTCACAATTCTCAGTATAAGTATTCCAAAATTAGAGTTTAATCATTCACAATGAATAAACCAAATTATAACATAAGAACATGCTCTCAACGGAAAACATGAGCCTCTGCTCAACACTATCAGAATATATATATATCAACTCTATGCAATATTCACAATGTAAGTTATAATCTTATCTCACACTTGTAACAAACAATGCTATTAAATAATCGCTCATACAATCGTAAGATATCATTAACAAGACAATCGTTCATACAACTATCACCAAAGGCAAAAGAAACACATGCACAAAAGAAATATAAATCACATATAAAAACAATTACCAAAAGATGCAATGATTATGTTATGTATGATTATGCTCAAAGAAAAGTATATGATAGTGTATATGCAATGTCATGGAACTTAACTATTCCGCTCTATGGTAGGGAGGGAATATGTTACCTCATTAACCTACATTATACTGAGTGGACTTTTCCACTACTTGAAACTATTAGAAATAGCAATTGTGTTTAAAATGTGGAGTTATGCCTAACTCTTACATAAACACCACATTAACTTTATACTAAGTTTATCCTTACATTACTAGCTCTACCTCAACTCTATGAGAGCACTTCATGCACTATGACACTCAACTATTGCCAACCAGACTTAGTATACTGTCTATCTAGTATCCCACCTCCTCATCACTCCACAAGTGATATCTAACACAATACTATATTGCCTAGGGAGTTAGACACCTAACTATGACAATCCATAGCTAATGGATACACAAGGTCTCCTTACTTTCCCATATAAGCAAGATGCTATTTCTCTCTTAGGAATACCCCTATTAGTGTCTCTACACACTCTACAAGGCATATATGAGTGATCCCAACACTTAGGGAATTTCAAAAACATCAAGAACACAACTCTTGAAAATCTTAGAACTCACGCCTCGACGCAACTCTTGTCATGCCACGATGCACAGCTCTCTGGTCACTCACGCCTCGGCCTGGTTCAATCACGCCACAGCGTGCTGCTCTCAGCCTCACTCACGCCCAGGCGTGGTTCTCAGTCACGCCACGGTGCGAGGAGTTTTCTATAGAATTTTGTAGAAAATTATACTGTTCCATTTGTGCATCTCACTTCCAATCTTTAATCTATGGATTCTAAATGTTTTTCAGCCTTAATCATGGTCTCTAAACATACTAAAACCTTCATACAAGTTCTCTAATCACTCATCTTCATGATCAAAACACATGTATGCTACTTTTTCATTCTAAAAACTCATTCTTCTAACCTAACTTGCAAGCTTCAAACATGAAGAAAGTAGTAGAAGAATGAAAGAACAAATACCTCTACCTCTTGTATGGATGATGATCTTTAAGCTTGGCCTTTGTATTTTCCCTTTCCTCTTCTTTCTTCCCCCTTTTCTCTTCTTTCCCCTTTGTTTTTTGCTTCAGCCGTGAGAAATTGGGAAGAGAAGTCTAATTTGACTTTTTATAGATGACCATTAATGTGGTACTAAAACTCCTAATCTGCTAAGAACACTTTGTTTTCTCCAAATCAAGTTTCCTAACTTCTAACAAGTTTAAAATAAATCCTAAGATTCATAAAAAATATTGTTTCACCATTATCTTATCTTTTCATATATGCTACTAGTCAATCTAGCATTAAAACACACAACTACTATGCTTAAAAATATCAAACTTACTTTGATTATCCTCAAACTTCAACTACAACATACTTAGCTCATTTGTGACCTAGAAACAAATTATCCATATATGTTTCCCTTAACTTAGCCTTTTAAGCCATTATCTGAGTCATTTTAAGTCATTTTCCACATTCTGTATTGTAACAAAGTGCCTAAACTAACTTAGTTTATCACAAAACAATTCGAGCATGTCAAACAGGTATTATGCTACTTCTGTAACCCTATACAAGCCTAACATGTTATCGAGAATGTTATAGTAATCCTCCAAAAGATAAGGGTCTAGGAGACGGAGATCATCCTCAAAAATCCAAGTAGATTTGAGAAGTAGAAATCTGGTACACATCCTCAAAAAAATTATAGTCTTGTGGATTTGAGGTTTCCAGTTTTGATGGTGGTGGTGATGTCTCAAAATGAGGTTTGTATGACAGCGTTATGAAGAAATCCGTACGATTGTGTTTGCTTGTGAGTTATGCAGAGATCTAGTGAGCGGTAGGCAGCGGAATAACTTTGACTGTGAAAAATCTTTACTTTCAAACAACTCAAAGCGTGGGGTGATTTACAAGGTTCGGATGCCAAATTAATGTAGAACCAATGGCCAAAAGGGATAAAGAACCATCGGGGTTCCAAAGGCAGCACTTAGTGCCAAGAGACTCAGTCTCAAAGTAGGAATATAATCCAAACTGAATTCAATTCAATAATCAATAATAATAACCACGTATTTTAAAATCTGATAGGAGAGTATTTATAACTCTCTTACAAAAGAAACCAATAATAACTAAAATAGATAATAGACTAATCTTATTTTAATTCAAAACCCTAATATAACTAACTAATGATAAGATTTGAGATTTGATAGAATCATTTTAAAACTAAAATCATAATTATAAAATAGATAAAATCGCTAAAAATATGGAAAGGTAAAATTCCTAAATAACATCATTTTCTATAAAATCCTAAATTATCATAATCATAAATAATCTAATCCATTATACATAAAAAATGAAAGGATTTCGAAGGATCATATTTGTAATTTTTCATGGTTTCACCATTTTTCTATCCTCTTCCTTTTAGATGTAATGCTTTGTTTGGTATAGCTTATTTGGAAGGAAAATAAACGCTACAATGTTGTGACGTTGCCTTTCTCTTGTTTGGTATCATATTTATGACAAAAGAAAAGAGAGTGGGTGGATCAACTTTCCATAGAACCCAATGAAAATGACACTCTTTCCAATCATTCCTTCATTGGATGGATTGGGAGAGAAACAAGAAAAAGACAAATTATGCTTACTATTTTATCATTTCTTTTTAGATTTGAGTAATTATTTTATTTAACAAAAAATATGAAAACAATTTTTTATTACCTTTCATTTCTTTTCTCTTTGATAATACCAAATAAGGTAAACACTAGCTCATTTCCTTTGTATCACCCTTACGTTCTCTAGGTATTAACATATTCTTTTCCTTTTCTTTCTCTCTTAGTATACCAAGGAAACCTAAAGGAAGGGAAATGAATGAGAGAGAAAGAGTTGTGTGGGCTCTATCATATATTTACATACATTTCCATCCATTTAAATACATTTCCAACAAAGGAAAAGAAATTTTCTTTTTTGTTTTATTAGATGATACCAAATAAGGGGAGGAATAATTCTTCCACTTCTTTCTTTCTTTCCTTTCCTTTCTTTTTTATCATGTTCCTTTTCTTTCTTTTCCCTGCATAATACCAAATAGTAATGTCTCAAAGATTTATCCCAGGTGTAACCCGAATAGAGATAAAGGCCAGGTCTACTAGAGTGAGACCCCCAATCAACATTATTTGCAATTTTATTTTGCACTCGTCGCTCTCTAGCATCTCCCTTGAAGAATAATAGGTCAAGAAATTTAAATTTTTATTATTAAAATAAGTATAATTTTTAATAAAATTATTATATTATGTATAAAATAAATATATTATATTAATATAATTAATAAATTATGTAATTATTATAATTTTTAATTACATATATAAATAATAAATAAATAGGTCAACTTCATAAGTTTATTTAACAACTTAAAACATTTAAATGAAGTTGAACTATTATTATTATTATTATTATTATTAGATGATTTATTAAAAATTAGTAATGTAGCAAACTACTTTTATTTTGATTGCAAAACTCTTATAGTCTTATAATAAAAGATTTCATAAGATTTATACTAAGAATTAGAACATCATAATCATATCAGGTTATGTTAATATTGATAAACTGTGTACCTCTTGAAGCCATGTTGACAATAAGCGATTTCACTGACTTGTATTAGCAAAAACACGTATGTAACATTCCAATACTAGTATCCCGATATATCTGACATATACAAGGATGTCCAGCACTGGCTATACTATTATTAACTAAAGACATTAAACTAAACTCATAACAATCATATAGATAAATCATTATGGAGAGCCACGTTATCCAACTGTTATATATATACATCATTGTCTCAAAAGGACATACTGTCATACATAGCTTTAAACAACTAAACAAATATAAAATATATACAAGCTTAGCCTAAAAGAGCATTTAGATTATATGTCTTCAAACGACTTCCTCTTTCCTTTTGATACGCTTTCACCTGGATTTACATGAAAACACAAATGGAGTGAGAAATCATAATTTCTCAGTATAAGTATTCTAAAACTAGAATTTAAACATTCACAAATAATAAATCACATAATAACCATAAGATTATGCTTGCAACAGATAAATGAGTCACTGCTCAACACTATCAGAATATACATACACTCTATATAACATTCACAAGGCAAGTTAAAACCTTAACTCATATATTAATAACAATCAATGATATCAAACAACCGCCCATACAATCATAAATATCATTAATTAAGGTAACTGCCTATACAATTACCATGCAAATGCAATGCTTGTTATATTGTATTTTTATGCCTAACATGTCCTAAGACAATGGTTATGCAATGAGGTAAAATAGTGTTGGTGCAATGTCAAGAAACTCAACTATTCCCAAGAATTCTGTTCCTTGTATTTTTCTAAATAATATGGCTTCAACCATTTAACACTACCTGGCAATGAATGAACTTTTCTATCTCACAACAATGAATGTACTATTACCATATTATATACCATTCACAGATACGTGAGAATAGCAAATGTGTGAGAAAACATGTCAAGTGATATTTAACACACATTCAACGCCACATCGGATACTTTTCTACACGAGTTCATAACTAATGCCCTTAAACGTGTCTATCCTCCTTCACGAGGTTTTCCAACTATCAAATTTAGGAATACTCATATACTCACTCTATGTGCCATCCCTATCACATATCAGCATCACAACTGATAATAAAATCAATCACATATGGATCAAAAGTCTAGGTGTTAACCTATGGCATTCCTAAATCATTGGTTGCCTAAGGTTTCACATTTTCCTCACATATACTAGACAATAATTTTCTTCTTGAAATACATTCATTGATGACTCAACACACTTTAAAAAGCATAAAAGAGTGATCCCAACCCTTGGGAAACCTCAAAACATCAAAAACATAATTCTTGGAAAATCTTGGAGCTTACACCGTGGCGCCCTGCTCTCGGGTTTTTGTATGATGCACCTCACACCTCGGCGTGGCATCCTCACGCCGCGGCGTAGGTAGCAAATTTAGCCTTACACCTCAGCGTGGCATCCCCAAGCCGCGGCGTGCATAGCAAAAAATGATTTTTGCAGAATTCTGCAGAAATCGTGCACTGTTCCATTGGAACAAGTCATGGATTTTGGTCACTCCAATCCAGTTTCTAGGTGATTTAAGGTTCCTAATTAGTTCACAAACACATAGGAATCAATAAATACTAACTCAAACCATCCAATTGGATCCAAGGAAAAAATCTCCCATCCATGACCTAACTTCTCACTTTAGGCATCAAAGGTTCAAAATGACAAATTCTAAGTTTCTATCTCAAACTCATTTCATGAACAAGTTATAAACAACCTATGAAACTCATTCAAGTAAGAAAAACACTCCCAACAACTCTAAAATCCAAAATGACCTATTATGCATAACATATGCATAATGGTAAAAATGGAAGAAAATGAATTATAAGAACATAAGAACCCTTACCTCTTGTATCAAAGATGATGAAGCCTTGTCTTTCCTCTTCCTTTTCCTTTCCTCCTCCTCCTCTTCCTCCTTTTTTGCTTGGTTCTCCTTTTCCTCTCCTTTGGCAACTACAACCGTGAGAGAAGATGAGAGAGAAAAGTGAAAGGAGATAAAAATATCTCATCTTAAGCCTTAAAATATCAAGGCTGCAACACATGGTCGTGAGTGACTTTGGTCACTTAAGTGACCATGTGGTAATTCTCAGTCTGCTACGAACACTTAGATTTCACTAAATTAAGTTTCCTAACTTCCAACAAGATTCAAATAAATCCTATGATTAATCAAAAATCTTGTTTCACCCTTTTCACTTTTTTCCATATCTGCTAGTAATCAATCTGGCATTAAACACACAACCAATATGCATAAAAATGTCAAACTAACTCCAATAAATATCAAATTTTTACTAAACCATCTCCAACACATTTGTGACCTAGAAACAAACTTTTCACATTTATTTTTATTAACTAAGCAGTTTGGGCCAATTCAGGGGCTAACAACAGCTATTTCTCACCAATAGTGTTACAACAAAATAACCAAACACACTCAGAAAGTCACAAAATTAAACTGGCATGTTAGGCAAGTATTAGGCTACCTCTGTAATCATTTACAAGTCTAACATATTTTTCAAGGTGTTACAACGTACACACTTATATACGTTAGAGCAATATGTCACTCTAATCCTTTGTCTTTCTAACTATCACTTCAATAGAGTCATATGCAGTCAAGACATATTAAAAGTAGAGTAAAGACACTGCCCTTTATATAATATATTAGTAAAATCGATGGAATATTTCATAATAAAACGTATTAAACATGTCACTAAATTACATTCATAAATAAACCCATAACGCAGCCATTATAAAGAGCCACGATTGATCAAAAAGTCATATGTACCACTGTCATTGGTTAACATGCCATAAAGTATACATAAGCTTTTCAAAATAACCATAAATATATATAAATACACAACTAGTTCACCAAGAAACAAAACACTAGTCTAAGTCTTCTGCTTCTTTGCTTTTTTATCCTTACCCTTTTTAAGGGCTTCACCTGGAATTACATGGAACACAACGGGGTGAGAAATCACAATTTCTCAATATAAGCGTACCAAAACCAGCAGTTAATCATTTACAATAAATAAATCAACTGTACACATACAATTAAAGCCTGTAATAAAAAAATTGAACTCCTGCTCAAGTACTATCAGAAAATATATACACACCCTAAGAAACATTCATAAGACAAGTTATAATCCTATCTCACGCTAATATCGAATAATTAATGATATCAAACAACCGCCCATACAATCGTAAGATATCATCAACAGGCAACCATCAAACAAGTAAGGCAACTGTCCATACAGTGGCCAATAGGTGCAATGCTTTATGATATGATGTATGGTTATGCTCAAACAAAGTCCACGTATTATGGATATGCAATGCCAATGCAAGACTTAAAGTTTGAAAACACAAGGTATTTATTTATTTCTCCAGGAACCACGTTCCTTGTATATACTAAGTAGGATAGACATAAAAACCCATACACTACCTGGTGATGTGTGGACTCGTTCCCCTCACAAAGGTAAGAGTGCTACTACCAACCCCATACACCGGTAACCCTAACCATACTAGCAAACATGCAAAGAGAATTCGGATCCAACACCTCATTCTTAGGTCATATGGTTATGCACACCATCTAAGGTCACAATACATAGGAAAATAAATAAATATCAAGTTTGAAATCCAAGCCACAAATTCAAATACTAGCATATCATAATCTTGACCCCACTTATCCAATAAAGTAGCAAGAAATTATGTTACTAGATTGCCCATACCAAGATCCTCACATCATCACTTCATAAGTGATTTCCAAGACAACCTCATGTTGTGCAAGGTCTTAGATATATACTTATAAGACCTTCAAACTCAAGGTTTTGCCTAAGGTCTTCTCACTTTCAAACAAATATGTCAAATAGTTATTCTTTCCAAGAATTACCCCCATTTGTGTCCCTTCACACGTAGTAAAGCATATATAAGTGATCCCATCACTTAAAACATCCCAAAATATCAAAAATGACACTTTTGGAGTTCCAGAACTCAGCGCCTCGGCCCCCAAACTCATGCACTGCGGCCCTCTGCTCCCTGAATTTTCTATTGGTGCTGTCATCGAACGAGCACCTCGGCCCCCATTACCGAGAGCCTCGGCCCGCGTTGAGCGCCGCGGCCCCCGTTACCGAGCGCCTAGGCCTCCGTGACAGAACCCAGATTCTGTAGAATTTTGCAGAATGGTTACTGTTCCAATGGCTAAAAACTTGATTTTTGGCTAATCCAAACTAGTTTCTAGGTATTCTAAGGTCCCAAACAAGTTTACAAACATAAGGGAAACATAAAACACCAATTAATTTCATTCAAAATGGATCAAAATACAAATCACTCATCCAAACTCCTAAAATCACCTCTTTGAGTAATTTAGGTCCAAAATGAGTATTTTCAATTTCTAATCCCAAATCTTAGCATGAACAAGTCCTAAACATCATTTAAAGTTCATTCAAGCAAGAAAAACACTTAAAATACATCCAGAACTCAATTTGACATATTAGGTTTCAAATAACCTATGTATGAAAAATGAGTAGAAAGATGGAAATTAAGTCCAAAAACCCCTACCTTGGCAGCTAGATGATCAATCCTCAAACTCCATGCTTTGATCTTGATCTTCCTTTCCTGCCTTTCCTTCTTCCTCTTCCTTTCTTCCCTTTTCTCTCCTCTCTTCCTTCGTTTTTTTTCTTTTCTTTATTTTGCAGCAGAAGCTGCTTATACGTGAGAAAGAGAAATGAGAGAATGACCATCATGTCCCTTAAGATATTTTACTGGAACTTCTTTATCTGCTAAGAATACTCGAATTATGCTAATTCAAGTTTTTCAACTTCTAACAACTTTAGAATAAATACTACGATTCATTGAAAAATCTGTTTCACCAAAAACTGATATTTCTATATCAGTTAGGGGTCAATCCGGCACTAAAACACACTACCAGTATGCTAAAAAAAAGCCAAACTAACTCCGAAAATTCTCAAACTTTAACTGTAGTATAGTTTCCACATTTGTGACTTGGAAACAAACTCTCCACAGTTATTTCCACTAAATAAGCAGTTTAAGCCACTTTCAGAGCAAATAACAGCTATATTTCTCACTTAGCGTTACAGCAAAGTGCTTAAACGTGCTCAGATTGTCACAAAAATAAACAAGTATGTTAAGCAAGTATTAAACTACATCTGTAACTATTTACAAACATAACATATTAAAGAGGGTGTTACATTTTCCATTAATCACAAATAGGTTACTTGACCTACATCGTAATCCAGCACACCCATCATTGGACTCAAACCCAATGACAATAAACATGATGACTCCTAAACTCATAATGGATCACATAATTAATATGGGCTTTTAGGAAAAATACCAAGTTATCCATTCAACCTATTTTAATGAAACAAAATGCACCAATCAATTGAAGCCTAAACCCAGAAAATCTAACATGTTCTCACTTGGACAATATTGTTTGGGTTTTAATTATTTTGAAAAAATAATTTTGAAAATGACTCTTAGTTGAACAACTTTGTGGCCACTAACGTAACATGGTAATAATCACCACAAAACATGATCATATCAACCAACAAAACTATAAGCTAAGAGTCATAGGCAAATATAAACTATTTAGAGTTTAGTTCACTCATGAACACATAACTAATAACCTCATTCGTATGATCGCAAGCAAGTGTACAGGTGCAGTATACATCCATAGCATAATATCTGATCCCTTTCATACTACCGTGTATGGATTCTCATTGTGTTATCTCAAACAAAAAACACAATTCAATCTCCCAAAGGAGATCATAACATTTTTCACATGAAACGCCATTCCCCAAAGGGAACAAAACAACTTTCTCTTGAAAGGCTAATGTTTTTCCAAGAAAACATCCATATCTCGAGATATATTAATGGTACCAAAATAATAATATAACATTCATGTGCACATAGAAAAGTTTATGGTATTAACAGGAATTTCAATTGCTCAAATCCCTTGTTAATCACAATTTTTATCAACTCCCACTAACCAATCACATCAAAAGACATATACCACCAAGGTTTAAATAAGTGATTGGATAACAATTTAACCAAGCTAACATAGCTCCACTGTTAATTTCAACATTAATAGCCCAAATTTTATCTTTACAACTTTGACTATTAAGGATGTTCAAAATCATATATATAGCATATAATCAACCAGTTGTTTAAAAAATACCACTAATTAATAAATGCACAGATGAAATCGATAACAAACATATACTTTTATACATATCGAGGGACCATGCATTTTTATGCAATGAATATGTTATTAAATCACAATCTCATAAAATGAAGTACAAGCAAAATTAAAGACAAACAAGGACAACTAGTCATAAACGGTCAATACTTTTCATTAAGCCACAAATTTTGCCCAAAAACATAAATAAAATTATTTCTATGAGTATAGCACATACTCCAATCTCTTCTAAGATTAAGGAAAAACTTTAACAATATAAGTTCAACCTTATATCAATAGTACAATCTAATGCCCAAAAAAAAACTTTGTTTAAATCCTTTAAAAGGATGACATATATCAACTTGTGATTAATTATTTCATAAACATGCTCTCACATTTTTTAGAAATCCAAGAAATAAAATATCATGTATCACTTTTACTTGTTCACAAATAAATAAATTTTACTTTATCTGAAATAAATTCACAGTAATATTTTCGCAAGACACTCTAATTAAAAAAAATTAATCGCATACAAAATTTATTTCAAAATTTCAAAATTGTTAACCAATACAAAAAATATAGGTATCACAAAAAAGTAATATATCCTAGTCAGATATATCAAAAACAACTATTTTAAAGAAAAAGAAAATGCCAAAGCTAAAACAATTGGTTCACACCCAATTTTACATGTAATTGTATTTCTTGCACAATATATATAAGTAATTACAAGAATATGATCTAACAACATTTAATTGGATACAATCATATTTTTTACAAGAGTTTAAGCATACGATTGTACAATCACCTATTGGTAGAATGCACAACACATATTATAGCTCCCACTTATCAAAGCAATTAACACTTTCTTCTTGGGAAGAAAATTCACTTAAGTATTAACTTAAGCATGTTTTTATGAATAAAGATACATATCCATCCCGGCTAAAGCCACCACTATATATACATTTCATTCCTTTATAATATTTTCAGTCAAAGTTTCATAGGATCTATATTAGGAACTAGAATATCATAATTATAACAGGTTATGTTAATATCGATAAATCACATACCTCTTAAAGACATATTGACAAAAAGCGATCTCACCGATTTGTATTTATAAAAGCGCATACACACTTGTATACATCATAGCAATCTACCACTCCAATTATTTGTCTTTCTAATTTTCATTTCAATGGATCTGTGTGCAATCAAAACATGCTAAGAGTTGAGTAAAGATCCCATCCTTTATATAATATATTAGTAATCTAGTAAATCCATCACAAAAAGACTATCTGGCTTACATCGTAATCCAACAAATTTATTATTGGGCTCAAGTTCAATAACAATAAACATGATGACTTCTAAACTCATAATAAATCACATAATTAATATATATGGGCTTCCATCAAACTATCTATTCAACTCATTTTAATAAAACAAAATTCACCAATCAATTGAAATACAAACCTAGGAATTTCTAACATATAATTCATAATTATCGCACTTTAGAGGTGACTTGCTAGTTTCAACTTTCTAAGTGCAATAATGATTATGCAACAAAGATAAGGCAGGTGCTACAAAGGGTTACAAACAAGAACATCATTATTGTGTTGAGTTGGACTTCAAGTCTCCAAGGATTGGTTTGTGCTTGAGGACATTAAGATCCTATATGTCAAGACCAGCATAAGATCACTTTTATCCATGTGTAGCAATCAGCCTGCAGATACTCTTGCAAAGCTTGGAACCAAGCAGGATGAGCACTGTGTCTAATGCTCCACAGTGCCTTCCGACGTGCAAATAGGCTTTAGTGGTTAGGTGCTTTTTGTTTGTTTCCTATTTTCTTTTTCTTTTTATATTTCAACTGTGTAATATATATATATATCTTAGGTAAGTATCATATATATGATATCATAAGCATTTTATTGAACATTAAATATATATAAAATTATGTGAATCATGTTAGAAATGCATTATCAATAAAAATTATTTTTATACATGCTTAATGTTGAGTTGAGTGCTTGTAATAAGTAATGTCTACCTAATAATTTATAAAAAAAATGTACTCATTAGCTCGATTTACTTAAATTAATAAAAAAAATTGTTTTATAGGATTATCTAAAAGAAAATGTTACAAGTACAGAAATCTGCTATACAGATTTTTCACAAACATACTAAGGGTCATTAATGGGATAGAAAAAAAAAATGAATGGCTAAGATGTAGTCTGTGTTGTTCCTGTATAGCAAAGTTCTGTGTAACTAACATAACTCTTATCCAAATCTAAATATGACTCCCTAAATGTATATTGCAAGACACAAGAAGCTAAGCTTGCCTAAATTCTCTCTTTGGAAGATTAAATACTACAAGGCATGAAAGCAAACTTCACGTGTAGCATTAAAACATTATGTCATCTTACACAAAGTGTTGAGAGTGCTATTTGATACTGAGTGTGTTGGAGCCTCTGGGCTTATTGTATCCTATATCAAGTTTGTGCACAATTTTAAGAGGAAAAAGTTTCACAACTGTGTTCCATTTGTGGAATTCTAGGACACCTTTCAGCTAACTGTACAAAGGTTGAAACTCAAAATTTGAGTTTTCTGTGGAAACTTGGCTTACGACTGATAGTTACCACAAGTCAGACGTCAGTTAAACCTCCAAATCTAACCCCTTCGATGGATACCATGAGAAATCAACAAATTATGACAGCTATGTGTTTAGGAGTGATTATTTTCGACCGATGACAAATCATGACAGCTATAATGTTAGCACATTCATCTCCAAATTTTCAAACACATTTTTAGAAGATTGCCTAAGTTCAAATGAATTTGTAACTAAGTTCACAGAATAAACCAGTCTCTTCTCAGGCACATTTTGACACTTACATAATTGCTATAGTAAAAAACACACAATTGTAGTACTAATACTACAATCATTGAGGCTAGAAAAAGTACACCCCTTTTATTTGTGGACTAATTTGCAGATCAACATTACTGATGTAAAAATATAGTTTTTTTACTGTACATAATTATGGCACAAATATTAATCTTATAATCATAAGAATTTCATTTTTTTTAAAACTCTAACTAACTTTTTTTTCAATCAACTTATATGCATTTTTGTGTTTAATTCCATTTCACACCACAACTCCACAAGCAAAAGCATTGTTCTTAGTTTTCTCTATGCTTCATTTGGAGTCAGCAACCTTAGCCTTATCTACCTGTCCACCTTGACCAATTGACTGAACATCACTACCGCTGCCACCGCTGCCGCCACTGCCACTGCTGCCGCCACCTACATTAACAGTCCGCACCTTAAGCCTATCCAGCTTCAACTCCGATCCAGCACTCAAACTTCTCTGCATTGTTCTTGCCTCACGCTTTGACTTAGCCATGGTTAACAAAGAGCTGATTCTCTTGAACAACTCCACAAACTCCTCATGAAGCCCATCAGGAACCATTTTCCTGAAAGTTTCTCTCCTTCTATAATAAAGTTCCCTGAAAAACTCTAGCAGCCTTACAAATCTTGGGTCAGCTGATTTTCCTGCCTCAGTTTGGAACCCATAATAACTGTCACACATGTTCCCAAAACTAGTCTTCAGCAAACCACTTTGCAATAGTTGCTGATCATGGTCTGTGCCCAAGTATAGGCTCTTTCTCATGGTGTCTCTATTAAAAACCATTGATTCCCAATCCCTTGCTTCTTGTAGACCTTCCATTTGACGTGAAATTATTGGCTTTAGAGGCTTTGATGATAAGAGAGAAATGGGGTCTTGATAGAAAGTGTTCGGTGCTATGACATGGCCTTAGGTTCATTGGTTAGGCTATATATATGCTTTAGTGATAAAGGGTTACCGTGGTGTATAAGTTAAGAACTTGTTGAAGAATCAAATTACATTAAGTTCAAGCCATTTTAGATTTTTACTATTAAACTAGGCGTTGCTAACTACATACTCAGACTTTCTAGGTGACTACTGACTGCTACCAAGAAATATTGAGATTTTCTCCAAAAGACAAGTTATATAAAAAATGGACTAGTTGTATCTTTAAGGAAACAAGCAAGCAACTTGCTTCTAGAAATGGGTCACTTGCATAGAGTAGAAACTTTGTAATGAATTTTTGAAGATAAACCTTCTCAACCGAATTGCCAATTAGTGACATTATCCATGTCATAATGTTTTTATATGCATTTGTTTAGAGAAAATATGTATAATCACTTGACTTTGTCAAAATGCCGACCACGTGTTGACGATGGCTACAAAGCCGCATAAGCATAGACATATTAGTATGCATTGACTAAGATAATATTCATAGAATAGCTTTAATCATTTTTATTCTTTAAAAAAAAATTTAACATAAGACTAACTAATACACTGAAACATGTTTCTCATTATCAAAGTCATTCTCAAAGTTTCATACTATCAATCAATTACGAGATAAATCTAGGAAATGGAGACAATCCCAAAAGAAAGAGTTCAGTCCAGCAGAGAGCGTGGCATTCAAAGTAAACAATCAGGATGAAAAGAAAAAAATTATAAGGTATTTTGTCATCTCTTCCCAACACAACTAGAGAAAATACAGAGAATCAAGATACATGACAATAGAACCATCACTTTATCACCATCGGTGAAGCTGCTAGCAACCTAATGGAATTATATATACATGTTTGATCTTAAATGATCAACTATGAAATGAGAAATTATAGGCAAGAGGAACCCCAACTGTGCTACTTGAATAGGGTCTTGAAAGTCCATCACCAAATGGCATCTGTGGTGCTGCATTTTGATACGATGGATAGACGGGAAACGTGGGATACACATATTTACCAGAAGTGGGTAGGCCACCATCCGAAAAAGGATCAAAAGGGGGCTTTATAGAATCAGATCTTGACCCATTTTCCAAGTATCGGGTGGCAAGAGATTGATCATCTGTAGACAAGCTCAACATTGTGCCAGAATAAGGATTGGTGCAAAATTGACCTCCAGAAGTTCTAGATATGCCTCTATCAATATAAAGGTTTGAACTAAATCCAGAAGTTGAATCATGAACATTGAATCTAGCAGTTGCTCCATCAGAAAAATCAGTTGGTAGTCTGAAGAGACCACAACATCCAACAGGAATGTCAAATATACCCTGACTTTTACTAACAGAAGCTGATGGTTTAATGGCTTTACCGGTGTACCGAGCCTCTACTAGTGGCAACCTATTGAGCTCCTGTTGTAGGGATATCCTAGCACGTTTAAGTGATTCAAGTACACCACTGAACTTATGAGCTTGTTCATGGGAAACTAAAGCATAGAGGTCATTTTTGTTTCTTGAAGTATCATTTTGGTGCAGGCCTCCATAAACATCAGTTGGAAAGGAATCTGTTGGCTTGGAATCAGGGTAACCATGCCTATGTGGATCTTGATGGTGCTTATCAGAAGACTGACAATGGCAGTTTATTGAGCTGTCATTTTGGTTCCCCTTCAGTAGGGAATGTGAATTTTCTTGACCAAGCAAATCAGAAGTGCTAAAAGTTGTGCTCTTCTGGTTGTTGTAACCTCCTGTATCATCAAATGATTTTGGCACGTTATCTCTGGCCTCAACTTTGAATATTTCTTCAGATAAGAAAACACCTGTGGGCTCAGATTTATCCTCTTGAGCATTTGAGGTGACCACCTTAGCAGAGCATGGAAACTGAGCCTTGCTTTCATCTTTTTCCTCAGTCATATCTGAGTGATTCCCCAGATCACACGGGTCCTGGATAATTTATGACCCAAAACTAAGTTTTAGACTTCAGATGATTTTCAACGGAACAGAAAAGCAATAGAGAAACTACTTCGAATCATAAAATAATTTGATGTACAAAGCTAATAGAAAAATAGCATGAGCTAAATTTATATATATAGCAAATAACTGAACCTCCAGGAGAATGTAATTATTACTTGTTCATCTCAATGGAAGCACAGATTAAAAAGCTGATATATAATATGCAACAAACACTTTCCACCTCAGACATTTTGGCTCAAATTTAACTTCATATAAGTGTTTCATTCATTCAATCATTCATTCTCTTCTTCCCTTTTGAAGAAGCAAAGGGTCTCAGAAACTCAAGCAAGTGACCTAACTTTAATCTTTGGATCAAATTTTTTTTTCCTGATTTGCCACTTAATCAATTAAGTTGCTTCATATACACATTAAATGACAGCAACATCTACAAGAAGACATTGGTAATGTTAAGAGATATAAAACTAATATTAAGCCTTCACCTAATAGCTTAAGCTTTTAGGAAAGTAGGTCCTTGACATGGTATCAAAGCCTCTTTGGCCAAGTGGTTAAGGGTTCGATCCCTGCCGCCCCCATTCTTCTGAAAAAAGTTAAATTTTAGCACAAGGTAGAGTGAGCCGCTGCATTGTTCATTCTTCAAGCTCAAAGGGTGCTTGCATGAGAGGGCGTGTTAGAGATATAAAACCAATTACAAGCCTTAACCTAATAGCTTAAGCTTTTAAGAGTTGGTCCTTGACAGGTAATATGTTCAACTGGCAAAGCAAATCAAATTATAATAAATATTAAAATATAGGTATTATTCAACAAATAACAGTTCCAGGATCAAAAGGCTTGTCCAATGCACCTCTTGTTTTGTGTTCCAGATGTCATTCCTATGTAATATAAGGATTTTGGAGATACCTCATGTATTGCAACTACTCATGTCAAAATAATACAAAAGTAACTTTTACTCGACATGGACTAACACTGTACAACTAGTATTTTGCATGTAGCCATTTGCGCTCTCTCTCTCCTCCCTCAAAACCAAACTCTTGTAAGAAAACTTTTACTCAACATTGACTATCTGTACAACTAGCATTTTGCATTTGGCCATTTGCTCTCACCCTCCCTCCCTCCCTCAAAACCAAACTCTCTCTGTGCCTTTAACTAGACTTCTAACAAAAGAAATCAAACTCCATGCAACTTGGCACGGAATAAGTTTTCGTTCTATTCATTAGTCATTACTTTCAATTTCAGCCTCAAAACATGCACGTTTAAATCGTCAAACATCAGGTTACCCTGGATATACTTCCTGAACTAGTACCATATCCAAACAGTCTTCCACATGTATCCATTCATAGAAAACAGAAAATTCTACATTAATTCGTGGACCATTTAAATCATGTTGACAATTTGGCAAACATACAAATCAATAATAATAGTCTAGCATCATGTAAGATGTTTTCATGCTCTCTCTAGATTATCATTCATATGCTACCTTCTGGTAGGTTTAAGGGATCACATCACAGTCACCTTCTGATATCCATGCAGGATTACCCACTTCCAGTGACAGAAATGCTTGAGTAGGCAAGAAATAATCTTATATCTAAATTTCATCATGTCTCTAGCTATTGTCACCTACCACTTCCATTTTTAATAGTACCCTCAAAGCAGCACAAAACACAGATGTAGCTTTTTCCTAAAACAAATCAATGCTTCTCAACTGCAGAATCAGGATATGTTGCTTTCTTCTGTGCCCAACTAACTCCTTAGTTTTACAAACCTTTGCCTCCAATGACATTGTCATGCAGAAAAGAAGAGGTTACAACAGAACATAGTATTGCAAGCCTGTTACCAATCTGAAACAGTAACATTTAATATCCTAAGAGAACTCTTGCCTGCTCTGTCTAACGAAAGAAGCAATTTCTAGAAAATTAAAATCGAACTATATGTAGCCTAAAATCAGATTTCAACCTTCCTACCAATGTCATCCATGCAACAACCAAACATCAAAAAGTTTTAAGAAAAAGCACTTAGAATATGATAAGTCCAGGTGAAGCATACTGGTGTAGCACTGTTATTCTCTCTAAATTTCTCTTCCCAATCTCTTTGAGCCTTCTCCATAGCTTCATACTGGTCAATAAGTTGGGCCTGGCGTTGAAGTGCCTTTACCATGTCCTTTTCTTTTCCATATACATCTACATGATGATTTTTGTTAGCTAGGTTCACCTCTGATTCATCCTCTTCCTGAATTTTAGATTCTACTATCGGAATGTTAGACCCACCATCTGAGCAATTTGGAAATCCTTCAGAAGAGGGCACAACTTCATTTTCTTGGCAGTTAACCTTGATAGACTCATCTATGGACTCCTCCACTACTGACCTGGGAAAACACAAAACTAATTATTAACTTAACAAGCAATCAGGAAGTTAAGTGGTTCAAAGAGAGATAAATGCAAATTACATTCAAGGGCTATGCATATCTTGGAGTTGGAGCAGACAGGGCCAGACTATAAAAAAGTAATATACTAAAACACTCCATTATGAAGCAGAAAAAATTAATTCTTATTAGTATTTGTCCAACTTCTTAATTTTCATCAAACATTAATGATTTTCATAAAGACTCACTTCCTCAAAAGGTGTTAAACGAAAATATGAGGCATCAAGAAATCTATCAAAAGAAATGTCAAACTTATATCTAAATGTATATGCTCAAACAACATGGAGTTTACCATATGTTTGAAAAGTTCAGGCACAGCTTTTTTTTTAATCAGATTTTATTACAAAACAACAAAAAGGGTATAGAATTTAGGATTTAGTACTACACAGGCCCTAAACTGTTAGCCGTTAAAACTGAAATCATCTAAACATTCCAACAGTGAAAATGCAGATTAATAGTCATAGATAGAAAAATACCAATATGAATAGAGGTCCTCCTCCATCCCACAAGAGACTCTGCCAGTCCATATAATTCTTGTGAAATTAGTAACTATGTTCCCTATTGACAACAAGTCAAACCAAACCGACATACACCATAAAATGCACAACTCAAGCATAATATTCAAGTAGAGTTTGTCCATGTTAGCATTTTGCTTTACTAGGCTTCACAAATGGTTGAGGTCAAAAAAGAGTTGACTGACCAGACACAAATAATAATTGGGTTGAATCTAGGTTGAACCTTACAACTTGAAATCAACTCTTAACTGACTTGCTTATTTAAATGGATATAAATGGGTCAATCCATATCTCTTAACTCATTTAACCCTTTTTTACCCTTTTAGTATTTAATCTGAAATGACCATTTTGCCGTAGAAATTATATAATTTAATGAATAAAGAAACCTAATTTCTTAATTTTATACTTAACATAAATAAAACCCTAAACTTCAGTCCATGTGGTTACTTTCCTTCAATTGCCGCCTCCTCTAGTCAGTTTGCTCACCGTTTGTGCTACAAGCCTACAAGCAAGACTGCAAAGGTCAGAAGCATCGCAAAGCAACCTATTGGCTTTTTAAGCCTAGGAAAATTCATCAATTATGCATGTTTGGGCCTCCTTAGGCTCACTGTTTTCCTTTAGATATCTTAACCTCCTCCTTCATTGTAATCATCTCCTTTTCTCTCCAACAAAATTTCTTCTACTATATATATTAAAAAAGTTGATAAATAAATAAAATTTTTGTTTTGGTGAATGATAAACAATTAATTTAACATTCTGTATTAGGGGGTTTTTATATCCCCTAGCTAAGTTTATAAGAAGTCAACAGTAAGAGCATGGTAAGGATGAGAAAAACACTGCTGTTTTTTTTTTCCTATATTGCTATCTTTATTTTGAAAAAAATGAGCATTAATTGTTTACATTATTTATATCTAATAATGCAAACGAATGCCAAAGATGAAACAAATTGATATTCGTGTACTCGCACTTGTTTCACTCCCTTGTATGTGACTGCCCTGGGCCTGAAATGTGGATGAAGTACAGACTCAACTATCTTGCACTGCAACTACAAATTTTAATTATTTAAACAAGGCATTAATCAGACTTTAGACCATATGGTCAACCTACTGATATCATGTCAAGAACCACTCCACCTAAAAGTATAAGATGTTAGGTCAAGACTTAAGAAGAGTTTTACCTCTAGCATAGCATGCCCCTTCAAACATACAAAAAGCTTTGGTTTTGAAGCATGTACAAATCAAAGGTTTACTACCACGGACCACCTTGTGTTGAAATTTGATTCAACAATGAACATAGGAGACAGTGAGAAGCAAACTCTAGACACTGTCATGAATCACCAAACCTAGTAGCAAAGTTCTTCAAGAAGAATCTCAATAATGACTCTTGACTCTAAAAATTAGTAAATGAGCTTTGAACCTTGGATGATTGTCTTCTCTGTTATAATTAACTTTCTTTCTTCTATTTTTGTTCTACGATAAAATAAAAAAAGAATTTATTAAGGGAGAACATCTTCGTGGCACCTTGCTCTCATAAATATCTTACAATCAAATATTTAGTGAATTCTCATATTAATAGTCTCCAATCCACACATTTATTTCATTGTTACCATTATTTAGTTTATTTATTTTCACATATTAACTGACATAATATTTACAGCCTCTATACTAGACTTTAAGTACACATAATCTCCCGCATTAGATCAAACAGTTGGAACCAAGTTCAACACTAGAAAAGAGCAAATTTGGTGCTAGCTATCGTGCACAGAAAGAAGAAGAAGAAGAAGAAAAAGAAGAACATTGTTATTAGTGGAACCTGGTAAGTTAAATGGCAAAAGTACAAATTTTATGAGAGAAAAAAAAGGTTAAATTAAACTTTTGATCCTTACAGTTTACACTCATTTTCAATTTAGTCCTTATAGTTTTTTTCTTTTCAAATTAGTCCTCACATTTATAAAAGTTTCAAAATAATCCCTGTTGTTAACTTTTGTCTTAACACCGTCAATCTAGCCCCTACTAGATATTTTATAGAGTAAAAAGAGCATCTATTGGACAAAAAATATACCTACTCAAAAGAAATAAACAATTACTAGAATGAAGGAGCATTTATTGGACAAAAGAGTACCTACTCAAAAGAAATAAGTACCTATTACAATGAAGGAGCACATATTTCATGTTTTACCGAGAAAAGGAGCATTTAAAGGAGCCCCAATTGGATAAAAAAACACTTAATTTGTTAGCCAACAGACGGTGTTATAACGTCGTTATAACAAAAGTTAATGGCGGAAACTATTTTGAAAACTTTTATAAGTGTGAGGACTGGTTTGAAAAGAAAAAAACTATAAGGACTAAATTGAAAATGAGTGTAAAGTATAGGGACCAAAACTTTAATTTAACCATAAAAGAAGTTATAGATTTACCTGGTTTGTCTATGTCTTATCTTACGACATGACTTTCCTAAGCGATGTTTTGGAGAAGAACTGATAGATGAAAAACTGCTTTGCCTTCTCAAATTAGAAGTCTTGTACTTTTCAAGAGAACGAGGAGAATCATGATGTCCTTTCCAAGACAAACTTCTACCAGATGCTGGTGAAGAATCCACATCAGAATCAGACAGTTCATCTGACCCATGTTGTCTCCCTTTTGAGCTCATAGACCTCTCGCCCTCTTTTGCAGAATCATTACTCACACCAGATTCACAATGAATTTCAAGGTCTGAGCCCAAATCAAATTCTTCAGATACATCACTTATCCCTTGATTCTCAAAAATGGCAAGAACATCTGCGGTTGCCTTCTCAGCCATCTTCTTCTGAAGAGTCACCACCCTAAGCTGTTCCTCCAATTCCATAACCTGATTGACATATTTGTGAAAAAAAACGAAAAGATTTATAAAGAGAATGTTAAAAAAGAATAAACAAGGTTAACTCCATGAGCTAGCAACCTAAACTTAACATGCCTTTTTTGCCAGTTCATCAGCTCTCTGTCTAGAACTTCTTGAAATGGACCTTTCAGAAAGCAATCTTGCCCGTAGGAATTCAATAGTCGTTGCAGTGGAATCCTCCATGCTGGAAGTTTTCCTAAGTGACAGAAACACATCTAATTAATATGGTTCAAAAGAAGATCTAGTACAGGAAGAAAAATGAAAGAAATATTATACTAATGCTAACTTAAGTAATGGAAAAATCCTAAATAACTATCACTTAATCTAGTTTGACCAAATTTTGTGAATCTAACTATGAGATGTCTCCATACTAGTGCATATTGACCTCCTGTGCATGTGCAGAAAACCACCCCACAGGGAGTCAATACACACGGTGAGTTCTGGGAGCTGAATTGGTGAGTGTCAAAGCATAGGGGGTTTTGTGCACATGACCCATAGTTGGAGGGGATTTCTTCAATTTTAGCCTGAAAATATTTCTGAACCAAGTGAAATAGTAGTTTCAGGTTCAATCGATTCCCAACACTACTAACAACAATTAGCCCACATTCCCTCAAGAAATAGGGTAAAACAATCAATCACACAACCAAGGCACCAAAATACAAGAAATTTTAAACACAAAACCAACATTAAGAAGGGAAACCTGAATACATAGTTGTTAAATTATTAAACTCCACCTCCAGAAGCAAACTAGGAGTAAGCAAGCTAGATAACACTGTTACAAAACTACAATGACATATTGACATCAAATATCATTCACAACCAAAACACCACAAGAAAAGTATAACAACAAAAGCAACAGTGAAACCAGCGTAACAAACACGGGAAGCACCTCAAAATCAGAAATTTAGAAAAGGGTAAATTCAAATTGCCTCTGATCTTGTGGATCCAGCACAGAGTTTTGCATGATCATGAACAAAGTTCCAACTCCAGCCTCTTCAAATTCAGCTGCTCCAGCAAAAACCAAATATATAAATTTCAATGATACCAACATTATGATGAAATTCAGAGTAAATGGAAGAGAACCCAGTTGTGAAAAAACAGAAAAGAAGGGAAATTGAAAGAGAAAAATGGGTGTACCTAAGAATCAAAATCAAAATCAAAAGGAAAGGTGGGATGAACCCTAGATTTTGTGGTTGGAGTGGGGAGGAGAGTGAAGAGATAAAGAGAAGGATGTTGGGTGGGTTGGGAATGGAACAGCCATGGCCCCCGAGGCCAACCAACCCCCACCACCTTCTGCTTCTCGGACTGGGACCCAACCAGACAATTGTCCCTTCTCCATCTCCTTTCTTTCTCCTTTCTGATTATTATTATTTTTTTGGGTAGAAATTTTTATTTTATTATATTATTTTTTGTTCATGGCTACTTTTATGTGTTTATTATTCATTTATGATTTTTTTACTTTTATTTGTATTTGTTATTTGTTATTCATCTTTTTACCGTTATGGTATTCCTACTATTAATATTATTAATAGTGTATATATTTTTTTATATTATTTTTAATATTATTCATTATACTTATTTTTTTATCACTTTCTCTTATAACTAATACACTCTTAAAAATATATATATGATAATATTTTTTCATCTTTTTATCAGGTAAAAAAATAAATGAGATCTTTTTTCTTTCTTTTACAATAAAAAAGAACACAAATAGATCATAATCTTGGTAAAAAAAAGAATCAAAGATATATAAAAAATGAATTCCATAATTTTTTTTATTATGTGAGACTTATTTAATGATCATTTGGAATTTTTACTAAAAAATTAAAAAAATATTGTGTTTAGAGGAGTAATTTTTTAAAAGTTGAAGCACTAAAAAATACATTTATGTTTTTTTTTTTTTAAATTAGATTTTTGTGTTCATGAGCAAAGATTTTTTTATAACATGAATAAGTTATTTAAACATAAAAATACTTCTCAAATATTATGTATAAATATAAATTTTTGTTCTTTCAAGATCTTGCATGTATTTTGTTATTACATTTAGATTATTTTGTTTCATAAACAAGTAACTTACAATATCTTGTAAGTCGTAGTTTTTAAAATCGATCAAACTGATTGGTCATTAGAAAAATTTGATCGGTCCAATCAACTTTCAAAAATTAAAATTTTAAAAATTAGTTAAAATATTGGAAACTGGTCTTGAACTGGTCAATTCGTTTGAACTCGTCACAGTTCACAGGATTGAACAGATTATTTTTTTAAAAAAAATTATAACCAAAACTTTTTCAATACACAAATTTTTTGGTTCCCAAATTATAACCAAAATTCAGCATTTCTCCTCTCGATTTATCCAACGTGGGACAAAGAGGAACTTACAATGTAATAAGATTTTAGCTTCAATTTATAATGAGAAGTTTCACCTCTTACCTTTTTACTTATGAGTAATGTTAATAGAGAATTTGGTTCACTATGAATCCTATGCTAGGCAACATATCGATTATTAGATTTTATAATATGTATATATTTATAATTTTAAATTATATTTTAAATTGTTGATATAAGACTTGGCAAAACGAGTCTGACTAGTCAGGTTAGCCTATTTAACCTGAAATTTTTGGAGGGTTGGGTTGCACCAATGAACTCATTTTAAATTTCAAAGTTGAGGCAAAATAGGGCGGGTTGACTCATCATGTTGGAGTTTCTTTTTTATTATTTGTTGGATAAAAAATGGGTTTGAGTTAGGCGAGCATAACCTGCCATTTTGTTCAATTTTTAGGCTAAGTTAAGCAAGTTAGATAGGTTAACTCATAGGTTGACTTGCCATTTTTGTTCAAATTTAATAGGGCTTGACCCGCCAACCCATCTTTTATTATTTTTTATTTTTTAGGCAGATTGACTCGTCAACCTAATCGCCACATAAACGAGATAGGTTAAGTTTCTCAACCTATTTATAAAAAAAGGGTCAACTCACCCATCCTTTTTTTTTTTGGCAACCCAAGGCAAGTCGAGGTAGGTCAACTCGTTTTGCTACATCTAGTCAATATGCTACCACATATAGGGTTTACTGAGAACCCGAGTCTATATTAATATCACTCTCTTACTTATTCGATGTGGGACTTATATATGTTAAAAAATTATGCTAGTATTAATAATTTAGTATAATACTCATAGTTGTCCAGACCAGTCGACCAGTCAAGCATCATCCTAGTATTAGTAATTTATTATAATACTCATAGTTGTACGGACCAAACTGACTCTACCAATTGACCTGGAAAACCCACAACCCGGGCTCCAAGCCGGTCCAATCAACCTATTGGATCAATTTTTTTATCAACCTAGTTAAACCTGGATTGACTCGGGAACCCACCTCGCCGAGTTGACCTGGGTTGGGTGGTTTTTTTTTTTTACTGAAACTTAACAAAAATACAATTTTTTAGGATTTGAACACTATACTTGAAGGTCTTTATCAAAAAAGTGCATTCTAACACTAGACCATATATGTTTTTGTTGAATATTTTTCTCAAATTTTTAATTGATTATGCAACCAATAGGTTATTATTATTATTTGTTTGAAAGTATTTTATTTCATATAGTGTTTTTTGTTTAATGTTCTTTTAATATAATATATCTTATATAAGTAATTTTTCACATGTATATATTTTTAAAAAATATTTTCTTCTTTATTCGAGTTTCGGTTCGAGCATTGACTTGGTGACTTGACCTTCCCGACTAGGTCGACGTCCGATCCAGGTTATACAACTATGATAATACTTTTAGTTTAATATTTATTTAGATGATAAATAAAATTAATTATCTTAAAAATATATTTAAATAAATTTGTTGGTATTTATTTATACAATTAATATATATATAATATTTTTATTATATATTATTAGATATTTATATAATATATATGTATATATATAAAACCCTAGTTCAACTTCGATTAAACCTTGAACTTATCTCTTTACCAATTTAATGATGAATTTGGTTATGAAAAGATTGTTGTAAGTATTTTGTTTCATCAAACTTACAAAATCTATAACTAGTGTTGATACAAAGTTAAATGCAAAGTAAGTAAAATGGTAGTAGGATCAAAATTAACAAAAGAATTGGTAATGATCTTTTAAGGGGGTTGCATCTCTTGTTTATAAAGGATGTCTTGAGCATGTATACCTCGGTGGAGAATCTTCGTAACGAGCACCTTTTAATCCTTTAAGAACTTGAATTGATAAATTTTTGTTCTCTTTGAGTATTACAATAAGCTTACCTATATTTTTTTTAATAAAGAATATATTAATGTTATTTTAAATGAAAATTATTTTTACGCAATGTTATAAATGATATGACATTATTTGTTTTAGCCTCAACTTTTTCTATAATAGTTACAACAAACACTTTTTACTTCTTTTTATGAGGCCTATTATTTCTTCATGCACTTGAGGGGGCAATTTTGGAACTGCCTAATGCCATTAGAGTTGTACGTTGGTCAGCCATGGCAACCCATCAATTAGAGATTGGCAGGGGTATCTGTACAAATATTTCGATCAAATTAGTGTGTGTTTAGATTATAGTTGGTAAATTTAAGTTTAGTTAAAAGTATGTTTGTAAACTTAAGTTTAATTTAAAGTGAGCTTGTAATAATGTAATTTATGTTTGAGAATTTTTACTTTAAAAGTGAGTTTTTATTAAATTTTTATGAAAAAATTCAATACAAAAGTAAAAAAATCTTACTTTTACTTAAAGGTACGTTGAACGGCCAAATTGCTTTAAGACAAATGTAAAATGACTTTTGTCAAACAAAAAAGACTCCCTTCGAGATAGAATAAACGTACATTTGTTGAATGCAACTGCAATCCAAACATACTATTAGTCTTTGAGTGAAAATGAAAGTAAAAATATTTCATGCATTAAGGAATATATCTGATATACTCCTTAGTGTGTGCGTATATATATTGGGTGAGACTCCTGGTGTTTCAAGTAGTAGGTCAAGTGCATTAAATATGGGCAAATAGAAACATAGCAATTCACTTATAAATATCAATTTCCCTCTCATTTGGTTGCTCTATGCCATTTGTAACATAATTTATAGAAAAGCTCATCTTGATAGGTAACATTTTTCATAAAAATAACTACACACACTAAATTAGACCATCCTATATGAGTTTTTACATGATAGTATAATGTAAGGAAGAAATAGACATAAAGACTTTAAACAATATTCATAAAACTTTGATAGGGTCTAACTAGTGAAATATTATTTAAGATTTTTGTACTTATTTCCTTCTCACATAAACTTGTCATATAAAAAACTCATAGAAAATAATCAATTCCCACAAACACATTTATTTTATTTACATAATTTTTTCTTTTTAAGATTTTTCTATAATTATAAAATTACACCAAAAATAAGTTTTTTTGTTGTTGTTGTATAAGTCTTTATCTTTTTTATCTTGATATTAGATACACATATTTAACGTATCTAAAAATCAGTGCCTCAAAGGTATATTTTTCACATGAAAAGACAAATTAAAATGGGATAAATAATAAATTAAAGTTGCGAAAAGAAACTTAAAATCACATGATTTTCTATTAAGTTGAAGTAAAATAAAATATATGAAATAACATTTCCATTCTTTCTCAAGCTCAATAGAAACTCCTAATAAAAAAAAAGGCAAAAATCATCTATATTCTATAAAGTACGAAAATGGACACGAAACACGACATGGATACGAACACAAAGACACACCAAATTTAAAATTTTAGGATACGGACACGACACGACAAGAGACAAATATATATATATATATTTATATATATAATACAAGCATATTCATTTATAATTAGAAAATAAATTAATAATAATTAAAAATTAAACCACTCGACCAGAGTGAAACTCACTTGAAACTTAAACCATTAGCACAGAGTGAATACAATGTATTACGGAATAATAGAAAATTTTTCCTGATGGTGGGTCGGGTGATATTAGGCTTATAGGCCGTGATATTAGTACACTGTCACACAGTAATTTTTTTTAAAATTTTAATAGGATGTGTCCAATATGTGTCCGAGATGTGTCCTGAACGTGTCTGAGCTAAAAAAATAATTTTTTAATTAGACACACTCGAACACGTGAGACACGCGTGTCGTGTGCGTGTCGTCGTGTGTCGGTGTCAGACACGTGTCCGATACGCAGACACGTTAATAAAATGTCGTGTCCGTGCTTTCTAGTCTATATTCATAAATTTGTAAGAGAAATATTAGTAACATATTTTTTTAAATTCTCTTTTAAATATTTACTTTATTATTAATTCATTTAATATACTTCAAAAAATTATTAAGAAAAATATTAACACTTATTTTTTGACTAATAATAAAATAAATGTTAAAAAGAATACTAATATTTCTCAAATAGGTAATATGTACCAAAACTCCATCAAAATAATAAATTGTTTTGTAATTGGGCAAAGTCAAGTGTTTCAAAAACCCAAAATTTCATGTTTTTTATATTTATTTATTTTAGTTGAATATTTGAACCAATACAACAGCGGTCGAACCGGTGGGCAGGCAAGGGACCGGGTTGATCGCTGGTCCGCTTCTTCTTACATTAGAACAATTTGGATTTGCATCATCATTCAACCTATCAATGAATTGAATTGAATTGATGAGGTGAAGTGAAAGAGTGAAAGAAAAGAGTCAAGAATGCATTACTGGGTTCGAGCTACATCTTCTGATTTTTCTGGAACTCCTCCTCCTCAACCTCGCAGTGGTCATTCTGCTGTTAATATCGGCAAATCCAAGGTTGTCGTCTTCGGTGGCCTTGTCGATAAGAAGTTTCTCTCCGATATTGCCGTCTATGATACCGGTAGTACCCTTTTTTTTGTTCCTTCATTTTGATCAAAATTGTTCATTTTAGTAGTTCGATGGAAGGTAAAGCTTATTCATTTAACGTATTTTTCAGAGGCCAAGCTATGGTTTCAGCCAGAGTGCACCGGAAGTGGGTCAGATGGCCAAGTGGGTCCCAGCCCCCGGGCATTCCATGTTGCCGTTGCCATTGATTGTCACATGTTCATCTTTGGGGGCCGTTCTGGTGGTAAAAGGTTTGTGTTTATAGGGGACATAAAGAGAGTTTTTCTGGAGGAGAGTGAGACGAGTAAATCTTAACTATATAATTATACATGAATGATTAAAATTAAAAGTTACTTAAAGGTTATGTGAACACTTTAAAATGTTATATTTATTTATGTTTTAATCTTGATCATTCATAAAAGATTCAATAGTCAAAATTTCATCATTCTCACTTCTCACAATAAACACTTTTTTCACCTCTCACGATAATATACAGTTCTTATATATATATATATATATATATTTAAACAAGTTAGATTTATGTTCTATATTTTCAAATCTTAAACATTTACGTTAGATTTAATAATAAGATTTACTCCTCCAACTTCTTACAATAAACACTCTTCTCACTAAATACTCACTTCACTCAACTCTTAGAACAAAACTATTCTCACTGTATATACCACACACACATATATATATATATAGAGTACGTTTTGTTGCTTTCAATTTTCATAAATATATATATGCTTCTCATCATAACCTCTGAATTTTACAGGTTGGGGGACTTTTGGGTTTTGGACACTGGTATGCCATTTTGTATAATCATCTTTGACTTCATGTTCTATCGTAACTAACTTGCGTGTTGTGAGACTAATGCTTTCTTGTCATCCCTTTTCTTGGCATGTTGAAACAAATGATGCTGTTCCAGATATATGGCAATGGTCTGAATTAACCAGTTTTGGTGACTTACCTTCCCCGCGAGATTTTGCTGCAGCTTCAGCGGTTGGAAACAGCAAAATTGTTATGTGAGATGAGACCTATACCGTTTGATTTGACTTTTTTTTTTTAATCTCAATTAGCTGGAATAAGATTAAATTAAAACATGTGATAAGGTGGATTTAATGTGATGCAGGTATGGTGGATGGGATGGAAAAAAGTGGTTATCTGATGTTTATGTCTTGGACACAAGTATTTTACTGAGACTTTTGAGATATAATGAATTTTATCTACCAAAATATAATTGCCTTTTATGCAGTTGAAACAAGTTGTAACATCGTCTTCTTCCTCTTATAGTATCCCTCGAGTGGATGGAGCTCTCAGTTTCTGGAACATTGCCACAGCCTAGATGTGGGCATACTGCCACAATGGTTGAAAAACGGCTGCTTGTTTATGGCGGAAGAGGTGAAGTGACAAAGTTCTCCTCATTTAAGAATCGATTTGCTTGGATGTTGATTATTTTATCAGTTTGTATTAGTCCTTTTATCCAAATGAAAGAAAAATACACTCAGTTATTACTCGGAAACTTCCATGTGTCAAGAGTATTTTATTATGTAATTATTTATTTGTTTTGTTCCTCATTACTCATTTGTTGCTTCTATTTATATTTTGTGAATTTCCATGTTAAAGGAGCATGTCTTAATTCCTCAAATAATGGTCAATTTGCGCAATTACACTGTCACTATTATTTTAGTTACAATTTAGGAGCAAGTAATTTTTTTAAATTATAATTTAGGAGCAAGATTTGGCATTTCTTTTTAATTTGAATTTAGGAGCATGATTAGAGAAGTTCAGATTAGCATGTTGGTCATGAAGTTATCTTTAAAATACGCAATTTCCTTAGTGAAACTAATAAAATTCAACTTTGAAGTGTTGGTTAATTTTTTTCTATATTCAAAGATACTGTGCTGTCGCACTGCTGACCATCATAAACCTATCTGAAACTCCAATGCTCATTCTAAGGTTTAGTCCTCCTTCCCCGACATGTGTGTCATGTGAAACTCAAGTTCTGAATCAGCAACTTTTCTTGCGGACAGTCTCTTTGGGGTTTTGATGAGTGCTGGATGTGTCCTACTTGGATCATTTTGTTGTTGTTGTTGTTGTCGTCGTCTTATTGCTTTGATTTCTCTAACTTTCATGTAAATAAATACCGTTGTGAATTAATGGAGGGAGCATATATATTAATTGCTGCAATGTCTTTTGTATAAGAAGTTATTAGCTGAAATGAATGCTCTAACCTGACTTTAACAGGAGGAGGTGGACCAATTATGGGTGATTTATGGGCCTTGAAGGGCCTTATTGAAGAAGGTGTGTATTTTTTACCATCTTTATACGTCCATCATGTACGCTGTTGTTTATTTATTTGCAGTCTGCAATTTGTTATTGTCATGTCTTATTCCTTTGCTTTATGTTGGGTGCTAAATCTTCCTTTCTTATGAGATTTGTTTATTTTATTCAAGTTTAAATTTGATCCACTGTCAACATGAAACTTTTTACACTATTAGTAAACAAAAAAGTGCCACTGTGCCACATCATTGTAGTAACTGAGGTTATTTTTACTTGAAGTAAAACTGTTAATTTTTTAAATATGACACCATATAGTTAATTGATAGAATATACTTGTCAAGGATCAACTCTCCAAAAAGGTTAAACTGTTAACTGGAGGATTGGCACCAACAGGTCCCCATTCTGTAATATGCATCCTCAGTTGCAGACTGCAGGCTATCATTTGTGTTTCTATATCTCAATATTGATTAGAGTATGATTATCTTTACGCAATATTTAATTTTTGGTGTCTTTTGTTTCTAGGGAGTTTACATTTTTGACATGCAAAGTGATTAGACAGTGTTGGTGCATTTTTATTTCTCTTTGGTTCTTTGTTTCTTTTTACTTTCTTTGGAGCAAATATGGTTCCGCTAGTTGTACTTTCTTTCTCTCTTCTCTAAAATTATACAATTTCTTATTCTAAAAGAAATATTTAATTCTAGGTGGCTACTTATTCAGTTGGGTTATGTACTTATAGTTTGTATGTGTTGTGGAGGGAAGAAAATGAAACACCCGGGTGGACTCAATTAAAGCTTCCAGGTCAAGCTCCTTCTCCCCGTTGTGGCCATACAGTTACATCTGGAGGACACTATGTAATAACATTTGTACAATCCTTGCTTTTCTTTCTAGTTTTGCTATTTTTGTGGATTGCTTTTACTGTCAAATATAGATTTTAATACTGTTCCAACCTTATCCTGTAGTAGAATTACCTACGTTGAAGTGTATCATTGTCATTATTCTTGTTTATGGTAGGTTGGGTATTAAAAAGATTGGCTATTCTGTGTATGTTAAGCATGTCTTGATATAGGACAGACTAGGGAGTTGGTTATCTTTTACTCCTCTTTTACAAGTGATAGGTACCAGAAAATGAAGAATAGAAAATGGATAGAAACACTGATATATTGATAAATCTCTGGTTGATATCAAGCTGATATCAATTCCAGTAATATTGTAACAGCTTCTAGGAATGCAGAAAAAAAAGAAACAAGGATGAGCAAATTAGAGAGTGCTCAATTCTCTCCCAAGTCCAAGCCAAATTCCAGCCTAGCCTTCCCTCTAGCCAATACCCCTCAGATATACTCACCCACTAACAGAATCACGTGGAATCACCTTTCCCTCCATTAACACTGCCACATCAGCAGTTAGTTACAAACATTGTGGTTCCCATTTTCCTCACCCTCTCGGCCCACACCCATTCTATTTTGGCCTTTCTTTCTCACATAAACCTTAGTGATTTTAGGAGGAGCTCTATCAACACTCCCCCCCTCAAGACACACCTTGTCCTCAAGGTGGAAGTCTGGAAACTGCTCTTTGATGGTGGATAAAGCTTCTCAAGAGTTCTCAAAATATGGCAAATTGTGCCATTTGATTAGAAGTTCTGTTTCTCCTTTTGAATTAGTGCAGACAGCGAGTGTTTCAGCTAGTTGAACCTTCAATTCCTAATCATCTGCTAAAAATGAAGGTAGAGGAAAAATAATTGCAACTTGGTGGTGAAAGGCCGTGAAATTTTCCTTAAAGAAACTAAGCACTAGCTTTATGGGACAGAGCATCTTCTTCCCCCACCAGCTCAGCAATTGGTCTCCAGTCAACTTCTCTATCTGGTCGGAATATTTTAGTTTGGGGTCAGCCTCCTCATAGTGGACCACGTCTGGCGGTTCAGGTGGTGGTGAAGGCCTTGTTGGATTGCACGATGTCTATTGCTCTGTTTTACACGCACTAAACAGAGGGTGGATAACATTGGATATTGTTGAAACACTCCCCTCAGCTTTAGTTTGCGAATTGGGCCATGGCCCAGGGTCAATTGTAGTGGTTTTAATGGGCTGGCTCGTTTCTGAATGAGACTCATTTTTCAGCTTTAAATGTGATCCCACCTTGTCTTTTTTTTTAAATTCTTTTTCTGTCCTCAATGAGTTGGGCCTGGCCCATTGAGTCTAGAAAATAATTTCCTATTTCAGAATTCCAGTGCTTTTCCCCACAGACTTGGGCTGGGCCTATTAGATCAAAAAATAAGCTCAGTTGGCATAATTTCAATTCTGCCCCTCCTTCTTCATGCTCCTCCTTCACGCCACTTCTGGTGTGAGATTGTGGGACTGCAACCATTGTTGCCTGCACCTCAACCACATCTGTCCCAGCAGCCGCTATACAAGGAAATGGGTCTGGCGGTGGAAGCTTAGCCTGCATGTGCGAGAACCCGAACTCAGTTGCAATAGCTGACTCATCCATCTCCAAGGAAGAATCGAAGTCCTTTGGTTCCAGCAGCTCCGCCAGTGGTGGTAGGTTGACCTCGATGGCCGTCGCATGATCCTTCCACCTCTGCTTCATCATTGCACTACCCACAAGGAGAATGTGCCTCTCTGCCTTAACCTCCTCTTCGTTACCCAGAGGACGGTCATCGTAGCCCAAATCCACCTCTCTGCTTTCGCTCTGTTTATCCCTCTGCGTCTTGCAACTGCAAAAGTGGTATTCCTCCACCGTCGCGACCACATCAGATTGCTGTTGTGACTTCTCCACCTCAAACTCGCTCTCTAGCTTCTCCAATGGTTCTAGTTCTGTTTCACGATCTCTGGATTGCGATTCTGAAAGTTGAATTGAGCCCACTCGACTACCACGCTTCTCACCTTCACTACCCTCTACATCTTGGTGGTTGGGTGTACGCCGGCGTTGAGATCGTCCCCGGGTGTAGCCCCAGTTACTCCCTTTTAGCAGTCGCTTGATGTCGTTCAAGTGCGACAAACTTTCGCTCCTCCATTCTTGCAAGCTCTTCTCCAGATTATCCACTCTCGACTCCATTGCAGCTCGCGTAGTCACCCTCCATAGCTCCCAGATTCGGGAGCTCTGATACAAGTTGATAGGTACCAAAAAATGAAGAATAGAAAATAGATAGAAACACTGATATATTGATAAATCTCTGGTTGATATCAAGCTGATATCAATTCCAGTAATATTGTAACAGCTTCTAGGAATGCAGAAAAAAAAGAAACAAGGATGAGCAAATTAGAGAGTGCTTAATTCTCTCCCAAGTCCAAGCCAAATTCCAGCCTAGCCTTCCCTCTAGCCAATACTCCTCAGATATACTCACCCACTAACAGAATCATGTGGAATCACCTTTCCCTCCACTAACACTGCCACATCAGCAGTTAGTTAGAAACATTGTGGTTCCCATTTTCCTTACCCTCGGCCCACACCCATTCTATTTTGGCCTTTCTTTCTCACATAAACCTTAGTGATTTTAGGAGGAGCTCTATCAACAAGTTTCCTTAGGGTTAAATTCTTCCCTTTTCAATGTCTCATGTCTTTCTTAGGTTTATATGTATATGCTCCAGTTCAAGAGATATCGCTTGTTCACTTTTAATGAAGTTTTGCTGATTAGAAAGAAGTTTAAATTTATCAACTGGAATTATGAGATTAAATAATGTTAGTGTGTGTTTGGGATAACTGTGAAAACTTGATTATTTTAATAATCGATTATTGTATAAAAGTTTTTTGTTATAATCGATTATAATAGAATCAATTTTATGTTTGGATATGTTAGCTGAAAATCGATTTTAAGCTAATCTATTTCTTTTGGATGGTATAAAAAAGAATTGTTTTTATACGTTAAATTACTAAAATAAGTATAAAATGATTAAAAAAGTTATTTGATTAAGGACAAAATGGTATTTATATCTCAAAGTGTAAGGAATAATCTATAATCTAAAATCATAAGTTTTAATCTTCATTATTATGAAAAAAACTTTTATAATGCATTGAATTTCGTATAAAAGCTGAAGCTGATTTTACCAAACATGTTATAACATTGTTGAAACAGTTTAAAAAAAAAACTGTTTCAATAGTAAAATAATCTGAAACAAACAAGCTCTTAATATTATGGTTGCTGTCATCAAATTATTTCTGATGCCGTGGTGGTTCCCCCTTTACCCCTTGGGGCCTTCAATACTTGTTAATCCTTCCATATGATTGTATAATTTTACCACTTTAACTTGAAATCCTGTAACTTATTTATTTATTTTGTTTTTGTTCGAGGGGATTTTGCAGTTGTTGATGTTTGGAGGGCATGGGACTGGTGGATGGTTGAGTCGTTATGATATATATTATAATGATTGCATTATTTTAGACAGAGGTGAGAACTTTTGCTCTATCTGGAATGATGGTAGGTGTATCCATCACAAATTGTTAAGAACCATTATAATTGTTGTGCCTCTGACTCCGTTAATCTATTCTATTTAATATTAGAGCCAACTTGTTAATAATCTTTGGCATCATTGCACATGCATTACTCACACATAGAATATAATCTCGGATTTTGCTAAATGTTTTGAGGGAGAGAAATGGATGATGCACATTAATTGCATAAAGGGAGTCTTTTGCTATTTTCTTTTTCCGTGGTTGGGAAATTCAGAGATTCTTGTTTCAGAAGTCTTTGGTTTTCTCTGGAGTTAACCTGTAGTATCCAAGCAGGGTTATTAGCCGCTGTTTTGATGTTTTTATCTTATTTATTATTATTATTTTAGCTATTTTTGAAGATTGTTTGTTAAAAGTTAAAATTAAAGTTTTTCCAAAATAAAAAATTTCTGGCTTTCATCTCATGAATTTAGCATCCGTTAATTTGTTAGAATTCTTTTTCTTATTTTTAAGTTTTTTTTATATATAATTAGCTTTAAAATATCGAATGAATTGTACTAAGATATAGTATAGGGGAGAGAAAAGAGTTACATTCTTCCATATGATGTGAGCTTCATGAATCTCCATGTGTTGGCTAGTTCCAATCTTACGTGTTATTGTTCTTGGAACCTTGATGATACTCCATGAAAACATTTTATTTTCCGGTTCAAGAAGAATAAATTCTATTTTGAGCTTGGATTAGTTACCTTATTTTAGAAAGAAGCAAATGTGCTAATGATGCACAATCTTGTCCTTGAATGAAAAATGTAGTGTATGTTACTTCTTGCTTTAACTGAAGAGGCAAATATGTAAAGTATGATATTCAGATGCATGACAAATCATATATGGTAGCCTTCCCTTTGATTAAATTACAACAAAGTCATGCACAAAATTGAAATTCTTCCTGGAGGAAGTGGCCAATACTAAGTTCAAGTACTTAAATTGTTGGGTTGGGTTGGGTTAATTTTTTTTTCTTCTGTTGCGTATAGTTTCAGCACAATGGAAGCGGCTACCCATAGGCAATGAACCCCCTCCTGCTCGAGCATACCACTCTATGACGGTTATTGGTTCGCGGTATCTGTTAATTGGTGGCTTTGATGGAAAATCAACTTATGGTGATCCATGGTGGTTGGTCCCTCAAGGTATTCATTGTTCTTTCAAGGTCTACAAATTTATTTATTTTTATTGTTAAATTCTCATTTTGACTCCAGGTATTTTCACTGACAATGACTTCTCAGACAAGATTCTCTGTCAAACAATTATGTGTTGCTGCATGAAATATGTTGTCTCTCTTTCTCTCTCTCTACATATATATATATATATATATATATATATATATATATATATATATATGTGATTTGCTGCATCTTCTATATGGTACACTTGCTAGGAGTATTGTTTTTGGGTTGACTGGAAGGAATATTATACTCTTGGAACTTTCTAATTTGTCTTGTGCTATAATTTAAAATACTCAATTGAGAGTACTATTTTTAATAAATACTCTTTTTGATGGAGAATATTTTCAATAAGAAGCAGAAACCTTTCAAGATTATATGAAAAGTGTTAAAAAAGAACTAAACTGTCATAGAGGCTCAAAAACACATCCTAAATTCCTCTCACTTCTTTTGCATGTTCTGCAGAGGACCCAATTGCAAAGAGATTAACTGCATCTCCACCCAGAAATATTCCTGAAAGTAAGGATGCTGCATCACTCAGTGATGATTTTCAACCTCAATTCAAGGTATTGGTTAAACTTGTTTTGACAGTACCCATCTCTCGTATTTTGATGTTGGAAAATGACAGCACCCATCTCTTATTTGTCTGAAGTTTTTACACATGAATTTAATATAGAAAAACACATGCCTTATCTGCTTAGTACTTATTCTTCTTGATATTCCTTTTAATTTGAAGGAGACATTCAAATTTTAGGTTAAATAAGAAAATTAGCAGACGTAATACTAATTATTTCTGTTGAAATGTAGTGGAGAATTGTTATATTATAGCCAACACTTACTACCCTGGATTCCTAAATGCTTAATTTTGCTTGTGTGTCAAGTATCAACGCTTTTCATTTCTTATCTTTTGTTTTTTAATCTTTAAAGTGGTTATCAATTAACATAATATTATTTCTAGTCACAATCTTTTCTTATTTTACATCTTATAACAAGAATTGTTTCTTTGCTTTTGATAAAAGAACAATTCATTAAGGAGAGAATAAAAACAGTAGGATCAGGAATCCTCCTTAAGCTACAATGAAAACAATAGAAGAAAGAAAGACAAAAGAAAATGCATCAACTCAAAAGTGTAACCCAGTCCTTTGCAAATCTGATCTCGAAACACCCTTAAAAAAATCCATGAGCAGAAAACCCAAAAAGCCAGCCATCTAATTTGTTAACTGTGAGGCTAAAAGGAGGGAAATAGTCAGAAGTCAGAACAATAACAAAATAATTACATAATTAGAATTGGGTCTTTGACTCTTAGTAGCTTAGGGTTTTGTAAACAAACCAAATTAGAGAAAATGGGGAGATAGTGGAGGACCACCGAGGATGGGTGTTGAACCAAATGTTGATGAAGATGAAGTTGTCTTTGGTGATGATAATGAAGGGTTGACATGGGGGTAGTGGCAAGGGAAGCTGGTGTTGGAGATTGGAGAAACAAGTAGAAATACTAGAAGCCAAACCGAAAGGCTAACACAAGTAAAGTCAGCATAAAAAGGCACACAGTCAGTTCCTAATATTGAAGAGATAGATGTTAATTTGGATGAGACCAAATGATGTTGAAGATGGATCAAAATCTAATGAAGGAGGAGATGAAAGTGATGACAGCAATGGAATTGAATCTGATGATGATTCCATGGATGCACTCTTGTATTGATTTCTATATTTGTAATGAACTTAGGGACTAAGGGTTGCCTTATCTAGGTTGTTTATGTCATTTTGTTATGAATTTTAATTTTTTAGGGCTATGACATCTATTTTTTGGTTGTGAACTTCAACCTTTATAGCTTATTATCATGGTTTATCACTTTAGCACTTTATTGTTTTATTTTTACAATGAGTGTTATGCATGAGTAGTTAATTCTTTAATGGAAAATTGATGCAAAATAGTCAAATATTTTACCTCTTTCTTCTTTTTCTAATGTTAAAGGCTTTCTTCAGTGAGTTGTGTGCTTTTTGGCGCTCCTTGTCTCAAGGCATTAAAACCCCCTAGTGTATTATGTGCAACTTTCGCCTTTTACTTATTTGCTAAGTTATTTGTTTTGCCAATGGCCTTGTAGCCTAGTGGCACTGGCATATAGCTTCCTTAGGAGTTTGGAAGCACCTGATACTGGTTTTGCCCCTAGTAAGTCTCAATATTCACTCTTACCCCACATTTTCCCATCCCCTCTACAAGTTTTTTATGTCTTCACTTGCAACAACAAACAACAACAACAACAACTAAGCTTTTTCCCAATAGGTGGGGTCGGCTACATGGATCAAACGACGTCATTGTGTTCTATCATAAACCAAGTCTTCAGAAATGTTATTCAAATCTAAATCTTTTTTAATCGTTTCACTTATAGTCTTTCTTGGTCTTCCTCTACTTCTAACTATTTGGCTATTCTCCACCTGATCTACTTTTCTTACAAGGGCTTCTAAGGGTCTTCTCCTTACATGTCCAAATCACCTAAGGCGAGTTTCTCCCATCTTTTCCACAATAGGTGCTACCCCTACTTTCTCTCTAATGCATTCATTTCTAATCTTATCTTGTCTTGTATGGCCACACATCCAGTGCAACATCCTCATCTCCGCAACACTGATCTTGTGCTCATGTTGGGTTTTTACTACCCAACATTCAGTACCATACAACATCGCGGGCCTTATAGTTGTGCGGTAAAATTTACCCTTAAGTTTGAGAGGCACTTTTCTATCACAAATAACTCTTGAAACACTCCTCCATTTCATCCATCCAGCTTGAATCCTATGGTTTACATCTCCCTCTATCTCTCCATCATTTTGTATGATAGATCAAAGATACCTAAACTGTGTGACTTGTGGTATGGTATAATCTCTAATTTTCACTGCTAAATTAGCATTAACACGTCTCTTACTGAACTTACATTCCATATACTTCGTCTTACTCCTGCTTAGACGAAAGTCATGATCTTCCAAAGCTCGTCTCCATGGCTCTAGTTTCCCATTAAGACTATATCATTTGCAAAAAACATGCATTGTGGCACCGGCTCTTGGATATGCCTAGTAAGCACATCCAAGACCAAGGTAAAAAGATATGGACTCAAAGTTGACCCTTGGTGCAGCCCTATAGTTATAGGGAAATCTTCTATAACCCCACCCTATGTTCTCACACTAGTTTTAGCCCCATCATACATGTCTTGGATTGCTCGAATATAGGCGATACAAACTCCTTTTTTCTCCAAAACTTTCCACAAGACCTCTCTCGGCACCCTATCTTAGGCTTTTTCCAAATCAATGAAAACCATGTGCAGGTTTTTTTGCTTCCTTCGATACCTCTCCATTAATCTTCGTAGAAGATAGATTGCTTCTATGGTTGACCTCCCAGGCATAAAACCAAATTGATTCTCTGAAATATGAGTATCTTGTCTTAATCTCCGTTCAATTATTCTTTCCTATAACTTCATGGTATGACTCATGAGCTTAATCTCTCTGTAATTTGCACAGTTTTGTATATCTCCCTTGTTCTTATAAATAGGGATTAAAGTGCTTCTCCTCCATTCATTTAGCATTTTCTTAGACCTCATTATCTCGTTAAACAATTTTGTGAGCCAGCTTATTCCTTTCTCTCCTAGGCACTTCCATACCTTAATAGGTATATTATCCGGTCCGACCGCTTTTCCATTATCCATCCTCTTCAATGCTTCTTTTATCTCAAACTCTCGAATTCTACGATAAAATGTTTTATTTTGGTCTTCCTCTCTAGTGTTTAGAATGCCCGAGTCCCCTAATGTCCCATGTTCTTCATTAAATAACTTGTGAAAATAACCCTTCCATTGATACTTGATGTCTTGTTCCATAACCAAGACTTTACCCTCTTCATCCTTAATGCATTTCACTTGATTCAAGTCTCTAGTCTTCCTTTCCTTACTTTTAGCAAGCCTGTAGATATTCCTTTCTCCGTCTTTGGTGCCCAACGATTGATATAATCCGTTGAACACTTTAGCTTTCGCCTCGCTCACCGCCTTCTTTGTATCTTTTTTTGCTGCCTTATATTTTTCTCAATTTTCATCATTTTTACACGTGCCAAACTTTATAACATTCCCTTTTAACCTTAACTTTATCTTGTATATTTGCGTCCCACCACCAAGATTCTTTATCCTTGAGTCCAAAGCCTCTTGATTCACCGAGTGTCTCTTTTGCTACCTTCCTAATCCCTTTAGCCATCTCGTCTTACATATCATTGGCACTTCCTTGTACCTCCCAAATCTCTTCCTCCATAATCCTCTTCTAAAAGCGCATTTGTTTTCCTCTCTTTACTTGCCACCATTTGATCCTTGGCTCTCTGTCTCGACAATTTCACCTTACTCTCATCTTAACCCGTACATCCATAACCAAAACCCTGTGTTGGGTAGTCAAGCTCTCTAGAGGGATCACTTTGCAATCTATGCAAAGCTTTCTATCAGATTTCCTTATTAGAAAGAAATCAATGTGAGAGCAAGAACCCCCGTTTCTATATGTGATAAGATGCTCTTCCCGCTTCCTAAAACAAGTGTTAGCTATTGTAAAATCAAATACTGCCGAAAAATCTAGAATCGCTTTGCCTTCTGCATGAGCTACTCCTAGACCATAACCCCCATGCAAACCCTCATACCCCCTAGATTTGCTCCCCACATGACCATTTAGGTCCCCTCCTAGAAAAATCTTCTCTCCTAATGGTATTCCTTGAACTAAACCTTCTAAATCCTCCCAAAATTTTATCTTGTAGTGCTCGTCTAACCCTATTTGGGGTGCATACACACTGATAAGATTAAAAGTCTCCTGTTCCACAACAAACTTCAAAGCTATGATCCTATCTCCGAGCCTTCTCACATCTATAACATTATTCTTCCAATTCTTATCTACTATTATGCCTACCCCATTTCTAGATTTTACTTTGCCGGTGTACCAAAGCTTAAAACCTGAAGTGTCGAGTTCCTTTGTCTTTTCTCCAACCCACTTAGTTTCTTGTAGGCACATAAAATTAATCCTCCTCCTAATCATTGTGTCAACTATTTTCATTGATTTACCTGTAAGTGTGCCTATATTCCAAGTTTCAAAACGCATCCTACTCTTATGAACTAGTTTATTTACCCACACCCGTTCACGAAAATGTGGGAACCCTTGCTTATTTTTCACTACACCCAGGCGGTGATGCAGCGGCTCTTGCTCATTTGACACTGTACTCGAGCCATACAACGCGTTGCTTAGGGGCAACGACCTAGCATTTACACAATCACTTCGTTGATCCATGTCATAAAGATTCGACAAAGTTTTACGTTGGCTATCGACTGCCTAACACAACCCTCCTCTTTTATCTGGGCTTGGGACCGGCTATGTAGGGATTCGACAAAGCTATGTCTTCACTTGCAACCCAGAAAAAATAATTTTACTTTGAGGCTTAGCCCATGTTCTATCTCTGTACTTTGACTCTTCATCTTGACAATCTTGGATTTCATTTGTTAATTCTAAGTAAAATTTGAACACATTATATTATCTTTCCCTCATTTTCATAAATTCATTTTTATGTCTTAGATGAATTTACTGCTGACTCCTTTGTCAGGAAAGCCAAACAGAGAAATTTCCTTTCTCAGAATTGCAAAGAAGATTGCAAATATCAGTTTCACTTTCCAATTCTAGCCTTCCAATTGTAAATGAGTTGGAAGATAAAGAGCTTCTTGAATTAGCATTAAGATTAGCTGGAGAAAAAGTTTCTACAAATTCACAGGTAAAGTAAAACATTCCTATACTTATGTAAAACTTTTCTATATGTCCGTATCATAGTAGTAATTTTAATTGAAATAGTATTTCATTTCCCAATAAGAAGGCAATTGAAGCACTTCGTGAACACTGGAAGAAGTCTGAATCAAATTTGGTTAAACTCAAAGAGCTTGGACCATTGCTTCGGGATTACCAACGTCTAATTCACCAGCACCATATGTAAGAACCACATTTTTATACTATTCTTTCTTCACCGTATTTCCCTATAATGTTTACAAGGTTTATCAAGTTTGTTTTTAATTGCCTAACTTGATGTGCCTCCTATTATAAGGAAAGTTTTGGGCAGCTTTTAGTTTTGCATTTATGTTTATTTATTACTATTTTTCTTTTGGGTACTGGTAGGCACATACATTGATCACACACAATCTAATGTCACCTTCCTACTGGCCTAATTTGCAACCTGAAACATTTGCATCAAGTTGCTGGGTAGCATTTTCTAAAATGTATAGATCCATTGGCCTTTGGCAATCATTGTTAGCTCAGTTGAGCTGATCTTTGAAGAGAGTGGAACTTGGAGATCATAGCAGATGGTTTTGAATCCAGTGGTAGATGTCAATTAATTACTGAAGAAGAGAGGACATTTTGTTTTTGCAGAAAGGAGTTGAAAGAAATTGAGGACAAGGAATATTTTTTGATAAAAAGAAGAAACTTCATTAGACAGAAGAAACTTTATTATTATTATTATTTAGTTTATGGATAATTTGTTTGCCTTTTGAACTTGACTGATGATAGTTTTGCTTTTGTTGCTTGTGTTTGTAACTTCATTAGAGAAAGGAGTGCATCTGATCTGCAACCTGCACTTGGTGAACATGTGACGCATCAATTTTACCATGTCAAAAATGTTTCTCAGGTATACTTTTTGAGGTTAAATGTATACCCACTTTTACTTGTGCTTTTGTCCTTGGGTATGCTTTTTCATATTAAAATAAGAAGAATTAATTGCATTATATTTCATAGGTAATATTCTGATTATCTATGAAAATATTATCAAAATTATATAGCCATTGCTAATTCTTGGTGAAAATTGAAACTAAAGGCACATTATGTTGTCTGGTATTGCATTCTTTGTATACATTGTTGCAAACACTTTAGTTAAATTTGGTTAAGTCTCTAATTGATTACTATTCTTCCTGGCCGGCTAATTACTGTTTAAACTTGCTCTACTCATGTGTAGATATTGTAGTTTTCTAGTGAGATATGCAAAAACACTAATTTTTTCCCTAACAAAAATTATTTACACCCTGAAATTACTAAGTGGCAAAGTCTCAGCTGTCCATGTAGATGGAGAGTGGCTAACTGGCTATAAGGGGTCACTAAAACAGAGGGAGTGTGATTGAAAATATTGAAACTAGATTTGTATGAGTAAGAGTTAAAATTGAAAGGGCATAAATGCATTTTATCTATTATATGCTTATTAATACACACACACACACACAAAAACACATTAATGCAAATATTAGCAACAAATAGTCTTAGAATTAAAATTGAAACACAGGGTATGGCAACTCTTAAAGTGGTCCATATTGCGGAATCGCTTGCATAATTTATATGATCGTCTTTTGGCCTATATTTTATATAGTTAGTGCACCATTTCTTATTTAATGAAAGGGCAACACATGTGTGGTCCATAGATGGAGGAAGGGCTTGTTAGCTGTAACCAAAGAAGCCACTTGTGTATCTTAATAGAAGGAGTTAGTGCTTTGTTTTGAGAACTTGTCATTCCTATACCTAAGCAATTTAGGAAAACAGATGTGTGCCCAGACCAAATTATGTAGAAGTTATAAAAAAAAAGTGTAAATACTATCTATCCAGTTAAGTCCAGAGCACTGGTACTAGATATGTCACTGGTATGATTACGGGCATACAGCTAAAACTTTTTCGCAATTCTGATGCCATATGACACGCAATGAATTCATGCATGCACATGGCCTTGACCACACCAATTTATTTGTAGATGTTATCACTCTGTGCCTTGTTATTATAAAATAACGGTGATACTTGTTCTGAGAAAATTAACCAGATGGTGCTATGATTGTTTAGTGTTGTGCATATCCACACTGCATGTGGTCTTCTCAACTGATCTTTTAATATGTATGGTCCATGCGTTTGTGAATTATTTTGACCACCTAAATTTCAATAAAAAATGGCCTTATCATTTTATCATAGATCAGATGGAATACGAAAGTTATCCTTGTCCCCCATCATATCATTTGTCTCTCATTTCTTTTTTATGTTTAATTAGAAGACCCTTTTTTTTATTTCCTCATTGTCTCCCTTTGATCCTACTGCAGTTGCGCATGGATGATATTCCAAAACTTTTGGCAGAGTACAAACAGCTACCTATATGAACATTTGTTTGCGAAAATGATTTTTTTTTCTTTCAATTTTTGGAGACAAGGAACAAAAGAATTCCATGATGAATATTTTCTAATTTATATGAAATGCAAAACTTTTGTCCCCGGATTTGGTTTAATTTACAATTGTTATGAGCATCGACCCTGTTAAATATCCTGAAATGTAGCTTTTCTATTTTAACATTAAACATTGACAAACGTGTTACAGTTGCCCCAGCTATATAATGTTGTATGTACAAAACTTTGTTTTCCTGTCTCTCTTTCCCCGCGCTCTCTCTCTCCTATTAAAATTTAGGTATGTTTTGGGATGTCCAAAGTCCTATCTGCTTCTGTTTGAAGAGAAATTCGTTTCAGTACATTAAGTCAAATCATAACATTAATTAATAAATTATTATTATAACTAATTAATAATTAATTATTATAATGTATCATAATTAATTATATAATTAACCTAATACACTTAATTTGGATGCATTAGCTTATGCGAAAATTTCTCTATTTTGAATTAGGAATTTGCTACTCGATGCTTTTAGACATTTGGATGACAACAAATTATCGAGATGTGTGTATTGTAATTAATTTGTTTTTGTTAACTTAAACTGTGAGTTTTGATTATTTAGTACTGCCCCTTGAGATATTCACTTGGGCCTTGATAATCATTTCAAGGGCTTGAGATTTGGTAATGGGCTTCACTGAAGATGGAATCGTTTGAGACCAAAAAGACGGAGAAAAAAACGTAATAGATTTTGGGAGGCATAGCATTACTAATATTACCACCCATTATATGACGCCATGGGTCTTAGCAACCTCCTAAGAATTTAAAAGCAGGTTTTTGGCCAAAAAAAAAAAAAGAATTGTATGACTAGAAATGTTCTAGTTACACAGATTCTCTACTAAGTAAAATATGCATATCTGCTTGGCTATTGGGGCATGCCATTTAGCAAAATATGATAAATTTTATGATGCTATTGAATGAAGATACTATTACAGGACCAATCATACTTCCTCTAGCTTTTGTAGATTCATGGACATAACTTTTAAATTTTGATGGAAGATTTAGATTAAGACACTGACAATGTCTGGCTGCTCTTTGCCTCTTTCTTTTCAATTAATCAAATGTGAACATTTTGTTTAGTTTTCTTTTTCTTTTATTTTTATGGGTCCATAAACAAGGCATTTTGAATAATGAAAATACATTTAAATACAAGCCACTGAAAGTTGAATAAACCGAGCTAATAAACACAGCACCCTCATATAGATTATTGTTTCAGTGACATAGACTCTATGGCCTTGCATAGCTCCTCCAGTTTCTTCATCCTCAATCTTTCACTCTCAGTCAACAGCTATTAATAAAATTGCAAATATGAAAAGCGATACATGGTTACCAAGACAGTTATAAACAAGAACATAACATTGAAAGAACTTCTAACTTTCTCTAGAAATCAAGACATGGAAGTCTTTAACTGTGTTGAGTACTATACCTCAATTAGTGTGGCTACCAGATGAGCTTTCTCTTTGTTCTTTTCGTTGAAAGCTTCCAAGGCTTCTTTATACTCTTTCTCCTATCAGTAAATTTCAAAGGTTGGTTTTTACTCTTGTTATTTTGTCATATATTAACAAAGTAGTTCAAAAATTAGAAGCCAAAGCCACTCCTTTATTAACACTTTTGTCTACCATTATAGTGTTTTCAAAGTTATTTTGGAGGTTCATGATTAAATATTTCTCAAAGCTGGTAGAGTAGGATATCATTGGCAAGGGATAGACTATTCTTTGTTGTACAATCCTCTAATGGACCAAAAACAAGTATTATACCTTTTTCTGGTTGTTCTGTCCCAGTGGCTTTAAATCTCTGTTAGCCAAGTCAATCTTCTTGCGTACCATTGCAACTTCCTTCCTCATAGGATCTTCAAGCACTTCAAGCTCCTAGTAGATTATATGACAAAAAACAACATATGACATTAATGTTAGCATAACTGATGTTAGAATTCAACTTCAAGAACTGAATCTTTCTGCTGTCAATAGCATGGCAATAAGAAGTAATACTAAAATCTACTAAAATAATGATCACGCCCATGAGTTTTAGCTCAAAGGACACCAAGCTTCTTTGGGGATTGTTTGATCTCAGGATTGAATCCCACTGAGTCCGCTTTGCCTCCACTTTATCTTGCCCTTCCTCTCCTCACACCAGGTCTTAGACCTCCCTTATAACAATGGAAAAAAAATGATGATCACAGATATTCTCCTTGTCATGGAACTTACCTCCCAAATGTGTGCCAAGCGCCTTGTCTCTACTTCAGCACGGCCAAGTTGAAGTTCAACTTTCTCTCTCACCTCCTTCTTTTTCCTCTCAATCTCTTCTTCCTTAGCTTGAAATGTGGAAATGGCCAGTTTTGAAATCTCCTCATCCTCATACTCTTCTGTTGATTGCCTCCCACTGCTTCCAATACTCCCTAGGTTCTTCATTTTCTGCATTTCGTCTCTGTTGCTGCAAACTAGGCTCATATGCTTCCACAAAACAAACTCCAACAACTGTTGTTGTGTTTATTTCAGGTAGAGGTTTGTTTTGCTTTCACTTCAATATTCTCTGCCCCTCTCAACTACTAGTTTTCTCTTGACTTCTAAAAGCAGTAAAGAGACTCCCAGAAGCTCCTTGCCTTTATTAGAAACTGTTTCTTTAATAGAAATATTGGATGCATTTGGAGAATATTATATTTCCTGGGGATACCTTAGAGAGCCACTGATCAGCGGCACTCAAGTTTTTGCAGTAAATCTGAAATTAATCTGATGTTGCATCCACAATGAACACCTACTTGATGGAGGATTATGATGTGTTCTTATATTGTTCGCCAATATACTTTACAACCTTTACTTTTCTCAAAAGCCACTTCCAATCTTATATTCAAAGTCAGATAATGGGCAAGGCAAAGTCGTGACTGAATAGGGAAGTAATCTACATGTTTTGGGTGCCAACTTACATTCCTTCAAGCTAAAGATATATATTTGGGAAACCTATACTATTTAACTCGTGAAGCAGTTATCATCTTGGCTAAATAATTAAATTTAACTTTAGAAATGACCATAATTATTAACACTCAAATGGTTGAGTAATGCTAATTACACAATGTATAAGTGGTTCAGTATGACTTAATGATGCCCCACATAAAACTTTTCTGATAAAACATTAAATGGACACAATTGTCAATAATAAAAGAATGATGTAGCTATAGCTAAGTAGCATTATACAAACAGGTTTAATTTTCAAAACTGTACATAATGACAATTTGGACCACAAATACTATGCAGAAGATATTACCTCAAAATTTGAAAAAAATAAAAATTCAACAGCAAACTTGAGAATTATAAGTTGAGTTATAAATTAGATCGTTCTCTTTAAGATGATTTGTGGTTCTGTTTCTTTCTGTGCAAACAGTGTGTCAACAACGTCATCTCCAAGATAAAACAGTCTAAAAATTCTTTTTGTATTAATGTTATTTGCATATAAGAATATTGTTTAAATTTACAGTGTAACTTTATCTGTCTTTCTTTATAAAAAAAATTAAAGATAATCTCTCAAAGAGAGCTTCCCATGATTTTATAAAAAAAACAAAATTAAAAGTGAACGTTGATTTTTCCTTAAATTAGGAAAACGTTACTTTTATTTTTGGAGAAAGTGATGGACACCAGACTTTCTATTATTGACTAAAACAATGACCAAATTCAAAGAAAACGTGAATAGAAAGTCATGGACCATAATTTCTGATATTTACCAAATCAAAAAAACGTAAACAGTAAAATTAAATTAAAAATAATACTGAATAAATAAATAGATAAAATCAAGTTAATTTAACATGTGGGACCCAAGAGATATATGAAACACATGAAAACTTCTTTTAAATATATACTAAAACATCAACAAACCGTTTCTCCTCGCAATAGTTGGCATGGTTTTACTTGTGTTTGTTTAATGAATCTGTAGTTGAATTATTACTTGAAACCTGGAAACTGGATGTGTTACAGTAGAATTTAACTTGCAAATAATATGCTTAATTGTTTCTTTTCTCAATAGCTAAGTCTTAAAGACTGGCCAATTTGTTATATATTATAATTATAATAAGGGGATCGCCTCTAATGTCAGGTGACAGTCCCTCGTTCTAATTTACTAACAAACTTTTCTGCTTAAATTTTTATTTTTATTCAATTATTTTCACTTACCAGCATGCTCTCTCTACTTTGCAGTTAATAGCCCACACTCTCTCTCTTTTTCCTTATTTTTGTTCTGCATTGATGCCGCTGAAAAATGTTGACCCTCACATAGGCTTGATTCGAGTAAATTTGAGTGAATGAGCACTTGTTTTTGAAGAAAAATTTCTTTCACCTAAGGAATAAATTCTATGAACAATGATCTTTTAAAGTGAAGATTTTTTTTTTATAAAATAAATAAGTAAGTTTATATCAATTATTGATAGTTGATATGAGCTCATCTATTAATAATTGATGCGAGTTTATTTATTTACTTTACAAATATCTTTTATAAACATCTTCATAGGATCCTTGTCCAAATTCTATATTCTTTGAGACTTATTTACCCATATATCTTATAAATCAAAATTTCAATTGTACTCTCCTTTTCCATGACCACATGCCTTTGCTTTCTCATACTCTTCTCCTCCTTCATATTTTTTTTCTTTTTTTCTTTTTAACTATTCCTTAATTATCTCTTCAATTAACTAAGAATTTTTTCCTTAATTATCTTTAATCAAATTTAAAATTTCTTCGGACAATCAATTTTGTAGCAATCAGCAATTACTCTATCTTTTGAAAATTTCCAAATTTATGAATGTGCAGCAATTTTTCAATTTTCCAAATTTACAAATTTACTTCATTTTTAATTAGAAACATTTTATAAAATTTGTTGTATGAAGAATTTTAATTTGCAGCGGATGATATTAAGAGTAATGACTAAATATCTTATAATTTACAATGTTTTTAACTCATAAAATTGGTTTGTTGAAAAAACATAATGAAGTACATAATTTTGTTTGATCCCATTGGTAGCTTATATTTTATTTTGTATGATACGTAATAGGATTAAAACATGAAAATGAACTACAAATGATCATATACTAATTTCTATTCTATGATTATTATATAGGCATTAAAATTAAAATTATGGTCAATTTCCGTGCATGCATAGGCTACTGACTTTTTTATTTTTATTTTTTATAAATAACCCAAAGGAAGGTTGTTGCCCAAGAAACCAAATCAACCAAGTCTCTTTTTGCCTATCACCTTTTGACCTTTATTTAGCTTCATTCATTTAAGAAAAGAATTAAGGCGCCTACAGCTATAAAAAATAAATGGATAATCACTTTAATACAATGGATAATACAATGAATAATAATTATTTTTAATGATAAAAGGTATTTTTAAATCACGGCATAATGCATTTTGAAGAATCAATAATTCTAATTTAACATTTTAATTCAAATAGTTAAGATAGAAAACGCACTTTTTTTGTTGTTGACGAAAATATAATTTATTTTCAATCTCCTTTTTAGGTCTAAAGTATAAAATATTAAAATCGATAGCTTATATTATTGACATGGGAAAAAAGGAGGACGAATCGAAACTTAAAATGGATTTGGAAACTTACAAATATTGAAAGTACAAGAATGTAAAATAGATCTAGTAGAGTTTTACCTTGCCCTTGGTAACGGGGTTATTGACTTTGATAGCTAGCAGGGACATCAATACTAGTTAACAAGAGAATGTCGGTGGCATTCCAAATAAGGATTGGGCGTGGCGTGGCAATAAGATGTGGTACTCTTAAAGAGTAAACTAAAAATTGAATATTAAAATAAGTGTTTATTGGGAGAATTTTCTTATTAATAACCAATATCGACTATATTTGTAAGAATACGTTGGAAATAGGTTAGGTGTCGCTTAAATAGATCTATTTTATAAAATGTTTATTTGAGGTTGATTTGTTTATAAAAATATAAAAATTTAATTTGATTCGAAAGTTTATTTAAATACATATTTTATATGAAAGTTTTTATATAAATAAAAAATTTAATAAAATTATTATATTTTATAAAAAATAAATATATTATATTAATATATAATTAATTATGTAAATGTAAACCTTAAACCCTTAACACAATTATTTATATAAGTATTATGAATTCTAAATCATATATATAAATAATAAATAAATAGATCAATTTGGTAGGCCAAATAGGTTTTTTGAAAAGCCTAAGTCTTGGTCTACATAGTTAAATAAGTTTTTCTAAGCCTAATTTATTTTCTAAATGGGCTAAGCCTAATTTTTAATGATCCATGACCTTAAATGTATTAAAAGGTTTTGTTTAATCAGGTCAAAAATTGGACTTGAAAAATGTGTTCAAAGTGTTAGTTTTGTAATTGATTACCCAAAGAGTCGGTAATCGATTACATGGTTCTATGTAGTTCTTTATTTAACATATTGAATGCAAATATCTCTAGTGTTTTGGGCTCCTCCTATCTTAACAAGTGGTATCAGAGCCAATGGTTTAACCGAGATGAGTATTGGTATAGATGGTGGTGGTTGGTGGATCCATATGTGGGGTCCCTCGTATAAAAAGTCTTCCTGGCAATATGGAAGCCAAGCGACATGTTCCATTGATAACAACGGTCCAAACACGATGTGTTGATTTGAAGATTTGCTTGGCATATAGATGATGAAATTTGGATCCAAGTGGAGATTATTGGGTTTGACCCAAATTCTTAATTTGAATATTATAATTGATAGTTTTCTATTCTATTGATAGATTCATATCTTGTAATTAACATTAATATATGTAAAAGATATGTGATAAATATGAAAAATATATGAGAGATATTCAAGATGTGAGAGAAACTTGTTTTTAATATGAAACTAGGAAAGTCATAAAGAGTGTGTAAAGGTTACTTGTCAAGCAAGTTCTTGTGAGATATAAATACTTGTATCGGAAAATTGTTCGAGGCATGAAAATAAGAGAAATCGACTTGTAAGGGATCCCAAGGGCTAGGCCCTCATAAGGTTTTGAGATGTAGGGATAGCGGTGGGATAGTTGTGGGATAGATGAGATTGGGAGTTTCCACATACATTATCTTATAATATTATTTTCATAGTAGATTTGACTCTTCTTATCAGTAGATGTAGGCATGTTGGGCCGAATCACGTTAAATTGTACATGATGTGTTGTGATGTTCCAACATAGAATCTGAAACTAATGCTAAGTTATTGCAAATTCAAGATACGTTTTGTTAGACATTACAATCAATTTAGCTTCATTAGGAATCAAGGAGTAAGACATTTTCAATAGACTCCCAAAACTTGAAAATATCTAAATAAGGAAATGACAAAATATTTATCACTATGAAATGAGTCTTTGAAAATGCATCTACACCCTCATCTTGCTCATAATTACTCGTATTTATGCAATCATGCGTAGAAGATGATGAGGTATTTAGGGCTACACATGGGTTCATGTAGACCTGACTACTGGATTCGACCCAATATAAAATATCCATGTTAGGTTGAGTCATCGAGTTCATTTGGGCAGGACCTAACCAAACCAATCAATGTTTGGTTCGGGCAATGAGTTTGAAAATTTTACCTGATGACTTGACTCGACTCGACCACTCGAAGACATAATTGCTAGACTGTAAAACCTTCATATTTTGAAATCAAATTTCCTAATTTCACTCATATTTCAAAACCTAATCTCCCTAGCATCTCATCTTCATCCACTCCACACCACGACTAGAGACCACCACGTTGCTTCTACTGCCACCACCATGTTGAGTCACTAATGCCAAATATGAAAGATCAAGATCAAAAGAGAAGACCACAAAAGATTACGGCTTCTCAGCCACCACATGAAGACAGTCTATCCTATTTGTGATGTTCGATAGTTACTCAAAGCCTTCACTACTCACCAACACTGCAAGCATGCAGCAGCCGCACCACCTACCAACAGCGACAACAAGCCCTTTGCACTAGCCAACCGACACCTATGCAAGCAACAACGGCCATGCACGAATGCAAGGGTTTTCATGTTTAAGGTTCTTTGCATATATGGTTTGCCTCTGCACAAAGATTCGAACTTTGATGCTTTATTAAGGTAGGGTGGTGTAGATTTTGATTTTGGTTGGGTGATGATTGATGAAGAGTGATGAACCTATAAAAACTCTTGTTTATTCATTATAAAATTTTGGTTTTCACCCTTTTCCAACCTTTTTTATTGAGCTTTATTCTCAATTTTATTACGCTTTTGATGTTTTAAACTTTGTTTTAATTACGTGTTTTATTTGTTTTCTTAGGTGATTACACAAGGAAAAAGACGGGATACTTGAACAAAGAGCAAAAAGCAAGAAAAAAGGAATTGTTGATGTTAGGCGTTTAAGCACCCAACTTTTGAGCGCTTAATTGGTGGCCCACAGAGAAGAATGTGTTGCACGCTTAAGCGCCCCCAAACTGAGCGCTTAAGCACCTAGTACGTATTCTGACACATTTTTCTATCTATAAATAGGAAAAATTATGTTTTTGGGTAGGGAATTAAGAGAGAGAAGCAGAGGCACGAACCCAAATTTGAAGTGAGAGCATCCAGGCTTCAAGATTAGGAGTTTTTTTTCAACCTTTCCACCTATCTTCCATGGAGTTTGTTGAAATTTCTTCTTTGTTTTCTTCTTTTTTCATGTGTAGCTAAACTTATCTAATTAAGGTTGTGATGGATCTTATTCTTGGATGATGTAAATTTTTTTGTGTGTTTAATCTAAGTTTCTATTTCATGATTTACTTATTTATCTTTTCTCTTAATGCTTTTCTTGATTTGGCTATTCTTGGAATGATTTTAGGGTTTATGTATGATTTGAAAAAATTGTGTATGAACCTTGAACTTGTGATAAGCACCTCAATTTTTGCAATCGCTAGAAATAGACGTTGTAGGTTGTGTGGTCTTATTTTTTATTCCTTCATTTTTTATAAAGCATTCTCTATTTAGGGTTATACTAAGGGATTTGCTAACTCAAAGTAGTGTGCAAAGGATTAATATACCAAGGGATTAGATATTGATTAATTTTGAGAATTTGATCATGAATCATGGAATAGAACTTAGTTAAACTAATCTTTGAATTTGCATCAAAATAGTTCAAGTGAAATCGAAATCTGAACCCTAACACTTTGATATAGTTGTTTTTCATCCTTTGCCTAATTAATTAATTTTACTCTTGTTGATTTTGTATATTTTCTTGTTAATGTTTTAATTTTAGATTTTTACATTATTGATTCATTCCAATTTTCGATAGTTTAAATAGTGTTGATTTAACAAATTTAATAATTGACAACATAATCTCTATGGGATGATACTATTCTCATCATTTTATTACTTTTGCAATTTGATACACTTGCTAATATTACAACAAAGAGTGTGAAGCTAGTAGAAGATTTTGATGGCTTTTTGTTTTTGACAACTAGGGTTAGAAGTTAAGAAGATGTTTGAGGTTTTTCTTTTCTTAAGGTGTAAATTTTTATTTTTATTATTTTATTCGTGCTGAAAAAGAAAACAAGCTTAGAACCCGAAGATATGAATCGAACCAACCTAATGTTGGCCGGGTTGGTTCGGTTCAGTTGGACTAAAATTTTTAGTCAAACCCGATCCAACCTAACCCAAACTTAAATAATTAGTTTGGACCCGATTTAAGCCAAAACTCAGTCCAAACTGTGTGCAGCCATGTTCCCCAACAAGTGGTATCAGAATTGATGGTTCGACTGGGACGAGTATTGGCAACAACGACGATGGTTGGTGGATCAATGTGTGGGGTCCCTTGTGTCAAAACTCTTCTTGATGACATGGAGGCCATTCTATTGTAGATTATGGACAACAATAGTACAAGTACAAAGAAGAGCTAGTTGGGCTCTTTGTGACACCATCAAATACTCCAAAGGCTTTCACTTGAGCGGGAATGTCCATATGTGAATGACTCACACTTGTGAGAGAGATTGTTAAAAATTCATGTATGAGTGAAATGTGGGTGAAGAAGTCCCATATTAGAAATAGATGGACAAAGTGAAGATTAGATAAGTGGAAAAGATCTATGAACCTAAAGTCTTAAGACTTTGGGTCAAGATGTGGTGTCAAGTCTACTTATGTGATTATTTGCTTAGCACATTGCAGGCAAATTTCTCCAGTGTTTTAGGTTTATCATATCCTAACAAACCTCTGGGTCATGGTTGGATTAGTTTAATTGGCCAAATTTGTATTTGAACTGTAGTTAAACTGGAAATGTTCAAATAAAAAACACAGCTGATTCACTATGTGACCAATTCAACTCCTATTTTTAAAATATTAATCACACCACATCAACAACATTTCTCAAATTTTGGCAAACATTAAGCGACAATGGTATAGTAAAAAAGGTTGGCAATAATAGTGAAGGTTGCTATATAAAGATGAGAGTTGATAACAAAATTTGAATCAAAGTTCCATCTTGTCATATCATGTGATTTAAAAAAGAATAATGTTAAATGGTTATAATTAATTCACAAAATAAAATTGGTTATAATCTATTCTGGACCGGGTTTCGGGTTAGCAGTTCAAGAATAACTTGGCCTGCTATAATTAGATCCTAGATGTTTATGAGCATTATCAGATAAGTAAATATGTCTATTTATGAGGAATAAATCTCTAACAGAATCTCTCATATATAAAGGAATCAATTACATCCCTCATATTTAGAGGAGACAGTTATATGAGATAACAATTTTATTATATTCTTATCCTAATTAATAACATTTAGTGCATATTTAAACATGATTCTTATCTATCAAGACACTTCTATAAATACCACACAAGGTAGCCAAGGTATACATCTAATTTTAAACACTATCCACCTTGTGCACAGTCTAACTTGAGCATCAGAGTGTCTTTTACAAGTACTCACCCCTCATACCACCGTCGTAACCACCGTGCATTAGAGGAAACCACCTTCATCAACCTGATTCAGGTGATTCTTGATAGCTACACAGAATGTAGTTATTTGTGCCCTATCCTTGTGCTAAAATGAATGTTAGGTCCTTGTTTATAATGCATATTAGAGGGTTTTGGACTTATATTTATCATATTTTGATTCTAAGCCTTTCTGATATATTATTATGCAAAACTGTGTTTAATTGTTATGAATTGAGTAGATTTATATATCATTACATTTGGTGTATTCTCTATGTTAGGAGGGCTCCAAACAATGTTAAATATGGAGCAAATGAGCTTAAAGAGGAAGAGAAGCCAAATCCACACTTACACAAGGTTATGTGAGGGTCACTTAGACCATACTGGACCCGAGGCGAGAGGGCCGCGGTGCATATGTAGGGGCCGCGGCGCAATAAGACCGACCCATTGGGGGCCGCGGTGCGCATATGTGGGGCGCGCCGAGGCGGTCACCATGCGTTTTTCTTATATTCTCTCTTAGTTTTTCGGTTGTTCGGCCGTTTGGCCGCTTCCTTTATAGTTTTCCTTTTTAGGTTAGTTTTAGGTAGTTTTAGGTTAGATAGTTTAGCTAGATCTTCATGGATGGTGGATTGGAGCAAAGGTTCAAAGGATTGAAGGAGGATTTAAGCTTCAGAGACAAATCAATGAGCTTCTTTCTCTCTTTTCCTTTCTCTCTCTCTTTCCTTATCTTTTGTATAGCTAAGCTTTGTTTAGGATACTTTGAATCCTTTTATTTATATTAATGATGTGTTTTTCTGAGTTTGTGTGGATGTTTGATTATGGTTCAATCATATCTGTGTTTAATGCTTGTTCTTGGCTGATCACTGATTGCATGATCTTAATATTGGCAAATGAACTAGACATAGCGATTTGTTGATATGGATATGGTGTGAGTGATGTATGTTTGCTGATAATAGGGTAGAAATATACCTATTGGCCATGTATAGTGTGTGATTGAGAATAGATCGTTCATGAGTGGAAGTTACACTGGCTCTCAAGGAAACTTAGTGAGTTAGGCAAGTAGAAACCAGGGTTGATTGACCTAGACATAGGCTTTTGACTAATGAAGATTCTCAAAATAACCTAATCAATGCATTTGTGTTTATGAGGGGAATTGCATGTTGTTGATAGATGTAGGGGGTGAAGGAGGATTTCCTGAAACTTAACCGCTTTTAGGTTTATTATTTTTGTAGGTTAGATAGTTTTTATATTGTTTTCCTATTTTTATGTTCTTGTCTAGAATTGATTAAACTATTGGTTGGTACTTAGCTTTATATCGTAATATCCTCGTGGGAACGAACTTTTACTCTGTATCTGTATTACTTGAGCGATCCGTGCACTTGCGGTAGCAATCAATTCTCTGAAACTCATTCAGAATATTGGCACCGTATCTGGGAAGATAATAAACTTCAATTCTCATCACCACCATCATGGTCACTACAAGGCAAAACCACGTTTCTACCACTCAGAATCAACCTTCTTTTGGTCGTCGTCTGGTATCTGCTCCAATTCAAGAGCCATTTGTTACCTAATTGGAACCTAGGCAAGTCAGAGTAGAGTTTTAGCGATGTAGCGACTTGGTCTGCATGGAGCTCCTTCAGGAGATACTAGACAGCGAGTATCAGCATTATAGCACTTAGGAGCATGGGTGAACAGTGATGAAGCTCGATCCCATTAAGGAGAGTTTGGTCTCCCTAAGCTATCCAGAGAAGAACTTATCTCTCAAGTTAGACTCTAGGAGGAACATATTCATAACTTGGAAAGAATTACTAACTAGGAGAAGAAAAATGAGATCGGATTCCCCAATAGAATCATTAAAAGAAGAAAGAGTTAGCCCGTGATAGGGTACGTAATCTGGAAAACTCAAGGATTATAGAACCCAATCAGAGAGCTAAGAATCAGGCTCATGGAAATAGAGAGTAGGACCTAGGATAAAGAAATTTGGTTAAGCAAAATTAACTTTTCTCTTATGAATTGATAACCTATAGGATCCCAATGCGTAGAGCCATAAAAATGGGTCAAGCCCGATGGGTCGGTCCGAATAGCCCGACAAAATGGGTATGGTGGACTAGCAAAAGTGAACACAAAATAAAAAATAGCTCGAATTAGCCCAACCCAAATTGGCCGGCTCCTAACAAGTCGGGTCAGCCGACCCGTTAACATTACATATGGATGAGCTGGACTAAAAAAATGCCAACCTAAAACTCACATAGTCCAATCTGGCCCGACCTAAGATGGGTCAGCCCGAATGGGCTGGCTTGACCCGTTTTGACAGCTATACCTATGCGTTTCAAGTATCCAACTAATATTGGTGCCTATGATAGGACCATAGGTCCTTAAGAACACCTAGATGCCTATGTTTCTACTTTACTATTTGTTGGAGGAGATGATCTACTCATGTACTGTGTTTTTCCTCTTTCTTTGAAAAAAGCCGCTCTGAAATGGTTCACTATCCTGACTCCTAAATCCGTTGTTGATTGAGAAGACTCATCCTCGATATTTTTGTTGCACTTCACCACTAGTAAGGTGCATCTGAAATTCATTTCATGTCTTTCTCATATTAAGTAAGGAAATGATGAATCTCTCTGAAACTTTATATCCTGGTTCAATAAAAAAGTAGTAAATATTCATGACTAGGATAAAAGATTTGCACTACATTATATAAGGGAAGAACTCCATCCTGGGCCATTTTCCTTTTCATTGGCTAAAATAGAGCCCAAGATAATGGACTAGTTCTGGGTTAGAGCTGACAAATATATCAATGTGGAGGATATTTTTTGGGCTAGGCAGCTTCTAGAGAAAGGAGAAGATGTCAAACCTAAACTGGATAAGCTCCCCAACAAAACCAAAATTCGAGACCACCCTTAAAAGGGAAGTATGAAAGTTGCACCCCCCTTAACACACCTTGATCTCATATTTATCAAGAAGTAATGAACACAAAGTTCAGAGATATGCAAAGACATCCCCTATTGAGAAAGCATGCACAAAAAGATAAGTCCAAGCATTGTGCATTTCATGAAGGTCATGGACATGATACTGAGGAGTGCATCAACCTTTCAGATGATATCGGGTCTTTGATCCACGATGATCGTTTAGGCCGATATGTATATCAATCCCAGAATGACAATAAAAGGGGAGGACAAAATTACAGAAAGCGAAGCTATAATCCTCAGAGAAGTCTATCTCTACCACACCAGAGAAGACGCTCGCCCGCGAGGAACGAAAATCCTAGAACAAACTTATCCTGAGATAACGTCTAGAATTAGGAAATGGGACAACTCCAAGATAACCCTATTTAGGATAATGAATGACGACGTCATGCTAAAATAACTCGGACAATTAACACTGTTTCATGGAGCTTTACGAGTGGCAGTGAATTAAGAAATGCAAGTGAAAAAAAATACTCTGAGCTGTGTTGAGTGTAGCATCCTATTCAGGAAATATGACTAACGACAGAACTAGGAATACCCCATCGACTTCATTTACTAATGAGGATTATGGTTGCAATATCCTAACCATGATGATCCCATGGTGATCTTGGGAATAACTACCCACGCCGATGGTTGTCGTATATTTGTTGACCAGGGAAACTCAACTGACATTATGTTCCTAGATCTATTTGAGAAGCCAAGACTATCAAGGAAAGAATTGATCTCGTATATTGACGAGTTGATCAAATTCACTGGAGACAAGATCATCCTAGGGGTATATTGAGACCTATCTGACTTTGTGGAAGGATTATATCTTCAAGACACTTAAGGTCAAATTAGGTGGATTGCCTTTCAGCCTATAACGTCATACTGGGTTGCTCTTCACTCAACGCTTTTTGGGCTGTGTTCCATACTCCACTTGGCCATGAAGTTCCTCGACTAACATGACAAGGTCGTTACAGTCAAAGGAGACTAAACTGCATCTAGGAAATCCTTAATGACAACTTGAAGATTGCTAATAAACCACGAACCAACATAATAATCTAGCTTCAGTCATTACGAATCACATCAATGTCCTCTTGACTGAGCTAGATGTTCATGAAGAGATCTGTGGTACGCGCCTTCAATCTGATGGAAAATTTTAGTCCCTTCAACTTGGTGCTAAGCTAGACTAAGTAACCAAAATTAGAGTTCTGAGCCAGGAAGAAAGATCCTAACTAGACAGTTTCTTGTGAAAAACAAGAATCTCTTCGCTTGGACATCTGCGGATATGTTGGGGTTAGACCATGAATTCATTTGCCACTGACTTTCTATCATAAAGAATGTGAAGTCGATGACCCAACGAAAGAAAAAAGTCAGACCTAAGAGACAAGAGGTAATGCAAAAGCAGGTGAAAGAACTTCTTGATGCTGGATTCATTAGAGAAGTATCTTATACCACTTGACTTTCCAACGTGGTCTTAGTGAAAAAGACTAATGGGAAATGGCGTATGTGCATTGACTACACTAACCTAAATAAGGTTTGCCCAAAAGACCCTTATCTACTTCCCAACATAGATAAACTAGTGGACAATTCATCTACATTCCGACTACTCTTGTTCAAGGACGCCTATTCTAGATATAACCAAATTCCCATGAACTCGGAGGACGAAGATAAGTTTGCGTTCATAACCGAGATGTGAAGTTATTGTTACAATGTCATACTGTTCGGATTAAAGAATGCAAGTGCAATTTACAAGTGGATGATGAATAAGGTCTTCGAAAAATAAATTAGCAAGATATTGGTAGTCTATATAGATGACATGATAGTCAAGACAACAAAGATCAGAAACCATGTGAAAGACTTAGAAGAAGTATTCGCCTCAACGTAGAAGCATAATATGAGATTGAATCTAAAAAAATCACTTTTGGAGTATATACCAGTAAATTTATGGGATTTTCATTGACAAATCGAGGCATTGAAGCCAATCCGAAGAAATTCCAGGTGGTTCTCGATATGCATAATCTGTAGTTCGTTAAAGTGGTGCAACAATTGATAGATCGAATAACAGCTCTCATTCACTTCCTAGCTAAGGTCGCTCAAGAATCCCTTCCTTTTTTTCAAAACCCTAAAAAAGGAAAAATATTTTGAGTGAACCCTAGAGTGCGATGCTACATTTCAAGAATTGAAGAAGATGCTAGTTGCGGCACCAATCCTAACGAGGCCGCTCAAGAATCCCTTCCTTTTTTTAAAACCCTAAAAAAGGAAAAATATTTTGAATGAACCCCAGAGTGCGAGGTTGCATTTCAAGAATTGAAGAAGATGCTAGTTGCACCACCGATCCTAACGAGATCGAATCCAGGTGAAATTCTATATATTTACCTATTAGTCAATAATGAAACAATTAACTCAGTCCTGATAAGATAAACAAACAAAGGTTATAGTCTAGTTTATTTTGTCAGTAAAGTCCTATAAGGCCCTGAGCTCCGCTATCATAAGATTAAGAAACTGACCTTAGCATTGCTAACTACTGTTAGAAGGTTGCGGTAATATTTTTAGTGCCACCCCGTGATAATGAGGATGAATCAACCAATTCAGCAAGTGTTGTATAAGCCAGACCTCGCTAGAAGAATGATCACTTAGTCGGTGGAGCTATCCAAATTCGGTATCACTTATGACCCAAGACAAGCCATAAAGGCTTAAGTTTTATGCAACTTTTTGGTAGAGCTTACATCGAATTTCAGCCATCTTAGAAGGAATTCCTAGACCATCTATGTTGATGGATCCTCGAATCCTAAAGAGAGTGGTGCTAGGGTTATATTGGAAAATATAGTCAGACTCATATTGGAACATTCTTTAAGATTTGAGTTTTCGACTTCAAATAACCAAGATGAATATGAAGCCTGTATCGTGGACATTACCATGGCAAAAGAGATGGGAGCCATAAATATAGTTCTATGTAGTGATTCCCAGTGAGCGACATCTTAAATCTAGGGTGAGTATCAGGCTAAGGAGCCTCTGTTGCAGAAATACCTAGCCAAAGTAAAGAAATTAATGGAGGGTTTTGATAGTATTAAGGTAGAACATATCCTAAGAGAATAGAACTCCAGAGCCAATATCCTATCCAAGCTTGCCAGCACCAAGAGCCTTGGCAATAACAAGTCCGTAATCCAGGATACCTTACTCGCTCCCAATATTAAGGATATTGAAGTTCTCTTACTGGAGCATGATGAAACCTGAATGACACTCATAAATTCTTACCTTCTTAATGGCACATTACCGGAAAACCAAAAAGAAGCCTAGAAAATAGTACAGACAGTCACCTGGTATACCATTATTGATAATCAGTTATACCGTTACAAGTTTTCTTCTCCTCTCCTCAAGTGTCTTGGTCCAAAAAAATTAGAATATGTCTTGGCTGAAATTCATGAAGGAAGTTATGGTCATCACCTCGGAGGAAAATCCTTAGCACGAAAAGCGCAGAGGGTTGGGTACTATTGGCTTAGTATGGAAGTAGATAACATGGAACACATCTAGAGATATGACAAATGTCAACAGTTCTTAGACATATATGTAGCCCCACCAGAAGAGCTATCTACGATGTTCGTTCTCTGACCTTTCTACCAGTGGAAAATGGATATCCTAGGTCCTTTTCCTCAGGCACAGGACAGATTAAGTACTTGGTAGTAGCTATAGACTATTTTACCACGTGGATTAAGGTAGAACTGCTATCCACCATCACCTCGGAGTGGATACAAAAGTTCACTTATAAGAATATTTTCAGTAGATTTAGTATTATGGAATCCATTATTACAGATAACATAACACAGTTTACTGACCAAAAGTTCAAAGATCTCCTAGCCAGACTCAAAATTAAATAACATTTTACCTCGGTGGAGCATCTGAAAACCAATGGACAAGCTGAGGCCACCAACCAGGTTATACTTCATGGGATAAAAAAGAGACTCGATGAAGTTAAGGAAAATTTAGTGGAATAACTCGATCACGTCATATGGGCATATCAGACCACACCCTATTCATCAACAGGAGAAACCCCTTTTATGTTAACCTATGGTTGTGAGGTTATGATCCTGGTTGAAATAAGAGAATCGAGTTGGAGGAGGCAAAAATTTTCTGAAGAGGCCAATCTAGACTTCATTTACCATAATTTAGATATGTTGGCAGAACAACGCTGCATTGCCTATATTCATGAAGCCGCTGTTAAATAGAGGATTGTATCCGGGTATAATTCTAAAGTGATACCATAGAGGTTTGTTCCCAGTGATCTCGTTATGCGTAAAGCGAATATCAGAGTTAAACATATGATAAAAGGAAAACTAGCTGCTAATTGGGAAAGACCATATTGAATCACTTCCACGATAAACACAAGATCCTATATCCTGGAAACCCTCTCTCGCAATGGCATCAAGAATTTCTGGAATACTGACAAACTCAGGAAATATTATAACTAATTTTCTTTAGTTTATATTTTTATCATGCAAGTGACGAGATCCAATATGGATAAATTGGTAACTATAATTTTCAGTATTTAGTTATTTTATACATCTGCAACTATTGCAATCCATAAGGTTATTGTACCTTAGAGAAGTCTGAGGAATACAAGGTCTAACTAGGATTAGATATTTCAATGCACAAATAAAGGTAAAAAAAAAGAATCCACTTAATTGATCTTTGAGTTCAAGAAGTGAATTCAAGGGTTTTAACTCATACTCTAATGAATCTGACTCTAACCCATAAACCTAAAGAAGGTTTAAAGAAGTTAATAGTATCCGATTGTTGCCTGGGATAAGGCAGTAACATTTGCCATGGTCCACAAAGGACAACATTTCAAGAGGCTTCTGTGTCAAAATCACACTTTAGAGTTTTACACTTAGAAATTTGACTAAGTGTCAAGAACTCTAACAAAAAACAAGAAACATAATTGATAAATGACCTAAGCAGACCCCGAAAAAAGAAAACCATTGAGATCGAGCGTTGCACCCATTTCGGTTGAAAAAAATAAAGGCATTAGCTAAGTGTTAAAAAAAACCACCGAAATCGAACATTGGACTCATCTCGATTGAAAAAAGAAAAACAAGAAATAGGAATATGCAACAAAGTATTCTAAGTATCTAAAGTTAAGTAATGCCCGAAATTTGAGACTTGTCCATTCAAATTAGAAATTAACCCTACGCAGGGGGCAAAATAAAGACATAAAGTAAAATCAGGCATCTGTAGTGGGCTCTCCTTGGTCGACCTCCTCCACTTCAGCTCCCTCTGCCTGGCCATCTTTTGAGGTCTCCTCACCCTCCTCTTGGCTGCCATTCGCTGCTAGAACCTAGCTCACCAGAGTGGTATTGATGATGGTATTCACTTTGCATCCATCTCGAACCACTCTTCGTGAACTGGACCCACTGGTGACGAGGTCCGGGTTTAGCAGGCATAGTTGGGCAAGAGCATTGGAGAAAGACTCGTCCACCGAGGCAGCCCATTCATCTTCAAGATATAAAATATCATTCTTCAGTTTAGCCTCAGATTGCCTGAGGATCTCACTCTCAGCATAGAGAGTAGTTAATGTAGACAAAATTGAATAAATATAATCTTTTGGAGTATTTTCCCAAGCTTCCTCCACGATGTTGGCCTGGAGCCCAATTATCTCAGCCCTGAGTAGACTGAGCTCTTCTTTGACTTGAGCTAGCTGCCCATCCTTCTGAGCCATAACTAACTCAAGCTCCTTCCTCTCACCCTGGAGGGCATCCAACTCCTTCTGCAATTCTCGAGTTTGACGAACATACTCGAAGGAAGACTCCAGAAATCAGAGAATATAAGCATTGCACAGAGACTACACTTAGACACCCCAGCTAATCGCAATTAAGTCCTGCTCTATCAGGACATCTTAGTCTGTTTGGGTCAAAAGGGCGCTATCGATGGTCCGCCCTAGATCAACCCCTCTACCCTATATGGATCTAACAGCAAATTGGAGTGGGGCACCCTTCGAGACTTTAGACTCCCTGCTAGTAGTAAGGTCGATGGGAGCAACCTTAGTCATCGGTCATTTTCCTCTCTGCTCCCGACGACCGTCCCCTTTCATTTTCCGAGACCGAAGAGGTTAGACAGGTGATCCGGAGTCCGCCTCTTGTGTAGCGGGTTGAGTTTGGGGAGTAGGAACGACAACCAATGGTTGGGATCCAGATCCTGACGCCCTAGCCTTTCTCTGGGCTAAACGCAATGCAAGAGCTTCAAGCCCACTAGGAGACACCATGCTTTTTGTAAATAGGAAACAAACATGTTACAACATTTAGAAAATTTTTGAAATACAAGTACATCAAATATGTTCAAGACGAGGTACCTAAAAACGATCTTATAGAATTTAAAGGCTCATCCAGGACATCTTTACAATAAATGACCCATTCTTATCGGCCTACTCAACTAAAAAGTTGAGGATGTCGACCTCACTTTATGTCAACAAGGACATCAGAGTCTCTATTTCCTCTTGACTTTGGTCCCAAACCGCCTATGTCCAGTATAGGAACATTTTTGGTTCGCCTTTCCGAGGTAACATATAAAGATGTTAACCCCGGAGCTCCTTTTACTCTGAATAAATCCTTCTTGAAGTTCTTGAAGGATTCTTAGTAAGGTTTGAATACTTTACGACCTACTTGCGCACACAAAGTAACCCATCCCTTTTGAAAGCTATTCTTGGAAGGTGAAAATTGGGTGAAAAGAAAGAAAAATGATCCCACGGAGTTGAATTGGAACCCTATGTATTCGGATGTAGTTAAATTGGAGCTACTAGTAGGTAGTTCAGAACTCCGATCTCGAAGTCAGAGAACGGAAGTTGGACTTTGATTCAGGTGAATAAGGCATCATATATGTAAATAAAATGGCCGCCTTCGTCCTTATTGAGTAGACCCTTTCTTGATTTGATGAAGCCCGAATTATATATTCTCCATCACGAAGTCGATCTTTGGTGAAGTACAAGCATTCCTTTTTGGTAGTGGCGACCTTTGTTGTCTCGACGTTTAAGGGAGTACCTAAAACTTCTCAATCAACCCATTATTAGTATAGACTGATATTTCTTGGAAATATATATTCCCTTGATTTTGACGTAGATGTTCTCTGACATCCCATCTTCAAGTTACTAGCTTTATATACAAAGGTCATACTCATCTTAGAATTAGAAGAGATTTCATTATAACTCTCTAACTCCCTTATTAGTATGGAGAACATACATGAAATTCGTTGCCTTGCAAGTCCCCTTGCACAATCTGCCCTCCGTATCATTTCCAAGATGTCCATCCTGGATAGCAGCCTTAGACCCTTATCAAAACCTCTACCACAAAGAGAACGTCTCTACCGCGCCTAAGGCGGTGGAGACGACAGAACACTCAGGATTTCTAGAGAACTACTCTCTCTGTCATTTTCGTTTGACATTCTCACCCTCACCATGATATTTTTAGAATAAAAATAGAGTGGAAAAGTGAATACCTTGAGGATGGCAGAAGAAGAGGCCTGAAAGAAGTAAAAGATCACCAAGAATCGTCGAAGGGGCAAAATGGTCCATCTGCATTAAATTTGAAATGATAATCATGGCAATACGAAAACCAAATTACGACTTCCAATACTTTTTCGCCATATAGTGAAATGTGCCTAACACAACAACTGAAAGGACCACAGTTAGAAATAAAATGAAGCTTGACAGGGCAAGATGATTTCAAGCTGGATCATAAACTAATACCATGATGCTATGATAAAATCATAATACGGATTACAACTTCACCTTTAAATTACTTTCAGAATTGAAAATGGGTCCCACAATCAAAACTGGTATGTGGGCAACTCAACGTGAATACCAGACAATGGTGTAGTGACTTTAAGGCAGCGTGATCTATATCGGATCTCGGCCTAATTCATCAATACTGGGGGCATCCTGGTTTTTATCACGGACTTCGGCCATTTGTTAAAGATATCGCGAGATCCAGCGTCCATATCATGACTTGAATCCCTTTGTCCCATGTGTGTTGTTTGCTCATGATGATCTCAGATATCTTGACACTCAGTTGTTACATCTAAGCACCAAGCTGGGCACAATTTTTCTGGACTGAGTTCCGGGTTAGTGGTTCAGGAGCAACCTGATCCGCTAGAATTAGATCCCAGATATTTATGAGCGCTATTATATAAGTAAATATGTCTATTTATGAGGAGTAAATCTCTAACTAAATATCTTATAGATAGAGGAATCAATTATATCCATCATATATAGAAGAGACAATTATGATATAACAATCTTATTATATTTTTATCCTAATTAACAATATTTAATGGAGATTTAAAAATGATTCTTTTTTACCAAGATGCTTCTAAAAATATCACACAATGTAGCTAAGGTATGCATCTAATTTCAAATACTACCCATCTTGTGCACAGTCTAACTTGAGCGTTGAAGTGTCTTTTTGTAGGTACCTACCTCTCGCACCACATTCACAACCACTGTGCATCGGAAGAAACTACATTCATCAACTTAATTCAGGTGATTCTCTGAAACCCGTTCAAAATGTAACACCATTACCCAATTATTATCTGATAGCAAAAATGTAATTGAGGGTATTACTCCTAATCTCTCTAGTCATAGCCATAATAATAAAATTAGTGAATTTACTGTATAAAAATTTCAAATTTTACTAAACAAAGTTTCAAAATTTCGAAGACTTAGAAGAAATAAGTTGAAATCTGAAAATTTCTTTCTAATTGAAATATAAAGTATAGAAAAATAAAAAACCTTTACAAATTGATGATTTTGTTTTACAGCAACTAAATTTTCGATATAGATCGAAATCGTAGGAAAAGATCAAAGTCAAAGAGACATAAATCGAAGCAGAGTTCAAAATCAAATGAGAGATCAAAATTGAAGAATTGGAATTGAAGCTGAAAATCATTGAAAATCATTGAAAATCTCATATCAGTAATTGAAATCGAGACCATAGTAAGTAAAGAAGTAGTATAAGCGCTAATTAATAAACTCAGGAACAAAATCATGAGTTTACTTACATATATCAGAGTCATTATTTAGATAAAAATACATATATTTCTAATAACTTCAATATACATATATTTCCCTCCTTTCGATTTAGAATTCATACATGTTCAATCTGAATGATAATAATCATAATACATCCCGTGCTAATCTGAAAACACCATGAACAGAGTGAGAATTAAAAATTCTCAATAGGAAATGAACAGTTATAAAAACGTTTGAAAGCACATGATGAGTTTTAGCTGTGTAATGTACACATAAAACCTCATAGCAACCCAAGTATGACAAGAGCAACATAATTCTAGTATAATAAAATGAATGCTAAATAAATCACACAATACAACCTTATATATAAACATCAACAAGTTCCTCAAATATCAGTAAACAAGTATCAATTTATCAGCAAGTACTAGCAAACATTAGTAAGGTCCTCAAACCTCAGTAAACAATTTCCAAACATCAGCAAACATTAACAAACAAGTATCAATCATCAGCAACATCAGCAAGCAAGTTTCTCATCACAGAAAATTCACATTTTACTTTACTTTTTCTTTCCATATTTACTTGTCTCACATTTTACTCAAAAGCCTTCACTTCCATAGGGAATCTATCCTATCTTTAGTGTTACTTTAATATCATGACAACAAAGTCAGATATACCCACACTAATCAGGCAAGTAACATAAAAAGAAATTCATCCCTCTGCCTCTCAACGGTTACGTGCAATATTTTTCATAAATCACTTGCTTGCCATCGCACAAACATAAGCAATACAAATTACCAATATATCACAAATAAATTCATAATATAAATAAATCATGACAATTAAATAAAACTTAGAATCATTAAATTTAAATGTCAATTTTTCAAGGGACTAACTATGATTTAAAATTAATTTAATAATTCTCTTAATAGTCCACATCACAATCTATAATTTGTCAGGTTCTCATCATAGTGCATATTTTGTCAGATCCTTATCATGGTCCATAGTTTGTCCTGCTCCTAATTGTGCATTCATTGCACAAAAGTCCTTTTATTGCAAAAATCAAAATAAATGTCACAAAATTACTCTCAAACTAAAGAAAAAATATAAGAAAGTCTATGTACATCAAATACATATATTTATTGAACAATATAATTAAAAGTATTTATTTAACTTAAGTCTTGAGTAATATTTTAATTCTTTTATAATTTATTATATTGGTCCCATGAGAGAAGTTAACATTCAAATTATAATAACTCTAAATTTTGTCAAATATAATAAACATTTCAAAATCAAACAAATATCAAATTTTCATATTCTAACAACTTTACATGTGCATAATAAATTTAACAAAAATAATAATATGTATAAAATATTAAAATAATGAATAACTAATAAAATATATAAATATACTAGAAGTCATGATTTTATTTTTTTAAAAAGAGAGTTTAGTTCCTTCCTCTTGTAAAATCTTCTTTCTTTTCCCTTTCTCTTCCTTTCTTTTCTTCTCTTTCTCTCTCCTTTTTCTTCTTTTTTCCTATTATTTTTCACTTTCACACTTTTTCCATTTCTTTCTCTCTCCTATTTTTTCCTATTTGTCTACTTGTTAAGTCTCCTATTTATAACTAATTCGCTTGTAATTATCACTTCTAGATCCTTCTAGTCAATATAATTTTAGGATGAGTAAGCATAATAACTTGTAGATTACACCATTTCTTTAATGTATAATTTATTTATTTTCTTTTCTTTTATTCATTTATTTTAACTTATTCATTTAGTTAGTAATGACTTCTCTCATAAGTCTTCTTAGCTTACTAACTAAAAAGCTTCTCTCATAAGCTCCTTTTAACTTACTAACTAAGAAAAAAGCATTCTTAACTTACTCATTAAATAACTTCTTACATAAGCACCTTCTTTAAATAGCTTCTTACTTAAGCTTCTTTTAACGTATTGCTTACTTAACATGTGATAAATGTATGTGTAGGGTAATTAACAAGAAGTTGACTGGATTTTAACTTGATTAAGAACTTAGGAAAAATCTAATTTATTGGATAAGCTTTATTTACTTATTTTTGTTCAAAAGTTTCTCTAAAAATAATTCTACGACGATTTTTTTATTTTCTTAAATCCTTTATCAAGTCTTATTTCTTTGTAGTACACTGACATATGTTCATTCTTTCTTGTTCACTTATCTAGTGTATAACTCTAGTGTCTATATATTTAGACTTAGCATTTTCAAGCATTAATCATCTCTTATATTATCATAAGTAAGTTTATTATTTTTTATTCTTTGTCCAAAAAGGTAAATGTTACAAAAAGTATAATATGATAAAATAAAGGAATAAATATTTTGATTGATAAAATCAAATACGGATCTAATTTGGAGTAAAAACTAAAAAAAATATCCTAAATGTCTCATTGACAAAAAGATTTATAAAAAAAATAAGATGTTACACTGAACATAATCAAATAAAAACTTTATTTGTTATGTCTACTTAATCAAATCATATTTATAAGAAATTTGTTTTACACTAAATGTATATAGTAATTTCTCATTATAATTAATTAATTAATTAATTATACAAGTAGATCATATACTATATCGACTTTATACGCTCGCTCAGTATGACATGACATATAAATACTTATGTTTATTTTTTCATTATAATTAATTAATTTTTGTTAAAAATACTTGTTAAAAAATAAAAAATAAAAAATTTTAGATAAAAAATAAATTTAATATATTAAAAATTCTAAAAATTTATTTTTTTAATTTTAATATTTTTAACAAGTGCCGTTAAAGTAATTATTAACAAAATTCTAATTATTTAACTAATTAATTATGCAAGTAGACTTCCATTATATTTTTAACTTTTTCTACCTACCTATCAAATTAAACGTGTCAAGACGATATCAATTTTGTTATTTGATTATAGTGAAGAAGATGTGAAATTACAATGAGTCACAACAAGTAGCAGTACCAAATTAAGAGAGGATTAACCGCTATGACCAAACAATTTGGGATCACGTGAAAACCAAACGAGAGGAAGACCTTTGAATCGTAAAAATCAACCTTTCAGTTTCAGTTTCAGTTTCACTGCTTCACACAACAAAATATCAACAAACACTCTCTATCTTTCTCTCATTGCTCCTTGCATCACCATGATTCATCTTCTCTCTCCATCGATGCAACTTCGCGCTTTCCCCCAAAAGGTTTGACGAAAACAAAACAGTAAAATCTCATTCATCACTCTCTCTCTTAAATTGTACTTGATCTATATCTGCAATCCCCTTTCAGCATCTTTCTAGGGTTAGGGTTTCGGGATCGATAGGGTTTCTCGGTTTACTCTAAGATCCCTTTTGGGATTATCGAAATTCGAGCAAAAGGGTATTTAGGGTTTGTGTTTGTTTAGTCGATTAACGATGCAATATAGACGGCGCGAAGAAGAGCACGTTGTTGCACTGTCTCCGTCTTCGAAGTTGCGTACTCAGCACCGACTCGAAGCGGGTCCCGACCCGTATCGTAGGAATCGCCGCGATGGGTCGGATCCGGTGCAGCAGAGGAACTTGAGCCCTCTGAAGGTGGATGGGGTAAGAAGGGGTGGTGCTGTTGGGAACAAAGGGGGTGGTGGTGGTGGTGATGGGTTTGAAAGGAGGGATTTTGATTGGCAATTGGGTGGTCGAAGAAGCGGTCGGGTCCGGTCGAGGTCGCCTCCTGCTGAACAAGTGAGAAAAAGGTCTAATTTTGATGATGGGGTTAGGCATAGAAGTTGTTCACCACCACCTTTGGGGTTGAGACCAAGATATGAGTTGTCAAAAACCATGGATTATGTTGAAGATGATGAAAATTTGGATGCAAAGCATGTATACGTTAATAGAGAGAAGGATTTGATGGAAAGCAGATTAGGTGGTGGGCAGGGTATGGTGGAACAAAAGTTTGTGATACGTGAAAATGAAGTAGGAGGTTCGTATAGGTCAGTTCCGGATATGGGCGTAAGTGTAACATCACGATATGATGAAACTGGTGGGCACTTGCCTCCGGTGTCAAGGAGTGTGCCCATGGGGAGATTTGTTGAGCATGAAAGGCTACAACACCGAGACCCTCTGCCTATGGATAAGGTGCCCATCACAGAATCCCACAATGGGGCAGAAAAAACTGTCTTTCATGCAAGGGATTATACAAAGGATTTTGCAGGCACTTCTCACTCGAGGGATTATGGAAGCTCCTCCATAGAAATGTCAAGGAGTGATTTTCTATCCTCGCGTGGTGATGGCATCTGTTTACCTGCATCTTATGATCAGTCAAGAAGCAGCGGAAAACTTGCAGAACCTGTAGGGTTTAGTGGACATGGGCAAAGGCCACTTATAGACACTACTAGAGATCCTGAAATTGGGCAGAGGAATATGATGTGTCACCAACGATGTGAGTTTAGTCCTACCAGGACTGAGCATGTGGATTATCTTAATTCCAAATTACAGGTAAGAGCAGCACAGGATGAGCGTGTATATCAGTACGATGATTTACCTAGAAGGATAGCTCCTCATGGTCGATTAGACTATGAGCAAGCTCTAATGGAATATGATAATAGGGAGTTGTCCAGACCTTATATCTCACATCCAGATTTAGATAGAAGTGGTAAGAGTGAGGATTCTTATGGCAATCAAAGAAGGGGTGTTATACATGACCACCCTGCATTACAGAGGCCAAAGTATTTTGACTATCATGATATGAGGAGAACATCAATTGCATCGACACAAGGTGAGGCCTATTTGCGTTCGGGATATAATCATCTTGAAATTGGGAAGAGAATGCCGCAAGATTATGAAGTTTCATATCTGGGTGCACCAGAGGTTGATCGATCATCAATTTTGAGATCGGAATATGAATCTCGAAGAGATGGAGGTCCAGGGCTTCAGCAAGAAAGGTTTCAAAGTTCACCTCTGTCTAAACATAATTTAGAAACCTCCAGACAAGCTGTCAGAGTGCAGGAAATGAACCATGAGCTTGGCATTCATGACCATTCAGATAGACTTATGAAAAGAAAATACAATGTTAATGAAGATATAGATGTGCATGATTTGAGAACAATAAAATCAAGTAAATGGAACGCAGCTGAAGAATTTCAAGATGTATATGAAAGTGAAGAGTGGGTAGATGATGAAGATATGAATATGTTGTATTCGTCTGGTAATGTTGGATTCAACCATAAGATATACAGGAAGTATGAGAGAGAATACAATGATTTGGAGAATGAAGAAGATTTTCCATCTGATGAGTGGATATTACCTCAAGATTATATGGGACATGTACAAAGACAACCATTTTGGTTTCGGAAGTATTCCAGTCAAAATACGAAGCATCATTCAAAGTCTAGTTCTTCAAGCTGGTATAAATCCCAGCATTTTTCTAAAAGAAATACAAGTCATAAACAACCTAAAGTTTGGAAAAAACATCATGGTTACGATGAGAATAAGCATACAACTAATGATGAATCATCTGAAGATTGGATAAGTGCCACAGAATCTGAGCCAGCTGAGGGCTCTGAGGAGTTTAAACAAATGGTACATGAGACTTTCTTAATGTACTCCAAGAAGTTGAATCTGAACTTATCTGTCCAAAGAAGGTACCAGGACCAAGGAAAAGCTGGTAGTTTATACTGCATCGTATGTGGCAGAAGGTCTGTTTTCTTTTCTATGATGCTCTTTTATTAAATGGAGCACCAAGCACTTCTGTTCATATATTGAATCAGGAGTTCCCTAGTATTTAACTTACAGGTGGAGTCAAGTACGTGTGCTATTATTCTTGGGATCACGTTTTAGGTTCTCACAACTTTGGAAGTATACATGTTGGTATGTGTAATTGTTGTATTATATTAAGGTGGATGCCTGGACGGATTGATAGCACCAATCCCATGTCAATATGATCAAACACATGGTAAACTGCCCTGCGGATGAACATGAGTCACAAAGCTAGCAGAAGTAGTGTCTATGCTTTTGAATGATGGTGAAAATTACATTTAAATTTACTGCTGTGTTGCATGGTTTTGAACTTGGGTTAGAAATTTTGCTAGAGCTAGTATCGAACTGTATTTTCAAACACATGTAAATAAATTTTTAAGTAACTATTTTAGCCTTTAGATGCCTAAGAAATTGCAAACTAATTATATTTAGGAAGAAAGGGAAGACAGCTAAGGTATGTGAGACAAGAAAAGTTTATGTGGCTTCTGATCTCCAGATGGTAAATGGATTTGGAATTATTGACTTAAGATTGATAACCACAAATGGATTTGGAATTATAAATTGCAAACTAATTATATTTAGGAAGAAAGGGAAGACAGCTAGGATATCTGAGACAAGAAAAGTTTATGTGGCTTCTGATCTTCAGAGGGTAAACGGATTTGGAATTATTGACTTAAGATTGATAACCACAAAAGGATTGTTCTGACATGCCATGACATAATAATGATAGGAGAATACTGGCAGTTTAAAATTGCCTAGACCTTTGAGGATTCCTGGTCGTGAAGATTGATTTTCCAGTTACAAGTATGGCTGCAATTTTGGGTTTTAGATTTTTAGAGGAACAGGATGTAGGCTTCAGGTGTTTGCAGAGATGTGCTGAATTTGTGTAACAATTAGGGCTAATCTGAATTTTGAACTGTATATAACGAGGTTTTAAATATATATATATATATATATATATATATATATATATATATATATATATATATATATATATATATATATATATATATATATATAAGCATTGATTTAGTAACTTCTACTAAATTATTTAGCTATGGCTTTTTCATCCTTTTTTTCCCTCTTTGAGCGAATTTATGTTTTGTGGTTGACAAAACCTAGTTCCCTAATCTTAGGTACTCCTAGGAAGTTGATGGTGAGTGACATACAAGTGGCCATGCGCCTGTTATTGCTTTGATGAACAGATTAGGAAGTGAACCAGAAGGCTAATCATATATGCTGCCATATTCATTGATGCATACAAAATGATAATTTTGAGGCTATTTCTGGTAACCGTTGGAGAGTAAATGTTCTAGATTTGTTATTTATCTTTTTTCTGATTGATTTCAGTTTTTTATCTTGAAGATGACCTCCAAATTTCATTTTATTATATTGCTTGCATTTTTTTCCTTGGCTTTGGACTTGAACTTTGTCAGTTACATTGCAATGAAAATAGTTGATTTCTTTCTTTTAAATTTCTTCTGTACTTTTTTATGATTGAGAGAATTTTATAATGTACAAATTACCAGTACGTTTTATTTTTTCAGATGAAATATAATATATGTTGTATAACTCGTAACATTTTTATTTGTACTGTTTATGTTTCTTTATGGTACAGCTCCTCGAAGGAGTTCATGGACACTCAACGCCTAGTAACTCATGCTTTTATGTCCCACAAGACTGGGCTGAGAGCAAAGCACATGGGTCTTCACAAAGCAATTTGTGTTCTGATGGGATGGGATACTGTTGTTCCTCCAGACACAGTAACTTGGGTTCCCCAGGTCTTGCCGGATGCAGAAGCTTTAGCTCAAAAGGAGGATTTGATTCTCTGGCCTCCTATTGTTATCATCCATAACGTATCCATGTCTGATGACAATCCACAAAACTGGAAGGTTGTAAGCATGGAAACAATTGAGGCTTTCCTAAGAGGTTAGTTTGTGTTTGGATGTTGTTTATATCTAGATGGTATAATAGGTAGAAAATTGTTGGCAAAACACACAAAGGTTTGAAACTCAACTTTGCTAAGTGGTTGTGAGCATGGAAACAATTGAGGATTTCCGAAGAGGTGAATTTGTGTTTGGATGTTGTGATACGGTGCAATAATAATTATGAGGATTGTTATGGTACCCATCTTTTTTTCCTGTCAAGCATTTTATTGGTTGCTGTTGCTGAATATAATTATAAACATTTATTATGAACTTAACATTCAATAAATGATTGACAACTCACTTTGGGTACCAAACCCATCAGGTTCCATAGCAATTCCCAATAATTATTCAAACTTAAATATAATTTTTAATGAACCAAATGTTATTTGTTTTATGTTTTAGTTTGATCAAATGCATAAATCATCCATTTGAATATGCAGGTTTAGCATAATGGATGTTAGATTTATCTTTTATGCCTCCTTGCAATCTTTACTCATTATCTGTTGCCTTGTGAAAACTGCACATTTGGCACTTTTTTATTTTATTTTAAATTGCAGGCAAAGGTTTTGTGAGGGGAAGAATCAAATTATGCTTAGGGAAGCCTGCAGACCAAAGTGTTATTTTGGTGAAGTTCCTGGGTACGTTTGTTGGGCTGGGAGACGCAGAGAGCCTTCATAAATATCTTTCTGATAGTAATCGTGGGAGAGCTGAATATGAGAGAGTAAAATCTGAAGGTATCAAAAGCTGTAATGTTAGAGAGACAGATCAGGAAGACAAAGTGGAGAATATTCTGTATGGTTATGTGGGAATTGCAGAAGACTTGGACAAACTAGATTTCAATAGTAAGAAATGGACTTTAATAAAGAGCAGGAAGGAGATTGATGACCTGGATAAAGCTCCTGTTAAAACGGATGAGAGGCGATAGTTATAGTATGGTTGAAGACCCTTTCAGGAATTTCATGGTCCCCTGATGCTATGAGTTGAGTGTGCTAATTGCATATTTGTCTTTCCCTATGCTTATGTTAGTAGTTCATGTATTTGGGTCTGGAACTGGAATTTCAATTAATTTGTCCTTCATAAGATATCTGATTTTAGTTTCTGAATATTTTAACTGAATCTGACAGAAAGCTTATGCGGAATCCTGTGCTTCTGTAGTGAGCAATGTAGGCTTTTGTCAGCAATATATGAACTTGTATTATGAAGTTTACTGAATTATAACCAGATCGTTTTAAAATTTACTGGCTAATTTATATTTTGGAGCAATCCCGTCACACAAGGTTCTAGGTTCCAACATTATAGGCTTAATTATCCGACGCCCAACATACACACAACAAACACTTGTTTTGTATCTTTTTTGTTTTTCTTTTCCTTCTCTGCGTTTCCCACTAAACCTTTTCGGAGTATTGAGGTTGATCCTCTCTACACTTGACTCAAGCTTATTAACCACTTGAGCCGTAACCTATTGGCAACGAATACACTTGTTTTAGTGAAAGATTTTAATTAACTTTGATCCATTGTTAGTAGAAATGTTTATACTACTATTATTTAACTCTTCTATAATGTAATAATATACATGATTGGATGATAGTGTAAATTGATTTTTGCATTAAGAATTTATGAGAATTGAATTATTTTTAATGTGTGCTTATGACATACACAAATAATTATTTTATGCTACTTGCACATGTGAGTTTTTATGTATATAAACTAGTTGGTTCACCCGTGCTACGCACGGCACAAAAAATTCAATGAAATGTGAATGATAATTAAATAGAAAGTGTGATTTTAGATAGGTTAGTGATTGGAGAAATAGTTGTTACTCATGTATAGTAGAATATTGATCTTAAAATGAATATGTGGTAAGATCAACTTCAATATATAAAAGAAAATGAATTATACGTAGATAAGATAAATTAAAAGCTTTAATATGATATGACTATATCCGAACTGCTACGTATAAATAAGTTCAGTTTGTAAATATAATACTTGGAGATCAATTTTTTTGGTAGTAAATTTATGATAATTTTTGTTAACTTTCCTGAAATAGATAGACAATTGTGTGAATTATAAGGTTATAACACATTCTTTTTTTTGATAAATTTGTTCTCCTTCTCATAACTAAGTTAAGGTGGAATGTCTTTGTTCAAAATTGTAATTTTTTTTTACAAAGGCTGGTCCTCCTGGTGGTTGTGGATGTAAGGGAAGTAAGATAAATGGAAAACATAAGTTGAATTGGAATTTATGAATTCAGAATAGGATTATTACGAAATCACAAAATAGTTAAAGTATGAGAGTAGTACAAATCTGTTGCAAAATATGATAATAGAAAAACTATTATTGGTAGCAAGTAATCATTTGAAATTGACATAGTAGCAAGCGATTGGCATAATACATACATATATATCAAGTCATAGCATTCATAGGTTGCACAACCTGAGCATAAACTAACAATGGCTTGCTAAATGAATTTGTAAATGTTAATATAGTATCTTGGAATAAGTTGAATTCAGCTAGCATAGTACATGAAATAAATTCAACTTTAAAATTGAATGTGGGACAATTTGACAAACCTTAATTCTGCTAAGTTGTTTTGAGTGCGATAGGATCGTGGGGTTTAGGTAAGACATGACAATAAAGATGAATTCATGTATAAACTAATGTTGTATCTTGTTAATATTGTAAGGAAGCTTTCCATTTAAAGTTGCTAGGGAAAAACTTAACCAATATAAAAAATCACAAAAATGAGAGTACTATGTTGATCTCCAACAATATGAACAAAATTAAGCTGAATCACTTTCAACAACTTTATATAATTAACACTTGATCAATAAGTAACATGCAATGACAGGAAGCATTATAACAATAATTGCATGAACTATAAATACAAAAAAAGAAAAACCACCAAAAAAACTTAGGAAATATGCATTCAAATTATAATTTTTTGAAACACTTCTTTGAACACTACATTCTTAGTAACCCGACAATATTCACCCTGATCATTGCAAATGAGAATTTTCAATCTACACCTACATTTAACACGGGAGATAGCCACATACAATTGACCATGTGAGAAAACAGGCCTTGGTTAAAATAAACCCACATGAGAAAGGGTTTGCCCTTGACTTTTGTTAATTGTCATAGCAAAGCAAATAGATAATGGGAATTGCCTTCGTTGAAATCGGAGTGGTAGCCCAGGATCAGAAGGAATTAAATTCATTCGAGAGATGTAGACCTTGTCTCCAATATTATTGCCTGTGACAACTTTAGCACCAATAACATTCACACCTAACTCAACAACAATAAGCCTTGTGCCATTACAAAGACTTGAAGCTTGATCAATATTACGCATCAACATAACTGGAACTCCTTTCTTCAAAATTAATCTATGGCTAGGAAGACCAGAGCATGTAATATCATTTAAGAATTCTGTGGTCAACCATTCAGGGTCAACACCTGTATCTTCATCTGATTTACAAATTGAATCAGAACTAAGATATTCCTTTTCTTCACCAGGTATTAACGACAAGACATACGAATTAACTTTATCCACAACTTCTAGTGTAGGAGCAAGTATAGCCCTATCTTCAAAATATTTAAACTCATGCATATTGGCAATTAAGTTAGGGTATGTAGAATCAACAATAGCAGCAACAGCATTAGTAGAGTCTAAAATCAACAAATCATTTGGAATTTCCACAGTTAGCTCACCATCATTTTCAACACCTAAAGTACCATCACCAATATCCAGAATCCACTTGCCAAACTCTTGAATCTCATCAAAGTCTAGGTTGTTAATGCCAGAGTGCAAGCGCATGTTTTTAGTTAACTTCAAGACTTTGCAAATTTTCCATAGTATAGAGGAATTAATAAAAGACATAACGATATCAGCTCTGCTTGCTTTAGGAATAACAGGCAATACTTGACGAAAATCTCCACCTAATACAACAACTTTTTCGCCAAAAGGATCAGTGCAACTATTCACATTAGAGAAACGCATGATATCTCGTAAAGTTCTATCTAAAGCTTCAAATGCCCATCTATTAACCATTGGAGCTTCATCCCAAATTATCAAACTGGTGTGACGAAGCAGCTCAGCTTTCAAACTTCCTTGGTTAATATTGCATGTGGTTTCTTCGGTTAGTAGCAATGGAATTGCAAAGCGCGAGTGCGCAGTTCGACCTCCTGGTAAGAGAAGTGAGGCAATACCACTTGAAGCAATAGTCAGCATAATTTTTCCTTCAGAACGTAGTCGACATGACAATGCTTTCCACACAAATGTTTTACCAGTGCCCCCATGACCATACACAAAGTAAAATCCTCCATTCCCATTAGACACAACATTAACCACTTTATCATAAACAACTCGTTGTTCATCAGTCAATCGGGGAAACAATTTGTTATGTTCCTCAATCATTTCTTCCTTGTTGTAAGATAATTCATTCACCAAAAAAATGTTTTGGTACTCAACTTCATCGAAAAAATTAGGGTATGGCATAGAACTAAAATCTTTTAAAGATTTACCATTTAAACGTAACAAACGCTCAATCTCAATTAGGCACAAAGACTTCAACTCTGACTCTCCAATTTTCAAACCTATAGCCACAAATATAGCAAATAAAGACAACAGGAAGTTAAGTCAATATTAAATAAACACACTACAATATATATAGAAAACACATGTTCACAACTACACATATGTGAAACGTTTTAAAATACTTTTTAATAGAAAATATAAACAACACAATACCTGGTTGATTCAAAACCTTTCGTCTTTCAAAAACAATCCCATCAGCTAATAAGTCCCAAGTTTGGTCCCACACATTTAAAGGTTTACTCATAGAGTTTGACAACAACAAACTAACAAAAAGTCGACGAACATAAGGACCAGAACCTAACTCAGTAGATTTCTTTATTGCATCCACAAATTCTCTATCATCAGCTAATAATCCAATAGCATAACATGCCTCTTGAAAACTTTCATAAGTCACATTGTTCACAGTCCTAATACTGGCATAACTTGAACAACCCTTCTGAACATTCAACAATAGTCTCAAGTAATATAACTCATCAACTCCAGGAGGTATGAAATTAACCTACCAATAGATAACCCCCTCTTTCTTAGGTGCCACTACTGACTATTAACACAATAAACAAACCGTGATGGAAATTCACCATAAGTCAAGTCTCGACCTTCTTCAAACATACGGTTTGCTTCCATCAAAGCAAGGAACATTATTTTTTTGCCCTTATGTTTATCCAAGACTTCATCAAGCTTATCATCATCATTGAAAATTATATTTTGCTCGTTAGGCAAATGAAAGGTCAACCTTTGAACAGGAGGCCACCTATGATGAATGTCGAATGCAAAAATCCTCCAAATAGACTCAGAAGGAGACAAATACCGACAATCATAATATTTTTTAATCTCATCAACTTCTTGTCTTTGAGTTACATCAGTTGATTCTATGGACATAGAAATAGTTACACGATCTGGCCCTTTGTTCACATATTTGAATAAATACTTGATAGAGTTTGATTTGTTGCAATATTCCAAATTAATATGTGCTTGATATTTCATCAATAACTTCGGGTTGTATGGAACTACATTTCTATTATCCAACTCAACATCCTTTTTAATGACTGTGACACCTAAATCCCTTCTTCTATATATTGGATAGCCATCATCGTCAAAAGAGGTTTTGTGAACAAATTTCTTGGGATAAAACTTAGTGCACTTACCATTCTTCATACAAGGTGAATAGCTAATACTTCGACCACAGGGACCATGTAGCATAAATGCAGTTACAACATCAAACAACTTAGGATATTTGCTTGGATCAGGCAACTCAGCACATATAACTCTGTCTATTGATTCAACAGTATGCAATTTATCACTTTGTTCTAACCACAACAAAATATGTGCATGCGGCAATCCTCTTTTCTGAAACTCAATTGTGTACATGCCTAAAATGAAAATAAACAATTGAAGGTGTAAGGTAATTTATAGCAAATGGAAACCACATAATTCACATAAAGGAAAATGGTGGGAAAAAACTTACTAGCAATAACCTTTCCAAAGAAAGAACCTTTTTTAAAATCATTCATCAATGCATCTAACTTCATTCAGAAAATTCTACACACTGCATCTGGTTTTTCATTAGCTGACATTCCTCGACGATTAAGGAAGCGTGCAATTTCAAGCCATCTAGGATTATATGTAACAGTGATAAACAAATCTGGAAATCCAAACTTTTTTGAAATTGCCATAGCATCTTGACAATTGTTAAACATGTATCGACGACCACCAGTAAAAGAGGATGGCAAAACAACTCGAACTCCAGTCGAGGTTGCATTAATGTCACCACGATCAACCGCTTCTTCCAAACCTTTTAAAAAATCTGATCTAATATTTTGTTGATTATTTCTAATATATGACAATCGCTGTGATTCAATCATGGAGTAACAATCAACAATAAATTGTTGCAAAAGTCTTCTACTTTGTAACAAAATGCCTTTTTCCATTTCCCTTTCATGAAGTCTAAATGCAACAAATTCACGTAATTACTCTCAATCTTTTCCGTACACCAGGAGTAGAAAAAGTATCTCGAATTGCAATATCTTCTTTGTAACCATCTTCACCATAGGGGAATAACAAAGGATATTGAAGAGGCAAATATGAAGGATGTGTTTCACTAATACGCTCCAAATGGCCATCATGAGATTGTAAAATTATATCTCTACCAACATCAGAAGAATCAAAATCATCAACAATTAGAGCTGCAACTTTATCAATGGTTGGTAAATTGTACATCCTAGCATCAAGTGTTCGGTGTCTAAACAATCTAATAGAGAATTGTTGAGTGTCATCTGATTGAAAACAATCTTTTGCCTTCTAAATGATTTTGCCACTACATTGTGTTCATCAATCATAGTCATTAAGTCATCAACTAAAGAAGAGTCAACATAATATGCACTATTACTTCCACTGCCAAAAATAAATAGGAAAACATTTGTGAGGAAACAAAGGTTGCAAAAAGCAATGCATGTAATATGTAAAGTAAAAAAAAAAAAAATTGAATATAAAAGTTGAATAAAGAAAACAGAAAATCAAATATAAAATATAGTTAACAAAATAAAAAAAACATAATACGAAAGAATGCAACTACCTGAAATTATCAATTCTATTTGTAGACTCATGCATGGTGTCATAAATATAAAGTTGGGCAAACTTTGGTTTATGTCCATCCATAGGAAGTAGGCTTCCAACTCTATGAGTGTGTTTGGAATGCAAAAAAATAAGAAATGATTTCATTTGTAAATCAAACTTAATTAAATTTGGTGTTTGGAATGTTAAAAAATAGGAAATGATTTGATTTTTAAAATCCTATGGATTTCTTTCCTTTTGTTTTTTAAATTCTATCAAATTTGATAGGATTTGTTAGGATTTGATTTGATTTGAAATAAATATACTATTTTACCCTTAATAATTATTTCCAACAACTTCTCATAAGGGTTAAAATGTAAAATAATAAAATTAAATCAAATCAATTCTCATTTTAATGAATTCCAAATACAAAATTTGATTTCTAAATCAATTCAAATATATATATTTTTTAAAGTTCCAAACACAAAATTTGATTTTTAAATCAAATCAAATCAATTCAAATCAAATCAAATCAATTCATTTCTCATTTTTATTCATTCCAAACACACTCTATGATAGTTTTGTCCACTAAGAACAAATTGGGAAGGACCATTTCCATCATTTAAAGAGTTTTTCGTTTTCCCCCCAATGGAAGTGAACGCAAACGTACTATTGTAGAGACGAATATTCTGAAGGAAATGAGCACTTCTGTAATCCACACTTGTGAATAAGTTCCATAATAAATCCGGAGGCCTAGTTAACAGTGGTAATTGTACCTTTCCTTTCATACAACAAAGTGAGAAATTTGGTTTATCAAGACGGATTGACTTCTCTGATCGCTCGTCGTACCAAACCAAAGCACCACAATGCAAGCAAGAATGTTCACAATCACCAAAATCCAAGGGAACTAAAATTGAAGTAGAAAACTTCATTATTAAGATGGTGAACAAAGGTCATGAAAATGATGATCATTTAGGAAATATGATTAATTATCATAAGTAACCTTCATTTTCACTTTCTGCAAATAGCTCATGTTCCAAATTAACTTCACTGTGATCTACTATTGCATCAATTGGATAGCTATCATCAAGCTCATTCAAAAATGAAGGAAGATCTGCACAGTAAAATCAGAATATTAACTTAAAATAAGAAGGCAATGCATGTAAAGAAGAATTATTAATTGCATTCAAACCAAACTTCTAAACCTGGAAAGTCATTGGAAGCAGAGGACATGTTTGCTTTAGGATTGACAAATAGGTTATTTGATGATCCTATGAAACAGGAGCAAAAAGGATAATGAAAAAAATGTGCATAAATGAGAAGCTAAAAAAATAATATGTACCTAAACATGTAGATAACCAATGTGTGGTTATATAGAACACATGTAATAATGTATAACAAAATTTGTTTCACATTTAAAATTCAAAATAAGGATTGCTCAAAAGATTAACATAACTATCAATACACGAATATTACATTTCATAGAAATAAATTATAGAATTGAAAACAATAACATAAAAGTTCAACCACTACAAACAACAGCAAAATACATTTTCAAATTAGCACAACATAAATTAAGTTAAATATAACAAAAATAACCAAACAAAGAATCTCATAATAACTAACTTGTAGAAGACCCAACACTATTAATTACTCTTAATGGCCGCCCTCGTCTAACTGGGTTGAATAATGAATCTATCCACACACCTGTAACTAAAATTGAATAAGGATCTTACACCAAATCTATGTCCAAGCAACAAAAAACAAAGCGGCATAGACTCCACCATGACAAACATGGACCATGCATGTTAACCAAGACAATCAGTGCATACACATAATAGAAGATACAGAAATTTGGTAGGTGTAGCAGTTCTATCAATATCCTAAATTCAAGTATATATTTATCATATCATTGGGAGAGTCAATTGTAAACAGAACTTACAAAGTAATTAACAATTCAATGTAAAATGTGAAAATTTATAACAAAACAAAAAATTAATTTAACATCAACAAAGTTTCGTAAAGGTCAATTTTGTCTATTTAAAATAAGCTATATGACTACGAACAACACAATAAAAAATATTTTTTAGTAACATAGCTAATCATTTTTTTTTTTTGCCTTCTTTTCATTTTCTATGTAAACAACTTCAACTTTTGAAATGAAAAAGGAAAATGGGGAGAACGTAAGCACTTCAAAACGACAAACAAATTATTTCAAACTCTTAACTACATGTTCTTTAAGAAGCTAACACCACTAACAATGGTTTTGTAAAAACCATTCAAATCAATATCTCAAATACGTTAGGCTATGTTTGAGAGTTTTAAAAATAATAGATGGTAATAACTCATAATAGAATAGAATGAAAAAGCAATGAATAGAAAAGAATAGAACATAGCACTCTATTATTTGCATGTTTAATGACTTTAGTTAAGAAGCAAGGGAGTGTTGAAGCCATTTGGTCCTTTGAACCACAAATTGAAGGAACAAAAATTGAAGCCTTTGAGTGGCAAGGAAAGCACTCTTTGATACTGTCTTATCATTCCACTCCCTCCTTCAAAATAACATCCAAACAAACTTTCATTACAATTTACCATTTCATTCCATACATTTCCTTGAATTGCGATACTCTTTAAAATTGTCAGCACAGCGATAATAATACCAACCTTGCATTACCAGTTAAAAACCACAAACAAAGAAACACTATGACAAAAGGGAATAAGAAATAAATAAAACCATAACAATGTAATGTATAAATTTTACTTATTTTTCAATCAACCAATATTAACATACGCCAACACCACATCCTTATTATTCATCCAATAATAATAATGATGCTAACTAAGCACAAAAGCTATCTCACCATGATTAGATGACCATGTGGCTTGTTTTTGGGGTTTAGTAATTGCCTCTTCACCTAATAGATTAAGTGAGAGGAAATAATGAATGAAATATAATTAAGAATTTATGTAACAAAAAAAGAATTAACCTTATTTCAACAATTGACAAATTAAATATAGAAAAGAACAAAAGAGTTTGGACAAAACTTGCCTTTACTGTCCTCAAGGTTCCTTTTCTTTTTTTTCTTGAACATGGTTAAATCTTATCTTTCTAGCCTTCCACGCAGCAGCATCATGATTGTGAAACATTGGTGGAGACTATGGCACCAGGAAGAGCATTTAAAGGGAGTAAGACGTAATGGGGAAATAAGGACATACAGAGGTAATAATCTTAGAATCAGATGTTATTGAAATCAATTACCTGCTAATGCATTAAACTGGTAACAGGAGCAGTCACCGTTGAGAGTAAGTATATAGAAGAAAACTAAGATAAGCAGGCGAAAGTGAAAAGTTAAACACTGAAGAAATGAAGTTATGAGGCTGGAAGAATATATCCTTTACATTTATGATGAAGTGATATTTACTTTGACATCATTCATACTTGCCCGTGTTTTCTCTATCTTCCTATCAATTTTGTTCAAAGTCTTTGACTATTCAAGCATTTGAAGGTAGTGGCAGATAGTGGAAGCAATAAATTAAAGCATTTGTCTATTCCATTCGTACTGTTCGTGGCAGATAGTGGAGTTTGGGTTTTTATATTTTTATATATATATACGCATCATAAAATTGTAAAGAAAAAAATTTACTCTATATATATAATATAAAACTTAAATCACTTTTTTTTTCGTTTTGCATTTTTTTTAATGTTTGACTTGTATTATTATTTGCATATTTATATATATATATCAACAAAGTAAGAATAGGTAGGATATATATATATATATATATATATATGTATATATATATATATATATATATATATATATATATATATATGTATATATATATATATATATATATATATATATATATATATACGCATCATAAAATTATAAAGAAAAAAAAAATGACTATATATATATAATATAAAACTTAAATTTGTCCTTTTTTTTCTTTTTGCAATTTTTTTTTAATTTGTGACTTATATTATTATTTGCATATTTATATGTATATCTATTTATAATAACATGGAAGCTATTTTGAGTCCACTGTAGATTTTCATTTGCAGAACGTGATTGCCAAATTATAGGGGTTTATACCCCACTCTCCTGTTTTTTATTTGTTCAGGTTACTGTTCTTCGAAGTCCAAATCAAGTCCAACTTTTTCTTTTTAACATAATTCATTTTCTCCTTATTTCTTCTAGGCTATAGAGCCTGACAAACATAAGGAGGACCATTTTTCAACTCAGCAAGCGTTACTTCAAATTCGTCAGGACTTGTAACTTATTCGTCGGATTCTTCTAATCCGACAGGATTGATTTTCTCTCTTTTAAGAAATTCCTTTGCCTTTGTAAATTTTCAGTATTAAATTACTCAATTTATCCTACCTTTGCCCCATTATATGGGGACGTGCGCATAATGTAGTTAGTAAAATAAGAATAAGAATAAGATTAGCAATGTAATTAATAACACTGTTCTTTAATCGATAGCACTGATCTTTATTTGACAAATCTGATCTTCATTCAACAGAACTTGACTTTTAGCCATTCTTGTCAAATAATGTTCTCCTGTCACCATTGGTTCTGTCAAATTGTAACTTGGCCATTTTCATCACAAGTCCCATTATGTCTGACATCTGTCATCATTCACTGTCATGTCATGTTTTATCGGAAGGTAACCTCACATTTATACACATGAGGCATTTTCTCTGTCGAATCCAAAATTAAGATTTATCACCTAATAGATGCCCCCCAAAGTTTTGGCTTTCGACAGCTTCTGCAGATAGACAATTTTATGACAGATAACTCAATTTTCAACAAAATATTCAAAGTGATTTCTGTGAACTAAGAAGTAAAGTCAAGGCCCTTAGTACCAAAATACAATCTCTGGAGCCTGGCTACCAGCCCACTCTAGCTGACAGAGAATCACTATAAACTTCTTATGAAGCTCTAAGGAAATTGCAACCTTGAAATATATGTAGTATCTGTCGGTTTAGCCTACCCGACAAACATTTGTGTTTTCTGTTGACTCAAGATTATCTCGACAATATAACTTGTAATTGGCAAGTATCTTGATGGAACAAAGAAATTTTCCTTATTTATTCCCTGCTAATCTTTACTTCACACATTGTCGGTTTATATAGCTTTCAATATTTGTCATTTGTAGATTTAATCCTTAAACCAGATTTAATCTCGACAGCTGCATCAGCATTTCTAGAAAATACTTGAATAAATTTAAATGGTCTTTAATTCCATCAGGCTTTAAAAGCCTACGACTATTCGACAAACATCAAAAATTTGGTCGGCTTTTGTAACATCAAACAAATATATTTTTCTATTAACATAATTCATTTTCTCCTTATTTCTTCTAGGCTATAGAGCCTGACAAACATAAGGACGACCATTTTTCAACTCAGCAAGGTTTACTTCAAATTCGTCAGGACTTGTAACTTATTCGTCGCATTCTTCTAATCCGACAGGGTTGATTTTCTCTTTTAAGAAATTCCTTTGCCTTTGCAAATTTTCAGTCTTAAATTGCTCAATTTATCCTGCCTTTGCCCCATTATATGGGGACGTGCGCATAATGTAGTTAGTAAAATAAGAATAAGAATAAGATTAGCAATGTAATTAATAACACTTGTTCTTTATTCGACAAAGACTGATCTTTATTTGACAAATCTGATCTTCATTCAACAGAACTTGACTTTTAGCCATTCTTGTCAAATAATGTTCTCCTGTCACCATTGGTTCTGTCAAATTGTAACTTGGCCATTTTCATCACAAGTCCCATTATGTCTGACATCTGTCATCATTCACTGTCATGTCATGTTTTGTCGGAAGGTAACCTCACATTTATACACATGAGGCATTTTCTCTGTCGAATCCAAAATTAAGATTTATCACCTAATAGATGCCCCCCAAAGTTTTGGCTTTCGACAGCTTCTGGAGATAGACAATTTTATGACAGATAACTCAATTTTCAACAAAATATTCAAAGTGATTTCTGTGAACTAAGAAGTAAAGTCAAGGCCCTTAGTACCAAAATACAATCTCTGGAGCCTGGCTACCAGCCCACTCTAGCTGACAGAGAATCACTATAAACTTCTTGTGAAGCTCTAAGGAAGTTGCAATCTTGAAATATATGTAGTATCTGTCGGTTTAGCCTACCCGACAAACATTTGTGTTTTCTGTTGACTCAAGATTATCTCGACAATATAACTTGTAATTGGCAAGTATCTTGATGGAACAAAGAAATTTTCCTTATTTATTCCCTGCCAATCTTTACTTCACACATTGTCGGTTTATATAGCTTTCAATATTTGTCATTTGTAGATTTAATCCTTAAACCAGATTTAATCTCGACAGCTGCATCAGCATTTCTAGAAAATACTTGAATAAATTTAAATGGTCTTTAATTCCATCAGGCTTTAAAAGCCTACGACTATTCAACAAACATCAAAAATTTGGTCGGCTTTTGTAACATCAAACAAATATATTTTTCTATTAACATAATTCATTTTCTCCTTATTTCTTCTAGGCTATAGAGCCTGACAAACATAAGGACGACCATTTTTCAACTCAGCAAGGTTTACTTCAAATTCGTCAGGACTTGTAATTTATTCGTCCCATTCTTCTAATCCGACAGGGTTGATTTTCTCTCTTTTAAGAAATTCCTTTGCCTTTGCAAATTTTCAGTCTTAAATTGCTCAATTTATCCTACCTTTGCCCCATTATATGGGGACGTGCGCATAATGTAGTTAGTAAAATAAGAATAAGAATAAGATTAGCAATGTAATTAATAACACTGTTCTTTATTCGACAGCACTGATCTTTATTTGACAAATCTGATCTTCATTCAACAGAACTTGACTTTTAGCCATTCTTGTCAAATAATGTTCTCCTGTCACCATTGGTTCTGTCAAATTGTAACTTGGCCATTTTCATCACAAGTCCCATTATGTCTGACATCTGTCATCATTCACTGTCATGTCATGTTTTGTCGGAAGGTAACCTTACATTTATACACATGAGGCATTTTCTCTGTCGAATCCAAAATTAAGATTTATCACCTAATAGATGACCCCCAAAGTTTTGGCTTTCGACAGCTTCTGGAGATAGACAATTTTATGATAGATAACTCAATTTTCAACAAAATATTCAAAGTGATTTCTGTGAACTAAGAAGTAAAGTCAAGGCCCTTAGTACCAAAATACAATCTCTGGAGCCTGGCTACCAGCCCACTCTAGCTGACAGAGAATCACTATAAACTTCTTATGAAGCTCTAAGGAAATTGCAACCTTGAAATATATGTAGTATCTGTCGGTTTAGTCTACCCGACAAACATTTGTGTTTTCTGTTGACTCAAGATTATCTCGACAATATAACTTGTAATTGGCAAGTATCTTGATGGAACAAAGAAATTTTCCTTATTTATTCCCTGCCAATCTTTACTTCACACATTGTCGGTTTATATAGCTTTCAATATTTGTCATTTGTAGATTTAATCCTTAAACCAGATTTAATCTCGACAGCTGCATCAGCATTTCTAGAAAATACTTGAATAAATTTAAATGGTCTTTAATTCCATCAGGCTTTAAAAGCCTACGACTATTCGACAAACATCAAAAATTTGGTCGGCTTTTGTAACATCAAACAAATATATTTTTCTATTAACATAATTCATTTTCTCCTTATTTCTTCTAGGCTATAGAGCCTGACAAACATAAGGACGACCATTTTTCAACTCAGCAAGGTTTACTTCAAATTCGTCAGGACTTGTAACTTATTCGTCGCATTCTTCTAATCCGACAGGGTTGATTTTCTCTCTTTTAAGAAATTCCTTTGCCTTTGCAAATTTTCAGTCTTAAATTGCTCAATTTATCCTACCTTTGCCCCATTATATGGGGACGTGTGCATAATATAGAAATTAAAATAAGATAACACTGTTCTTTTTTCGACAACACTGATCTTTATTCGACAGAAGTGATCTTCATTCAACAAATATGATCTTCATTCGACAGAACTTGGCTTTTAGCCATTCTTGTCAAACAATGTTCTCCTGTCAGCATTAGTTTTGTCAAATTGTAACTTAGCCATTTTCATCACAAGTCCCATTATGTCTGACATCTTTCATCATTTTGCTGTCATGTCATGTTTTATCGAAAGGTAACATCACATTTGTACACTTGAGGCATTTTCTCTTTCGAAGGGTTATCATTGTGGAAACCTTTTTTTTTTCTTCTATCTACATTATTATTTGTATATTCTCGTGTAAAAATGTCAACATAATGGAGATGAGTATTATTTTCCCCATGTAAATAGAAACTGAAAGAATATTTGTAATGAAAACGATTTCAGCAAATAGAAACTAAAGGAATATATTTGGGAAATGATGATATAATCTATAAGCGTAGGAATATATTTGGGAAATGATGGTATGATCTATAATCATATGCTTTTGACAGGAAGTGAAGTAAAAAAGAACAAATTTGAAATTATTTCAAAGACAGGAAGTGAAGTAAAAAAGAGTAAATCTGAAATTATTTGAAAAATGATGGTATAATCGATAATGTTCAAAGTATGTCTAACAATTTTTTATGTGTGTACATGTATTAAATTAAGTTATTAACTAATGTAATATGATGATAACATAGAAGTTCATGAGGATAATGTTCACCGTTGATAACAGAAAGATAAAAAAATAAAAAGATAGTAAATTATTAGATTATATTCAAAACATGCAGAAATATGATAATTTGAAGGTATCTACCTCCCCATCCAACAAAATAAAATAAAACCAACTAATTAAATTTGCCTCTCTCATAACAGATCGTAGGTATAAAATTTTTTCTTGGAAATATTACAACTGCCTGTGTGCAAAAATGCCATCAAATTAGTAAATTGTAAAGCATAAAAGTAATAATTTTGTTAGTAATTTAGTTAGTAACGTTTGGGAATGAGTCTTGTTAATTTTCATGCATGAAACATCTCATGTATACTAATTTAACTAATAAAGGAGGAATAATAAAGCACATAAGTCAAGTGAAAGTAATTAACCACACACGCTTGACATTATCAAATATATATCATAATTACATTGATCATGTTCACAATCTCACTCACCAGTGATATCTAACCTGAGTGAACAAAAAGACAGCTTCTAAACTATGTATAATTCACTCCCAAAAAACCCAAAACAAAAAAAGGAAGCCATATCATCTATGTCAGCACTAAATCACCTGTAACCAGCCACATCCTAATAGTTACTATTATATTCTGGACCAACAGATAAGACAAAAAACATTCTACATCCCGAGTCCAATTATCCTAAGAATTACTATTATATGCTGGATTAATAGATAAGACAAAAAAAACTTTATACATCCCAAGTCCATCTATTTACATATTGCCCAATATAAGGCTCAATCCTTTTCTATCTTAACAGCTTTTAGAGGAACACAACGAACCCCATCATTCACACCATCCACGACCTCATGAAATTTCCTTTTTCTGGCAGCTTTGCTATACTCAGACATGATAACATCACAGCTCAATGAAACTGGGTTGTCAACCACTTGAGAAGCAAACTCCTACACACATAAGTAATCAAAATCCAGACATCAATTCTAACAATATATTATGTATAAAATTGATGGTTTACATGATGAATGTAACAATTACATAATTCTCAACCTTAGGACTAATAGTTTCAACATGTTGGATCTCATCCTCGAGAGTGTATGTTTGGGGAAAAGGAGGAGTAAACAGGCCCTATGGGAAAAGGAAAAAACCAATGTCATGTGTTGAGGAAAGAACGAAATAAGGAAAACAAAAGTAAAAAAAAAAATGACAGAAGACTAAGCACAAGCAGATGCCACCATTATCAAGCTAACCACAAAGTAACACAAATCAGAATCAGAATCAGAAGCAATGTCCAAAGAAAAACTTTAAATCAATCCAACAGAATATACATCAATTTTTTTTTAAAACCAAAATAGTTAAGAAATAAACCTTGGTAGGGGAGTTATCAGCTCCTTAGAGCATAAACATACTTAAAATATGTTCATCAGTACACACCCCCCTCACACAGAACGAACCATCATAACAGGAAGATGAGGCAGACTTTGTCTCCACCTTAAAAAGGAGTTTCTGCCCAACCAATGCAGAAATAATATCTGGTAAGCTCCCATCACCTTCTGACTGCAACAAAATAGAGGAAGCATATCAGATTAACTACTTTTCTAATTGGACAAATTATGCCATTTTAATTGGGTTAAAAAATGTAACAATTTAACAAACTTAAAGGGGCAACAAAAACCTACAAATCTCTATACCTTCTTATACTCAGACAGTAACTGAGAACATGGCTTCTTCAATATGTTTTGAGCATCACGGTCGAAAAGCACAAAGACAGCACTACCAGTATCATCATTTACCTCAACTTTTATCTTATACCTATTTAAAACAAAAAAAATTATCACTACCTTTGTAAATGGAAAAAAAATTACAAAAAGGAATAACAGTAAGAGTGGATGCCTATGTACCTTGGTGTCACAGAGGCTACGTGACAAAGGCAAAAATCGCAATAGTACATGCCGGAATCTGGGATAACAGACCTGTTGCATTTGCATGCATAGTACCACCAAGAAGCATCCCCAACAATTGCTTTGATAGTTCCCAGTACGATAAACAATCCATCTTTCCAATGAAAATCAAAAGGCAAAAATGAGAATGACACATGATTAAATTTGATTGTAACTTCTCTCAATCAAAAAATGTGCTCAAATAAAGAATAAACTATAATGAATAAAGAATAAATAGTAAGCAATAAATAAGAAAGAATTAAAAACAACATTAACTTCAGCGCAGGTACACCACAGATGCATATAAATAAAGGAAAATGATGGTCTTACCGCTAACAGTAACTACACCTATTTTAACACCCACTTGCTATGTCAGCTTTTATTTAAAAAAAAAAAAGAAATCTGTCTTTCTCATGCATTTTTCCCGTCTTCCCCCTCTCCCTCTCATTTCTCTCCATCTTTCCCTCTCATTTCTCCTCATTCCAAGTAAAATTCTATCGAATGAAGATTCTGTCGAATGAAGATCAATTATGTCGAATGAAGATCAGTTCTGTCGAATGATGCATACAGCTGTCGAATATGCTAGAAGATCAATTCTGTCGAATGATGTATGCAGCTGTCGAAGATACCAAAAGATCAGCAGAAATTCTAATTCGACGGATGGATGTTAACATTGGAAAAATCTTCCAAGTGTTGAACCGACGAAAGTACTAAATGGTCAGAAATTCTAATTCGACAGATATTGACATTGGAGAAGTTTCTCTCGTGTTGAACCGACAAAAGTACTAAATGGTTACAAATTCTAATTCGACGGATATTGACATTGTGCTAAATGGTCAGAAATTCTAATTCGACGGATATTGACATTGGAGAAATTTCTTGTGTTGAACCGATGAAAGTGCTAAATGGTTAGAAGTTGGTTTTGTCAAGGGAGAATGAGAGAAATGAAAAGGCAGGGAGAGGGAAATGAAAAAGGTAGGGAGAGAGAAATGGAGATATACAGAGACGTCCAAAAATATGGTGTGGAATTGGGTGTGGCACTGTACGCGGTAAGAATATCGGGACTGATAAATAAAACACACAACTTGTTCACAACATTTTTTATTTTATTCTATTTAACCATACTTTTTTAAAAGGAAACCATACCTCCTTACACTCATTGATTTGTTCAATATACTTCTTTTCATGAAGCTTCATAAACTCATCCTCAATACAAGTCCTTTGAACATCAGGAATAACCCCCAATGGCTGATACCCAATGGGAATATCTTCAGCAAGCCTAGTAGGAACATGAGCAACTACACATAAGCAAAACACTAACTATTTGCATAACATAACAATATAAAATGACCTGAACACAAAAGCAATCTTTTCCTAAAATTTATGACCTCTGCAATAGGAGGGTTGAATAGAATCTTTGATGCATGCATCACATTTTGAAGCACAATTTGTCCTGGTTACAAAAGAAATAAACGAAAATGTTAGTGAGCTAGGAGAAGGAATAATAGAAATGCAGATGAAATGAAAGATATAAAAACTTAGGTACAAATGACATAATGCACGATTACCTCTGAAAAGCTTCACTTTAGCAAGCTGGATGACAACAACAAGAAGGTCAACATTACCTTCAGCAAGGAAAGAATTCAACTGGTCCACATATTCCCCAAATAAAGCACACCCAAGCTTTTGACTGTGAAAACGAACAAAACATGTTATTTTCATATCTAATCTAAATGTGAATCTAAATAGAATGCAGAAGGATGTAGACAAAATGGGAAATAATTAAAACCAAGTAGCAGCCCATTTACAAAAAAAAAAAAAAAAGAACGCACTTGCAGTTAGAAAGCTCTATCACAACCAGCTTAGACAGCTTTCCATTTCTGTCATATTCCTTTTCGATGGAACTGGCCACTAGCAAACCCATCACATCTGCAAAGAATAACAAAAGTTAGTTAAAAAAGAAATGAAGATCATGGCATCAAATTAGTGAAAAAATAAAAGTATAGAATCTGAATGTATTAACCAATAAGAAAGTCAGAATCTGCTTCATTTGCCAGCACATCAACAAATGGCACACAGGACAAGCCATATAGTGGAATCATGGCTGATTCACAAGGGACCACAGTTGTCCTAAATTGGAATATGAAACGAAATTCATGATTTATTGCACGATACGATCCAACATTTGGAATCACAGTGAAGTAACACATTTTATAAACATTGCCCTCTAACAGAAGATTCAAAAACTTGTATACCAGTGTTTTCCTCACACTTGCTTGAATCTTAGCACCCTACCAATACAACCACAACCAAAAACGTTAAAAGCATTAGAATCAAATTTTCATATTAACTCCACATCTAACATTTTTAAAAACAAAGATGAAATTCTTACAAACTCATCTAGCAGCACCATCTCAATAGAGCTTGGGAGTTTAGAGTTGTTGAATGTAGGCACTTTCCAAAGCCTAATTATCCTTACCCTAATCCTCCAAGCCTCTCTCTCAAGGTACACTTTGCTCAATGCATCAAATTGTGGAGCCATGAGTCCTAACAACCAATCACACAAGCACACAAGTGAAAACAAATGGATAAGTGAAGTTTCAGGAATACACAATCCCACACTGCAATGGCTGCTCCTTTAAATAAAGAGGACAGGCTCACATTTGAATTTCAAATTGGCCAAAATCGAAGGGAAATGGTACTAACTAAGTAACTGGAATGAGAGCTGAAATTCGTCGTTGAAAGTCCATCCAACTTGCAAAGACCACATCTGAAATCTAGCTATATATCAGGCTATAAGAAGCGTAGAAAATTAAGTTCCAGCTTTTTACATAGCCTGATAGCCATATGGCTTTACCTATTACAGCACCAATGCATGTGAAAAGAAAACCCATTCTCGCATTTGAAAAAAAAAGGTTAACAACTCCCATCTTATAGATTGATCCTATGGTTATGCCCACACGGGTGGCTTTCACCGCCTTCTAGCAGAAATTAGATTGCAACAACGTCTTCACTAAGGCTAATTAAACGGGCTCTCAAATCTGAAGAGCTAACCTAATCTAAGCTTCCTAACCCGTCTATACTTCCCTGCAGTCTACACCACTATAATGTGTTTGAACGGGGAGAAAATAGTATAAATAAACCATCTTCAGTTTAACAAAATAATATTTAACACATTAGAAATGCTGAGAACTTGGGATGTGTAGATGAACAGGAATCGCACATTAGTTATTTAAGGGTTCCAGTATTGATTGAGTGATTGATATCAGACTGACAAAAGGCTGAAAAGATTAGTCTGTGGTTGCAGGTGTATGATGAATGTATGAAAATAGTTAAGGGCAAAAAAAGGAAATAGGGAAAAAATAATACGAAATCTGTCAAGCATTTAAAATGGATTGTAATTTAACATCAACCTGATGCATGTATTTGAACAGTAATGGAACAGTAGAATTATTGATCGGCTTTTGTATCGTGTATAGATGTGTTAGTAGATAGATACAAATGATAATTTTTTTTAACTACTAAAAAGCTTTAAATTTGAGAAAATAAAATTAAGAACTATATCTTTTGAAAATTTAATAGAATTTAATTTTAATTTGGTATTAATATAACAATATCATCAAATTATAGATTGTCATGTCATTAATGGAGTTTGACCTCTTAATTAATGCTTTTCATAATCAAACTTTTTGATGATATAATAACACAAGATTAGGAATGTTACATTAGATGAACGAGCATATAAAAAAAAATAAGATCATGAATTAATGTATTATAAGGAAAGTAAGAGTAGTACTTATTGAGGAAAAAATGGTAGAATTATGTTCAAGATTGTTTGGACATATAAGAAAAATAGTAATTGTCGCGACCGGGATCGCAGCGAAAAATAGCAACTCGAAAGATTTTAGAAAATGAAAAATGAAAAATGGAGTCGCCACCAATTTTATTTTAACTTAGGAAAAATTGAAAAACCTTTCTTTGAAAACGATCTTTGGAACCAGATTGGATTCGGAAGTCGGTTATGGATAGGGAAGGGTGGAAACTTAATTCCACAACATCCCTAACACACCCGTTCTAAAACGGTACCTTAAGTTAATTGTGTAAATTCTTAACAATCTTTGAAAATATTTATTTTACCCCATTTAGCAAAATATTGTAACTATTTATAAAAAGGAAACCACAAAATTATGAAAATTTAATTTTGGCTTGACAGAAATGAAATTCTGCTCCTACGTATCCTCGGGTGCAATGAGGATCTCAAAATCACGTAGTTCTCTATAAAATAAGTCTGAGTTAATTGTTTTTAATTAAAAAAAATGAGTTTATTTGGAAACAAATTCATTATTGCCCAAGGTTCAAGTTAGCATAAGGCTACTCAATAAACCCTTATGATCCAAACGATATTGAAGATAACATTCGTTATTCAATCAACATCATTGGTCATCGCATGGAAAAAACTCTTTTTTTTCCCTTTATTCTTATTTTTATTTTAAAGCATATACAAAGACAAACAAATAATCACATAAACAACACATTGTCATACCATGAGTTAAGTAAATACAATAAAAATCAAATTAAGCACTACGACACAACAAAAAAAAATTTTAACACGTTTTTTTATTTTATTTTATTTTTCTTTATTTTTTTTAGCTTACTAATCATAAGACATAATATACTATTAGATAAACACCATAAAACAAGAAAAAAACTTTAAATAAAACTGACAACCACAAACAGCAACCCCACTCATGAGACACAAAGGAACAGACGAAGGAGGAAAAAAAATGGGGCTCAAACCTCTGGTAGTGCAAGAGGTGAATCGAAGGAGAGGGATCTGGTGTTGGTGGTCCGACGGTTAGTTGGTTGAAGAATTTGGTATCTGATCCAACGGTTGGTTGGTTGAACGATCTGGTGTCTGATCCGACGGTCGATGCGGAGGGGGATCTGGCTTTGTGAGATCCGACGGTCGGTGAGGAGGGATCTGATCTTGTGAGGTTCGACGGTCGGTTGGTTGAAGGATCTGGTGTCTGATCTGACGGTCGATGCGGAGGGGGATCTAGCTTCGTGAGGTTCGATGGTTGGTGAGGAGGGATTTGATTTTGTGAGGTTTGACGGTCAGTGAGGGGAAGAATCTGACTTCTGTGCGGTCTGACGGTCGTGAGGAGGGATCTGGCTCTGTGGAGTCCGACGGTTGGTAAGGAGAAAGATCTGGCTTTGTGGAGTTCGACGGTCAGTGAGGAGGGACTTGGTTTTGTGAGGTTCGACGGTCGGTGAGGAGGGATTTGGTTTTGTGTTTGACGGTCGGTGAGGGGAAGGATCTGACTTCTGTGCGATCCGATGGTTGTGAGGAGGGATCTGGCTTTGTGGAGTCCGATGGTCGGTAAGGAGAAAGATCTGGCTTTGTGGAGTCCGACGGTCAGTGAGGAGAGATCTGGCTTTGTGGAGTTCGACGGTCGGTGAGGGGAAGGATCTGGCTTTGTGCGGTTCGACGGTCGGTTGGGGTTGTGGTGATATTGGTTGTGGAAGTTGAAGATGGGTGAGGCTATGGAGGTGCAACCATGATGGTGGCCACGGTTTGGAGGCTTGGAGGTGAGGATGAAGGATAGTGGAGGCTGAACGTTGGTTGTTGGTCTGCTTCCTTGGTGGGTTCGATTTTTGGGTTGCTATGGAGTGATGGATGAGTTGTTAGGAGAGTGGTGAAGGTTGATACGGGTTTACGTGGGGGGGGGGGGCCCGGAAGTAGTTAGTTAGGATGGTGATTCTGGAGGGTAGGTGTTTAGGAGGTTGAAGGTAGTGGTTCTTTGGTGAAAAAATAAGTGAAAGTTGTTGTGTTGTTGAGGTTTGAAGGTGGTTTTATGGGTGGTTGATGGTGGTGGCGGAGGGTTGATGGTGAAGATGAGATGGTTCTGTTTTGGGGTTGCGGGGTGGTCACCGTTTGGTGAGGTGGTGATTAGTGGTGGTAGTGAAGAGGAGGGATAGTGATGAAGATGGTGGTTGCTAGTATGCAAGTGATGGGGGGTGGTTTCACGGTTTGGGGAGAGCAGCAGGGTTGGAGGTTGATGGTGAAAATGGGATGGTTCAATGATGAAGGTTTGTGTTGAGCTTCTGAGAAGATATTTTCTCCCAAAACTCCCAGTTCTCCAGTGGCCTTTTTCAAAATTCTTTTCTTTTTTACTTAGCTTCCTCCTTTTGTATCATTCCCTCTATCCAAGTTCCCTCCTTTTTTCCATTTTTTCAGCTGACATTTCCTTCTTTTTCTCTTTACGTAAACCACTCCCTACCTTCTACACATTGAGCCCCTCTTTTCTTTACTTGTACAGACATGATGCATTTAATGCATTGTTTCTCTCATCATTTTTTCTTTTACGTGTGCGGACACCACACAAGAAATGCATTGCCCCTATTTTTTGTTTTTTTTTTTTTTGTTTATTAAACGAGATCAGTGTTCTCTCCCCTTTTTTTTTAAGAGTAGGCTTACAATTGGGCCTAAAAAAACATAAATATGGACATTTAATTAATTCAATTTTTTTTTGTCACTTTTCATTTTTTTATTTTATTTTTGTTTTTATTTTGTTTTTTTTTTTTGTGTTTGTTTTCTTTTTTTTTTATATTGGGAGCCCGGTCAAAATTGAGTGTTCAAAGTAATAGAAGTCCCAATTAAAAAAGTTGATTAAATGAAGAATAGTCCAATAATTAGAAAGAGAAGAAGAGAGAAAAACTCTAGGAGTTAAACCATTAAAAATGTTTGGACCTAAATGTCCTATTGGAAGATTTGGTTTTTGATGACGTTCGATCCATGTAATGGGAAAAACCTTCGGTTGTTGTAAAGGATAAGAGTGTAGATCAGAGTTTGGATTGCAACATAAATCACCTCTATTGCCGCAAGGAATTATTTGTTATATTGTATAAATTTGCCTTGTAACTGGGATTATCAAATGCTTTTGCCTTGTTTGCAGTGAAGGGTTTTGCTGCAGTTACCTGAGCAAACGCATAAGGCAGAGCTGAGTACAATCCGGCTGCCCTTTGGCGGTAAAAGACAGTTCTTTCTTAGGAAGTGTAGGTAGCTCCAAGGAAGAGAACAGCTGAATATATAGCACCCAGGAGATATAACAGGTCTTGTTCCTTGTCTCTGTTGAGTTATAATTCATGCTTTAAGTTTATATAATTTCATATTCATAATCATGAAAGTAACTTTCTTTTTGCAGGTGTTGATGAAGAAACTGCAGATGGCATCTTTTGAGAACAGGAAAGCCAGAGTTTCTCATACATGGTTGATGGTTCTACTGTTTCAGAATTCAGAGAATTCTGTGATAACTGTTTTAGTGGAGGATATCATAATCATCATTGATCTAAGTACTCTTGATCGTAGATGAAGAATAAGTGTGTACTTTCAACAATTGAAGTTAACAAGTATTGATGAAGTGTAATACTGATAAAAAGAACTTCTGGACTTAAATTTTTTCTCCTTTGTTCCAGAAAATAAGTCCAAAAAAGATACTAACAGCTATTGTCATGAAGAACCTGATGGCGTTATACTGTGGGTTCCTCCAATAGCACCAGTACTGTTAACCAAGTTTTGTAAAGCATTGTTAAAAGTAAGAACTCAAGTTCTAAGTTGATTTGCAATCCATTAGAAAGGCTTGAATGGCTAATCATAACCACCATAAACACAATAACGATTGAGTTGAATCTGAACAAACAAGCTCAGTTAGAGGGTAAATGCTGACATTAGCAGGATTGTTAAGCATGACTTGAATTACACTAGTCCAAAATGCTAGAATATGCCTCATTTTGCCTGAACTCAAGAAATCAAGAAGTTGAAGGAAGGAAGGAACAAGCTTGAAGGAGTATTGCTTGGATATGCTGTGTTAGGAACCCAATTAACTGGAATAGAAATGCAGAAATAAACCAATGAATCCTCTAAAAAATTGAATAAAAGACGTATGGAATTCAATTCTTAAGAAAATGCACTGTCCAGAGCTCAGAGCTCCTCAGAGGATATTCCTCTGCCTACAACCATAACAGAAAAATATATAAAACTCCCTATTCTCTTACCTCCCCCTCTTTTTACAATCATTTCCCACTCTAATGACTTTCCCATACCACTGCCACCTCAGCCACTAATTCATAACTAACTTCCTCTCACTCTCTTTCTTCTCTTTCCTAGAATATACCTTCCAAATTGGAGGCATATTCACTATATTATGGTTCCTAACACTACCTCCATCTGAAAAAACAGCCTTGTCCTCAAGGCTGAAATCCGAAAATTGGTGCTGGATTACTTCCACATCTTCCCAAGTTGTATCTTCAAGGGCTCACCCTTTCCACTTGATGAGACACTGCTGGATGTCAGTATCATTTCACTTGATCACCCTTGTAGCTATAACTTCTTCGGGTTCCTCCATGTTATCTAACTCAACCTCCATACCTGCTGGCAACTCAGCTTCCACAAAGGAAGAGCCAACTGCCTTTTTCAGCTAAGAAATGTGAAAAACTGGATGAATTCGCGCATGATCTGGAAGCTGGAGCTTGTAGGAAACTGCACTATACTTGTCCATAATCTGAAATGGGCCATAAAAACGTGCTGCCAGCTTTTGATTGATCCTTTTGTGGACTGACTGTTGTCGGTGTGGCCGAAGCTTAAGGAAAGCCCAATCACCCACTTCAAATGACTGTGAGCTGTGATGATTATCTGCAAATTTCTTCATTTGGTCCCTAGCCCTCATCAAATTCTGTTGCAGTTGTTTGAGAGCCTCATCACGGTCCAATAACTCATTCGCCACTGCCTCCACCTTCGTCTCATTCCTCATGAACTTGAGCAACGTAGGAGCCTTCCTGCCATACACCAATTCAAAGGGGGTGGCGCCAGCTGGCACGTGATAAGAGGTGTTATACCATAATTCAGCCCAAGAAATCCAATGAGTCCAATTCCTAGGCTATTCAGATGCAAAACAGCGAAGATAGGTCTCCAAACAATGATTTAGAACTTCCGTTTGTCGATCAGTTTCCGGATGATATGAAGAACTCATCTTCAAAATAGTACCTTGGACGCGAAATAATTCCTTCCAAAAATGGCTAAGGAACAAAGGATCCCAGTCACTGATTATAGTTTGTGGAATGCCATGAAGTCTGACTACTTCTCGTGCGAATAATTCAGCCACACTCCGTGCTGTATAGGGGTGTTTGAGCAGTAGAAAATGAGCGTACTTTGTGAAACGGTTTACCACCACTAGAATAGTGTCAAACCCTTTTGATTTCGGAAGGCCTGTGATGAAGTCTAAGTTGATGTCTTCCCAAATTCGAACTGAAATCTCCAAAGGCTGCAGCAACCCTTTGGGAGATGTAGCCTCATATTTCTGCCTCTGACAAATATTACATGCCTTTACAAAGTCCTGGATTACTTTTTTCATGCCCACCCAATATAGGTTCCTTGCTACCCTTTTATAGGTGCGCAAGTACCCCGAATGACCCCCCATGGGGGTGGAGTGAAATTCCTGCAACAGTATAGGTATAAAAGGGGAGTTTGCAGGAACCACCAACCGTCCCTTGTGTAGCAAAACCCTTTGGTTGTAAGTGAAACCTGGTCTAGAGGCTGGATCCCTTTGTAAGTCGAGGATAACTTGTTGCAAGAAGCGATCCTGCTGTATTTCAGCAGCAATGTCCACTCCATCAGCCCAAAGAGGATAAGATACAAGAGAGTGCAACATGCCAACCTCCTGCACCCTAGACAAGGCATCTGCTGCTTTGTTTTCCAAACCGGGCTTATACGCAACCTCAAATTGATACCCCAACAACTTAGCTATCCAACATTGCTGGTCCACTGTGGTAACCCTTTGCTGTAAGATATATTTCAAGCTTTTCTGATCTGTATACATAATGAAGGTTCTTCCCAAGAGGTACGGCCTCCAATGCTGAACGGCCAAGACCAAGGCCATAAGCTCTTTTTCATAAGCAGACTTGGACAGATTCCTAGGAGAGAAGGCCTTGCTAAAATAAGCAATGGGCCTAGTATTTTGCATCAAGACAGCCCCAACTCCCACCCCTGAAGCATCACACTCAATCTCAAAGGCTTTGGAAAAATCCAGGAGTGCTAAAATTGGGGCTTGAGTCAACAGTTGCTTGAGTGTCATAAATGCATCCATGATAGCCTGCCCCCATGAAAAATTGTCTTTCTTTGTCAGTTCGGTCAGCGGTTTCGCAATCTTTCCATAGTTCTTGACAAATTTTCTATAATACCCTGTCAAACCCAAAAAACCCCGAACTCCTCTTACATTCTTTAGAACGGGCCACTCCATAACAGCCTTAACTTTGGAAGGATCCACTGAAACCCCTTGACCAGAGATTATATGCCCCAAATATTCCACTGAAATCCTACCAAAGTAGCACTTTTTTTTTGTTGACTACAAACCGGTTGCTAGCTAACACCTGTAGAACTATTTGCAGCTGCCTTAAATGAGTAACCCAATCCGGACTGTAGACTAATATGTCATAAAAAAAAACCAATACAAACTTATGAAGGAAGGGCCTTAACAAATCATTCATGGTTGCTTGAAAAGTGGCAGGTGCGTTTGTGAGCACAAACGGCGTGACTAAGAATTTATAATGCCCATTATACGTCCTGAAAGCAGTCTTAACCACATCCTCTTCTTTCACTCTTATTTGGTGATAGCCTGATTTGAGGTCAAGTTTCAAAAAATAACAAGCACCAAACAGCTCATCCAATAATTCATCCACAACAGGGATAGGAAATTTGTCAGGTATAGTAACCTTATTTAAAGCCCTATAATCCACACATAGCCTCCAAGAACTATCCTTTTTTTAACCAATAAAACAAGACTAGAAAAAGGGCTACAACTAGGGCGTATAATACCTGACTTAAGCATCTCCTGGACTTGTCTTTCAATCTCCTCCTTGTGATGGTGAGGATAACGATATGGCCTAACACTCACTGGTCCCTGCCCTGAATATAAAGGAATTGCATGCTCATGGTTCCTTCTAGGAGGTAAGCCCTGTAGCTCCATAAAAACTCCTTCAAATTTGTGTAATAGTATAGTCAATTCCTACTCCTGGAGGCCTGTGAGATGCTCTGGAGTTGCTGTTTCTAGACATGAAACAGTCCATAGAAAACCTCCCATCTCCTGTAAACTCCTCTCCATCATAATTTTCAATAAAGCTTGCCCAACCCCCACTGATTTTCCTGATTGCAGCCTCTATGCTCCCTCCATTTCGCCATGTAAAATAATATGTTCTCCTCCTTGCTGGAACTCCATGACTAAATTTTTCCAATCTATCACCACCTCTAGGGTTTTCAGCCATTCAATACCCAAAATAATATCCATTCCTCCCAATTCAAGTACATAAGCATCCACTCCTACACCAATGCCTCCCAAATTGATCAATCTATGGCATCTGCCTTGGGCCAGCACTTTGTGACCATCACCCAGCCTTATAGCTAACATCTCAGTGGCCTGAACTTGAAGTCCCAACGCTTGGACCAAATGGGGAGAAATGAAATTGTGGCTAGCACCATGACATCTAACCCACAGAGATTTCCAACAATACGCATGGTGGAGTTTCTAGTTCGATGGTCCTCCACCATCCCAAACAAACCCATCACCCTATATTCCAACTCCTATTCCTCCTAGCCTTCTGCTGTCTCAAGAGCAACTATCTCCCCTTCCGCATTCAAGGTCTCGTTCTCATCCAAGACTAGCTTCCGCATTCAAGGTCTCGTTCTCATCCAAGACTAGCAGCCTTAGTTGTTTTTCAAAACACTGATGCAGGGGATGGAACTTTTCCCCTCGTCGAAAACACAGTCCCTTAGCCCTACGCTCCATGAGCTCAGGGTAGGAGAGGTGGCGCACCCCTTGGGAACGATCGGAACTCATTTTCCGATCAGTCTCTGGCCGGCGCGCCGTCGAAATCGCCGTTCCAGACGAAGCCTTGCTCGAACCTACTGCTTTACTATTCTCCCATTGATTTCGGAGCCTGCCCAACCAGCCAATTTCAACATTCCCATTCAGCCCACTTGCATTACTGAAGCCCAATTCTTTTTGGGTTGAGTTCACCTGGTTACCCCAGCCATACCCCATGCCTCCTTCTTTCCTATTTGCCCCCCAGGAATTTCCCTTTGGCCAGCTTCGTCCATCAGCTTCTCCATCCCTCCACAGCTCCTCCTCCACCGCCCTTGCCACCTTGATGAGTTGTACCCGAGTTTGCGGGTCTAGAGTTCGAACTCTCCTCCGAATTTGGGGATGTAACCCATTTATAAAATACCCCAAGTATTGCTCCTCGGGGAGTTTGCTCACTTGGGATGATAATAGCTCAAAGGCTTGAACAAATTCCTCCACCGATCCAATTTGTTTCAGGGCAGAGAGCTCCTCAAAGGGATTGCAAAGCTTCCTCCCTCCAAAACGACCCACCAAAGCCCGTTTCAGCCTCTCCCAAGTTAGATCGTCTTCCGTCTCCAAGAGGAGATTGAACCAGTGGATGGTTCCTCCTTCCATGCTTAATCTGGCCAGCTTGACCTTTACCTCCTCAGACGTGTTATGAACCTCAAAATAAATCTCAACCCGGGTTATCCATCCTACCGGGTCACTCCCATCTAACACTGGTAATTCAATCTTCTTCACCGACATTCTATACTCATCCAAGGATTCGGGGGATGTCGTGGATGAGGATGCAGGTCCCTTACTGTTCTTATGACCTTCATCATCTGGATTTTCCACTTTCTTTCCCAGCATCATGCTAATCTATGACAAGGCTTGCTGCATATGCAAAAACCCAGACTTCAAATCTTCCATATTAGTCTCCATCCTTTCGATCCTGGCTTCCAACACATCTACCCTCCCCGACATCTTAGGCAGCATCAATTCGGCACCTTAACTCTGGCTCCCGCTCGAGAAGAAATCTAGCAAGTCGGACCAAATGTTAGGAACCCAATTAACAGGAATAGAAATGCAGAAATAAACCAATGAATCCTCCAAAAAATTGAATAAAAGACGTATGGAATTCAATTCTTAAGAGAATGCACTGTCCAGAGCTCAGAGCTCCTCAGAGGATATTCCTCTGCCTACAACCATAATAGAAAAATATATAAAACTCCCTATTCTCTCACCTTCCCCTCTTTTTACAATCATTTCCCACTCTAACGACTTTCCCATGCCACTGCCACCTCAGCCACTAATTCATAACTAACTCCCTCTCACTCTCTTTCTTCTCTCTCTTAGAATATACCCTCCAAATTGGAGGCCTATTCACTATATTACGGTTCCTAAAATGCTGGCAACCCACTGGCCACACTACCTTCTAAATACTTTTTTAATTTCCTTTTTCAAGTAGGATTTAGTTACTTGTAACCCAAGCACAGTGAAGACTATTGAGTGTATAAAAAGGGGTTATTTCTTGAGAGATATAATACTTTGAGAGACAATTTCTTGAAAATGCTATTGAGTATATTGGGCTAGTGTTTGAGAGCTGTAGTGATTACACTCTTGTCTCCTTTTGCAGCAAAATTCATTGCACCATATTTGACACTGGGCAAAGGCCACAACAGCCAAACCCAACTAAATCCTGGTGTGTTTACTTCTCTTTGTACTCTTGTTATTTAATATTCTTAGCAACTTTCTATAACAAAAATGATAGGCAAACATCATTGCATCATTGTTAACATGAAGGAGGAGGAAGACCAACCCTTAAGTCATTGCCTATTTGCTCAGCAAGTGCCTGCAGCAGGGTAGTTTTCCCTGAGCCTGGAGGTCCAAGCAGCAAAGTCATCTTGGAGTGTGAGAGAAGGAAATAAGCAAAGGCAATCATAAAAACACCAAAGGATGTCCAGAAATACAATTGGCCATTCATTTGTAAAATGCATTTTCACATGCGAAGACCAACACAATATATTCTTTCATGAGAAAGGAAATTTGTGTAAAATTAGGCAGGATTAAAAATGTAACACAGAATAGATGGCATCAATACCACTTATGACTTTTAGTAAAATTTAAATGTTACTACATGTTAGTTTACTTTAACTTGTTACATAAGTTGTTCATGAGATAATTTCATAATAACCATAGTAAAATGAATCAATTATTAATTATATTTACTACTTAAATTTAGTGGTGAAAATGTGCTCAAATTTAGTTATTTATAGAGTTTTCTTTTTTTTTTTTTTGGGGGGTTTTTTTTGGGGGGGGGGGGGGGGGGACATAGTTTTGGTCAAGTGTAAAATGCTATAGATACAATCTTCTTTAGCAATATAATCAATCAATGAGTTTGATAGATTTGGAATTAACCAACAGGATAAATCACGTAATTAAATGTTACTATTAAAAGTAACTTTGGCAAATACCTTGAAGGTTTCACAATTCCATTGACATTTTGGAGTATCTTGACAACCCTTCTTTTAGATGGAAAAAGCTTGATTGATACAAGAAATCCCAGTATAACCCAAACAACAAAAAATGATTTATCCGTCTTGTTGGAAAAAGTCAAAGCACCAAGTTCTGTAAAGCATATATCCAACTACAAAAGTACAATTAAATGTTTGTAGAAAAATATTATACTTGATGTTGATTGCTTCAAAGTTCCTTTAATAAAATATTGAATATAAAGTTAGACCTTTCCCAATCTCTGCTTTATAAACCAGTTTATTTTTAACAAAGAAAGAAAATTATAGTTTATAACGTTTGTACCAGCTATAAAATTCATTGAAAATGGCTTTGGTTCTACTTTTTCTCTTTAGGGGAGAGGGAGAAGAACAAGCAAGGCTGTGAAGAGACGAAGAATAATTGGTAAATCTTAAAATATATATATATATATATATACTAGAAGCATCTCATTGTCTTCTTTAGCCATCTTCGGTATACTCTCTTTGATAAGCTTCAACTCTTCCATTCTTCAAAAACTTGCTTCAGAACCCTTTTCCTTAGTCTATCATGTTTTCCCTAGTCTATCATATGTCTGAAGCCACTATGTGGCTGCTACACCCCCCCTTGTCCACTCTAGTCCTCACAAATAGTTGCTGAGATAGTAAAAAAATATTGATAAATAAGATATTATCAGGTTAAGGTGGTTTGCAGATTCATCAACCAAAACTATGCGAAGATCTGTGGAATTTGTCAAGTAAATTTGAAAGGCATAAGTAGAGTAGTATAACATCTTTAGCACTGTAATGAAAATAATGAAATTTTTTCTTATATGGTAACATACAAGCGATTCACCAAAAATAAAAATACAAGCGTGAGAATTACCAGAAAAGTTTGTGTATTAATTGATGATTAATCCATTGAACTTTTGACTTGGAGTGAGCTGCATGTATTTATTAAAGTTGTATGACTCATAAGTCGTAACATATTTATGCTGTTCTGTTCATGAATATTTATGGAAACTGATAACCTGTCAGTGAAATGATTTTCTAGCTTTTCAACTTAATTTAACAACAAAATCAGATTGTCAAAGTCTACGTGGGAAAGCTGTTCAGGCTTGTGTTAAATGAGTGTGGAAGATTGTATCAAAAAAGAAAAATGAGTGAAAAATATGTAAATAACACTATTAAAAGAAGTATCTATTTAAGCACTTGATCGTATATTCGTATTTTAAAAAATTATTCTTTTACTTATCAAATAAAAATACTTTTGAAAAACAAAAAATAAGTGTAGAAGAAATTATAGTTGCATAGAATTGAAGACCAGATAATTATCGTATCATTCTTGCTTCGAAAAGTAAGAATTTACTTACTTGATTGAAATTTGTGTATGCTTGGATTTTTTTTTTCGGAGATCCAGATTTGGGTGTAAATTTGGGCAAGCTTGGATTCTCTGGACACTTCAAAGGACTTTTATATACAGAAGAAAAGTTATGAAACAACTTTTTTAAAATTTTTTTGGTATTGAGTGATCGAGCCAACTTATATATATTTCAATTAAATCATTTTTCTAGTGTAATTAAAATCACGTTATCATATCTATCATATCATGATTATGAAATTCATAAAAAAAAAATTTATAACGTGTCTTAAGTAATTGATATAGCTAATTTTTGTATGTCTATTCATATATCACATATTCAATTAACCAACTTCTTAAGTTTAATTTAAAAACTATTCAGCTATTTAAAAATATACTCACACAAATACACAAAGTAACATTAGCGATGCTCTTTTTTATTATTATTTAATTAACGATGCTCTTTGCTTTATTGAAAGGATACCCGAAAGTCGAAACCATTTGGTCTTTTTACCTTGCATGCGTTTACTTTAAATATGTAATTGTAAAACACAACGGTTAGTAGATTTATGTTAAATTAATATTTATTATTGACTTTGTGCTATATCAAAAGAAATACCATCTTTTGATTTTATTCTACCAAATTATTGAACTAAATAATAATAATTATGAAATTTTGACATTTTACACAAACTTGACTTTTGAGCTTTGCTAACTTATTTATAACCCTTTCTATAATTGAGGGTCATATAGTTGTTTGAAAAATTATCATATAGAAATATATTGTTTGAAAATAATCATACTAATGAACCTTTTTTATAATTAAAATTATAAATACCTCTTTCCTTTCAAGAATAACATCTTTTACAAGACTATTACTAGTGACATACCCACAAATTTTAAGTAGTGGGGACAAAAACAACACACAAGTATAAAAAAAAATTTAATGAAAAAAATATTAATATAAAATGATGAAAGATCAATTTATAATTATTCATTTGATATTAAATGATCTTTTTATTATTAATATTATCACATATGTCTAATTCCATGTATGCACGAAGATTATGTTAAATAAATTTTAACTTTTTTCATTACAAATTTATTCATTTATCTATCATATAAGAATAAAATTAAAAATATAAAAGGATAAGAATAAAATATAACTATTATGTGTAACAGAAAAATTTCAAAGCTAAAGTGGGGCATGTAAGTCCATCCTGAGTATTATACACTACTGCAAAAATAAGTATATCCTTAAGTTATTTACAATATTTACTAAACAATTATGAACTTTTGATATCTTGACTCTTGCGAACATGTTTTGTAACTTTTTAAATATATATATATATAAATTTGTAGAAGTTGAATATATATATATATTATTTATTTATCTATCTATCTATTATCTATTATAAAAGTTTTTTCTCTATAATTGCCACATGGCATTTTCCTCTAATTTTAGTTTTTTTTTTATTTTTTAATTATAACTTTTTTTAATCTTCGTTTCTCCTATTCACATCTTTCTTAATTTTTCATCTTTCCTAACATTTTAAATTTTTCATTTTCTTTCTTGAATTTTCATGTTTTCCTGACTTTTAAATTTTTTTCCATGTCAAATATTTTTAATCTTTATATTTTGTAAAAATAGCAATCAAAATGTATTTATTTTTAATAAATTATAAAAAATACTTACTTTATTTCATAAATTAATATTAAATAGAGAAAAATAAAAATATACATTTATAAAATGCCCTTTAAATACTATTGTTTTACATGTTTATGAATTTTATTGTTTTTTAATCTTAATCTTACACATTCTAATGACAAGAGTATTTAAATAATATTATAATTTTATTTAATTTCCATATATTAATAATACTAGTATTATATTTAGTTTAATTTTTATAAATATATATATATATATATATATATATTATATATATTTATATATATATATATATATATATATAATAACATAGTAATAAAGATTTTGCTTAGTACATAATGTCTTTATTAAGAAAAAAGTTATCAAAATATAATTAAGATTAATTTAGAAAAATATATTTTAAAATTTGAAAAAAAAAAAAAGAGTAACAATTATAAAAGTTTTCCATGTCCTAAATTTTTTTTTTAACATGCCAAAATAAATATAATGACCATTTTCATTTAAATTATGTATATGAAGTTAAAAAGTGCATCTATATATTGTTACAAACAAATAAAATGAAATCGAGTCATATAATTATTAAATTTTAAATATAAGACTCCGTATTATTTTATAAGATTCTAAGTATGTTTAGATTGACTTATTCTACACTTAAATTTTGTTTAACTAAACATTCTCTTTAAAACATTTTGATTATCGTCTTTTCTTAAAACAAATTAAACTAATTCAAATATGTATTAAATATTTATTTATTAAATAAAAACTTTATAACCATATATATTTGATTTAAATGACCGTACAATGCACGGCTAGCATAACTAATTTTCTTTATAATCATACTTCTTCGCCATATGCTATGCTTAGTTTGCGATCAATTTAATACTTTTTATATAGAGATATTTTTTCTAAGAATTAACGAGATCAAAATCAACACTTTCTATTTTGTTTCTAACATTAGCACTTTTTTTTTTAAGTACCTAGATCCTACGGTTGAGGAGCCCTACTAGAGTGGTCTTCTAGTGGGACTAGGACGAGAGAGAAAAAGGAGATGGGTGGGAAGGAGAGTGGATTGAAAACTGAGAAGTATTAGGAAATGATAGAACCCTTCTTACGTTTTTTAATGTCTCCAACTTTAACCAATTAAGTTACACCAGTAGAATATAGTAGCACATTTTTTTCCTATGATAATACTCTCTTTCAATTATGGATTGACTATTAACAAGACTAATTATTTAGTGAACTGGGTCAATTTAAAAATCTACAAAAACTAACCCAACTCCACTTATAAATAATGAGTTGACTTAATTTGCGAGTTAAAACTCTCTTCAAAGTCGAGAAGATAAAAATAAAAGTCTCCAGTTAACAAAAAAATAAATAAAATAAAATAAGAATCTCCAATATCATCAAATAATAAGTATAAAAGAATTTTCTCCAATTATCAACCCTTGAGACACACGTCAACTTATTTAAACCTTATAAGAATAAATCTTAAAAGGAATATTAACATATATGGGCTTGCATCACCCGTAAAATTTACATGGGCTTAGGCCATACTCTACATAGGAGTGACCCAACCCAACAAATCTTTCACTTATTACTATGTGGAGGAGTCTGCTGTCCTGACAAGTGACAATCAAGCAACATTTTTTAAGCTTTTTATGCGACAATATTCTTGTCATCAAATCAACACAATTATCATGTGTGAATTTTTTTCTTACTCCAACAATTTAGTTCTTAGTACATCTCGTATCCAATAAATATTGGACATCAATATGCTTCGACTTTGCTTTCACTCCCGTTGACAAGTGAAGAAATAAAAAGGACTCTTCTTCTAATTGCTCCAGCAGATCAACTCCCTATAAGTATCCCAAACCTTATCATTTGTATCTCAATCTAATCTAAAAGAACAAAATGGAAAACTAACAAAAAATAAAGGGCATCTTTGCCTCTCCTTTCATTCCTTTGAACGAGGGGGAGTGATGAAATGGTGGTATTATATTATTGACGACCTAACAGAAATTCAAACTCTGGTAATCCAAAGAGAGAGAGAAATCTGAAGGAAGAATAACCAATCTTTTTCTTCTTTCCAAGTTAAACATTTTTCCTTCATAGGAACAAGATAACTTCAAGATTTTTATAAAAATGGTCCATATTCCTACACTAATATGCACAACAATCACTATCATCTCACTTTGGATAATTTCGTTGGATATTAATGTCAAACTGAAGATGTTGAACAATAACCTATAACTAGATACAATTGAAAATTCCAGACTGTCTATGAAAGAGACATTGAAAGTCACATTGCTACTTATCTACTCTAGCAATAATTGGTACAGAAACCAAGAGAAATTCTTAGGTGTTCTTGGAGCAAGAAATTTCTCTTGTTCTGTATCATTCAATAAGTCTCACATCATCTTTGTGGACTATTATTGTCTCCCACTTTAACTACATTTTTAAAACTATAGCTAATGTGTCGTCCATTGAATCTCTCAACCTTTTAAACATCTTTCTTCCCTTTTTTTTATTTGTATGTGTATTTATTCTTTCCATTTTTGATCCTGTGTTACTTATCTCTTCTGGAAATTAAGGAACTTGATGCCGTATGCAAATACAAAAAGAAACAAGGCAACAAAAGCAATATGAGCAACAGCAACAACTCCAAGGAAGCCATATTCAAAGCCCATCTGCTTCTCAAGGTATGCTTTTACTGATATTGGTCCAAATCCAGGAACCTCAACAGGAGTATCTTTGTCACCCAACTGGGATGTCACTAGGCCATATATAGTCCAAGCAGTTGGACTCGCCCAGTAAAACCACCTCCACCATATTGGAATTTGCTGCAAACAAGAGAAGCAGTTAATGGTTTTAGTTTATCTAAGCTGTTAATGAAGGACTTGTGATTTAGCATAGAATTGAGTATCCTGGAACCTAGGAATATCAAAGTTCAACGAAGTGCAGTTGGATCAGCACTTGACTTTTATGAGTTAGGGAAAATGCTAAACACACAAGGGTGTTTTATTTTATGTATGCAGAACTCTTGGATTGTATATGGATGTGTGCAGAAGATGTGACACTGCATCCAGTGGTGCAAAAAGTGTGAAAAAAAAAAGAGGTGTATGATATCACTAGAAGGATTCTTGACTAAGTCCCCATCTAACAATTATGGAAGAATCTTATGCTGTGATTATCAAATTTTAGTTGTGGTACTTGATTTATCTGACAAATTTATATTATATAAAAGCCATTTTGTCTTGTAATTGTGGACCAAGCTATTTCTGGTTAAAGGTGTACATGATCAATATCTTATGATAAGGGAAAAAGATAAAATAAACATCAAGAACTATACTACAGAATTCTTCATGAAGATTCTTAGCTATCAACTTAGAATGGATTGCAAACAAATTTCAATAGGTGCACTTAACGTGTGAACTATATTCCTTAAATAATGCAGGCTAATGTGCAATTTGTTTTGTTACTCCCTCTCCCCGGCTATAAATATACCTGATCATTGCTTTGATATACATACCGATTTTTGGATAAAGAAACCCGAGAATATGTTCCAGAACATTAGAAAGAAGGACATAATAATTGCAGCAATTTGGTGGTTTGGTGTCAGAGCCACAGTCATCATTCCATAAAGTGTGAAGTAGACAAAGGACATGAATATGAAGTAGTAGAACCAGAAGAACTTGTCAGCTTGCCAAAGGAACCCAATCATTGAGAAAAGGATAAGAGCGTAGATGAATGTTTGGATTCCGACATATATACATTCTATTGCTACCTGCAAGACAACACTTATAGATTCCATAAATTTGCTCAGTCATTGGGAATTAAATTATCAATTGTTTTTGCCTTGTTTTCTGTGAAAGGATCAGCTATATATACCTGAGCAAATGCATAAGGGAAAGCTGAGTACATTCCAGCCGCTCTTTCACGGTAGAAGACCGTTCTTTCTATTGCAACTACAGGTTGAACAGCAGTAGTGTTGGTCGCTCCAAGAAAAAAAATAGCAGCATACGAAGCTCCCATTAGATTCATTAGGTCTTGTTCCTTATGTCTGCAAAAGAAATTAAGTAATTTGTCCTCACCTAAGTCACCTTTCATGAGCATGAACGTAACGTTTTTTTTCCATCTTGAGGATGTTGATAAATACATTATTGATGGCTTTTTTGAAACAAAAAAATAAAGATAAGCAAGAGTTCTTGTAATCGTTTTGCAGTTTAATGATAACTGTTACTTAAATAACTATTTGACAAAATATTGATGATTCCTACAAATATTTCATTTCTACTTATTTTTTTCATTCATTTTAAAATTTTGACAGGAAGTATCATCCAATATGAACGAAGCTTTAAGTTGTTCCATTACTGTCCAGCCAGGAACTTATGCTACTCTTGGTCTTACTTCAAGTTCATGTGTTTTCCTATCAAAAGTTAAAAGTTAACTGTTTCTGTTAGTACAATACTAACAAGGAGAACATGTTAACTTACATTTTATCTCCTTTTTTCCAGAAAATGAGTCCAAAAATAACGCCTACAGCTATTGTTGAGAAGAACCGGATGACATTATACTGTGGGTTCCTCCAGTAGGACCAGTGCTGTTTCCAGAAGCAAGCTTTGCATTGAGTAATGAAGGACTGAGAGTATTTAGTCCGGAAATAAAGGTCCTTTGTTCCCTGTAATGGCGTGCTTAGCTCTTTAATAAGTCCTTGGTTCCTCCTGAAAAGAGTTGATATCCAAAATGAAAAGGGAATAATGAGCATGTTTGGTTCAGCTTAAAAGCTGAACCAACAGCTTTTTTAGGGAGAAAAAAGCTGTTGAAGAACAATAAAAAATTTGAGCATTATTACAAAAAGTTGTTAGGATTATTTCTAACAGTGATATGTAAATATTATTTTGTCTTCAATCAAATAATTTTTTTAATTATTCTATACCTATTTTGATAATTTAATGCATAAAAATAATTCTTTTTTATACTATTCAAACAAAACAAATTAGTTTAAAATTAATTTTCAGCTAACATATCCAAACATAAATTTTTTTTCTTATAATCGATTATAACAAAAAAAATTTATACAATAATCGATTATTGAAATAATTTAATTTTCAGATTAAAAAAGGAGTACAGTGGCAGCACTCTGCAAATGCAGCTCCAAGTAATACTTAACTGATACAATTCTGACTTAGTGTACAATTCTGCAAAGTCTACACTAAGCTGAGACTCAAAAGCTGGAGAACTGATCTCCAACATCCATGTGGCAGGATTATATCCATCTTTGATTTTAGGAACACCAGGAATAGCCTGCAAAAGGTTACACACAGTTTATAAGATTACTGAATTTGAGAATTTATACATTTTGCGGTGCAGACGTCCTACTCACCTCGAAGTACTCTATAAGCTTCTGAGAATGATGACCAAGGGGACCACTATATATGATTTGTCCTCCTCTCTTCATCAAAAGCAGCTGAAGGAAAGATGAAATTGAGAGGCCATTGTGTTTTCATAACTATCATAGAAATAAAAGTTTCATGTTCCAAATCTTGGGAAGTCATACCTCATCAAAAGCTTCAAATATGTCAATGCTTGGTTGATGAATTGTGCAGACTACAGTTCTCCCTGTATCCACTGTATTTCTGACAGTACGCATAACAATTGCAGCAGCTCTAGCATCAAGGCCTGAGGTCGGCTCATCCATAAAGATGATAGAAGGATTGGCAACCAATTCTACAGCAATGGTGAGTCTCTTTCTTTGTTCAGTTGATAAACCATCTATGCCAGGAAGGCCTACTAGAAAATTTCTCACTGGATGTAGCTCAACAAGCTTCATAACTTCCTCAACAAACATCTGTAACACAGAGAGACTGTTTAAGAATAATTCTACATTTCTGGAGATGATTTAGCTACATATTTTATTATAAAGTATAGCACGGTGCTAAAATTGAGAGATTAGTGACATAGTGTGACTAAGCATATGCTACAGTTGCTTAAACCTGTCACGTTAATTTTATGTGGCTCTACTCCAAATGAACATTATATGATCTCTGTCATTTTCAAATAAAGAAGAATATAAGATTCTTACGGATCAGAAACATCTTCTAGAAGTTTACAACTAAATCAAAGGACAACTCTTACAGAATAACATCCATTTACTTGTAAACAACTGAAATCTCTGTTCAAGTGGTTGTTCCAAGAAGTGAATGGCTTTCCATTCAATGATTTCTTAGAGACACCTGGACTAAGCTCAGGTGGTTTGAATGGGCGAAGATTTGGGCGAAGTACTTAGATCCATGTCATGGCAAAACTTTCCAGTATACCAGAAAATAATAATAATAATAATGATGTCTTACAACTGTGAATTTGAATCTAGCAACCTAATGAACCTCTTGGGAAATTTGCTTTAAAAAGAACTATATGAATCTTGCTACTTGATATCCAGCAATACCTACAGCTTGAAGCCACTCACTCATGATTGGTGATCAATTTTTTTTTGTTTTTTTTTTTGTTTTTTCAGGTAATTAACACATGCACATCATGGTGGAACTTGGACCCATGGTTTGACTCTCTACCCATGTTCTTAAAGGATGAGGAGTTCATAAAAACCAAAGGTGACTTAAATGTTTCTGATTATGGAGATTGGCAAATACAATGTTTTGTATAGATAGATAAAAAATATAATGAGACGGGGGGGGGGGGGGGGGGGGAATGAGAGTTGATTAGAATAAAGCACACCTTCTGTGTTTCTGTCTTGATCTCCTTACCAAGACGCAGCCAAGCAGAAAACACAAGAGATTCATAGACTGTCATATTTGGAGAATGGATATCATTTTGTTCACAATATCCACTAATCCGAGCAAAAGTTGCTTGGTTCTTTGGGTAACCAGATATGCTGATGCTTCCTTCAATATAACCACCAGTTTTTCTTCCAGCTAGAACATCCATCAAGGTGGTTTTTCCAGCACCAGTAACACCTACTAATGCTGTTAGTACTCCAGGCCTGAAAGCACCACTGACATCTCTTAGTAATTGGAGCCGACCCTCTTCAACTCCTTGTTTTTTCATTTCCTGATATGAAAAGACTGTTATGACATCGTAAAGACATCAGACGATTAATATAAATGTGAAAGTAGTTAATCAACACACATATTTGTCACATGTAGGAAAGTAGACAGGTGAAAAAGAAAAGCTGAAGTGAAGAATAAATGGAGGAGATTAAAATGAGACTAGAGTGTGCAGAAATTTACAGTTGGCATATTGATGTAGTAATTCACATGATCAAAAGCAAGTGATAGGGGCCGAAAGGGTAACACCATTCCACTCTTGGTTGTTGCAGTGTCTCCTTTAGGAATTGAATTCTCTTGTGTGTTTCTTTCTGCCATATCAATGTCTGTATCTAAGCCATTAGTTTGTAATTGAAAAGGAAATATATTATAGCCGACAGATATTTGGTGTAAAATTCAACGTTTGAGCAAGAAACAAATGTTGAAAAGATGACAAAATCCTAGGAGAGCGCCAATAGAAAAACATTTCAAACCGTGTAGGACAAAGTACACATTCTGATGAAACCAAACTAAATCAAAGAATGAAACAAGTATTTTTCTGAAAACTTGCTATGATATATACTATAAGTAAGTTGACGTGTTAGTATGTTACCAGCAAGAAAGTGTAGTTTTTGAGAAGAGAAATCTTCTTACAATATAGTGACAAGAAAGAAAAAGGTAAGATTTATTACGTTCAAATGATTTAGCAGTTGAAGCAGAACTCTCTTCTGTAGTTCCCTTTTTCTCGTTTTCCTCCTCCACAATAATAGATTTAGAATCTCCAAATGCTGCAATTTAACTTTAAGACCTTGTTAGAGACAGTCTTATAGCAGTAACAGAAGCAAGTAGTATGGGAACTTACGATTCAGATATGTCAGAGCAACAATAAAACAAATGTTGAAAAGCAGAGAAAAGCCTAGGAGAGCACCAATACAAATCCAGTACCAATAGTCTTCTGTAAACATGCCTCTAGCCTTGAGAAGAGCCTTCCCAACTGTGAGCTCAGGAATTCTTGGGTCCACATTGGGCTGTAAAGAAGATAAATGAATGCAGTATTGCAAGAAAATGAAACAAAGAAATCTCTTTACATGTTAAAGATCTTACAGCACTCCATCTCTTGTCAAGGAATTCATTGATGACAATGGCATTCTGACCATACATCATAGGAGAAGCATAATAGCCCCATATCATCCACGGTTCTATGTTATCTGTAAAGGAGATTACTAAAGTTGCATAAATTGTTCCTCTTGATACAATTACTTGAATTAATGAAATCTTGTTTTCTGTCATGCATTTCATTTGAATAATGAAGTAGAGGTTAAAAAAGAGTAACTGAGGCTCACCTCTGGCAATAATAAACCCCCCAAGTACAAAAACAAGTAGCAGTGTAAAGGTACCAAGTGTATTTGCCACAATTTGTGTTCTTCCTAGAGCAGCAATGAATCGGAAAATAGACAAACCCATTTGATGAACACAGAAGAATGCTAATAGCTGACGAAAAAATCTGCAACAATTGTTTAACTTCATTATTGAATGTAGTTTGTAGTTTGTAGCTTGCAACTTGCAACTTGCATGTCAATAAAACAAAAAGAACTATAGAAGTGTATCAGTTAATTCAATTCAATGTGTTTCAAAAAAAATTACTTCCTAAATACGAAACTGTTATTAAAAATTATTCCAAAACATGCACCTAATAGTACAAGGGAAGGACATGGGGTTAATAATAATTGATTACAGCTTAGATTTTTACAAAATACAAACACAGATAACAAACCATAAAATGCAAGGATTCACTTCCTTAATTTTCACTCAAAGAATAAAAACAATTTATAGGTCTACAAGTAGCAGTATAAACTTCTGGAATGGTTGATTCCTTGACATAAACAAATTAGTGAATTTTCATACCTACTCGCAGCTGGAGCAAACCCTATAGTGTAATAAGTAAGGACAACCCATAATCCTGACTCCATGAAAGAGAGAGGGATTCGAAAGATCCATATGGGCAGTGCAAAAGCCCATGCCGGATAAAATAATAAATCTCTCTGCTTGAAGAAAACAGGAAGTCTAAAAATTGTCATTGCAAGCTCAGCCATTCCATTGAACATTACATTAATGAGACTGAAGAATAGTGCACCAAAATATTTTCTCCCATCCTCAAGTTGGCCATGTTTCATTTCTGTTCTAAGAAACACTGTCATAGCAATCAAAGACATTATCATAATCTGAGTAGTCTTAAATATATATATAAAAGCGCTGCGCTTCATCAGTAGCCACTCTCTTGCAAAGCATGCCTTGAAGAGTTCTGGTTTTGAGATCCCATATTTATCTTTAACCAATGCAGCAGGATGAGTTTTAGTACGATCATAAGGAACCTGAAGCTCTTCAGAAAGTTGTTGGCCAATGCCATAATTGTTGAAGTGAGCTACAAACTCAGGCGCACTGATATAATGATATAGCTTGTCCCTTATGAACCAGTACTGCTCTTGGTCCTTTCTGGAAGTAACCTCCTGTAAAAAGTCTGCAACTCCTTTCCTCTCAGGGCATTTGAAGCCTACACTCTCAAAAAATTTGAGAACATTCTCACGCGGACCTTGGTAGACAATCTGACCTTCTGAAAGTAAGATTATGTCATCAAAAAGGTCAAATGTTTCTGGTGCAGGTTGTAAAAGAGATATTATCACTGTAGCATCGTTGATATGAACTAGCTGCCTCAAGAACTTGACAATTTGGAAGGTCGTGGAACTATCCAAACCAGTTGAAATCTCATCCATTAAGAAAACTTTTGCAGGTCCTACCAACATCTCACCTGCGTCCATGATATGATAGCTACTGCTTGAAAATTGCACAAATAGGAGATTATGAAATGGAAAGCAATTGAAGCAAACTAGGCATGTTTGGTTTGTTTTGTATTTTCATTTTCACTTGATATGTTTTCACCCATAATTACAAAAATGTCACATTGTTTTCACTTTGTTTCCTGTTTTTAAGATTTTGTGAAGGAAATGGTAAAAACAACATTTTTGTAATTGCATCACAACATTTTGTGAAGGTCAAAATGTTATTTTCACCATTTCCTTCACAAAATCTTGAAAACAGGAAACAAAGTGAAAACAATGTGGTGTTTTTGTAATTGTGAGTGAAAACATATCAAGTGAAAATGAAAACAGAAAACAAACCAAACAATGTTTTCTCTTTAGTAACATAAAATTTTCTTTTAACTATTTTCCCATACCAGTAGTTAATCGCTTTTTTTCTCCACCAGATATTCCCCTTCTCATCTCATCTCCCACTAAAGCATCAGCACATATTTCCAATCCTAGAATCTGAGTCCATTTTGTATGATATGTCAGACAGCAAGAAACTTGGTATACTGGTTGAAAGGACAGTAACCAAATAGAAATAGAGGCATCAAACCTTGAGAACATAATCTGTAATGAGATTTGTTTCTTGACCTTCCATTGCTGTGGCTTTCATGAAAGCATCTATCTCTGGATCTGGTTTAATTCCTGATTGCTTTTCCCGTCTTGACAATTCCACTATTAGATCATGCCTTGTTCCAACTCCCAAGCAGCGTCCAGCAAAGTCCAATGTCTCTCTGACTGTCATCTCTCCATGATGAAGATTATGCTGACTAATATAAGCACATGTTCTTTGAGGAACAAACTCTGATAACTCCTCACCACAGTAAGTGACTCTTCCTGATACCTATTGATAAATTTTCATGATGCAGAATTAAAACTAGGAAACCTGGATTCTTTATATAGCTTATTTTACTGGACTTTTTGTCTATGATCCAGACTTGAGAGGTACAATCTATTATTACAAATATTGGAAGGCAAATCATATTCACCATATTCCATAACATAATCATGATTGAGTTGAGTGGAATACATTAAGCAGTAAGTACTTGACAGCATTAGCATATGACAGAAATGAAAGGAGATTATACTGTCTGACATGATAAATTTCTACAGCAGTTACAAAAATTCATTAACAAATGAAGCATCACTATTCTACCCGTAACCGATACTGATACTGACTTATACACCAAAATGGTGGAAAATAATGGCCTTTTTATTGTTAGTCGAAACCTAAATCCTCAATCATGCTCAAGTATAATTTAAATCCATTAATCATAAATTGAAAAAAAAAATTGATAGGAAAATATCATTGCATTGTTTGTTAAAATGGAGCAAGAGGATAACCAACCCTTAGATCCCTGTTCAGTTTTCCAGCAAGTGCCTGCAGCAGTGTAGTTTTTCCTGATCCTGGAGGCCCCAAAAGCAGGGTCATTCTGGAGAGTGTTTGACAAAGATAAATAGAAGGGAAAAAAAAGTTAGCAGTATATCTAAAATAATACATTGATGCATTTGTGAAAAAGCATTTTTCACATGAGAAACATAAAAGAATACATTTTCCACGTGAAAATAATATTGTGCAGAGTTCAACAAGGTCAACTTTTTTTTTTTTTTGTCTTTGACCAGGATATCCTTTGTGAGACTAAACCACTAGGGCCCTATCATAACTCAGAGACCCTCTCAATAAATGCCTTCTCTAAAGTTTGAACTCTAGTCCTTTTCTTGGGACTGTGACTCACTTATACCCCACACAAGGATCAACAACTGAAACTTTGTAATTGAACTTCGACGGCATTCATCTTTTTTATTTTTTGTTATTAGGTAAGGTTATTCTCCTGCCAGCTTTCGTGTTAACTGAGACCGAGTTTCTTCCTGAGGGATCTTAAGGGTGCATTCCCAATTCATCTCCCCTTTTTAAGTTAAGAAATGCACTATGTAACACCAATTTGAGGACTCTTGCGAATGACAGAATAAAGATGATTCCATCAAGTACCTTGCTGGCCTGACGATTCCACTAACATCTTGAAGTATCTTGACAACACTTTTGTTTGAAGGGAGAAGCTTGATTGATCCAAGAACTCTCTGTTTACCACAAACCAAGAAGAAGAAAAGATCATTAGACTACACTTTTGGAAAAATGTAAAACAACTACATTTTTGTAGGCACTTTCAACTAGAATTGTATATGTTTGCAAACAAGATTATAAATTTGAGGTTGATTGCTTTACACTTCACTTGGTAAAATGAAAATCTCTGTTTTATCATTCCATCTCCAACTGCCGTAAGTGCTATACAGGTATGGGTATTATTTATATGAGTATGGCAGCAATAAGACGGGGATCTTACATTTCTTAAAAATTTAGAATAAGGGCTTACCTATTGCACGATTGAGAGGAAAAAGTAGCACAAAAATTCTTATAATGTCCTATCCACACTAGCACAAAAAATTCAAAATTAAAATAAAAAAAAAATTATAAGATACAGGCTAGCAATAAGGGTATTGCAAATATTTTAAAGTATGCGTGCTTCCTTGATTATGAATGAAAATATTACCATAATTTTTTAAAAAATAAGAAAACAATGTTATTCATGGACTATATTTCTACATATTTCCCTGAACACCTTTCTCTTTGGTAAAAAAGGAGATAGAAATTCAACTTCCCCTTTTATCTTTCACCCTTTTTCCCAAAAGGAGGTGTAAAAGGAGAAATATAGAAACATAGTGTATAAATAACGTTATTGATAAGAAAAGAGGTAATATGTATCTCATATATGAGTCAAATCCATTTCAACATTTTTTTTCCTCTTTGACGCATGGGGAAGCAGGTGATCCTATATGTGAAGCTCTTTAAGACAACGAACGAAAAAACAATGAGTTAGTTTGATATCCTTTCAAAATTAGAAAAGGCCAGCGAGTTCCATGTACACAACCTTAGTGTTACACGCCAAAGTTAATTTTGTATTCCCTCAAAATTGAGAGAAATATATAAAGATGAGTATTAAATAATTGTTTCTATATAAAGCTCAATCTTAAAATTTTCATCTTTTTTAAACATTAAATGGCAAGCTTTTTGTTGGAACCATAAAGAAAAATAAATTTGGACTGGTGGAAGGTAACCTGCTATTTTAATTACAAAGAGAAATACCTCTATAGCATTCATGGTAGAATTCACTAGTGTTGGCAGTGCTCTGGTTCCATTATATGCATCCCCTTCTACAAACAAATGCTCAAATCGGACTTCAACATTAGGAATCTCTATACCGACCCTAATCAACAAAAGAAAAACATGAAACTTGATAATCAACAAGTCTTGCAGAACTATCATATATATCAAAACCAGAAAAAAAAAATGATGTTGTTTTTCTTCTTCTGTTTGGGGCATTAAACACAAGAATTTGTGTTCCAGAAGATATTAGGAGAGAAAGCCAATAACCTATCAATCCTCTCCCTCATCCTACTGAGAAATTTATCATTGTCTTCAACAGTCCTTAGTATACCATCCAAGAGTTTCTTCTTTTCCTGCATACCAAGCTTGGATATGTCAACCTCCTCATAATTGAACCTTCCACTCTCTAAAACTTGTTTCACTATGCTTTTCCTCAGCCTTTCAAATGTGGGAAGCCTCTCTATGGCTGCCCACTTCAGCTCTTCCTCATCATCTTCCCTCCTGCTCCTCTCAAACACATCCCCATGTCCACTCCACACCTCAGGCAAACCTGCTGACACCCAACTCCTCCTGCTGGAAGATCCAATACTCATCCTCAGGCTACTCAGTGACCTCCCAGTATCATCTTCATCCAAGGCTTTCTCCATATCTATATATATATGGTATGAGTGAAAATTCTAATTATGAAGGCAGTGATTATGCGTGGAAGTTTGAAGGTTTGCGAGTGTTTATTGGCTCTAAAATCACAGACATCAAGTCTTGTACTCAATGTCTGCAATATATACTAATAGATGAGTGGTTTTGGCTTCAAGAAACTGTTAAGAATGTCACTATATGAAACTGTACCAAGAGAATATATGAGTATGATAAAATTGGGGGGTAGATGGTGTTTCTATAATTGCGAGTAGTAAGATTTTTCAACGAAGCTCCCCTTCTTTGTCCACCCTAAATTAAAAACAAGTGGTTAGGACGTCTTGTGCGTGACTAGTTAACGAGGATGAACCAGTTGAATCATATTAATTATTGGCGAATCCATCTTGCACAAATGGTTAGAGAATAGACCAGTCCAATATACAATCAAATCAACCTTTTTTTTATAAATTTGAAGCACCCAAGTTAAATATTATAATTATATCATTAATATATAATTATCATAATTAATTAAAAATTATTTGTCATAATTTATTCTAATTAATAATATAATTAGTCTAATACATCTAATCTTAGTGTTTCAGATTTACACTATATTTTGATGATAGGTAATGAGGGGAACGAAAAGAGAATGGGGAAAACGCAAATAACTTCTCTTATTTGAGAGTTTTAAAATGTATAAGAATTGAACGGAACACGTGAAGAATTATTTCTCTCTTATTCTCCTCAACGCCTAATCTTTTGCTTTTGTTCCAAAATTGAGGGGAATGGGAGAAACATATGGATAATTAGTTAGTTAGTTTATTAATAAAATTTCTAAACAAAGAGAATAAAAATTATGTTCCATTCTATTCTTTTCTTTTTTATTCTATTTCTATCTATTCTGTTCCGTTTCATTAATAAAAAAATATTCAAACATAAAATTATACAAAAAGTTCTCCCTCCGGTAAAGACGACCCGAGTGACTTCCAAGTAGCATGAAATGACAAATAATATTGGAACTCTAGTGACACATCAATGCATACAACCATACAGTTGCTCCATTCCAATTTAACAAAAAATAAATGTCCAAATAACGTCCCCTAAATTAGTAAACTCGTGTTACAGTTATACAATTATTTTTTTCACAATAGTAGCACTAGCTTTGAACCTATGACAACAGTTTATGAAAGGAGTTTAATTTTGATTAACTCTGAAACTTTTTAATTTATATTATTTATATATATATATATATAGGATGTGTATCAAGTGAGAGAAGTATTTATTATGAGAAGTGAGAGGGGTAAATCTTAACTATTAGATCTTATATGAATAGTCAAGATTAGAACATAAATACATGTGATTTTTTTAAGTAATCACATGATCTTTAAGTAACTTTTAATTTTGACCATCTATGTATAGTTGTATAGTCAAGATTTATTCCTCTCACTCTCTTATAATAAAAACTTCTCTCACTAAATATGTTCCCTATATATATATATATATACGGTAAGGGTATTTTCTTTAGTAAACCTACGCGTTTAGTGAGATTAAATCCCTGCATAGAGGATCTTAAGGGGGTATTTTCAATATTGCCCACTTAAAGAGAATAAATCCTTTAAGTACTAGTACTCCAAGGTTCAAACCTAAATACTAAGCTAACGAGTACAACGCCGTACTCCTTAGCCATTATTAAGGCCAACTCCTAAAGTTATTTAAGTAATTATTATCATAATAATACTACTTTTGGCTAAAAATTGAGGATTTTGATAATAAATATTCAAAAAGTGCTTGTTAAAAAACCAAAACTAATGTTTTAAATAAAAGTTGAAGCTTTTAAGCTTTTAATATATTAAATACTTTCTATATATTAAAAAATATAAAATATTTTATTTTTTATTTACTATTTTTTATATTTTGATTCCTTAATAAACGTTTTTAAGATACTCATTAAACAAACTCAAAAATTAAATCATGATAAAAGCATATGCTACTCTCACCAAAAATGTAAAATAATACCTATAAAAGTAGTGAACTTATGTTACAGTTATAAAATTATAAAAAGCAATGCTACATTTCAGATATAGTCACAATGCGAATTTGGATCCTCTCACGTAAATTTCTAACATGATTATGTGATGTTAAGAGAGATAAAGATATAAAAATAATTATATTAGGATATATAATATTTATGTAAGGTTTATTAGTTTTTTTTTTTTTTTTTGCTCTATTTTAGCATGATATGGTCATGTAAACAATTCAAATGAGATGATATACATCTAACAATAACATATTACTTACATAGACATTAGTTCTTGAATTCTATTATTTGAATACTTCATATAATATTATATTCACATCTGTATATAGTATATTTGTTCCAATATGGCATACGGTATATAATAATATCTACCCACACTTACATCAAAATATGGTATCTCGTCTAGATGTTTATATAGGTGCTTAAAAAGCATTTTTATTATGAATAATGTTAGTAACATGAGATATTATTGTGTCCATACAGATGTATTATATCACATTTATATATAAGAGATAAAAAATTATAGAAATAATAAATAAGTCTTACTAAATTTACTCATCACAAAAAATTATTTTTTTCTCTAATTTTTTATCTTTATGTGTAAATATGACGTTATGCATCTATATACACACAATAATATCTCTAATAATACACTCTTTTAGATATTTCTTTTAATGTTTATTTTGATGTTGTTTTACCTTTTATACTTCAAATGATTAGTAAGAGACGAATGCTAATAATATTTATTTTTAGATTAATAATAAAATAAATATTAAAAAAATATTTAAAAGAATGTATTACTAATATTTCTCTTTTTTACTTTTTATAGACTTCACAAAAATTAAATCATCAATATATATATATATATAAAAAGTTTTGTTAACAAGTATTTTATGGATTAGGATACTTGTTAAAAATTTAAAATAATTTTTTTAATTTCTAGTAGAATATTTAATATATTAAAAATTAAAAAAATTACTTTATATATAAAATATTTTATTTTAAATTGTTTAAAAACTGCCTTAATTTTCTTTTTCTTTTTCTTCCATATCCTTTTTCTGTCCCATCAACAACCCTAGTTACTCTTGTGAGGAATACGTACAGAAAATTTATAAACACGTAACGTTTTCCGTAACCACAACTATGTGTACAGGCGGCAGGTTCTTTGGTGGGAGCTCGTGCTACTGTTTGTATAATTAAAAAAAATGTTTTTTCTCTAACTCAAATATAGTAAATATATGTTTATTATATATTTATGTAAAATAAATATTAAATTAAGTTATTTATGATTATAATATTTTTATAAAATACAGAATAAGTTTATGAGTAAATTAAAAAAATTAAAATATAAAAATTAGACGAATAACAAAATTGATTAAAAAAACTAATGTTATTGTCACAGCGTTGTTGTCATAAATACAAAAAATATTTTTAAACAATTTTAAAGCAATTTAAATAAGTACTTAATAGTTTTAAAATAAGTAATAATTCTAATTATTTATAAATAATTTTTTTAATATATATTATAAGTTGAAATTAAAATTTATTATATGAATAATAAATATCACTACTTATCGTTTATAGATCATTATACGATGATCTTTATATATAAAATGATAACTTTTAATTTTAATTCATTATGTATAATAATAATAAATTATTACTTATTTTAAAAATATTTACTACTTATCTAAATTATTTTAAAATTATTTATTTGAATTATACAAATAAACTTACTGCATAATTACATGTTATTGTACCTGATAGTCATACGTGTGACAGTTAAAATTGCGTTTCAATGAAAAAAAAATGAAATTGCGCTTCAAAACTTAAAACCTTATTATTTTATGATATAAAAACTAAAAAACTTGTTATATATTATGTAAAAATAAATAAATTTAGTAAAATCGTTTTAAAACCCGTTTTAAAACATTAAAATCTTATTTTAGTTAAGAATGTTACACTTCTATGTTTAAAGGATAATTATGCTTCGTCTTTTTAGTTATAGATCTTAAATTAGATTTGAGAAAGGTTCAATCCAATTTAACATTTGTTTGGGAGTAACATCAATATTTATAATACAAGTTCAAACATTTTCATAATCTCTCACCCATTCTATCTCAAATGCGTCTAACTTTAATATTCTAAAATTGAACTTTCTATGATTGAGTTCCATATTGATTCGGTGCTTATCGGGTGGGGCGTATCAATTTTGTAATCCGTCCATTCTTTGATCTTCACTCTTTAGTAGTTAAATAATTTAGCCAATTTAACCCCTATATTTGTATGTAATTTAACTATAAAGGAGTTAAATCCAATTAAACTTAGTCTATATTTTATGAAATTTTAATTATGAATTTATAGACTCTTGTTAATTTAGTACTTAAATTCAAGTTAAAATTTTATACATAAATATTTATTTGTATTTGTTTTATTTTTAAATTAATATTTCATATAATATGTAGCACTCACATTCTTATGTTTCGCTTTTACCCCGGCATACATTAGTATTTCATATTGTACATCTACACTTTTACCTAAACCCGCCTGCGTGTTTTTTTTTTTTCGGGGTGAAAACTCGTGTTTGACAACTTTCTTATAGCTAAGGCTAAGAGTAAAACTCCTTTTTATTCTATGCAAGATAAACCCATTATTAATTTAATTCTTTAGGGATTATTAAATTTATTAATTTATCTATTCAAGCTTAAGTTTTTAATAATTTAGTCTCTCAAAGTCATTTTAGTCTGTTAATGGAGTGCTGATCTGATATCAAATATTTAAATATTAAATAATATTAGAATATAATAAGGGGATATTCTTTTTTTCTTTTACGGAAATAAGGTGGTAATATGGTGTATAATACTTAAATAAGCGGTCGTAATGTTTAAATATTTGAAATTTGCATTAAAGTACTCAAATATAAATATTAAATATTCGAATATTATGATATTATTTAACACTCTGTTAATGGTTTTTAAACTAAAATTAATAGAATCTACTCCTCTTTTCCTTTTTTCTCATCCACCGGAGGTGGGTGGTTTGGGCCATTTTTTTGGCTTAGAATCACCCCTCTACATCGTTTTTTTTTCTTTTCTTTTATCTAAATAAGTGGTTTTTCACATAGATCTGTTTTTCTTTTGTGCTTTTCCGTGTTTTCGTCGTCTGTGTGCGGTGGTGTTTTGTTCGTCGTCTTGATGCGGCGTCATTTGGTTTCTCGTCTTGTTGTGGTGGTTTCCCGCCTTGTTGCGGTGTTCGTTTGGTTCAGATTGGTAGATCAGCTTCGATCCATTACAGATTCAATCAAGACTTGGGCGTCAACGTTACAGATCCGGAGGCATAGGTATTCCGGTCACTTTGATTTTGTCACATTTGTAGGCATTTTGTCGTGTTATGCTATTAACCTGGGTGCTGTGAGTTTGTTCGCAGATTCATCCTTTTCAGTTTTTAGTGATGTTGGATTTGTATTGTTCTCAGTGTATTTTATCAATATGAATGAATGAATATCTTTTTTTTTTTAGTAAAAAAAAAAACTAAAATTAATAGATGGACTAAATTATTGGGATTAGGTTTTAGAATAATTTAAAAAATTAATGCTTATGAAACTAAATTGATAATAAATGTATCATTCAAGTATTAAAAAATTATTTTACTAAAAGTAATGCTACCTAAACAAGTTTATAGCTTAGAATAGATTACACTTAATTACCTTGAAGAGTTGAAGTATGTGAAAATGACAACAAACATCAATATTGGTCATAAATAATATTCTATCTCGTTTTTTTTATATGAATTAAAGTGTTATATATGTCAGCATAAAAAGTTTATATCAGTATTTATTAATATTTTAATGCATTTATTTTTATTTTTATTATTAAAAGAAAATATTAATAAATATTAATTTATTAAAATATTAATAAATATCAGTATAATTTTTTTATATTAACAGTGTATCTCAATTAAATTTTTTTTATCTTAAAAAACCGATTGACTTAACACTATTAAGTATTTAAAGTCACTTATTATTAAATATTAGTGTTCTATATATTACAACAAAATGTCTTAAAATTAACTTATCATTTTTTTTTTACAAAGAACAAGTTGACTTTTTAATATAAAAGTGAAAGGGTTATAATTTGAAAAATGTCATGATGAGATAATTTATGTATGTATTTATTTGGTTGTAATTAAAAAATAATTTATATATATGTATTTTATTATGTAAAAAATATATTGTGCTATTGATAAAAAAAATTAGTGTGCTATCATATTATAATTTTATTTTCTGTGTTAAGTCCTCTAGCTCAAAGACATGTTTCCAATTATTTTATTTATGCAAGACATAAATTATCATAATATGCTAGTCAGGGATTCACGGGGGACGAGTAGTTGTTATAGTGCCCCTTAACTTTTATATAATTTTCTAACATACATGTAATATTTTTAATATGTCAAGAAAAATAGGCTATGTTAGTACTTTGTATTAGTTCATATAGTAAGTGATAGAAATTATTTCAAGGAATTATTGGGCTACGTAACTATTTATAGGTTGTCCTAATTATCACAAGTTATTTTTAACTTAAGTAAAAGATATGCTCTAATAAAAAAAAGTAAAAATTATGCTAAGTTAAAATAACAAAATAGAGTAGACAAAAATTTATAAAAAATGATGTACATTATAGAATTGTTAAAAAAATTGATATATATTTAATCATTGATTAATTTTATGATATAAAAGAGCATTGTGCTCAACTTCAATAAACTTATGATGTATTTAATTTTTAAAATTTTAAATTTTCTTTTAAATATCTTGATTATTAACTTTTATAATTTTAATTCCATCATTAATTAATTTCTGAATCCGTCCCTGTTACTGGTGATAAAGGTGCCAAATTATTTGTTTTAGCGAGTATTTAAGGATGTCTTCCAGGACGAGGCAAATATGGCGACAAGTTTTTCCCTTAAGGGTAGGGATTAAGATTAGTAATTTGAAGTGTGAAACTACGTAATCAATGTAAAATATATATGTATAACATATCTATATCTTGCTTGTTTTGGAAAACATTAAAAAAATAATATATGTGGTATTAGTCATGGTCGAAAATTTGATACTATACTAGGCCATATTTCACTTTTAAAATAAGAATAATATTTTTTTCAAAAAAAGTAATGCTTCTTTATCAAAAAGGTTGAAGTAATATCACCTAATATATAGAGTCATAATACTTAACCCTCTTCACATATCTCTGAATGCATAGACTTCGAAGTAAACTCATTTGAACTACTATTCAATAAAAATTACAGTGAGACAAACATGTTATTTAATAATTTGTATAGAAATTTTTGTAAGTTTTGTGAAAAACTTGTTTATACAAGTATTATTTTCTATAAACTTATATGATAAAAGAATTATAGTTTAAATTTGATATGTTATTACTGTAAAAAAAATTATTATTATTCAATAATATATTAATACTTGTTGAAAAGGTTAGACATTTAAAATAGCAATGTTATAATTAAATTTCTTTAATCATTTAGTAATATATAATTAGAAAATTCTTATTTAGTATATAATTAAAGGATAGTATAAAGAAGTTTTAACTGAAATTGGAACAACATTAAATCCTAAAATGTAATGCTACTTTCACAATATTTATAGTAAAAAATAGGGTATCCATTGGATGAGTTTTATAGTAATATTTTGGACCCAACTCACCCCTTAAATCAATGAGTTGGGTTAAGTCAAAGAAATTTGTTCCTTCAACCAAATGTACTCAAGAGTGACTTAAGTTTGGTTAACTTAATGGGTTAGATATATATTTAAAAAGATTTATTAAAATAAATGTCAAAATATAAAATTAAAAATTTGTGATACATAACATATCTTAATTCAAAATAATATATATCTCAAATAAATTTAAAAGTCACAATTAATTTTAGACAAACATAATAAATCTTAAATAAGTTAAATAAATATAACAAATCTTATTAAGTTAATATAAACTTAAAAAAATTAAAGTAAATAACAAATCACATTAACTAAAGTAAATATTATCACATATAATATATAGATTGACATAATTATTTATTTTATTATCAATTTTCTTAACATATTTTTTGTCATTCAAGCAACTTATTAAATTTTTATCTTATTAGTTCATTAGATGATTTATGAGTTTCTCATATTTTTTTTCATATTCTGATTATGATTATAATACTTACACTTAAACTTAATTAATACTATAAACAAATTAAATAAAAATAATTTAAAATATCACAATAGCTAAACAACTTTTATAAAAAATAAATCAAGATACTCTCAATTTTTTATCTTTTAAGTGATCAATTGAAAGAGAAAAAAATATAAAAAAAAGTTATTAATAAAATTTGATTAAAATTTATGAAATTTTTTTATAATATTATATTTTTTCTTACAATTAATCATTTAAGGAAAAAAAATTAAGTGGAATCCTAATTCATAAAAAAACAGTTACTTTAATAAATTAAATTTGTACATATTAATACTTTTCAAACCCATCATACAATTCATACTTCATAAATTGAAGTGTTTTCTTAGTCAACTCAACCAGCCAACCCAATCCATCTTTTGTGGATTAAATTCAGTAAAAACTCGTTATTTCACAAATTAAGCTAACATGTTAGATACAGCTAATAAAAATAAAATTACAGGTACCTATAGGTCGATTTTAGCCCGCCGCACATGACAAACTTGAGGAAGACAGGCTGGCAACTCAAACCAATTAAATGAGGAAATAACACGGGTGCAGCTGTCAATTATGAAATAAATAGAATAGAATGAAATAAAAAAAATTAAATGAGATAAAATAAAATAAAATTATTATATTATTATTTGGATAATTTATGATAAAATGAATAAAAAATTTAATTCATTATTAAAAAAGTAAATGAAATAATAAAACTTATAATTATATTAATAAATAATAATTTAATTTTATCTCATACTTTTAAATTAAAAGAAAAAACTAAAAAAATTAGATAGAATGTAATAGAATAAATTTCACTTAATCTCTTTATCTCATTTCATTTTATCTTAATTTAATAAATACAAACAAAAGTAATGTGATTGTTGGACTATGGATTGTTCTTCTAATCCTTTTTGTTTCGATGTAATTTTATTATATTTTAATTTTTTAACTTATTTATAAACTTATTTTATATTTTATAAAAATATTATAATCACATACAATTTAATTTAACATTTATCTCATATTAAAATACGATGAATATATATCTACTATATTCTTAATGGACAAAAAATATTTTCCTTGTCCTATCTCGTTTTCCTCTATCTCTCTCTATCTTATGGATCCAAACATAGCCAAGGGAACTCCACCAAGCTATCGTCCATGTATTAATTGTTTACAGGTGAGATTTAACGTGTTTCCAAACTCTGATTGGCATTAACCCTTCATCAGCGTAAGCGTTCACTGCATTAATAATACCGTTAAGCGTCAAACTTTGTAGTTTTTTTCAAATTCTTTCGTTTTCCATGAGCAATACCTTTCAAATTCTTCTAAAGGTCACCATGGACATGAAATAAAAATGGGATACTTGAAAGAGTGAAAGTTAACTTATTTTATTTGAGTTTAATTTTAATTAAAATAAAAACATTATAATATCATCTTATCATATATGTTGTTACATTAATAAAATATTTTAATGATGATAATATATTATGAAATCATTTTTTTTTGGTAGTATGTAACAGCCATGCAATGTTTTCTTGTGTGCATTAATTTGGCGGCCTATTTAGCTGCCAAGGCCATCATTCCGGGGTTATCAACGTGGGTTGTCATGTATGTGAATGATAAAGCAGCGTATTAAATGCTTGCTGTGAAGGTTTAATGAACCTCATTGCTACTTGGTGTGAAAGGGACATAACTTTGACTCTAACTTTAGCTGGGGAAATTTTTTTAACTCTTATATAATTTGTTGTTATCTATCTATATAATTTATTGTTATGTATCTATTATTTATTTAATTTATTATTATATATTAAATAATTTAATTAATTGAAATTAAAAATAATATATGATAATAAATTAAATAGATAATAAATATGTAAAAACAAATTAAAAAAAATATGTGAAAGGATGTGTTTGATCCCCTAAGTTGTCACTGCCCTTTTCCGCTCTCCCCCTCTCCCCCTCTCCCCTGCTCCCTGGCCGCCATGTGGGGCATTCCTAGAGTTCACTGCAGTGTTGGGGTGGGCGTAGTATTAAGAAAAAAATAGCATATTAAGTACATATTTGGTAATGTCTTTTTTTTTCAAAAATTTTTCAAGAGAATTTTTTGTTGTAAACTATTTTAAATACAAAATAAATTAATTCAAATATATGATTTTTTTTAAAGTGTTTGCTAAATGCAAGGTACTACGAAAAAGATGGATATGCTCAAGTTCCAACTTGGTATATGCCAATTACTAAGCAAATGAAGTGGGTCCTTTTCGTTTTAAAATATAGATCTTTATGTATCCAAAAAAAAAAAAAATCTAGATCTTTATTATCTTTATTATTTTTTATCATATGCTATATATGGTTATTTTTTACCACATGATGACCCTTGCTGAATTATCATAAAGGACGGAATTTTGTTATATCTTTTTTAAATAATAATAATTATTTTAATATTTAATAAAAATATTAAATAAAAATAAATATATTTAATATCTTGTAAATATAACAAGTATTTAATTTTTTTTACTTAATAATTAAAAAGATTAAAAGAGAGATTAATTATGAAATTTTAGAATTATTCATGCTATAAACAACTAACTCAAGGTTTTTATTGGTTAAAAGCTATGAAGTACGGATACGTCATTTTTAAATTGTGTTCGTGTATCAGATACATGTCTGTGAAAGACATATGGGGATATGTGTACAACACACGTATCTTGCGTGTCTAAATGTGTCTGATTAAAAATATTTTTTTCAGCTTAGACATGTCTTGGACACTCTTGGACACGTTTAGGATACGACTTGGACACAGTCCATTAATATTTTTTTAAAAAAAGAATTAGTTTTTATAATTAACGTTTAATTAGTAAGCTTGTAACCCACTCAAGTCCAATCACATGACTAGCATCCCAAGCCATTATTTTTATATATTAATATTTTAAGTTTTATCTTTTCACACGCCATTATTATGCTTTTTAAGTTTTATCTTTTCACACATTACTATTTTCATCTGTTCTTTCTACCTATGCTCGTACCTAGTCGTCCACTTCGTCATCACCGAAACTTGCCTCACATCACTATTCTCTCTAGTTAATTTTTTTGGATGTAAATGTACTTGTACATGGTTAGTTTTATTAGGAGAAGTTGATTTAGGAGATTTTTTAGAAAATGTCAATAGAAATTATGCTCCATATTTTTTGAGAAGGGCTTATTAGGTAGCAAATATTGACACATATGACATATATTAAGATATTGTAAATCTTCAAGCTTATAGAAATAATATTAATGAATTATGAATCTTTTTTCTTAAATTTTGTAATTATATATATATATATATATACACACAAACCAAGTCCTTTGATTTACTTTTATATATATATATATATAGTCTGGACCGTAATCCAGGTTCATAACTCGTAGGTCAACCCAGCACGCATGCCACTAGAATTCGGCATCAGCGCCCTCAGCAGGAATACCCCAGTAATATATGTTGGACCCTGGTATTTGATGTTAACAGATTTATCACGAGATCTGCGTAATGGATAAATCTTTATGATATATGTTATTATCAATCATGATCTTATGGAATAATAGCATTATAAGTACTATACCAGCATTCCGATAATATAGGGATCCTCTGTAATTAAATAAGAAACATATCTCTTCCTACTGCTATTACGGGAACGTATCTCTCTATTATGAGAACATATTTATCTAACCTTTATAAATATCAAGCTAAGTAACCTTAAACATGTATCAGTAAATTATCTCTTATAGCATAATCCTACTTGTGCATAGCTTGATTTGAGTGTTGGAGTCTCTTTACAAGTACCAACCCCCTCCGTTTCAATACGCTCTGCTGTTGCTGCGTAAGGAGGAAACTACTGTGATGTGCCTATCCCAGGTACACTTCTGAATCGACTTTAGAATATTAGCGCCGTCTATGGAAAACGTTATTCCCACTCAACCATGATGAACATAAGACAGAACTCGAGAAGAGACATTGCACAAACCTTTATAAACCAAAGGCAAGGACCAACGACGCAATGCCCTCCTCATCCCATTCCACCACCTGCTGCTAAGGCCTCTGTGGCGAGAAACCAGACACTAGAAGCAGAACCTTTACGCGATGGGCATGAAACCTCACTTTCTAATGAAAGCCCTCACCCATCACGTAGGATTTCTGTAAGAGATAGATTTGAAATCCCCATGCAAGGATTCAACCCTAACGTTCAGGGACACAAAATCTCAGTGCACCAGCGCTTGGGAATGCTTAACACGGAAGCTGATGATCGTGCATCTCAGCCAGAACACACGAATCAATCTTATGTTTCCAGACACCAATTCCAGGATATGTTGCAATAACATATGATGATGCTAGACAAACAATACTTGAAACTGGAGAATATGCGACGAGCTATTCAGGAAGAACATCTCGAACAACAACGTCAGGCCGGAGGATGGAATGAGGGCAATAACCAAAGGGAAGTACGTGCTGATGCCACAATGTCCAACATTAACAATAACAACCTGGACCGCAACATTCAAGAACAACCCTTTTGTGCTTAACTTTTGGAGTATCGAGTCCCAAGAAACTTCAAATTCCCAGCGAACGTGGAACTTTATGATGGAACTAGGATCCCCAAGAACACGTGAACGCCTACGAACAATCTATGTGCTTCTACTGGGGACCCATGGAATTACTATGTCGTGCCTTCCCTATTTCCTTGAAGAAGGGAGCCCTCAGATGGTTTGTGAATCTACAACGAGGGTCCATCGTTGACTGGTCATATCTTAAACAACGTTTCTTGCTTCAATATACTACTAACAAGGAATAACCCAAGTCCATCAAATCTCTGTCAAATGTTTGCCAAGGGCGTGATGAACCTCTCCGCAACTACGTTAAATGTTTCATGGCGATATGCACCAACGTAGAAAACCTCGATGACATAATAGCTCTTCATTATGCCAGGAGTGGTCTCCGAGCCGGTTCTGAGTTCTTTGCATCTCTGGAAAAAAAGAAACTGGGGAGCTTACAGGAATTCCAGCAACGGTCTCAGAAATATGTGAGCCTTGAGGAAGCTACGGAGGACCAGAAGAGATGGGACAAAGGTGAGTCATATCACCAGAAGTCTAATTCCTCACGGTCTTGGCGTTCCAAGGGCAGTCCACCCTCGGGGGAAGTACTATGATTATACCCCTCTGAACACTCCACGAGAACACCCCCAAACCTAAATTTTGCTAGTCCTCAAGCAAAACATAATAGGACTATGGAAATCTGCTTTACAATTCATGCACAAACATTCATTCAGCATCTGACAAAATTTTAATTTTTCATTTTTCTTCAATTAAACCACAACTAGTGTATGATGATTGCTTCAGTCCTTAAAAAGCTCAAATGTCCCATAATCAGCTCCACACATATACAATCCTTAACATGCTAACAATCAAGTTTCCTTTCATGTAATTCACATTTTTCACAAACATGCAAGATAAACTTCTCCTAATCAAGTCATACTCATCCAGATAAGTTTATAAACCTACACATATAAATCATAAAACCCAAAAAATTGTAATTCAATTCTCTCTCCACTAATGTAAATCACACAAAATTAAGGATCAAAATGGACTTCAACAGCTTGTAATATCAGGCCAAGAGTAGTAGGTTATGAACAGAAGTGAATAGGATACAATACAAATATTGAGAAATACAAACATGTTATTTCAAGACTTAAGATACTAACTGATATTAGCAGGGCATTCAACAGTGAAAGTAAAAAACTTGTCAGAACCATTTTGATGCTTTTCAAATTTTTCTTTTCTTATACTTTGTTTTTCTTTTGATTTCTTTTTATTTGATTTTTTTATTTTCTTTATTTTGCAAAGCAATGTTTTTTCTTTAACTGCATCTGGTTCCTTCAAGCTCATTTTGTATTGAATCTTTAATACCCCTAATTAATAGACTCACTTCAAGAAATAACATATTATGTACTCAACAAACAATGATGGTAGGAAAAAATGCAATGCTTTCACATGCATTAGAATGGTTAACAGGTTAACAAACACAATGGTAATGAAAAACATATAAGGCCAAACAATTATAAGGCTTCAAAAGGGGACCTATGATAAAATCATTTCAGGGTAAGCTCGAAAGGCTCAATCAGTCCAAAAAATGCCCTAATCATTTCCTCAATCGTGCACAACCTAGAATTTTGCCTCAAGAGAGTTGAAAAATAATTTCTAGAATAATTGAAACTCTATATGTACATGCATAAACATTATCTAGACATGCACTCTTATCATTTTCAAAGTTACACTTGCATCTAAGTGAAATGTAAATCATATATAATAAATAACTAAACTGTTTCACATACTTCAAGGTCACAAATGGTTTCACTAAAAAGAGAGCAAATAGCAACCTTTCACATCAATGGACAACCATAACAACTCCAGCATTTTTGCAACATATCATGCATTCAAATAAATTCAACTTTTTCATCAAGCATGCATAACATTATTTGCATAATATTAAAAATTGGAGTTTCTTTTTTTTAAGCCCATTAGTAATAGCCAAAGGAATAGAAAATCATGAAAACATTGTGGCTATCACAACTGCATGTAGAAAATATCATCACATGCAAACAAATAGTTCATCATTATAATCAAAGCACATAATGATATCCCCCCAAACCAAAGTGAGACACAGTCTTCACTTTCATTGGCACATTGGCTACCTAAACTATTCAAATTTATGTACATTGTTAATTTGAGCATACTAAAATATAAAATAACATGAAAAATAAAAGAAATATGTATAAAACAGAGCACAACGCTGCGACATTAAGCTTCCCATGTCGCAGCATTAAGCTCGTCTGCAGAATTCTGCAGAAAAATCACTCCAGCGTCACGATGTGAAGTCTGGTACGCCACAACGTGAGATATCATCCTGCACAATTTTGCAGCAAATACAATTTTGCTGCTGGTTCTGCTTCAAAGTGGTATCTAGCACAAGCAAAATTTGTTCAAAAAGTTAAATTACAATATGTACAACACAAACATAATAGAACCACAAAATCAACATACTACATATTTATTACTTAAAACATAACTAAAACATCAAAACTAACAAAAGCTTAAAACTACCTAATTAACATACTAACATATATAAGTATTAACATATTTAAGACCTAAAATTTAACAAAATCAACATACTAACAAATAAGTATTAACATATAAGTATTAACCTACAAAATCAACATACTACCTATTTACGCAAAAAGTAAAGGCAAAAATTAACATAAACTTGGGTTTCCTCCCAAGAAAGGCCTAGTTTACAGTCCTGACAGGACTTTGTCTCCAAAATGGATTGTGCGGATGAGTAATCTTCATGAACTTGATAGAAGGTTATCCTTTTGAGGAGTCGCGAATTCCCTGAAGGGCCTCGTATGATTATGATCATCCAGTTTCTTTATTGTACCTAAAACTCAATATAAAAGAAACTCAAATTAAATAAAATATATACAACTTGAATTAGAACTAACTAAACTCATTGTTGATATTAGCAATATAGAATTAAACCATATCCCTGGCAATTGCCGAGGAATAAGGCTACTGCTATACATAAATAAACTAACATCTCTGGCAACGGTGCCAAAAACTTTATAAGCAATACTTGTTAGCCCATTTTCTTACTACAAGTATACGGGTCATTCAAGTAATACAGATACAAAGTAAGAGATCGTTCCCTCAAGGGCATTGGCTTCCAAAGCTAAATATCAACCAATAGCTTAACTAATTCTATTCAAGAATATAAAAATAGAAAAATTACAAATAAACTAAATCTAAACTACAAAGTAATAAAGATAATGTTTAGAGATCTAGGGAATCCTTCTTCACCTCCTATTTCAACTAATGATATGCAATCCTTACAAGCAACATCAATGAATTGTTAAGTTAGCTTAAGAATTTATTTTAGTTAAAAGCCTATGTTTAGGTTAATAAATCATAGCTTCATTTACCTAATTCACTATGTTTCCATGAGAACTAATGCAAACTCCACTCATGAACAATCTATTCTCAAACACCTGCTATGCATGATTAAGAGGTATATTTCTATCCCATTAGCAAATCAACTTATCCAAACCAATTGAATGAAATCGAACATGCATTAACCATACGTATGATCTAAAATCCAAATTCCTATGTCTAGGTTCATCAGATTTTATCAAATCACTTAAAAGCTGATCAAACAATCAAGAACATTAAAAACCATATGATTAAACATAACTAAACATCAATATAACTCAAGTACTGCATAAACATCAATATTCATACAAGGATCCAAAGTAATCCCTAAATACAGTTCAACTAATCATTGAACACAAAAATACACATAAAAAATAGTGTTCAAGAGATAAGGAAGAGAAGGGAAAGCATAGGGAGAAAGGAAGAAGCTCATGGATATCATCTTTAAAGCTTGAATCTCCTTTCATGAAGAAGATGGCCTCCAACCTTGGCTCCCCTAGCCTCCTCAGCCTCCAAAACGTGAATTCCAGTCGTAGTTTCTCTAAAACCTCAAAACTCCCTTGCAAAAATCTAATAAAACAGTATTTATATGCTCAGAAATACAGGGGATGCCGCTGCATTAAACTGCCTACATCGTAGCTTGCGTACAATTAGGTTATAGACGCTGTGGCGTCCAATTCTTAGTGTCGCAGCGCTCTAGATATTTAGGTAACCTACGCCATGACATTCACTTCCTTGCACCGCGGCACTTTGGCCTCGAGTCTTTGTACTGAAGCAGGATATTCATCACAATGCCGCGATATTGATATGCCTGCGCCGCGGCGTTGCCTGCCGAAATGCAAATTTGGCTTCCTCTTCCACTTTTTATCTAAATCCTCCATATTTAAGCTTGTTTGGAGCCCTTCCTAATATAGAGAAATTATCAAATTAATAATAGTTACAAATCCACTCAATCACTTATCAAATAAGCACAATTTGCTCAATATCACATAGGAAGGTATCCAAATTAGTACTTGACAAATATAAGCATAAAACTTTCCAAATATGTATCATAAACAAAAACTAAGCATTCTTTACAGCACAGAGATAGGGCACAATAACTATATTTCATGGAGTTATCAACCCCTCCGCGACTACATTAAACGTTTCATGGCGGCATGCACCAACGTAGAAAACCTCGATGACAGAATAGCTCATCATTATACCAGGAATGGTCTTCGAGCCGGTTCTGAGTTCTTTGCGTCTTTGGCAAAAAGGAAGTTAGGGAGCTTGCAGGAATTCCAGCAACGATCTCAGAAATATGTGAGCATTGAGGAAGCTACGGAAGACTAGAAGAGATGGGACAAATGTGAGTCCTCTCACCAGAAGTCTAACTATAATTCCTCACGGTCTTGGTGTTCCAAGGGCAGTCCACCCTGGGGGAAGTACTCTGATTATACCCCTCTGAACACTTCACGAGAAATAATCTTGAAGGAAATGTTGCAGACTGAGTTTCAGAACATCAGAAGGCCACCCCCTATAAAGAAGCATAAGCAAAAGGATCGCTCTAAACATTGTGCATGACACAAAAGGTCATGGCCATGAAACCGAGGACTGCTATCAACTTCGCGATGCAATTGAGTCTTAATCAAGGCTAGATGGCTACAATAGTACATCCTTCATGTCAAAAACGATGAGCACCGTGAAAGGCGTAGAAAGGAAAGACGCAATCCTCGACGAAGCATGTCTCCACGTCGTAGGAGACGAACTCAAAGCCTCAGGAGAATATCATGGACTTCACCTCACTGTGATACAAATGATCGACAGGATAGGAATAGGGATGTTCTAGCCAATGATAATGACGACCGCCGTTCTGAGCCAAACAGAACCATCAACACAATTGCTGTGGATTTGATGGTGGTGGTTCGTCTAACGGTGCCCGAAAGAAAGCCCTCAAGATGGCAGTGTTTAATGTTTCCTATTTCAAATCTAGATCATGGACTGTGGAAAGGAAGACACCCTCCATCACCTTCTCGAATGAAGACTACGATAGAATTGTCCCGGATCATGATGACCCACTAGTTATCTCGGGAATAATCTCCAATGCCAAGGTCCTCTATATTTTTGTGGATCAAGGGAGCTCAGCAGATATTATGTTCATAGATCTCTATCAAAAGCTAGAACTTCCTCGTTCAAATTTGACTCCCTACGATAGGGAATTTACAATATTCATGAGTGAGAAGATCACCCTAGCAGGCTACTATGAGACCCACTTGACCCTGGGATCTTCTAAACTCTTCAAGATAGTCAAGGTAAGGTTTCTGGTCGTGGACTACCCTTCGCCTACTGATAATCACATATTTTATTTATTAAGAAACCCTTATGTTTAGTCATTTACACTCTCCATATTCTTAATTGATTGAATTTGGTATGATTTTGTGAGTTTGAGCTCAAATTGGTCCTAATTGAATATTTTCAGCATTATTGAGATTTTACACTGTTTCTGTATTTTGATCATAACTTGAGTTCCTGATATCTGACAATCATGAATTTTATCTTGTAGGAAAGCTAAGAGGAAGTTCTACAACTTTGATGAAGAGCTCGAAGTCCTAAACAGATGTCTAAAGGACCTAAGTTTACATGGAAGTCAGAATACGGGTTCTGTCACTAGAATCCGAACGGTGTGCACTCATAAAATCATATCTCAAGCTGTAATAATGGAGATGGGCTGAAATTTGGATAGTTGATAGTCAAGACCCAAATAAACAACTTTCATGAAGAACACCTTTTGAAAGAATGAAGTCTAATGGGTCAGTTTGGGCTTGCAAGTCGGAACAGAGGTGCTGAAGTTGGGTTTGAGTAACCCGTGGTATTTGGGTCATATCTTGGGCTGTAGGAAGCCAAATTGGACGATACAGATATGCATGTTATAGCCAAGACAAAGATCTACAACTTTCATGAAGAGTACTTTTCATGAATCTGAAGTATAATCAGTCGTTATTGGCTTCCAAGTCAGACACGAGATTTTCGCACCCACTCACCCACTCAACCAACCCACTCACTCCACTCATCCACTCAACTACTCATCCACTCATCCACTCATCCACTCAACTAACCCATTCAACCAATATTTAATCCACTCCACTCAACCACTCATCCACTCAACTAACCCACTCAACCAATATTTAATCCACTCCACTCAAACCAACCCACTCATCCACTCACCCACTCAACCAATCCACTCAACCACTCCACTCCACTAACCCACTCATCCATCCACTCACCTTTGTCATTTTGTTACCCTAGACTTCTATAAAAGGGCACCATTGGTTATCATGTGGAGGGTTGGACTCTCCTTCATTTTTCTCTCAGTTTTTCTTGTGATTTCCTTCTAGCTATGTGTAACTAAACCTCCCTTGGTTAAGGGGGTGATGAAACCGCTAGTATTGATGTTGTAAACTTTGCATATTTGATTATTTCAACACACTTATGTTTTTATTCATATATTTCTGAATCTATTATTGGTATGAAGGTTTTTATACTTGTTTCCACTTTCAAAGTGGTAGATCTGGTTTATTATGCGCGGTTGCGTAGTAGATCTAGTGGAATGTATGATGTTCATGTGGGTATAATTATCTTTGTGCTATTTGCAGTTATAAAAGAGATCTGGGTTTATTATGCGAGTAGATCTAGAGAAATATATGTTCTAAGTAATTTAATCCCGGTGTGTGATTAGATCTTAGTGTAATTAGTTTTCTAAATCTTAATGCAATTGTTGGATAGTTGTAAGAGCGGTTGCTTTATGACTAATCAGTGATTAGGAGTTGATTTGAGCGGTTGCTAAATTGGCCAACACGTAAGGAAAATAGAGATTTACTCTCACAATTGTATAAAAACATAATTGAGCATGTTGAAATAAAAGGATATGTGGATTTACATCATCATATAAATCTAGTGGTGGATTCAATCTCTTAACCAATTTTCTTATATTGTTGTTTTCAGTTTATTTATTGTTATTGTCTTTGAAGTTGTTCATTGTTCATCAAAACTCCAAAACCCCCTATTTACTATTTATTGTCAATCAGAGTCTAAATTGGGAATTGTTTAATAGTGTTAATTGAATTGGTTCTCTGTGGATCGACCCTTACTAACTACAACTAGTTGTAAGGTTTTTATTTTCTGGTGGGCCTGACAACTGATTTTTATCTGAATTTTAATCACTATATCCTCACGCATCAGAATTTTGGCGCCGTTGCCGGGGAACCAATTTTTCAATGACACTATTAATTTATTTCTTATTTTTACTCTGTTTTTGTTTTTATTTTTTATTTTTGATTCTTTCTTTCTGAGTGTCTTGTAGGTGTTGATGTCCATTGATCATGGATGCTTGTGGGATTTGCTTATCACCTGGACATATCACTGATTTGTGTCCTACTTTCCTAGTGGACACAAATGAGGAGGTAGAGGCAGTATGGGGATATTCTGAACCTTCTGACAATTATAACCCGTACTCCAATACATATTATCCAGAGTGGTGGGACTATCCTAACTTGAGTTATGGACAACAACCTTATAATCAACCTCCAGCCTATGAACTTCCAGAATTTCAGCAAAGGCAAACATATTTCCCTCAGACACAGTAGCAAGTTCAAGATCCTTGGCAGCCTGAACCTTCATTGGAGGAACTAATAAGACAATTTGCCATTGATACTATACAGTTCCAACAAGAAACAAGGGCCGCAATCAATGACATACAAAACTCTTTGGAGCAGTTAGCCATACAACTCAGCAATATGCAGAGCCTAAATTCTGAAAGACTTCCTTCACAACCCGAAGAGGATGTGATAGAAGATCCTAGTGCTGTCATATTGCAGAGTGAGAAGATGTTGGATGAACCCACCTCTCCTCTACAAACCACTACAGAGGAAGACCAAGAGCCTAAACAGGTAAATGAGGAAGGGAAAAACTCTGAAGCCCCCAAGGTAAGTAATCTTGAACCCCTTCTTAATGTAGTGGAGGAGCAACATGATGAGTTGTGTGATGAATTTCCTGATTTTATTGGTTTCAATAATTATATTCATTGCCACTCATGCACTAATTGTCAAGGTGATATGATATGTGCTAGCTGTGCTGAGATTTCTGCAGACTTGAAAGTTGATGATTCTGTTTGTAAAACTGAATCTAAGACCCAAAGGGAGGAGGAATTGCAGGTCATGGAAGAATTTGTAGAAAAGGAAAAAGAGCACCCGATGACGGTCACTACTGAAGTGGACTTTGTTTTTGGGCCATTATTCAGTAAAAACAATGCACATGAAGCTGATCAAGTGCACATATTGCTTTTTAGAGGTGAAATCAAGAAAAATAAAGGCCAATGGGACCCTGGTGGAAGCCCTTATGCTGCAAGCTTAATTTGGTCATCACACCTCAATCAATGGGATCCTGGTGAAAGCTCTCATATTGTTTCACCTATAGTTTGGTCATCACACTTCAATCAATGGGATCCTGGTAAAAGCTCTCATATTGTTTCAACTACAGCTTGGTCATCACATTTCAAACCATGGGACCCTGGTGAAAGCTATCATGTTGTCTTAACTATAGCTTGGTCATCATATTTCAACCAATGGGATCCTGGTGGAGTCTTTTCACCTACCTCACTTGATAAGGCCAATAAACACCGTCTCAAGTCTTTCTATGAGCTTCCGAAAAGTGTGAAAGTGAAAGTGTTGACCTTTTACCATCCACATTATAAAGATCAATAATGGTGTCACAACGTCGGGCTGAGGACAATAAACTAAGCGCTTATTGGGAGGCAACCCAATCAGATTTGCTCTCTTTATCTTTTTTTTTATTTTACATTTTTATTAGTTTCTTAGATTATGTTTGTATTTGTTTGTTGAATCTTTAAAGAACCTTGTGTTTGGTTTGATTAATTGTGTGTTTGCATAGATTGTTTGTTTGATATTTGTGTGGATTAAATAAAGTGGAAACCAAGCGAAACTAAGAATGAGTTCATTGGTAAATTGTTGTTTTGATCTTCTGATTACTGAACCATGTTCTTTGGGAATGATTTCATTTAATTAAGAAGTTAAATTTTAAGTTCTTGATGGATGGCCTGAGTAAAGAGTTATACTCTTGAGACGCATTCATATGAACTTGTGCCTTATGAACTTCGTAGATTTTTTACATTCCCTCAAGAATGATGAGTTTTTAGTCTTGGGAATCTAACTTTAAACGACCCTGACCTATTGATTTACTGATTTCATTTGTAGTTGATTTGTTTCTACTTTCGATTGTGGTATAACTATTTTTGCTTGTTTTCTTTTTCTGGATGTGTGTAGCATTGAGGACAATTCTCAGTTTAAGTGTGGGGGAGAGATTTTATAAATTTTCATTTCAAAAAAAAAATTCTTAATTTCAAAAAAAAAAAAGTTTCATTGCATGATTGAATAACTTTTCTCCCTTCTTGAACTAATATGCTTGGTGATGGATGATTAAATTGATGAATTGAGTATGATGAATGCATACCTTGTGAGATTTTGAGCCTAATGGATGGATTCAACATTTATGCCATTCTCTTCTTTCTTATGTGACTTTCACTCATGTTAATGACCACTCTAGAACTTGCTTTGATTCTTTTTAAGGCTACATTTCACTTGCATGCATGAACATGATTGAGGCCCTCTTTCTTAATTAGCTAGTTTAACCAAATAGCCAACCTTGTTTTCAATATAATATCAAGCACTCTTTTGACTTCTTGGAAATTCTCTGATTCCTGTCAACCTTGTATATTTTCCTTTGCTTAATCCCTTTGAGCTTATTTGACCATTCCTTGTTTCTAGCTCATTATGTGCATTAAATGAAGAATCGTATTCTTATTTTACCTTAGGGAATAAAAGAACATTAGCTTGGTTAATGGATGAGTTTTTGAACAAGTGTGGGGGTGTGTGTACAAAATGGTTGTTGAAAAAGGAAAGAGTGCCTAAAACAAAAAATAAAAAAAAAAGAAAAAAAAAGAAAAAAAAATTTGTATATATATAGTTATGTTCATATATAAAAAAAAAAGAAAAAAGAAAAGGATTGAGAAATGAATATGTAAAGGGTTATACATTAGAGTTGGGATGAACTTTTATGCTTGTTATTTGAACTCACTTCTCATTTGCTTTTATTCTCTTTGGTATTTATCCTCTCATATCTATTTTACCCTCTTCTTTACCTTGACCTCACTACAACCTTGAATAAAGTCCTCATGATTTGTGTGTGCATGTGTTTTGAGTAGTGGAGAAGTAGAAGATAAGCAAGCTTATGGTAGTGCAATTTTCATGGTTGAATTGAGTGAAATACCTACCTTTTAAACACTTGAGAGATTAAGAGGGAATCTTGTGAAGATCTATCATTCTCGATTCATGTTGAAGATACCTTGCTTGTTGGTTTGAGATGTGGAGAATTGTTAACTCATGAATGTTTTGATCCCTTGAACCTTTGGTTGTTCTTCTTGATTGTGAAATTTTGGGCTCTTGAATGTCGTTGGAATTTAAAATTTTGATAATCTCTTATGTCCTTGTTTTGGTCTTGAGTTTTGCCCAGGAGTGCAAAAAGCTAAGTGTGGGGGACCTACAACATTATTTTGGGTCGCCCTACTCTAAACTCACTCGGTGCCGTAGTGTCCACCACCCACGTAGTCATAAAATTTTCTAATAAGAACAACAAGGTTGCCACTGTGAAAGACAACCAAGTTGCATTCCGGAAATGCTATAATAAGAGTTTAAGAATTTACAGGGTTCCCAGGAAAGCAAAAGCTACTACGCCAATTGACTGAGATCTTGCTCAAGAATAAAGACCTCTTTGCTTGGACGTTGTCCGACATGCCTGAGCTTGACCCTGATTTCATCTGTCGTCGCTTGTCTATCAAAGAGGACGCGAGGTCGATTGCCCAAAAGAAAAGAAAAGTTGGACCTAAAAGACAGCAAGTCATCGAAGAATAAGTGAAGAAGTTATTCGGTGGCAACTTCATCAGGGAAATTGCTTATACTACATGGTTATCCAATGTGGTCCTGGTGAAGAAGTCCGACGGGAAGTGAAGAATGTGCGTGGATTATACAAACCTGATTAAAGATTGCCCAAAAGATCCGTACCCACTTCCCAACGTGGATAAACTGGTGGACAACTCCTCAGGCTTCAGATTATTGTCGTTCATGGATGCATACAACGGTACAACCAAATTTTGATGTACTCTGGAGAAGAGGATAAGACTGCCTTTATCACTGATAGGGCGAGCTACTGCTATAAGATTATGCCCTTTGGATTGAAAAATGTAGGAGCCACCTACCAGAGGATGATGAATAGGGTCTTCGAAGACCAAGTGGGGAATATGCTAGAGGTCTATATTGACGATATGAGAGTGAAAACCCCATGATGCTTGAAATCCGCAAGTGTACGGTTTCGTCGTCAAGTAATAAAAAATCGAATCCACAGGGACTGAGTCTATGAATACCAATTAATTAATTAACTCAATTAAATTAAACAAAAGAGAGTGTGATTGTTTATTAAGAATAATGTAGTAACAAAACAATTAAATAAAAATCAAGAAAATAGAATTTAGAACAAAAACAGCAAGTTATCAAGAAAGGGGTTTTCAGATTAAAGAAAGCTTCCAAGATTGGGATACTACAATGATACAAGATAAATCCTAATTGACAACCCTTTTATTAAATCTGAAATTCAATTGAAGGTGAATTATCCTAAATTAGTTAATGTTCTTTCTCAAGATACAAGATCCGTGCCCAATTAAACCAATTCCTACTCTCGTGGTAATTGAATTTAAATTGAACCCATTACGCTTTGTGGTAATTCATTGAATCCTCGAAAGGCTAAAACTACTCTCGTGATTTAGACCTTAAGTTCAATTCTTATGGTTCCAACACTTAGGTTCACCTCTCAGTACGTCCCTAAATGCCTATGAGATGCAAATAAGTGGCCAGCAAATTCACATGAACAAGAGCAATAAGAATTGAATCGAAGAACATTCAAGATCAATAAAAGGGGAAACAACGTCAATTATTCATTATCAAAGTATCAAAGGGCATTGCCCAATCCTAGAAACAAGGAAACTACTCAGACATAGAGAAGAAGGAATCAGAAAACATTGTTTAAGAACATCCAAACCCGTAATCCAAGAGAGAAGAGGGAAGAAAGATCAAGAACAAAAGCCAAAGCCTCCAATGTGCCTCTCCAAAACCCAATTAGAACCCTTTCATTGTATTCAGAACCCCTATTTATAAGCCTAGGGTTTTAATTGGCTAAAAAGCCCCCAAAAGAAATAAAAAGAAAAACATAAAAACTGCTGCGCACTGCGATCCACGGCCGTGGATCATTCCATGGCCAGGCCGTGGATCTCCCTGGAAACAGGCCAATTTCTGGTCATTTGAGTTCCACGGCCGTGGATGGTACCACGGCCAGGCCGTGGAACTCCCTGGAATTCCCTTTTTCCTTCTTTAAGTTGCCCCTCGATCCATGGCCGTGGTTTGATCCACGGGCAGGCCGTGGATCTCTCTGGAATGGCCTTTTTGCACCTTTATTGCTATCCATTAAGCTCCGACTTTAAACATGCGAGCATTCCATTCAATCCAAGGCCAATTTAGCACCAATCCTGCACAGGAACACCAAAAACACCGCAGTTATCCGAACTAAGGGAAAAACAAACCAAAAGAAAAATTAAAATGCTTAAAATGCCTACAAAATGCATGCTAAACAAGAATAAAACATGATATGGTTTCACACACATCAAATCCCCCCAAGATTAAGACTTTACTTGTCCTCAAGCAATAATTAATGTCAAACCAAGAAGTGGGATCAAAAGACAATAAAGAATGAGGAACCCGAGAAAACAATATCCAAGCAATAGGCTAAGGCAAACAAAGAATCTGAGAGATAATCAAAATCAAGTCCAATTAGAGGCTAAGTTCTCAGAAATCATGCATCCTCACTGATTGAATTAAGTTCACTTCAATAACCACACTCAAAGTGTTTAAGGGTGAAAATCATACGCTCAAAATCCTGCAAAGAAAATGTACTTCCATATGCTTAATAAGAAACCAAATTTTCACTAATAATCAGCATGCATGCAAGAATCAAAAGGTCTTTCAAGGGTTGTAATGGGGTCATGGGAATGATGTTAGGTAAGGTAGAGAAATGAAGGTATACACAAAGGGTTCATCAAGATTTTCAATAAACACAAGAAATCCAATAGAACATAAATGGAGTAAAGACAATTTTTTTCAATCTAAAACATAACTTCACAATTCCAAACCTTTTTTTTTCTTTACTTTTCTTTTCTTTCTTTCTCTTAATCCTTTTCAACTTTTTATCTCATGATTTTTTCTTCTTTTTTTTTGAGAAAGAGGAAGCTCAAATACATATAATTCCCAATACAACTTTCAAACAACTTTCAAGCCCAATTTGCTCCATTTAATATTCTAAATGATAACCAACAATGTTTTAGCATAGGTATCAAGAAAACAAGTATGCAGTAGGCTCAAAATGGGCAACTAGAAGATGAAAGTGTAACAATTTCAGAAGGCCAGAAGAATACCTAAGATGCCTTAATCATATTCAAGCATACAACCAAAAATTTCACCTCAAAATGGTTTCAAATCAAGTTCTAGAGCACAAGATCAATGAGATATCACTCAACACAAAGAATGGGAATAAAAATCATATAGTGCATATATCCCATATAGGCTCAAAACTCACATTTAGAGGTTTAAAATTTCAATGAGAAGCATAAATTCAGAGAACATTATGCTAATTATCAACTATCAAAAGATCACCTCTACTATCAATTAAAACAATGCCTGTTGCCAACTACATGAATCAACAAATTGGGTTCCAAATCAATACTATCTCAAAATCCTCAAAAGAGAGGGACACAAGTTCAACCAAAAACCCAAGAGATATGATGGTGTGAAAATGTAACTGAAAATGCAATGCAAAACAAGACATGAAAATGCATGAAACTAATGAGAATGAAAATAAGAAAATGAAGATGAAAATACCCCCCAAGCTTAGAACTTACATTGTCCCCAATGTAAAAATCTATAACAAGAGAAGGGAGAAAAGAAAAGAACTCACTGCGGTGGTGGAAAATCTTAAAGTGTTCAATCCATGGCCATGGAATTTTTCATGAGCTGGGTGTGGAACCTTCTGACTTCACTCTTCTTCTAAATTTAGCTTCAAAAAGGGTCAAACCTAGACAAAATCCAAAAGACAAACATCAAAACAACAATCTAACAAACAAAATTAAAAGAAAAAGATGAAATAAAACAGAAAAACAAGATAACATGGGTTGCCTCCCAAGAAGCGCTTGTTTAAAGTCATTAGCTTGACTTTGGTCAGGTTTCTGTGCTCAGGTGACATCTACGGAGTAGTGCTCAGTCCCCACTCCTTCAAAGTGTTTCACTCTCTGGCCATTTATCATGAAAGGTTTATGGCCTTCTTTCTTCACCTCAAGCACACCGTAGGATAAAACTCGAACAATCTCATATGGTGCTGACCATTTTGAGCACAACTTATTAGGACAGAAACGTAGAAGCGAGTTATTAAGAAGAACTTTATCCCCGATGTTAAATTCACGCTTCTTGACACACTTGTCACTCTGCTTCTTAGGTCCTTCCTTGCAGGGCATAGCATCAGTCACTAATTCCTGCATACCTGAAAGCACAACATTATCCACAACATTAGTAGCATCTATGCGATTACATGAATTTGAGGAATTAGAATTAATTTCAAATTTAAAAACATCAAAAACTATTTCCTCATCATTTAATCGCAAAGTCAATTTTCCTTCATGGACATCAATGATCGCCCTTCCAGTGGCAAGGAATGGGCACCCAAGTATAATCGGCATTGTAGCATCAGCTTCCATATCAAGTACAACAAAATCCACAGGCATATAAAATTTATCAACCTTAATGGGAACATCCTCCAAGATGCCTACGGGGTACTTGACTGACCGATCCGCCAATTGAAGAGAGATAGTTGTGGGTTTCAGCTCACCCACTTCCAACTTTTTACACACAAAAAGGGGCATAAGACTAACACTAGCCCCCAAATCACACAGAGCTTTATCAAAACTGGTGTTACCAATCAAACAGGGAATAGAGAAGCTACCAGGATCTTTGAGTTTAGGAGGTAACTTATTTTAAATTAAAGCGCTACACTCCTCAGTTAACGCTACGGTCTTATACTCCTTTAGCTTTCTCTTATTAGACAAAATGTCCTTAAGAAATTTAGCATAGGTAGGCATTTGTTGCAACGCCTCAGTGAAGGGTACATTAATGTACAACTTCTTAAGGACCTCAAGAAACTTCCCAAACTGCTTATCTAGCTTGGCCTTGGCCAATCTTTGAGGGAAGGGCACCGGGGGTTGGTATGGCTCAAAGGGTACATACTCAGGCACTTTCTCATTGGTCTCTTTTTCTTCTAAGGGTTATGTCCTAGTTATTTCTTTTTCTTCATTCCCCTCATCTTTGTCACGCTTTCCTTTACCCTTGGAATCTTCTAATTTCTTTCCACTTCTTAAACTCACAGCCTTACAATGTTCATGAGGATTTATTTCAGGTTGTCCTGGAAATTTCCCGTGTGGTCTATGTGAAGAGCTAGCTTGTTGGGCTATTTGAGTCTCTAACATCTTGTTATGAATAGCTAAGTTATCTACCTTAGATGTCAATTCCTTAATAGCCTCACTAACAACTTGACCATGGTGCCTAAACTCTTCATTTTGCTTGGTTTGACTCTCTACAAAATTTTCAAGGAGAGTTTCGAGTTTAGACTTTTGTACCTGGGGGAATCCAGATGAGGGTTGAGCACTACCTTGACCAGCTTAATATTGATTGTTCCGATAGGAGAAGTTGGGATGAGACCTCCAACCGGGATTATAAGTCTGTGAATATGGATCATTGCGCACCTTCGGTGGAATATCATAGAAATTGTGACATGATTCCACTTGCTCCACCGAAGTGCCTTGTGAGGAACCATTTTCAGCTTGGCAGTCTGCACTCATATGTCCCTGTACTCCACAAATCTCACAAAAAATGTTAGCAGCACTTATGGCATTAGCACTAGCTTTTTCAAGCTTATCAAAACGTTTATTCAATGAGTCAAACTTAGCCATAATTAAACTAACACCATCTACCTCAAACTTACCTTCCGAGAGCTTTCTCGAGTTGTTACCTCTTTCACTGGCCCATTGGTGATGGTTTGAGGCTACACTCTCTATTATCTCATAGGCCTCTGTCAGCCTTCTGTTCATCAAAGCTCCACCAGCTGCGGAGTCAAGAGACACCTTCGAAGAATATTCTAATCCATTGTAGAAGGTGTGAACAATCAACCACTTCTCTAACCCGTGGTGTGGGCAGGCTTCCAGCAAAGCCTTATATCTATCCCAAGCTTCTGACAATGACTCTCCATCTTTCTGAACGAAGCTTGTGATTTGGGTCCTTAGGTGAGCAGTCTTGGAAGGTGGAAAGAATTTGTCCAAAAAGGCTTGCTCCAATTGGTCCCAAGTAGTTAAAGTATCGGTGGGTACCGATTTCAACCAAGCTCTAGCCTTGTCCCTTAATGATAATGGAAACAATCGGAGGCGAATGGCATCAACTGAGGCACCTTCAATTTTGAGAGTCTCACAGAATTCTAAGAACATCTCCATATGATCATTTGGGTCCTCTGACGGCAATCCTCCAAACTGGTTCTGCCTTATCATAGACAGTAAGGCAGGAGGTATGGTGAAGTGCCTAGCTTCAATGTCTGGTCAAGCAATTCCAGATCGCAAACCCCGAGCGTTAGGGGCTGCATACTCTTTCAACGGTTTATTATCCTCAGCTGCTGCCATGACAAGTATTGGTTCAAATATTTCTCCCGCTCTTTGCCTTCGTTGTCTTCTCCTTCTACGTAAAGTTCTTTCAATTTCAGGATCAGCTTCAACAAGAGTCTCAAAACGTCTAGTACTTTGCATAAACCAGAGAAATTACCTGCAGAGAGTCAAAGAGAAAACAAGAACGTAATAATATGGTAAAAAGAGAAAAAAAGGTTTAAAATAATCAAATTAAAAATTAAATTGATATTCAAGAAAAACACAGTCCCCGGCAACGGCGCCAAAAACTTGATGCGTGAAATCCGCAAGTGTATGGTTTCGTCGTCAAGTAATAAAAGATCGAATCCACAGGGATTGAGTCTATGAATACCAATTAATTAATTAACTCAATTAAATTAAACAAAAGAGAGTGTGATTGTTTATTAAGAATAATGTAGTAACAAAATAATTAAATAAAAATCAAGAAAATAGAATTTAGAACAAAAACAGCAAGTTATCAAGAAAGGGATTTTCAGATTAAAGAAAGCTTCCAAGATTGGGATACCACAATGATACAAGATAAATCCTAATTGACAACCCTTTTATTAAATCTGAAATTCAATTGAAGGTGAATTACCCTAAATTAGTTAATGTTCTTTCTCAAGATACAAGATCCGTGCCCAATTAAACCAATTCCTACTCTTGTGGTAATTGAATTTAAATTGAACCCATTACGCTTTGTGGTAATTCATTGAATCCTCGAAAGGCTAAAACTACTCTCGTGATTTAAACCTTAAGTTCAATTCTTATGGTTCCAACACTTAGGTTCACCTCTCAGTACGTCCCTAAATGCCTATGAGATGCAAATAAGTGGCCAGCAAATTCACATGAATAAGAACAATAAGAATTGAATCAAAGAACATTCAAGATCAATAAAAGGGGAAACAACGTCAATTATTCATTATCAAAGTATCAAAGGGCATTGCCCAATCCTAGAAACAAGGAAACTACTCAGACATAGAGAAAAAGGAATCAGAAAACATTGTTTAAGAACATCCAAACTCGTAATACAAGAGAGAAGAGGGAAGAAAGATCAAGAACAAAAGCCAAAGCCTCCAATGTGTCTCTCCAAAACCTAATTAGAACCCTTTCATTGTATTCAGAACCCCTATTTATAAGCCTAGGGTTTTAATTGGCTAAAAAGCCCCCAAAAGAAATAAAAAGAAAAACATAAAAACTGCTGCGCATTGCGATCCACGGCCAGGCCGTGGATCTCCCTGGAAACAGGCCAATTTTTGGTCATTTGAGTTCCACGGCCGTGGATGGTTCCACGGCCAGGCCGTGGAACTCCCTGGAATTCTCTTTTTCCTTCTTTAAGTTGCCCCTCGATCCATAGCCGTGGTTTGATCCACGGGCAGGCCGTGAATCTCTCTGGAATGGCCTTTTTGCACCTTTATTGCTATCCATTAAGCTCCGACTTTAAATATGCGAGCATTCCATTCAATCCAAGGCCAATTTAGCACCAATCCTGCACAGGAACACCAAAAACACCGCAGTTATCCGAACTAAGGGAAAAACAAACCAAAAGGAAAATTAAAATGCTTAAAATGCCTACAAAATGCATGCTAAATAAGAATAAAACATGATGTGGTTTCACACACATCACCCCACATGATGGATCACATATAGTGGACCTCGAGGAAGTATTTACACAAGTTCGGAAGTAAAATATGAATCTTAACCCAGAAAAGTGTGCCTTCAGAGTTCAGGCAGGCGAATTCTTGGGTTTCATGCTGACCCATCGTGAAATTGAGGCTAATCCTGATAAATGTCAAGTGATACTTAACATGTGAAGCCCTTAAAATATTAAAGAAGTGCAACAACTTACTAGTCGAATTGCAGTCCTTACATGATTCATTGCCAAAGCCATTCATAAATCCCTCCCCTTGTTCAAGATGCTCAAGAAAGGGAAGAATTTTGAGTGGAATCAGGAGAGTGAGAATGTCTTTTCCTCCTTGAAGAGCCTTTTGTCTTCTCCCCTTATATTGACAAGACCAGAACCTAGAGAAACATTATACTTATACTTTTCAGTTCACGGTGAGACTATAAGCTCAGTGCTAATCTAGGAGATGGAAAAGGGACATAAGCCTTTTTTATTTAATGAGTAAAGTTTTACAAGGTCCAAAGCTTTGATATCATAAAATCAAAAAAGTTACTTTCGCACTAATCACTACGGCCATAAGACTCTGGCAGTATTTTCATTGTCACCCGGTGGTGGTGAAAATAGATCAACCTATCCGCCAGGTGTTACACAAGTCGGACCTAGTAGGGAGAATGATTGCTTGGTCCATCAAGCTTTCTGAGTTCAGAATTGTATACGAACCTCGACTTGCAATAAAGGCTTCGGCGCTTTCCAATTTCTTAGCAGAGATTACATCAGACCTCGGTGACCCCAAAGCAATTTCTTGGACCATATTCATTGATGGATCCTCGAATCCTAAGGGAAATGGTGCCAAGGTAATTTTGGAAAATTTTGAAGGAGTGACACTAGAAAATTCCCTAAAGTTTGAGTTCCCAACCTCAAACAATCAGGAAGAGTATAAAGCATGCATTGCTGGACTGGTAACGACCAAAGAATTGGGAGCCTCCAAGATCACACTCTATAGTGACTCCCAACTTGTGACCTCCCAGATCCGAGGAAAATATCAAGAAAAAGAACCCTTCCTTCAGAGATATTTAGCCAAAGTTCAAGAGCTCCTTAAAAGCTTCCAAGAGGTCAAGATAGAGCACATACCGAGAAAGCATAACTCCAGGGCATACCTCCTATCTAAATTGGCTAGCACTAAAAGCCCTGGCAACAACTGTTCAGTGATCCAAGAAACCCTCTCTCAGCCCTCCATTACGGACCACGCCGTTTTCCAAGTAGAAGGGGAAAAATGTACTTGGATCACCCTTATCATAGAGTATCTGTAGTATGAAGCCATGCCCTTTGATTCAAAAGAAGCCTCCAAGCTAGTCAAGACAGCAGTCAGGTACACCATCTATGATGGGCAGTTGTACCGACGCAGGTTTTCATCACCCCTCCTTAAATGGCTCATGCTGAATGAAACAAAATATGTATTGAATGAAGTCCATGAAGGAAGCTGTGAACATCATTTGGGAGGCAGAGCCCTAGCCCTAAAAGCACTTAGGGCGGGATACTACTGGCCAACAATGGAGGCTGATGCCCATGCACACGTCCGGGTCTGTGATAAATGCCAACGTCACTCGGACCATTATCAGGCCCCCTCAGAGGAACTATCCACGATGTCAAGGAAGAGAGGTGGAGTAGCGGCGGTCGGAGGACGGGAAGGTCTAGCTCTTTCCTTCCTTGCCCTCAAAGCCTAAAGAGCTTGAATAGAAGACGTGGCGTCTGCGTTAACAGCCATGTTATCTACTAATAAAAAGGAAATAGATAAAAAAATGTGTAAGTAATCAAAGAGTTATAAAATTTACAAGAAAAATGTGCATGAGATCAAACGCTGACTGCGATCTACACTACCTAGAATGACCCAAAGAATTGTGTCATCAGTGGTATCCAGCACGTCCCTGGAAGAGATAAGACCCACTTCCTCAACCCATGTAATAAAGGAATCAACGCACTCGATCTCATCGTCATCCAGGTGGTGTTTTTCCTTTTTAATTAATTGAATAGGAATGTTCTATGACCTCTCAGTCCAGTACATGCTAAACTTCAGCTCCTTGCTGTTGTCTAGCCAAAAAGGACGAGTACTGGGGCCGCTATCAATTTGAAGAACTTTTCTTTAAAGTCCTTATAACTTTCTTGGTAGACGTGAATGACCTTTCGGCCAAGCCTCGCCTGAACTGATAGCCAAGTCTTTTGAGCAACATTACCACCCTGAAGACTCCACCGAGTGTGGAAATAGAAAAATACTCTCTCTGAGCACCGCAATCTGACCAATCGGTAAACTCTCTCAAAGGCAAGGATGTTTGCCAACCTATTAGGGTGGATTTGGGTTGAAGCAGCTTGAAGAGTGCGGAGGACGGTAAGTTGAAAGTCATTGAAAGGAAGTCAAAGCCCAAAACAAATAAAAAAATTCCCGTATATGAACATGTAGTGCGCTCCCGCCTACTAAGAGGAGCACACCCTTTCGTTCTTCGGCGACAAGATTTGAAACTCATGATGACATGATCCCTACTGCCTTTCTCAATCAACATCAAGTAGCCCTGGAGCCTCTCAAGCTCTACATCAGGTTGAAACAGGGATATCTGATCATAAACGTCATCCCCGACCCATGGGTATACTAACCCTGGACCACGCCAAATTCGGATGGAATCTTCCTCAACCGGCACCTGAAATTCTGGGATCGGTACTTAAGGCTTAGCCGCTCTCCTTCTCCTAGCCATTAAGTTCCTGGAAACACCCACAGAAGCCAGTGAATAGTTGTCAAAATCAGCTAATTTTAAAGATTCAGACACAGAAGGGGATAAATAGAAAAGACTGTTCATACACACATACTGACCTTCACGCCCATCAAGGCTTATGCCTCAGAAGGACGCCTTCAGCACACATGGTACGACAGAGGAGGTGCTCCACAAGGCAATGCCATTGAAGGAATGCAGAAACTAATACTCCCAACTTTTTTTATAGAAAAAAGAAAAAGAAAGTGCATTCTAAAAAGGAGCTCACAATTACTCTATGACGTGACAATAGCAGATAAAAATGAAAGAAAGAAGAAATATCTTAAAGAAAGTGAAGACAAATTGTCAACTTAGAGTCTAAACTGCAGGAAACTATTGGAAAATTGGTGTTTTTCACTGTGAAAACTATCGAAAATCTTCTTAGGCCACCAAATTTCAGAAAGAAACAATAAAAATTTAAAAAGGGAGCTTTAACCCCTATTTATAGAAGCCATACAGTTAGAGGGTATTTTTGTCCTAATAGTCAAGATTTCGAAAGATGCTCATCATGGCGCGCAAAGCACTAAGCATGACTATCCAACCAAGGCGTGCCACGTGGCCCTCACAACTATCACGGCAGTTGAAGGAATGATTATGCAGCAAACAAAAAGACACGCAACCTCAACAAGCTGAGTCTAGAATTTTTCCACGGACCACAAATTTTATTACAGACCACGGTTAAATCTGGAATGTCCATCTGTGATACGAAGATGGAAGATCAATCCGGACAACGGCTATCCAGAGTTAAAATCCCTAACTCCATGCGGAATGCGGACCACCGGGGTAGGAACTCAACCACTTCGCTGTACTAACCAAGTACCAAGGTGGGGGCAATATAACATTATTACAGGGCGAGCATTGGACTCACCTTGGTAAAAACAAAAAAAAAACAAAAAACAGAAAAAGAAAAGAAGATATATAAGACAATTCAAAAAAAAAATTTATTGATCGTTCTCATTCCGTACATCATTAGCTAAAACAAAAAGAAAAGGAAAAATAAATCAAAAGTGTTCAGAAAGAATGTCCATTGGAGAACCCAGGGGAGGAAACCAACATCACCATCATGGCACCCCAGGTCACGGCCACCTCCATGGTCCCTCCAAAATCGGCATCGGTCTATTCCCTGTTGAACAGGATGCTCCACCCTAGGCAGCTCCGAGAGAGCTTTCCTCGGAAGAACCCCCTACATATCCAACTGCCCTTTGAAGACTTGCCAAAAGACTAGCTTGGTGCCTCTAAATCACTCACGAAGGAGGAGGGGCAAGGATGGAGTGTCTCCATGCACCACGAGAAAAACCTCACTCCTTCCTAGCAAGGGCGAGTAGATAAAACACTCTCACTTACGCCGGGAGAAAAAGGCTCCTGCTATCTAGACGCATGAAGACCCAGACGGGTAGAGCAGTTGTTTGGTCCTTACTGAACCATTACGCCGAGAAGAAAGGCCTTAATCGAAAGGATTGTTTGGGAAAAAAAAAGCAAATGTCTTCAAAGACTTTGAAAAAAACAAGAAGATTATCTTCGCAAAGGGCAAAACCCTCAATGTGTTTACAGAAAATGAAAGGGAAACCACTTTCTGAAAAAATATTATCAAGCAAAATCACAAAGCAAAAGGAATGCAATGAAAGGAATGACAGATTCAACGCAAACATTCCCTATTTATAGAGAGAATGAAACACTCTGATTGGCTTCGAGAAAGGTGAACTGATCACATGATGGAAGCTGCGTTTTAATGCTCCCCATTTTTGATTAGTCACGGGAATAGCGAACAATTATGAGACAATAAGAAATTGACATTCTCTTAAAGGATCTTTAATTCTCAATAAAGTCAAAGCAGCAATTTTCTAAAAAAGCTTAGACTGCTACAAGCTGCAAAGTAAAGTTGCAAGAAAAGATAAAACCATGTGAAACCATTCACGAGGGCAACAAAGGACACATCTCGGATGACGGGATGGTAAAGAAAGCAGTAATCCATCACAGATTCTGACTTCATATGTCAACCCCGGAGGTATTTCAAAATAACGAACTTCGGCTCTTTTGGATCTTTATATCTACTATGTGTTGTATGTTTTCTTCAAACTTGGTACCTTGACACTTAATTGTTCCACTTATGTGCCAAGCTGAGGACAACGATTTTGGACCGTAATCCGGCATCAGTGCCCTCAATAGGAATACCTCAGTAATATATGTTGGACCCCGGCATTGGATGTTAACAGCTTTACCGCGAGATCTGCGTAATTGATAAATCTTTATGATATATGTTATTGTCAATCATGATCTTACGAAATAATAGCATTATAACTACCATACCAGCATTCCAATAATATATGGATCCTCTGCAATTAAATAAGGAACATATCTCTTCGTGCTCCTATTACGAGAACGTATCTCTTCATTATGATAACATATTTATCTGACCTCTATAAGTACTAGGCTAAGTAACCTTAAATAGGTATCAGAAAATTATCACTCATAGCATAATCTTACTTGTACACAGTCTCAGTTTTAATACGCTAAAAAAAAAACTACCGTGATGTGCCTATCTCGAATATACTTCTAAATCAACTATATATATATATATATATATATATATATATAGTATTTATATCTTATAATTTTTTAAATTTAATATGTCTCTATATCTATATCGTATCTACATTTATACTTTATAGATTAAAATTGATAAAATAATTAAATTGAAATTCGTGAAGTTTATGAGACCCCGTCAAAAGCAAAAACTATGCTATTAGAATTCAAGCGCTTGTGCACTCGATTCTTCTGTAGCAAATTCCTTATCATAAAAAGGGTGAAAACGTGTAAGGAAATACGTATATACTTCAATATGTAAGATAATCATATCAATGTCAGACTCTAAGCCTACATCTTATAAATTTTGGTTTTTGTTAAATTTTTATACCAATATGAGTTAGATATTGCAATAATTACATAAGTGATAATGTGTTATTATATATATAATGATCAATGTTAACATTTTAAATATTGATTTCTTTGTTTTAATTTAAGATTAGGATTTATAATTTAATGTTAATTTTATATACTCTATCATAACTATATCATATTTTGTAATTTTTAGAATATTCCATATTTTTATGTTGGTGTTGTATTTTATATATATATATTGCGTAAGAGAGTGAGAGAGTTTTGAATCTCGACGATGGGTGAATAAAAAAATTAAATTAGAGCTACTCACTTCTCTCTATAATTCCTTTTTTTTAATCAGGATCTCTCTATATTTCTTTTGTACATACTACCAGCATTAACAAGTAGAATTATCAAAATAGATTGACCTATTGCTTGATAAAAAATATAGGTTGAAATAAAAAAATTTAAGTTTGAACTTAATTTTATTCATTGAGACCCGATTCAAAGTGGGTCAATTGAAAAATTAAGATCAATTAAAAATTGAGTTTTTAAAAAATATTAAAACTTAATTGAAAAGTAAATTAGTTATTTAATTTATTTATTATTAATATAAAATTAAGTAATTCAATTTTTTTAATTTTTATTGATTTAATTTTTTCAAAGATTGGATTTATTATTGGTTTTAAAAAAATAAAAAAATTATCAAACTAGTAGGCTAGCTCGCCCAATATAACGTCTTACACACTTTTTATTTTGATTTATTTAAAATCTCAAATTAGAATAGAAATGTTATATAACAAATTACAGCATTTATCATTAGTATATAAGATATTTTACATAAGGGACTACATCCCTTCAAAAGTTAGGTTTACAAACATGACACTCCTTAAGTTAGACATCATTTTAACAAAATTAGGCTTTACGTAAGTCTTTACGGTGTTACCACAACTATTTACATTTTTACATATTTACAAAATATTTTTCTTATTTTAACTACCCATTGAAGAGTAGTATAATCAAGAATAGATTCCCCAAGGTGACATTAAACAGTAATATTCAAGATTTGACATATAAACTTATTTTACTCAGAAGTCAATGATAACTTTAACTATTGACATGATCTGAAACATTACACCATACAAGAGTGAGATAAAAAAATCTCAGTTAAGAAAATACAAAAACATGTAATATAAATTTATTATTCATTCTTTACCATACTCTATTTCTAAAACTATAACTTAGAGTCCCTAATAAAATAATAACTTAATAGGTAATTAAGTAAATAATATAAAAATTTGACTTTATAAAATAAGTAATTGATTATTCATTTTTAAAAAATCTTTCTTTTATAATTTCTTTATCATCTCATTTCAATATTCTTAATCAAATGTGTTACTTTTTCTTCATTAAAAAATCCCTCAATGCTCTCATCATAACCACAATAATTTGATTAAAGTGTCTCCTAATCTTCTTATTATGACCACAATCATTAAAATAATTAAGGCGTCAATTAATCCTCTCATAATGACCACAATAATTTAACCAAAGCGTCTCTTGATCTTCTCATCATGGTCACAATAATAAACTTGGTCAAGGCATCTTTTAATATTCTCATCATGATCGTAATAATTATTTTTTACACATTAATTCATTTATATTCATAGGACTATATTGCTCAGAAAAACATTTCTAAAAAATATTCCTCAACAAATACTTTCAACAGAACTAAAAATAATTGATTTGCAATGATTACAACTATTAAAATAATAAATATCTCAGTATTTATAAAAGTAACCAAATATATATGTATTTGTAAAAGTAACCAAATATATATAAATATTAAACTAATAGTAGAGGATTCAATCACGTAAGTTAACCAAATATATATATATATATATATATATATATATATATATATATCAAATGTCAGATTAATAGCAAAAGACTCATTCACGTAAAGTATATAAATGATAGTAAAAGATTCACTCACGTTTAATTAGTTTTTTACGGCAATCTGTTATTCGAATAATTCAAGCAAATAGCTCAGCAAAACTTTGATAAGTTTTATTTGAATAAGCAAAAGCTTATTCGAATAAAAGCTTCATGAAAACCTTAATGTGCATGACTTTATTCAAATTAGTAGTGCATTACTTGAATAATATGTCTGGGATTACAATTATTTGACATGTTTTATTCGAATAAGTCCATGCTTATTCGAATAAAGCTTTTGAAATTCACTTTTTCAGAAATTGTATTGTTATTGTAGTATTTATCAAAATACAGAGTATAGGATCTTGGACTTAGGGAAATAGACTAAAAGATATGAGTGATAGAAATAAAGGGTAAAAGATAGAGTTTTTGACATTTCTTATCTCTAAAACAAAGTTTAGATCAGATTTGGAGTAGAGGATAGAGGTGGGAAGTATGGTTGTAGAAAACAAGGGTTGCCTTTATGACTTTGGTAGGATGTGTTTGTGATGAGCTAGGGGTACTTAAAGAGGTATTTATAGAGCTGTTTCTCCAATCTTATGTATGGGAGTGAGGTATGGATGATGTCACGTGGTTTGCTTGGCAAAATAGGGTTAATTCTTCAGAAAAATCCTTCCCCGTAATCATGCATTTAATCTAATTTTTTATGCATGTATGGACACTTGTCTCCTCTTCATCCTTCAAATCTAGAATTTTCTAAGTTCTGTGATGTTCCTGTTTTGCCAATTGTTATTGATAATCATTTCCTTAATCTCACAAACTTTCCCGTTCCTATACTTGTCCTTCCTGAAGTCATTTGCTGACTTCATCTTTCATTTAATGCATGAATATTTACTTCACGTTCTTTGACTTCCACTTGTTTCTGAATCATGATTTCTGATTCCCATAAACTTTTCTCTTTTGACATATACTCCTACTGCTAATCTTTGGTTTGTCATCATCAATTTATTTCTAATATAGAATTGGTAAGTGCACTAAATCGAAAAAAATAATAAAGAATAAGTAAAATATCGTTTTCACAAGAATTATATTATCAATTACTAAGTTCACCAAATCGACGCTATTCAAGTTTTTGAAAAGAGAGTTGTTACAAATTCAATTAAAAAGAAATATAAGTAAACAAACAATAAATTAAAAGGGTAAAAATAATGATGTTAAAGAGTTAGGGTTCAGACTTTACTTGAATTCTTTAAATGAACATTCAAATATTAGTTTAACTATGTTCTATTTCAATAATTTATGATCAATTCTCAAAATTAATTAATACTCAATCCCTTAGTATATTAATCCTCTTATACTGTTTGGAATTAACTAATCCCTTAGTTTAACCCCAAATAGAAAGACATTATCAAGAACAAGGGAATTAAAAGAAAGACTACATAAAACACAACGTCTATTCCTAGCGATTGCAGAAATTATAGTGTTTATCACATGTTCTAAGTTCATTCAAATTTTTTTAAATCATACACCAACCCAAAAGATTATTCCCAAATTGATCAGGTTTAGAAAAGTATTAAGAATAGAGATAAACACGTAAATTATGAAATAGAAATATAAATTGAACCCATAAAAAAAGTTATATGTCCAACGCTCAGGCGCTGGCGTTCTTTCCTGAAATTCTGATACGTAATGTGCGCTCAGGCGCTGCATCTTCAGCGCCATGCAGCGCCTAGGCTCTTAACGACCAGAAATAAAATTCCTCCTCTGCCTTGGGCGTTGGCTTTCCAGCGTCTGGGCGCTAGACCACCAGAATGCAAATTCAGCTCTATCTCGTGCAATCATCCAGTCTTCTTCCATACATAATTACCTATCAAAAATACATAAAAACACACAATTAAAACATAATATAGAATAACTTAAAACAAAATAAATTTAAGAACAAACTCAATCAAAAAGATTAAAAGAGAATAAAAACTCAAGACTTTGAACCATAAAAATATGAATTTTTACAGGTTCATCACTCCCCTAAACTTAAACTTTTGTTTGTCCTCAAGTAAAAAGAAAAACAAAAAGGTTAAACAAATAAAAACTCAAAACACAGAGACTCAATCATGACAACATTGGGTATTAAAAATCATTCATATCCTCAGAAATTGCTTCACAATCTAATTTTAAAGTGTCACATATGAACAATCTAATTATCATATCGTCTCTCACATGCAACTCTTATGCATAAATGACTTTCCAAAAACATGAATGAAAGACCCAATCTCCTCATAAAGTACAAATTCAGATAGATTTATAAAACTGCAAATGCACATCAAACTCACATCCATAAGGTTATTCTTCATCTCTCTCTCTACTAATGTATACAACACATAACCAAAGATCAAAAGGGTCTTTACGAAACTTGTAATATAAGGCCAATGGTATGAGTTAAGAAAAAGTGGTAGAAAAATGAAAACAAAAATTGAGATATAAAATCAAGTACAATTCAAAATTCAAGTCTCAAAATGTTGAACAAGTGCAAAACGGAGCATAAGAAACAACACAACATTCATTCATTTTTTTGGTTCTTTTCTTTTTCAACAATCTCCACCCCTAAACTTATTTCTTTGCAATACTTTGGGTAGACTTTCTCTTCTTTTTTTTAAATTTTTTTTCTTTGAAATTTTTCAGCTCCACAAAACTTCATGCATAAAATAACGAAGACTTGAATAATAAAATAATACAAGATATGCATTCAACAAAGGTTATGTAAGAGAGAAATTTTTTTTATTTTTTTATGGGTATAAGAAAGGAAAATGTGGGTAAAAGAAAAGAAATAAAAGTCAAACAATAACAATGTTACAAAAGAGACCTAAGGATATGCTATGTTCACAGGTTGGCTTGAAAGGCTCAAACGGTCCAAAGAATGCTCTTATCATTTCCTTAATCATACACTACCTAAGATTTTGTCTCAAGAGATAATCAAGCAACTTCTAGATGCAAATCATCCACATACATGCAATCCTATAAACTTTCTCTAAACTTGACATGCAATTAAATTCCAAGGTCTATCAATCATAAAGATGAGAAGAACATTCATACACAATTGAAACAATAGAGATAAATGCAACTCATAGATTCTCATGTGCTATCTCAAGAAATTAGATCAATCCACACTTCAAACAATTATTAGATATTCAATTTAACACACTGGCATGCACAATAACAACAAAATGACTCAAAACACAAAAAGGTGATGAAGATAAAATAAAATCAATAAAAAATAACTAAATGAAATAAATATAAGAAAAGAAAGGAAAAACTCTTTTTTTGGCGGCTGACAACTATATACATTCCCCTACAAAGGTTTCAAACTCAGGGAGGCATTTAAGCCGACTCAACATTAGCTAAATACAAAACAAAAATAGAAAAAAAAATGTTAGTTAACAAGAAATAACAAAATAAAAGCAAAAATAAACAAATAACAAAATAAAGAGTGAAGAAAAAGAAAGAAAATTTGGGTTGCCTCCTAAAAAGCACTTGTTTAAAACCATTAGCTTGACTTTGTCTATTATTATTATGGTGGCTTGAAGCAAGAGAAGTAAGATGACGCCTTTCTTTTGTCAGATCTTTGCCTCCATACTCTGTCATTGGCCTTGGAATCAATCTGCAATAAATCAGTAAAAGTTGGAGGATCTTTTTCAATTACAGCAATTTTTGAGAGAGAATGACCTTTCTCCTTTTCATCAATAATCTTGGAATTGGGAAGATCAACATTGATTGATGATGAAGGGCTCTTACTAGCCAAATCCTGTAGAGGCTTATCTTGAATGCATTTGACAAGAGCACAGAAATCTGATGTCATTGCAGATTTATCAAAAACATTGATGGTTACCTGATCTCCATCTACCCTCAAAATAAGCTCACCTCTTGGTACATCAATTAATGCTCCTGAAGTAGCCAAGAATGGTCTTCCAAGAATTAGAGGAATATCAGCATCCTCGCCCATATCTAGAATCACAAAATCTGTTGGGAAAATAAATTTGTCTACCTTTACTAACAAATATTCAACTATACCATATGGATGTTTAATTGACCGATCAGCTAATTGAAGAGACATTGTAGTTGGCTTCACTTTATCAATCCCAAGCTTGCGGAGAATTCACAATAGCATTAAATTGATGCTAGCTCCTAAATCACATAGAGCTTTCTCAATAGTCAACTCGCCAATAGTGCACGGAATGGTGAAACTACCCGAATCTTTCAATTTAGGTGGTAGTTGCCTCTGAATTATAACACTGCACTATTCAGTAAGTGCCACAATTTCATCTTCCTTGAGTTTCCTCTTATTTAAGAGCAAATCTTTCATGAACTTTGCATAAGATGACATCTATTCAAGTGCTTCAACAAAGAGAATGTTAATCTGTAACTTTTTGAAGACATCTAAGAACTTAGAGAATTGTCTCTCTTGGTTCTCCTTCTTTAACCTTTGAGGAAATGAGAGTCTAGCATATAATGAAGGGCCAATTGCCATATTCTGCTCACGTTCCTTCTTTTTCTCCCACCACTTTGCTTGCTCCTCTTTAGCTTCCTCATCACAGCATTCTTGAGTTGAGACATTCGCAATAGAAACATCAGTTTTTTCAATTCCTGATGAATCAGGTGCTTCTTTAACTTGTCCTTCCAAAGTCTTGTCACTTCTCAGTGTAATTGCATGACATTGCTCCTTTGGATTAACGACAGTATCACTTTGAAAGGTACCTGGAGGTCTCTCTTGAAGCTGTTTCGCTATCTACCCCATTTGATTCTATAAATTTCTAATAACAGCTTCTTGATTCTGAAAATTTGCCTTTGTTTCCTCCATAAAAGTAGAAATCTGTTGCACAAAAGTAGAGGTCTGTGTAAAGAGTTTCTCAAGTGCAATCTCAAGAGGAGACTTCTTCTCTGGTTGAAGATTCAATGGCACCATTTGATTGCTCCAAGAAAAATTAGAATGATTCCTCCACCCTGAATTATATGTATTTGAAAATTGGATACCTTGGGGTTTGAAATAATTACCTATATAATTTACTTGCTCTTGAGAATTGAAACCAGAATTTCTTGCCTCACATCCACCATTAGCACGGTTACCTCCATAGAAATCACAAATTAACACTTGGTGGTTCACTGAATTTATCTGCATACTCTCAACTCGTTTGGTGAGGTTGGCTAACTACTGAGAAATACTTTTATTCTAAGTAAGTAAAGCATTGAGAATGCCAAGCTCCATAACTCATTGTTTGACTACTGCTCTCCTACTAGGCAACTGATATTCATTGGTGGCCATAGTCTTAAATAATTCTTGAGCCTCTTCAAGAGTCTTAGTATTCAGAGATCCGCCTGCAGACGCATCCACCATAGCCCTGGTAGGATGATTTAAACCATTATAGAAAATTTGCACCTGCTGTCAAACCTCAAATGCATGGTGAGGAAATCTCCTTAATAGCTCCTTGAATCGGTCCTAAGATTCATATAACGACTTCCCTTGATTTTGAGTGAAACAAGCTATTTCACCCATCATCTTCACAAACAATGATGGAGGAAAGTATCGAGTCAAGAATTTGCTAACCAGGTCCTCCCAAGTAGAGATACTCCCTTGTGGCTGGGCTTGTATCCAGCTCTTCGCTTTGTCTCTTAGAGAAAATGGGAACAACCGTAATCTAATGACATCATCAATTAAGCCATTATACTTAATGGCATCGCAGAGCTGTAAGAAATTTGTAATATGCAAGTTTGGATCTTCTACTTGACCTCCCCCAAACTGATTCTGCTGCACCAGCTGTAGAAGTGCTGTTTTAATCTCAAAGTTATTAGCTTGAATAGCAGGACGCACAATACTGGATGAAACATTTTCAGTAGATGGAGTAGCATAGTCACCCAACGTGCGTCTTCGTTCTGCAGTTACAACTACTTCCGCCATCTTTTCTTCTGCTTCTTTAAGTTTTTTCCTTTCTCTAACTGCTTTCCTATTTGCTCTAAATGTTCTCTCTATCTTTGGATCAAAAAATAATTCTTCTGACTCCACAGAACCTTGCATAAACAAACAAACAAGCAAGCAAATCAGAGTGAAGTAAAGAAAAAAAATAAAAATTAAAATTAAAAAAATAAATGACTAATAAAAATAAACAAAGAAATAAAAGAAACAAATTAAAAATAAAATTAAAATAAAATTAAAATTAAAATTAAAAATAAACAAAAGAAAAATAAAATTAAACAAAAAAAAATAAATGCTTAAATTAGTATCTTTTCAACTACTATTTAATATTAATAATAATAATCCACAGTAGTGGTGCCAAAAACTTGATGTAGAATTGGCAAGTGCACCAAATCGACAAAAGTAATAAAGAGTGAGTAAAGTATCGTTCCCACGAGAATTATGTTATCAATTACTAAGTTTGCCAACTCAACACTATTCAAGTTTTCAAAAAAAGAGTTGTTGTAAATTCAATTAAAAAGAAATATAAGTAAGCAAACAATAAATCAAAAGGGTAAAAACAATGATGTTAAAGAGGTAGGATTCAGATTTCACTTAAACTCTTTAAATACACATTCAAATATTAGTTTAACTATGTTCTATTTCAATAATTTTTGATCAATTCCTAAAATTAATTAATATTCAATCTTTTGATATATTAATCCTCTTACACTGTTTGGAATTAACTAATCCCTTAGTCTAACCCCAAATAGAAAAGCGTTATCTAGAACGAGAAAATTAAAAGAAAAATCACATAACACACAACGTCTATTCTTAGCAATTGCAGAAATTATGGTATTTATTACATGTTCTAGGTTCATGCAAATTTTTTTAAATTATACATCAACCCAAAAGATTATTCCTAAATTGATCAGGTTTAGAAAAGCATTAAGAATAGAGATAAACACGTAAATCATGAAATAGAAACATAAATTAAACTCATAAAAGAAACTACATCATCCAAGAACAAGATTCATCATCCCCCTAACAAAGGGAAATTAGTTACACATGAAAAAAGAAGAACACAAATAGAAGAATATGACAAACTCCATTGTAGAAAGATGGAAATGTTGAAGAAAATTTTTAATCTTTAAGCCTAATTGCGCTCACACCACATTAGGGTTTATACCTCTTAATGGCTGTTGCGTTCTGTCCAAAGTGTCTCTTGAAATTGGCGTAATTTATGTATTTATAGTGAAAATAACGTGACAGGTAACGCGTCTAGCGCTCAGGCATTGTGTTTCGTGCGCCTAGATGCTGGCGTTCTTTCTTGAAATTCTGATACGTAACGCGCGCTCAGGTGTTGCATCTTCAGCACCTAGGCGCTTAACGACTAGAAATAAATTCCTCCTCTGCCTTGACACTGGCTTTTCTGCATCTGGGCGCTAGACCACCAGAATGCAAATTCAGCTCTGTCTCGTGCATTCGTCTAGTCTTCTTCCATGCATAATTATCTATCAAAAACACATAAAAGCACACAATTGAAACATAATTTAGAATAACTAAAAAATAAATAAATTTAAGAACAAACTCAATCAAAAAGATTAAAAGAGAATGAAAACTCAAGACTTTGAACTATAAAAATATGAATTTTTACAGGTTCATTAATTCCATTAGTCTAGTGCTAGTTTAGTTGAAAAAAAAAACTAAACTTTCGTTCCTGGTTCCATGAACGTTTTCTTCCATTTTGTTGATATTTAAGCTTCTTTATTCGAATAACAAGATTATTATTCGAATAAAGTGATATAAATTTATCTATGCAACGTCTCTTTTATTCGAATAATAGGACCTTTTTTCGAATAAAGATTCCTGTCCCCTTTATATGATTGCGTTAAAGAATGCTTTATTTGAATAATCATCTGGTTATTCAACTAAAGAGCTTTTTATTGAAAAAAGATTTTTAGGGATGTTACACCTAATTCACAATCCACAGTGGGTTAAACTGAATTAATAAAATGTTAATTTAAAATATATTTGACCCGACTTAGCTTAAAAATAACTCAGATCGGCTGGCCCAACCAATTTTACTAACCCTATTAACAAGGGCTTAAAATGGTAATACAACTGCAAACTCAATTTTTTAAAAATAAAGGCAGTTTGAACCTACTAGTTGAGTTAATCCAAAAAGAAAATATTACCATTCTAACAATGATATATGCCTGACGAAAATGTTAAAAATGTAACGTACCTCCAAAATGGTGTAACATAAAATCCTCTTAACATATTTGTGCCAGTAGACTTAAAAATTAATCTTTCTATAAGTAACAGCTGTTTCTTAGTTTTGGACAAACATTGGGGCAGACACTAAACTAACTCGGAAATTTCCATGCCTTGCAGCTTCCTTCAACAAAAGTATTTCCATTATTGGAAGCCATAGGAAATAGTAACCACTGTTGGATGGATGATTTTTTTTCAAGGGTTCCGGTCTACCATAGCAAGATTTGGTTGCGATGAATAAATAGCATACTCGGCCATTCTCATATGTTAAAATTAAAAGGTTTTGTTGTTATAATGAATTCCAGTTGTGCTTGTTAGGTCCAGTGATCTTTGGAGATTGATTCTCTGGTCACGAATAAGGTGGTAAGTATCTATAAATGCACTCTGATGTTTAAGTTAATAAAAATAGAGATGAAGTGAGATCCCCGTCCTTAGGGACTCGCCTTTAAATGTGATCAGATACTGCCAATCTCCGTTGCGTAAACTAGAAGAACTCAAGATTATGGTGTGGACTATCACTGTCTCCAAGATTGTATGTGAAGAGTACTGTTGATGTACGTGTTGGATGGCCCTTACGCCTTGGTAGCGTGAGTGGGGCCCACATGAGGGGTGTGATGGGAATGGGACCTTGGTCAATAGGCTGGAAATTTATTAGGGATTAACCACCTCTTGTATTGTGCAGTGAGTCCAAAAGACTACTACACTCCACACCACAGGTAAATTTTCAAAGCCTACTACGTGTATATTTTAAGTGAGAAATAATCATTTATACAACTTTTTAAGATTATTTTTTATATTTAATTAATAATGTATAAATTTATAATTAATTATATATATTAATTAATTAATTTAAATTTTAATATTAAATAATAAAATTTATTTATTAATTAATTAATATATATAATTTATTATAAATTTATATATTATTAATTAAATATAAAATGTGATATTAAAAAGTGATGTAAAAATATAGAAGATGATTTTAAGATGATTCGTCGTGTCTTTATCAATGGGAAAGGTTTCAACAGCCTTGATCCACATAAAATTACAGCGTGAGCGTCATTAACTAGGTTTGACCTATTAGTTTTCTGCTACATTTTTTCATAAAACTATTTCCAAACTTTTTTCATGGGAACAATGAAAATACTAAATAGTAATGCCTTAAATTAAGGCCTTACTCAAAGTTATTTTCTTCTTTTAGAAAAATGATTAATTCTTTTAATATCTATTTTTAATAATTTTTTTAATTAGTAAATAAAAAAATAGTAAATATTTTTTATATTTTTAAAATATTTGTTATATTTAATTTTTTATTTTATTTTTTTATTAAATAATAAGAAAATTATTAAAAATATATTTTAAGATAATATAGTAAAGCTCCTTCTTTTATTAAAGGACATTCCATTGCCGACAATATACTTGGGGCTTATGAACGTATATATTTTCTAACAATTAAGCAGCATAACATCTATCATATGGTGGTGAATCAGATAAGAATCAAATGCATTAATTTCTCATCTCAAAGAAATTGGGCTTTTATAGAAAATAGGTTCTTAGGAGAATAAATTTTTTCATGTAATTTGATAAAATCGTATGATGAGAGAGATAGATATAATAATTTTAAATGATAGATTTTTTAAAAATTTGTGAGACTTAATGTTAAAATATTTATGTTTATCTTTTTCTCTTTACATAATCTTATCTTATAAAAATTTTATATGAGAGAATAAATTTCCGTTTGATGGATGGTAGAATTTAATTTGTTTTTCACCTACTATCAATATCTAGGCAATAGTACTTGTTGAGTCCACACACACCTTTTGACTATATGGATTCTTCTAGAGGCCTGCATTAAATAAAGAGGAAAAATTCTTATATACTTTCTTTCACATTTAGTCCAATAAAAATATAATGTTATAATCATCTAAAAAAATAAAGATACGTTATTTTATTAGTGTATTCATGTGTTGGACACATATTTAATATAGACACATGATGACATTTACATCACATGTGTGTCTCATGTATGCGAATGTATCTAATTAAAAAAATTATTTTTTTAGTTGAGACATGATTCAGACAAGATCAGGACACATCTTAAATATACCGTAAATACATATTAGACATAACCTATTAAAATTTAAAAAAAAATTATTATATAGCAGTATACTAATATCACGATACAAGCTCAATATCACCAAACTTACTCGCAGAAAAAAAAATTTATTTTTCTTCAATGCATTATGTTCACTGTGTGCTAATAGTTTAAGTTTCAAGTGAATTTTACTTTGATATGTTAGTTCAATTTTTAATTATTGTTAATTTTTTTTCTAGTTATAAATGAAGATACTTATATTGTTATTGAAGAGTTGTGTTGAAATGTTTATAATCAAAATTATATATATATATATATATATATATATATATATATATATATATATATATATATATATATCGTGTTAAGTATCTTAAAATTTTTAAATTTAATGTGTACTATGTCCATATATCAGTACGTATCGTCTTGTCTATACATCTATGTCGTCTCCGTAGTTCATAGATAATCATACATTTCGGTAAATTAAGTTTAACATATCATATAATAGATTTTAGTTCAAATATCAACTAAGAAAACTATTACTTTCATAGTATCTAAGAAAATTTCCAAAAAGAATACTCTTCTTAATAATCTTTTTAAAAAAATTTATTAACTAACTCAGTTGATAAAATCTTCAATAATTGATTGTGAGGATATAGAATCAAATATCTCCTTTGACAAATGAGCAATGCTCAACATCGTCTCTCCCTTTCCAAGTATAACGTACGTGTGTGGCTTGAGTTTGTAAGTCAATTCTTAATTAAAATTTATAGGATTTCTCATATGTCAAATTATTAAAAAAAATAGATAATAGTATAAAATAATTTTACACTAATAATATATAAAAAATTACTCAATAATACTATATGTATCAATTTTTGATACGGCTTTTTAACAATTCAAGAGAAAAAAATGTACAATTTATTATCGAGATGGGTACTGACTAAAATAGCCAATATTTCAGGCTGTAGAACTTGAATTTAAGTGCCGATAAAAATGAAAAAAAGAACTTGGATTTAAGTGATTTAAAAGTGAGATCTTGGGCTACTAAAATAACCATTTACTCATCTAAAACAACAAAGAAACGGCCTAGAAACAACTCAATGAAAGTACAAGGTCTGTTCGAAACGAAATAGGAATTTTGGGTTGAGATGGTAAAATCCACCACTTCAAAGGAACCCAAAATCCTTAGAAATACAGTGTTGCACAGTCACCATCCCCTGAAATCTACCAAAGAGATGCAAAATGTAAGAAAAAGTTCATTACTCAATAGAGTTCACCAAAGATATATATATAGCTAAGAAAGATGGCTCATAAGGCTCTTCAACTTTTTTTAATAAACAAAGTCTAAATATTTTTAGTAGTCTGCCTTCTTATTTCAACAAAAACAAATAAATAGATTATCTTGGAACATCCCTCCAAGAAGAGAAAATCTCAGTATTAAAAGCAAATTCAAGTTTATAAATTATTCCACTAAAAAATAAATGTTGACTTTGACTAGAGACTATCCTGAATAGACTGTTAATAATGGATCATGATCTTCTCAATTTTTTTTCTTTTCAAGTAATTAATTGTAAGAAAAAGAAAAACACAAAGGTTATAAAATAAATTATACATGTATAACTGTTCTTACTAATAAATTTTTTGTATCTTTTTCTCTTCTAAAATTAACCACTAGACAGAGAAAAAAATTGAGAAGATTCTGATCCTTAAAAACATATCATCTTATTCTAAAAAGTTCAAAATTAAATAATTCTTCATCCATCCAACAGTATACCCTTTTTTATTGGGGGTCTAAAAGTATAGTTGTAGAGCTCTCTTATCAGCCGAATCTGGGCTTGGAATGGTCATCCAAAAAACAAAGGGAAATTGGGCTTGGTTATGCACTTCGTTCATGAAAACAAATCACGTTGGACTTCGGCCAAATCTTGCTCTAGCTCTTGAACCTCATGTTGAGATGCTCCTGCATCAATTTTAATTGTTCAGCAATTCATACAAAAGATTAGGTGATAACTGACACTAAATTCAAATTTTAACTTTTTATTCTTGCAATTTATCACCAAAGTTTTCCAATGAAAAAAATAGATGTATTATTATTTTTTTCATTTATTCACACCAAAAAACGAAAGCTGTATTTTTTTTTCTAGATGAACATACACAATAGTCTACAGTGAATAGAAGAAAAAGTGGGTCAAATCCAACAAGTAAACACTATCTAAATTTATAAATTTAAACATCTTCCAAACCATCCTAATGGCCTCTAGAGTGCGCCTGCACTTTAAAAAATAAAGTGAGATCTTAATCGTTAATTAGAAAATCAAGAGAGTGAATTATCATAAGTATATAACCTATTATATAAGTACTTGTACTTTATAAAATTTAACTTCTGATTTTCTTATCAATGATTAATATCTCGCACTTTATTCTCTGAAGTGTACCTCACTTTAGAAGAGCCAAATCCATAATATAGATTATAATATTTATTAATTATAACATAGTTCACTTTATTTTCTACTTTTTATCAAATATTGTTAATGTTTTTTATACCCAACAATTTAGAACTAATTCTAATCAGGGGGGGGAAATGACTAAAGCCTAGTCAGAATAGAGAGACCACAGCCCAATAACCAGTTGCTCAGCCATCCATAGTCAATTTTGTACAGAACCTACAAATGTCACAAGCCCACTGAGGTAGTCATGCCACTTTTTTCTAAACTCCGTTCCCTAGTCCCACTTCAATCCAAATAGTAGTAGCTCCTTCATTCTTGGTTCTTGTTGCTCCGTATGGATAGTGGCGACTACTTGACATCATCAAGTTCTATTCTATTCTAGCCTAGACTCCAAGAACATGGTTACTTAGAAGAGTGATGCTGATGGAAGTCTCACCAATACTTGTTCAAGGTAAGGGGTTGAAAGGTGAAAACCCAGTAATTCTCATCATTCATCGTTTCCCTCTGTTAAGAATCCTGCTTGAATCTTGAAATGGCACAGCCTGAAGTCCCAGCAGAAACTTCAGCTCGTGATATTAATTAGATAACTGGGGCTATGGCAGCAAACCCAACTATAGTTTCAGTAATAAACTAGAGGCACAGATACAAGGCTTAAAGTTAAGTATCTTTTATTCCTATTTTTTCCATTACCTAAAATTCTTTCCAAGTTAATCAACTAATCTACTTGTACAAAACATTGTTGTGAGGTCATTATTTTATGGCAAGATGTACATACAAATATAAAAAATATATACAAAATTACAATAAAAAAATTAAAAAAAACAGCGGCTACTGTAAGCCTTTCTGTAATAAAAATTGGGTGTTATAATTAGCGTAAGGAATTTCTCTACCCGTCAATCAAGAAAATATCCTGCCAAGGCATCTACTGATTCTCCAGCCTGAGCTGCTTCAGCTACTCTAACATACATTGTGGCCTTGTAGATTGCCATATCTGCGTTCTCCATAAGCGACTGAGCCCTTTTGCGTTTTCGTATTGCAAATTCCTTCGATTCGTTTGCGGACGCTTTAGCTTGTTCAATCTTAAGCAAGGCATTCTTCTCCTCCAAAGCATCTTGTTCAGCTGCAAATAAATAGATCAGACTAAGTTTTACAGCATGCACCTATACATATAAGTAAATACCTGCAATTTAAATGCTCATAAAAATAAGTCCAACATGACTTTTGATAAAAGATGAATGTCAACCCCCCTCTTTTTTTGTTCTACCATCAGAAATAACATCTCAACAAAATCAAGGGAAGTTGTTTAGAAGTTCCTTCTAGAAACTTAAACATACATTTGTCGTCACTGACTCGCAAAACAAATCACCGGAGAATGAACAACAAAAATATAAAGACGACAAAAAGAAAGAGATTCCAGAAACATGACAAGTAAACTAGAACATAAAAATTAATCTGAAAATATACCAAAATTACAACCTTTTCTGCCAAGTCAAAAACTTATATTTCATAAATAAACACATACAATTACAAAATATATCATATGATGCATCACAGACATGATATAGGTTAAAGTCTACGCCAAGAGAAACGAATAAAACAGGAAAAATATCAGAATTATATCATTCAAAAAACAAGCCACTGAACAAGATCTGCACTCCAGGTCAAACAGGTCAAATTCTTGTATCTGTGTTGCATAAGCTGGGTCAAAAGAATGACAGTTGCTTATACATGCCAAAAAAGGTCGAGAAGAAACAACTACATCTAAACTCAACACCAACAGGTTGTACCTAAAACAAAAGCATCAAATTCACAATAATCTGATAGAATTAGAGCAAGGACAAAACTTAAGTAAAGTTCCTTAGGTGCTTGTGGTGCTTGTCTCCAATAGAAACATGACATGTGTACATTTTTTTATAACTCATTAATGTAAATTTTGAAAATAATAATTAAGTAACTAAAAAATAAAACACATGTCATGTTTCTATTGGAGACAAGCACCACAAGCACCTAAAGAACTTTACCTAAGTTTTCTCCTTAGAGCAATCCACATTCTATGTTCCTCTTACATACGAAATCATAGTCTTACCTTGCAAACCACTTGGATGTTTGCCTCTACCAAATTGACTAGGCTGTCTCTTAAATGATCTCCTCTTTCGCAGCAAAGGCTGAGGAATAAGTGGAGCTCTCTTTGATTGATGACTCTGACACAAGAAATTAAATCAACCGTGTTAGTCAGATAATGATGTTGCACTGCAGTTTACAACAATACCCCCAGGCCCCAACTTGGTTTATTACACCAAACTTAGATTGAGATAAAAAAAGAGGAAAAAAATTATGTTAAAAACTAAAAAGCTATATAGGTGTGATCAAGGTAAAACATGATACAGGCTCAGGTATCAACATTCACAAACCCACTACCGTGCAGTTGCAAAACTATACCCCTTAATATTGAATACGAAATATCCTAGAGCTCTTCTAAGACTTAAAGACTACTAAATATACATCACCTGAACAGTTCAGTTCACAAAATAAACTAATAGCTTTGCCTGGATTGAAAAAGAAATCAGGAGTCATATAACAAACATGAGGATAAGTGTTGAAATGTTCCAGATAAAACTTGCGAAGGAATAAATATTGCAGCCACTTAACATCAACATCAATTAAAAATGATCCCTAAACAAAATAGCCATTATTGTCTCAGAAAACATCGTTCATACTCATCAATTGAATAAATATTTTTTTACTGCTATAAGTCGCAATGAGCAAATTTTCATGAAATAATCGCATCTTAAATGGTTAACCACCCACATGCTAATAAGCACACACAAGTGAAAGTTAACTCAAAATAGGAAGCAAGGGTCAGCATCAGCAACTAATACAGACAGAAGAAACAAAGTGGACTCTCAAGATATTTTATAGATTCATACAAGAACATTTGGGAACCCTAATTTACCTCAGGTCCTAAATATTTTCCATTTTCTGACTACAAGATGAAAAGACAACTCACAAGCATCATATTGAGCATTAAAAAAAATAAATTTTACAAAGCAAATATATATACCATAGAACTGGCATGAACATACTTCCCACATAACACAATATCTAAAATAAGATGGCAAAGTTACCTGGAAAACCCTAAGCAGTGACGAACGCTTTTGTTTTCGTTTTCTCATCCAATAACTATGTACAGCTTCTACAACTTCCTTGCTACCAAGATCCTGACACCGATTAGCTACAGTTTTTTCATCATAACAATCATCTGGATTACAATAATAAGCCTTCTCCAAAGCATGAAAAATTAACTCAAAATTATCTTCTGAAACATGTTCTTGAAACTCATTATTGAACTTGCTCAGCCATTCTTCATCTTCAGAATCCATATCATAATCTGCAGTTTTCCTTGTCATTGCTCTAGATAACTCATCACCATTTGCAGATATATAAGTATCTGGTCTCTTAAAGGGAACACTATTGCTGTCTGCATAGCCAGAAACATCGCGGACACCTGGTACAGGGATAAATTTAGCAACAGGAGCTGGGATATTATGATCAGAGCATTCCTTATAAAAGTCTTTAAAGACAATCCAGTCCTGACGATTAGCAAACTCTAGCTTCCACCCATTGTCCAATGAGAACATTATCACATGGGTGTACCGATTGGAAGAGCAGGGCCTCATTACTTTCTCTGCCTTAAGAGTGCATCTTGTCAATCCATCTTTCTTTACTGCAAGAAACCACTCCGTTGAAGCTGGCCTTTCTAAAGTGACAACTGCTCCTTCTATACTGTAACATCTGTCTGACTCTGTAATCAATATATTTGCAGAACAGTGAGATGAATCCAGTCCTTCTGTTGAATCTACCATGGCAGAACTTGCTTCTGTAAAGCTCACAGTGGTGTAACTGTTAGCCAAACTTCTAAGCTTCCTATTAGATGTTTGTTTCCGTCCATCCTTCAAACCAGAAGCTAATGCTCCATTACTTCTGTCCACCAGTGAAGGATTTCGAGCTTTCCTTTTCCTGAGTGAAGTTCTCCTCCTCTGAGTGCCTTTAGAGTTCATATTTCTATATTGTCCATTTCGACCAGGTAACCTGGAACCCTTGACAGATGCAGGTAAAGATAAACCGTCATTGATTGCAATAACATCAGGCATGACGGTTCCAATCTCAGAAGGTTCTCTCTTGAAGGAATCGCAAGAAATCTGCAGTTCAATCTGGAATTCTGGGAAATCAATTTCCTCCTCAACATCGCTAGGCACATTTACCGGATTAGATACGAGAATAAATGACCTAAACATAGATCTTAAAAGCATCAGAGAATGCAGATACTTAAAACAAAGAGGAACAGCAGAAAAATCTACACAGAACAATGGCATGAATTGCGTGATCCCAAAAATCTGGCAAATCCCGACATTGGCAGTAGGAGAACCCTGAAAGAAGATTAAACTAACATGTTATGCAAGATCAAGGGGCAAAAATAACTGTAAAATCAACCAGCAAACAGCAATAATTTATAGTGAAATTACATATCACCTACCAACGGGGGATCCCTAGGCGGGTCAACCACGTCAGCTAACCCCCGCCCCCTCCCAGGGGTTAGCAGATAGCTTGTAAGATTTAATTATTCTTTCTTAAAACAAAAAAAAAAGCATCAATTCTTTGGCTTTTATACCAAACATAAATAACATAACAAAATTGTATGCATAGTCATACTATCCAGTTTCCATCCATTCATTACAAACATAGAGGGACAAACTAAACCATGGGCAGATCACATAGCAAAACCCAACATAACACATTTACCTGCAAGAACTGTATGCCCCGCGATGCATAAGCACCACAAATCGGCTCAGATAGAAGGAAGGCAGAGAGCTCCTTCAGTGTGAGCCTGAACCTCCTGACATGCCTCAACACCAAAAACAACAAACACGAAAACAAATCACTCTCCCCACAAGAGGGCTTCACAACAACTGCAAGCTTGCATCGATCCTTCCTTCCTTGTCGCCGAGAAAACCACAACCCAAACATCTTATTATCACCAGCAGCTGAAAGCTCAGAACTTGCTGCACCCATTCTCTTCCTCTTCCTACTATACACAATCCCAAAAAATCTATCAGGGCCATCATTCCCTTCACTCAGAGAGCGACCCCTTTGCTTCACCAACTCCATAACGCCAACATCATCATTTTCATTGGCATCATCCACCACTGCCACCTCCATCTTCTGCTTCGCCTTGGCAGCCCCGCGAGGCGAAGCATTGGAATTCTTCTCCGGCTTCTTCAACCACTCGTCTCCGTCGTTCCCTCTCCTCGTCTTCCCATCGCCAAACTCCGGCCACAACCGCCGCCCTGACCGCAACACGCAGGCAGAGTCGGCGCCCTTCACCACCCCAAACACCCTCGTTGTCCGCCTCATCCCAACTGACGGCATTGCCGTTCGGTCCCCAAACGACACCACACGAGACTTGATCTTTTTCCCTTACCGTCCCACCGAGTCCAAACCCCGAGTTGACTCAACTCAGCACCGAGTCACTAACTACCAAAAACTTGGGACACCGAGAAGAAGACCAAGACCCTGTTTCCTCAGCACCCAAAATGTCTCATCTTCATAAATCCACTCAAAACGACCCAAGCAGAACTCAATAACCCAAAAATATTAAAATAATAATAACATAACAAGCAACAACCTTAGCCTCAACTTGGTTATTTCAGAAGGTTCACAACCTCAGAGGCAGAACAGAACAACCCTGTAATTACCATGGAAGAGAAAATCGAAGGCCAAAAAATTGGTACAAGAAAATTAAAACGACGATCATATTTGATACATAAAATAACAACGTTTCAGTCATCCGGAAAAGGAAAAAAAATTATATATATATATATAAAACAACGTTACAGAAAGCGAAGAGGAAGAATCACGACATGGATGGAACGATGAAGGAATTGAATGCCAGAAATGAATCGTTAAGAGCGAGATCTAGGAAGGGAGAGAAACGGATCGAAGTCGAGAGAGAGAGAGAGCGGGAAAGAGCGCGCGCTCAGAGTAGAGAGAGAAAGAGATTGGGCTAGGGTTTATGGTTAAAACCACTGTGGGAAAGGGATATTGGGGTAACCACTGGGGTAGTGATGTGAACCGTTGGATGAAGAAATGGAGGGTGGATAGTTGTTCGTTGAGCAGAGGAGAGAGTGAGTTCAATGGCTCCACAGAGCGATTCTTTTTTCTCAGGGTCTAAAAAGCATAGGAGAGAGAGAGAGACGGGAGGTGAAGGATATTTTGTGACACGTAAGAGTGAGGTGGTTGTGGAAAGACGTGTTTGTCCTTGATGGGTGTGACGTGTAAAGGAGAGAGATGGTCGTGGTGGTGTGATTTGGAGGCTATGAAAAGAAAAATGGGTATGGTTCAGGGGTTCACAAGTAATATTCATGTTTGAATATTTAAAAATTACGGTAGAAATGGAACAACGGATTATTAAAATTAGGCGAGGACTGTGGACTTAGAATGTCTTGTGATTTTATTTTTATTTTACGCTTTACCCCCTTGGAATTTACCTCAATGAATCTTTGTTGTCACGCTACGTTATCTCAATGTATCAATGGAGTGACTATTGGATAGGTAGTGCCTACCTCAAGGACTCCATTCAATAGAGTTATGTCAAGAATGTATAAATTTCTAAAATATGCATTATATATGTTAATTATTGAATAAATTGTTTAAAAAATAATGTAATAGATCATGCATATTTAAAAAATTATGTTAACATTTTGTTTAGATGAGAAGAGAAAAGAAAGAGAGAAAAAAGAAAAAATAAAGAGAAAAACTTCGAATATTAGTTTCTAATTGCTGCTTGTTGTTAAGTTTTTTTTTACCTTATAATGCGAATTGGAAAAAAGTTTCTGTGTATGGGAGATTTTATTTACCAAAATCGTGCCATTTTAATAATGCACTATTTTTTTTTCAATATAAAAGTATGCTATGCATGACTTCATGTGCTTTTCTCATATGGTAAACACAATTTCGGTATTAGTTTCGATTTAGGCTCTCGAGGAAACGGCAACTATCATTAATTGAATGCCGATTAGATATATGTAATAAATAAATTCACCATTGAGCAACCTTTTCAATACTCCAGTTAACTCATGGAGTATCGATACTCCATGACTTTAAGACCGTTGATTTTGTATAAAACAATATCAATGACTAGTGTTCCTCTCTACGGTTTCCCTCTCCTCCAAGCAAACTGCCTCTGACGTCGTCTTTATTGGCAAGAAGCTCCTTCGCAGCACCGACAAGGCTACCTGGATCATTGGAACCACCTTCCTTGTCCTTGTCATCCCCCTCATCATCGCCATGGACTGCGACTGCGAGCAACAAATTAGCAACCTCGAGTCCCAGCAAGCCAGTATCCTAGGAGCAACGATGCAGATGCTACTCTTAATTAGAAGTGATTCTTTCTGTTCCATGGAAAAGAAATCAAATTAATTTCATTGATTTAGAAACTTCTACGTTGGAATCCTGAGGATTAGGTTTTATTCTATAGTTCTTGAATTTCATTTTTTTTTTCTAATTTTGATGTTGGACTTTCAAAGTGGATTTAAACTTAAATTTTACATGCTTAATTTCATTTGTTTAATCCGGAATTACATATTTCATGATATAATATGGAAAAAATATATGTTTTTCTGTTGCTTGTATTTTTTTATATTTGTGTTATGGAATTTAGAGTTTCAAAGCATGAGGATTAGGGATTTTATTATGCCTCCTCCCCTATAAAATACCACATTGTGGTTCTAACTGTGGTTATGATTTTTTTTTTAATTGTTTATTTTGAATATGAAAGAATTTAGATTGTATCATCATCAGTTTAGAAAGCATGGATAATGCAGGTGTAGAATCCATGGTATGGTGAATCTGACAATTAAATAATTTTACTTAGGAAGTGGTGTCCAAGATGAATTCAGTTACACAATTGTTTAGTTGAATGGTTTTTGGATTTACTTACCCATTATAGTTTAATATTAATGTTTCTTTTTCCCTTTTTTTTTGAATAGTGTAAGATTTAAGTTAACCAAAAAGGAGTATGGTACTTATTAAATTATTTAAATCTCGTTTAAGATAGATAGTTTGTTAGTCAAATAACTTGATGAAAACTCCTAAATTGCTTAATTAGATATGCTCTTTAGAATCAAGTAATCTGGTGTCAGAGGGGATTAAAGCTTGTCAACCAATAGTTTAGCCAAACAATCAAGAGTTTTTGGAATGAAATAACGTGTTAACAAATAAGGGCTAAAATGAAAATAACAATGATATAAGGGTTGCTTTAAAATATGCTAAAATGGTAAAATGAAAATAACAATTATACAAGGGCTTTTTTAAGGGGTCCGTTTAACCTACTCTTGAAAATGTTTGGGAGGAAGGAAGCTTTGCTGACTTTACCTGTAAATGCAGGTAACATGAGTTGACTCCTCTTTAAATGGATAAAATAATAATAAAGGCATGGTATTGTGAATTTGATAGTTATTCGTCTTAGTCCTTAGTCCTTGGTCTCATTCTCCATCATGGAAAATTTGTTTTCTCTATTCTCGTTCTTTGAATTCCCATGAATATCCATGGAGATTCTCCATTATATTAAAAAATAAAAAAAAAAAAAAATATGAAATAAATTATTTTAATATTTTTAATTTTAAATAAATATAAAATTTAATTAAATATAAAATTATTAAAATATATATTTATTTATATAATAATACATATATATTTATATATTATAAAAATATTTTAATAATTTTTTCGAGAATAGAAACATTATGGGACGAAGATTATGGTCCCTCGTCTCCATTTCCACGGAAAAAAAAAAAATTATTCAGTTGAGGTAGTCCCCGCAAAAATTCTCGAAATGTGGGGAGAATTGTCGTCCCCAATAGTAAATGTATGCCCAACTCATGTACATGTTAAGGTTTAGGGAGTCTTGCATGAAAACCTTCATCGAGTTGAGAAAATGTGGTGGCACAGTGGTTGTTTCACTGGTGAGCTGCAACAGCAAAATCGGGTTCAGCTAGTTTTATGCATAACTGTGGTGGCAATAAAAATTAAGTATCTAAGATGGTTTTTGAAGACAAAGCGAGGTGTGGTGAGAGATTAGGGGGTCAAAGGTGAAGGTCAGTGGGTGATGAATGGAGTATGTGTAAATAATTGTGCGGTGTAACTAAAGAACCCTGCATATAAGTGGCAACCCCTTTGAGCCAACTAGCAGCAGTTTTCACCATCTAGCTTCAATCTCTTTTTTTTTATTTATTTAACAAGCATATGATCCTCCAACCAACCAAGAAATCATCATCCCCCACCTGCACTCCATTTTCTATCGACGATGAAAACTAAATACTTGGTACACAACTCCATCCAATGCCATCATTGGTTGAAGCTTTCTCCGGCCTTGTCTGCAATATGACTCTTATTCTATTTTACTCATTGAAATTGTCCATTAAAGATCCAACGGTTGTAAAATAATGTCTCCTATATAACACATCCAATGGCTACAATTGGTCCCCCTATATAAAAATCATTAAAATATTGTAGGGATCATAAGGCAAATACCCCATGTTTTAAAGGACCAAAGATGCAAATCCACCTCTCACCTCATTTAACTGTTAGTTCAGGTCATTGGTAAACTTTATCAGCCGTTGATCACATTTCCTTCAATATTTATCGCTGTGCTACCCATACCATCCATGCTCCTACATTTTTCAGGAGCATTGAAAATGATTCCCTTTTTAAGATATGTTGAAAACGGGTAACTACAGGTCAATAATCGAGAGTATCCATACTCCAAAGCTTTTGTGGAGTATTGTTGACGTCACCATGAACATTTAAGAATGTACCAACCACAGCCCATCATAGAGACATCCACGAGATTATCCTCCTTTACCCTGAAGGGTAATTATGTTGAGAGCAAAACTTTTGAAAGCACATCCACGACATTCTAACACATTGTTTGAAAACATAGACAAAATAGTTTCTAGTCTTTTGAGGGTACAAAATAGCTTCTAGTATTTTATTTAAGGACTAATTTGATATCACTAATTTTTGCAAACCAAATTAATGTTATAAAAATCTTTTAAATATCAAATTGGGGGTTTACTCTTCTTTAAATATACAATTTTTTTCGTTACCCCACCAATCCTTTTTCGAAATCTAGTTAAAAATTACAATTTTCCATAATGAATTCATCTCAATTCATACTTTTCAAACTTACCAATGTATTAATCAATCTCATTATTAATATAAATAGACATTTACAATACTCTTAACAAAGTTTTGAACATTCACACTCTAAGGAAAATTACTTGTTATTGCAGGTCACTTCCAGTTTGTTATTATTTAGTTCTTATCTCTAATATTTTAGATTGTTGCTAGTCAGTCATTGTAGGAAGATGTTGTCGTTCCCTTCGATTTCTCCAGTGGAGACGTTATTGACGAAGTCGAGAAATTGGTGGTTGATAAGTGAGGTCTGAGTGACATGGTGGTGCGACAGTGGTTTGCAGGCGAGGTCTGATTGCTGTTATGCGGAAGTGAACACCGACGACTTTGAGTTATGGGTAGAGATGAATGACGACTGCTCTGGGATGACAGAGACGCAATGGTGGTTGATAGCCATGACGGAGACACAGTTGCCGCGCGACCACATGCCACTGATGCCGCTCACACTTGCCGTTGATGCCTATCACACTCGTCGACCACTCGTCGCCAACCACTAACCACCATGCCTCATTCCAAAATTTGAAATTTTAGGGGAAAAAAGAGAGGAAGAAACAATGAAGCAGAGATGAAGAAGGAGAAAGAAAGGAGAGAGAAAAGAAAATAAAGTTAGACTTTTTATACAATTTCTATTTTTCTAAAAATAAATAAGTAAATTAATATTTTTGACACTTTAACTTGTTGAACAGGTTAGAGGTAGTAATTCTCAGCCATTGAAATAAAATTCTTCCAAATCACTGGAAAAAAAATCATAGAGCATAGATGCTCCAAACTCTTAAAAGAGTATTTTAAACGTTTCCATTAATATAATCAATAGATCAATAGATAATATAATATATAATATTTAAATACAAAAGGGATTGGTTGTCCAGAAGAACTTTTGATGGGAGAAGCAACCTTAAAATCTCCGTTTTATTAATATAACAATAGAGTTTTTTAATAGCATTAATATAATTAGTGAATACAATTGTTGATTGCTTATGTAATAATTATTGTTTTCTGTAAAGAATTTTGTTTCATTTTATTTCTATATTTATCTGTTATTGTTATATTTCTTTTTTTCATTTTAAAATTTATAGAAAGAATTTTATAGTAGCATAAATACAGCTAGTGTATATAGCTGTTGGTTGTCTTTGTATCATAATTTGTTTATTTAGAAAAAAATTATTTGAAGTTATAATAATATTTCTTTGTTATTATATAAAACTCTTTCCTTCAAATTATCCTAATTTACTGTGTTTATGAACATAACGATATTGAGTTTTATTTATATAAAGAATTTTAAAAGTATTAACACGGTTAGTGAATACAACTATTGATTGTCTATGTAATAATTTTTATTTTTATAAAGAATTTTATTTTATGTTATTCTTATACGTCTCTTTAATTATTATATTTCATTTCATAAAATTAGAAAGAAATTTATAGTAGCATAAATACAACTGTATCTATTTTGTTTTTTAAGAATGAAATTTATTTCAAGTTATAATAATTTTTCTATTTTATTATTATATTTCATTTCATAAATTATAGAAAAAAAATTATAGTAGCATAATAATTTTTGTTTCTAAAAAGGAATTTTATTTTATGTTACTGTTAATTATATTTCTATGTTATTATTATATTTCATAAATTTAGTCAAGTTTTCAATGTATTTCTTTTTATTATTTTTTCATAATCTTAGTCATCATTGCATTTAATAAATTGAATGTTATGTTTTCAAGTTATCTTCTTTAATTTTCCTCACTTTGGTATCCTACTTTTAAATCCGGCAAAATATTTTTACAATCAAATGAATTCAAATTATCACCAATATTTCCATCTTTGCATTTGTTTTTCTCAAACAGTTCCTTGAAAAATAAAAAAGTTTCCATACACGCTTATGTGATTATAGAGATGGCACACGTCATTTTGTATATTGGGTGCCCTTTTGCCAATACCAACAAATAAAATAACAAAGCACATAAAAGAATTATTGTAGTTTGGAAATTTACCTACATCCACCTAAACAAATCTTTCATTAATCAAAACAAAAATTACAATCAATTTAAAAATTCACAAATCCCAAAATTCAATTACACCTAATTCTCACTTACAAATACCTTTTTTTTCCCTCACAATGCTGCCTCTAATTATCACTTTGTTTCCTAATTTCTTACATACATATATTCTTTTAGATCCATTTTAAGTGTCATTTTAGTACAATATATAAGAATTAAAAAATATTAAATCAAGTCTTAATTGTAAGATTTTTTTATTAAACTATCCATGTTTGTTTTAATTAATTATTTCACTTTATTATGTTTATTTAATTTCCATGAATAGTTGAGATAATTAAAATATAAAGATAGAGATGAAAAAATAACAATTAATATTTTATTAATATACAAAAACATCACTTATAATATTAGATCAATTTTTTTCACTAAAGTGACACTTAAAATAAATTAAAAGGAGTACCTTACATGATCATCTCCCCTTTTATTTTATGCTAGTACTATATTTTTATGTTATTATTCTTGTTATTATATTTCATTTCATAATACAGCTAGTCAATACAGTTATTGATTGTCTGTGTCTAATGATTCATTTATTTAGAAAGAATTTTATTTGATTATTGCTTTATTTCTTTATTAATAATTTATTTAATAATTTCATAATTATAGAAAGTATTATATACTAGCATGAGCTTGAGCTGTTGATTGTTGTGTAATATTTTTCTTTTGAAAGGATTTTATTTGATGCTATTATTGCACTTCTCAGTTATTATTACATTTTAAATTCAGTTAAAATTTCAAAGTATTTCTTTTTATTTCATTGACAATCTCAGTCATTATTGCATTTAATAAATTGCATGCCAAATTTTTAAATTATCTCATTTTATTTTCCTCACTTTGGTATCCTTCTTCTAGACAATGCACATTATTAATTTTCACAATTAAATGAGTTTAAATTGTCACTAATATTTCCATTTTGGCATTTGTTTTTCTCAAACCGTTCTTGGAGATTCAAAAAATTTACATATGCACTTACGTGATTGTAAATCACACTCAGTCATTTTGATTGATGAAAGGAGTGCCTCTTACATATGCCTTAGTTTATGAGAGTCCTGCCAACCAAAAAAAAAAGTTTACGAGATTCATTTTTCTTTGTTGATTTTTATTTTGTTTTATTACATTGTTTTTGTTTTTGGAAAAAGTGCATACATGTCCTCTGAATTTTAGCCCATTTACATACAGGCACAATGAACTATAAAATATTATGTTTTAATATCTGAACGGTATTCAGAGACCTTTTATTCCACTTTTCATTAAGCTGCTAATAGAAGAGTGATGTGACATGATCTTTACTTTTCACTATATTGGCATATTCGTGCAAGACACGTACAAATTGCGTGTAATGTTTTGCAAGTTGTGTGCAATGTAAATGAACATATAAAAAATCATAGGGTTTTTTACTAAATTGTTATTATTAATAAAATTATTTATTAAATTATTATTATTTTAATTATTTATTAAATTATTTTTTTTAAACTATTTATTAAAATGTCACTCTTTTATTTTACGTAATTTTTTTTAATATTATCCGATAACTAGATGCGTACTACGTGATGCGTCCCTTTCATTGCCAAGACTAAAAACGCCAATTCTTAGCATAACGCAACCAAGCACAATAAGCCAATAAGTAAGCTACAGAACCCTAGTATATATCATCACCCACCCCTCCCCCGTTCGTGACATTCAAACTATTTCCTAAATTCTCACTATCTCTCTACAAATTTTTTCTCTCTAAACGCTCTGAACTTTCTCAACGAATTCAATTCTTACTAGAAGTGGTGCCTGGATCATTATTTGTGATCAGTGAATTTAGATTGTATTCCTTCATACTGTAAGTACCTCTTTCAATAGTTAAATAGTTTATTTATTATTTGTTGATTGATTTTTTACTAGGTTAGTGTTAATTGTAATTTGATATTATTATACTTTAATATTTTTATTGACTAATGAATAATGAAGTTGTATGATATATAGTCTAAATTGTATAAATCATTATTTTGTAGGTAATCGAGTATGATATATATCTTTTCTTAAGTAGTTGACATGATTTACATTAGGAAATGTAGCTTACATTAGGGTTTAGGGATGATTGACTCAGTTTGTGTGCTCAGTTGTTAGGGATTGATGAGACTCCCTCACTCATAGCTGGGGCACGCATTGACATGACATACCACCACCAGTGTTACTGCAGTCATTGAGGACGATGATGATGAGTACGTGCAACAGCGTGCACGACATTACATACTTCGCTTGCTTGGGGGTTTCTTATGCCCCGATCATTCGGGTAAGCTCGTGCACTTGATGTTCCTCTCATTGTTGGAGGACTTTGCTTTGTTGCACCGGGGGTCTCAGCTTTGGCGTACTGTATAGAGAGCTTTGTAAAGCTACGGACTATGACGCACGCGAGATCGGAGGGGCATGCATCTTATTGTAGTACTGGGCATGGTACAGACTCCCCCGGCTTGCCCCTTCACTAGCTGACCATGCTGAGCCTGATGTATTTTACGATGCTGATCGTGGTCAATTACGTCCCTTAGGATGGGAGTAAGTTTCTATTTCATTTCGTATTTTTACATTACTTCCTTGACATACTTTGTTAATATTATAACTTACGTTTGCAATACTTTCATTTACCAAATAGGTGGCGCAAGCATAAAGTATTAAGTGATACTGTGATTGGCATCCTTACATATTATCGTCAGTTCTTCGATCAGTTGAAGAACGATGATGTATGTCTTCGTTTACATTCCTTTGAGATATTTACTTATGCATATGCCGTCTTAATGTTTTGTGCATCTCATTTTTTCAGTTTATATGGCAATCATACACGGATGAGCAGGTGGCAACATTGCCACCTTTTTGTGTGGCTGGTAGGGACATAGCACTGGCAGTGGTCCCTCTTATATGTTTCCACATTGTTGAGTGGCACCAGCCAAACCGCGTCATGCGCCAGTTTGGTCTTGACCAGCCCATTCCACCCGCTCCACCCAGACGGTGCACTCACATTGGCGCATGATGAGGATTGGCCGGCCACACATGCCACCGGGATGGTCGTAGGGAGAAGCTTGTTAGGGAGTCCTATTGGTCGCACCCATCGCCGTGTTCCAGTACATGCGTTGGTATAAAATAATTACCGTACGCCGGATTGCTCCCACTAGCGCATCTATTGGGAACGGTAAGCTCTTTACCAATTCGTTAGTGACTATATATATTTTGTATTCGATAATGACATAAATTATATCTGTTTATTAGGCGGACATTGCGAGTATTTGCTCGCCAACTACGATATTGTCGCTGAGAGGTCACTACACGTATCCTATACTCATTGCGGGAGCATGACCGCATTACAATGGAACACAAGCTTCGCCACCAGACGACATTTCGGGGCCGCCCGAGGAGTCCACCAACGGGAACGCGGCGTGAGACGGAGGAGAGGATTGGCGAGCACTCGGACACGACTTCGACATCCCGAGGACTCCACTTACTAGCCAAAGATACGACTCACCTCCTACCGCCGCTACATACCCCACTCACCTCCTACCACCTACATACCCCCTACTCGCCCACCACCCGCCCCACCATACCTACCATACCCTTACCACCGTATCCATACCCACCACCGAGTTACCCCTCATATCCTTACCCACCACAGGGTTACCCACCATATCCTTACCCACCACCAGGTTACCACCATACCCATCACAAATGTGTCCCTCTTCCGAACCATTTCACGTTACCGCATTTTGATGCGGGCCCATCTCATTGACATTAACATGCAATTATATTTAGTGATTTTGTGTAAAAGACTTTGATAATATCTTCTTAAAGTTTGGTATTATTTTAGTTTTCTTAGATTTTATTAAAGATTTTGGTATTATTGCATTAAACAATCATTGGCTTTTGGGGAAACATTTAGGGAAACTACTTCGAAATTTTTACTAATTCAAATTACTAAAAATTTGGGAGGGGATTATTATCCTAATCCTACTGTCCTATAAAAAATTTCATTTATTTATTTGAATTAATGCAAGAGTAAGATATGACCAATAATAGGCTTTTTTAGGAAACATTTAATGGTCATATCATCAATACTAACTTTTCTTATAATTTGACTAATAATAAAAGACAAGTCATTGAAATTTGTTTTAAGGATTATATTAATCAAATATAACCTATAAGTGATATCGCCTTTTAGAGGATATACTATTTAATTTTTTATATGTTGTTTAAAATATTTGTGTCAAAATAAATAAATATATTCAATAACTTCAATAATAAGATAACCTAATTTGATTAGATTATTTTTTAAATATTAAAAATCATAAATAAAGACAAAATTAAAAGAAAATAATTAATACCTCATTTATTTTTTAAAATGAAAAATAAATTGAAACAATAATTTTTAAAAATAACAAAAAAAAAGCATATGTGTTATGTAATTAATAAATCCTCATAATAACTATTAAATATTACAACATATATTTTTTTCATATTTTTTAATTTTATATTTTATATTTTACCTCCGTGCAAGACACATTAATAAATGCTTACAAATTTTATTAAGTGTAATAATTTATAAAAATTTAAATTTAAATTTTATGTATAATACAAGTTGTGTGCAATGTAAATGAACATATAAAAAATCATATAATAAATAAAATAAATAATAAATTAATAATTTAATAAATAATTAAAAAAATACTTTAGTAAATAGTTTGACAACAACTATTCAAAAATCATATATATATATATATATATATATATATATATACTTCTAGTTTGACAACAACTATATATATATATATAATTTCCTTTTCTTTTAGACTTTCTCATATTCAACTAAAGGATGAATAAATCTGTTACTATAATAATAATAATAATAATAATAATAATAAATAATAATATTATTAATTATTATTATTATTATTATTAGTAATTTACTAAAAAAATTGAAACTTTATTTATATGATATTTTTTAAAAAGAGATTTATTATCTTCGAATATAATATTATGACAATTAAAAGAATATTTAAACTATACAATTAATTTTATATTTAAAATTTATTATCTAAATTTTATATGTTTTGAATATATACATCAATAAATATATTAATATTTTGGTTTTTATGTTCTGAATTTTTTAATCATAAAATATAATATTTTATATTTAAAAATATTGACCAATATTACAAATTTATATTTGACATATATTATCTGAACTTTTGATAAAATTTTAAATTTAAGATCATTTTTAACATATATTTATTAACACATACTACTTTTTATTCTTTGAAAACATTTAATAATATACAAACTAATATTAATTCATTTTAATTATAGCCAATAATTTTTATTTAAATCTATTTTATACAATTACAATCATTGTTAGGAGAATCTTTAGGTAATTTGAATTTGAAATATTATTATTGATTTGAAAGAGAAAAAGTTTACTTTTAAAATTACTTTTAATCACATTAATTATTTTATAATTAATTAAGGATGAAATTTATTCTCACACAACATTCGCAAACATCATAAAAAACTTACACATGTTATTATTTGAGATTGTCACGTGGCAACATCTGCTTCTAGTATTTTATTAATAGACTCCCTATTTATATATTATATAAGCAAAAATTATACATTCGTCCTCAAACTTTATTTTAGTTTTCAAATTTGTTCTTTGACTAATTTTTATTCCAAATTCGTTTTCTAAGTTTTTTAATTCAAATAATGTTTTTCTCAACGTCAACTCCATTTTCTTGCATTGTAACTATTAGTGCTTCATCTTGGCAAAAAATAACTTACATATCATTTAATTTGACAAAATATGTGTGATGGCATATGACATGAAAAGTGTATATATAAGATTGGAAAAATTACCATTGCATTGTGTGAGAGTCAGAAATATGTGTATTTTTTTCATCAAGCATATGAACCCGCGGGTTAAGAAATAATAATAAGTAATACTATAAATGAAAAACTCTTTGATATTATATAATTTATGTGGAATATTTAATTAGACTATTTTAAAAATTATATTTTAGATATGTGGTTTGAAATTTTTTACCATTATTATTTATTATTTTTTATAGTATTTATTGATTTTTTATATTTATTTTTTTTATTTTTTAGGTGGTTAAATCGGTTTACCCATCAACTCATCTTTTTTTCTCATTTTATTTTTTATTCCGCAACCCGCTAACCACCTTAAAGCGGGGTGGGTTCTTTTCCAACCCATTTTTTAAAAATTCTTTTTTAGCGGGTTGATGCGGTAGAGTGAGACCATCTTCATTCCCATTTGAGTATTAGGTTAGGGTTCTTGTTTCTCTTGATTCTTCTCACAGTTACAATTCCTCTCTTTGTTAAAAATTCTTTTAGCGTGGGTAGAGTTTTGTTATATTTTCTTAAAATACCTTCTTAATAATCTTTCTACTATCTAATAAAAAATATTAAATAAAAAATAAATATAACAAATATCTTGAGAATACAAAAATATTTAATATTTTTTTTATTTATTAATTAAAAAATTATTAAAAAATGTGTTAGAGAATTAATCATTTTCCTTTTCCCTTATACCCAAAATTTATCTAACCATCAAAGCCCAAAAATTTCTCCCACATCCTTGTTTTTGCTTGAAACCTTAATATGTTATAGGCTCAAAATTTTGAGCATTTGACAATACCTAGAATGCATGCCAACATCAATTGAACCAAAAGCCCCACCACTACTCCCGGTGCCTCTTGATTCCAGCCACCTGATTCCAAAGTCCTGTCCACCCCAAAGCCAACCGATGCAAACTATTGTTACGAGTTTCTTTAAACATGAGTACATGGAGGTAACAAATGCTTCCAATTTTCCTTCTTCTTACAGAAGGACCATTGGTGTAACTCCTCTGCTTCTTTATTTTTTTTAAAAACATTCAATAAACCCTAAAATGATGTCATTTGCGTTTCATCTCCAATTGATAAGAGTCTAACGTCGTGAAAACCATATAAGAGTCATATAAGCTTATTCCGTTAGTGCTGTTAATAGAGATGGGCCTAAGGAGAGCGTTGTTTGAATTTTAAAACTTAGAGGATAAATTTGAAACAAAAATTAATTAGAGGACGGGAATATACTTTTTGCCTATTATATATTATACATAGTTTTAATTTTAAATTGTTGTTATTAATTGAAAAGAGATAAACAATTAATTAAGAGTTTTGTTTCCGTGATTGATGATGGATGACCATTGGTGGAGGAGCGGGAGAGAGAGAGGTGGGGTAGAGGGATGAGATCGTTATTTTTTAATATTATGTTGTTTTTTATTTGTAAAGAAATAAAAAATAGGTAACTATAAAATAAAAATAAATTAATATTAAAGGTTAGTATTGGAAATATATGGAGGGTAAAGATTATGCCACGTTGACTCTCGATCCGTTAGCAACTTAACCATAAATGACAGATTTGGATTCTCTCCAGTTGAAAAATAACTGGAGAGCATCTCAACCATTAAAATTAAAATTGTATATAATAAAATATTAAAAATAAATGTAATATAATATTTTTTAAGAGTGAGATTATCAACTGAATTCCTTTAATTTTTTTCACAACTGCAGATGATCTTAATCCATAAGTGTCTGAATGAGTCGATTAGTATAATTGATATAGTTTATGGATTAAATTAGACGATTTTGTAATTTATAATAGATGTTTGCAAATGAGCCCAAGTTCAATAAATTTGAATGTATTTTTTTCTCTCTTTTTTTAGGCTTCTTATATAAACAAATTAAACAATTAATCTATTGCACATAGACAACCAACAGTTGTATGCAACACATTTACTATTTTTATATTTCTATAAAAATCATTAATAAGTTTTTTTTAAAGCTATAAAAATCATTAATAAGTTTATTTTTTAAAAAACTATAAAGGAGATTTAAGACTTGGTATGGAAAGAAAATGGTAAGCTAAAGTAGAAACAAAACAACCTCGATGTGATCGATTCGGGTTCAAGTAACCCCAAAGGCACTTGGTGAAATTGAGCTAAAGATGTTAGGGAAATCAAGTTAACCTTTTAATATAAAAGTAAAAGTGATACAATTTAACAAATGTTATAAAGTGGTGCATAATACATATATGTATTTATAGAGAAAGTTATATTCTCATTTTCTGGTTTTGTATCCTTTGATTAGTCCTCTATATTAATGCATTTAAGTAAAGATCATGCTTCCTATTATTTTCTTTAGGGTAGTGAAGTATAATTTTTTTTTTTTGGGTAATGGTAGTGAAATATAATTTACTTATATAGTTTTTGTTTCTCAACCCTTTAATGTTGGACTAATCCATGTTTAAAATGATTTCAAGAAGCATCTACTAATAAAAAAATATTAATTATGCAACAACATAGAGTAAATTTAAAATTAACAATTTTAGATAAGGATTTAATTTTAATCATTGTTAGTGTAAAATTATCTAATCATGTATTACCAATTTATAAAAGAAGTTTGACTTTCACAATAATTACATAAGAAATCTATAGAAGTGCCAACACATGCATTTTTAGATGATAGTATAAAAAAATTTATAATAACTAAATTAAATTTAAACTCTTTAGATAATTAATATTTCTCATAATGTCAAAAGGATTTAATTTGAATCTACTGCTTGTATAAAACTTCTTTTAAGAAGTTACACCCTTTGAATGATTGTTAACAATTTAACATATTTTTAAGTAAATAATGTAAAAAAAACCTTTATAACCAAGGATTAAATTTAAACTCAACTTTAAAACGATGTAAGGAGCATATATATTAATACAAATTTCTGAGTATAAAAAATAACCTCCCAAAGGGCACACATGGCCTGTATATATATCATCAGGTTTCTCCATAAATCTGATCCACCTTCTTCCTATGGCCTCATTGTGGCACCCACCCGAAAGTTGTAAAAAGCATGGGAGCTGTCATAGTATTTTTGTTTTTTCAATAACTACGAGTATAAAGATGAGTCGTGAAATATATATGGCTTAAATATATATTTATTTCATGTAAATATGACATATTTTGGTTTTGATCCCTAGATTTTTTTTTTTTTGGGTTTACGTCTATGTTTTTTAGAAATTGATGTTTTAGTCCTTGTCATTAATGGGTTTCTATTAACCGATGGTATGTCAAATAGAAGTCTAGCTCATGGATGTCATGTGTCATTACTAATCCTAGGTGGTAGGACCTTCGTTCATATAAATTATTAAATTAGCATGTGGGGCCTACATACACATGAATAAAGTAAAACAAGATAACAAAGGGGAAAGGAAAGAATTCTAGTACTCATCTTGAAACATAGGATTGTGAGACAATACATAGGAAGGGGAGCTCGATAATATGCGACCCCAAGGCGTCTAGTGGCTCTATTGAAGCTGGTCGGCAATTGGTGCATGGTGAAGGGAACTCTGATGGGAGATGAGTACGGTGGTGCAGCGGAGATGGAGAGCGACCATTGTTCGGGTTTGACAACGGTGAGACATGACTACTCAACATGGCCCGATTCACGGGTGGTGGCGGCGCGGCTTCAAGCAAGGCTGGATGGCAGCCACGGTGGTCAAAGACGATTTGATTTATATTGTGTTGTTAGATGGGGTGTTTGGGAATGATTGGTTGTGGCTTTCGGAGGTTTGTTGGTAGGAAGCAGAGAATGATTTTTTTTTTTAGGTTTGTGGTTATGGTGATGGTGGAAGACTTATGGTTTAAGGTAGAAAAAATAGGTTTTGTATGGGTTTCATTGTTGATGGGTTTTGTTTGGTGTGATTTATGGTTAATGAGGGAAGGTTGGTGGTTTGAACTATTGGTTTTTGTGTGTTTAGTAAAGATGAAATTTAGGTGTTGCAGAGAACTTGTGACATGCTGGGTTTGGTGAAATCATGAGTTTTGTTTTGGGTTTGTGTTGGGAAAATGGTGCAAATGAGTTTTGGGAGGCTGAGGCACAATGGGTCCATCAATAGAGAGGCTTGTAAGCTATCTCCTCAGCATTTTCAAAGTTATCGTTGAATTTGTAATTTTTTCGTTTTTTCTTCCCCTCTCTAATGAATCCCACTTGTTTCAGCTACTTGTGTACATGAAGTGCTCCCTAGTGCTAATTGCATTGTGTTGTGGAGTGCAATGCAGGTGTAGTGTAGAAATTTTGTCTTGTGTGTGCAGGTAAAGCAGTGCACTACAACCTAAGGCTCAAAAAATAAGGGAATTGGGGGAAGATGGATGAGGAAAGGGGTGTAAGTTAGTTCGGATAACCCGACCAACTCAATCAACTTGAACTGAACTAATTAGATTGGTTTGGTTTGGATATGTTGATTAGTTCGAGCAAAATCTGAACAAAATGAGGTTTAATTGGTTTGGTTCTTGGGTTTTAAACCCGAGAATCGAACCAAACCATATATATATATATATATATATATATATATATATATATATATATATATATATATATATATATATATATATATATGTATAAAGGACATATCTAGTGAGGTGAGTTTTTATTGTGAGAGGAGTAAATATTGACTATACATCAATATATGGATGGTCAAGATTAAAAGTTACTTAAAGATCATGTAATCACTTAAAAAAGTCACATACATTTATGTTCTAATCTTGATAATTCATATAAGATCCAATGGTCAAGATTCGCTCCTCTCACCTCTTACAATAAACACTTCTCTCACCAAATACGCTATATATATATATAATATGTCTTTCTAGCACAATGCATCAGAGTAACAAATCAGAGTGCATGACATCCAATTTAACTAACCAATTTATATAAATATAATGACTAAACTAAGTGTAAAAGCATAAAAAAAAAAGAGATTAAAAAAAATGCAACTTTATTTATTCCATGTCATAAGTTAAGAGCTTGACAACAAAATATTAACATGACAACTTAACCCAAAAAAGTTTTATAATACATAACAAATAACAAGTCCAGATGTATAAGAAAAAAGTTCATTCAACTTGAAACTAACCTTCTAAAAGTTGTATTACATGCAGGTTGTTGCTATGAAGCAACTTAACACAAAAAACTTTATAATACATTACAATAGCAAATCCAGAATCATATACCATAATCCACCATTAAGGTCATACAAATTAACTAACTTATGCCCTTATTTATATAGGGACTAAACATTCAGCTGAAGATTCTAAAATAAATAGAGTATCATACATCAAAGACATTGATTGGGTGTACTATTAGTAGATTAAGACAACGTGCTGAACATATAATTTTGGAGTTTGTACTTTGTAGCGTGCTTATTGAGATAAGTAAGTTTGATCCCATTTTTATAAATTTTTTCATAAGTTTATTATGCATTTGTTTTTGCTATGGAAAGTCATTTAGCTAATTTTTGTGTAAAAAAATGGTCAACCTATAACATCCCCAAAAAAATATTAATACCAAAAATAAAGAATACATAAAATATAAAATGCCTACAAAACAACTCTTCGAATAAAGTTATAGTCATTCAAATAAATGAGCAGCAGAGCACATATACCCGTGAACCAGAAGGAATTATTCGAATAGAAGCCTCGTTATTCAAATAAAGGGTTAATAAATAAGGCTAACATAGGACACTTTATTCGAATAACAATATTATTATTCGAATAAAGGAGCTAGAATATCAGAAAAATGAGAGACACAGTACGTGAAACAAGAATGAAAACTTAAGTTTTCATTTGGTTTCTTCTCCTCATACTTGATCAAACCAACTAGTTCCAGTAGAACTAGATTGATGAAACGAAATAATGAAGAGAAGTTGATGAAGTAAGAAGAACGAAGTCATCAAAGAACAAGTGACAGCATGGGGATTCTTAAAAGACCTTGAATGTTGAAGCAATGATTGAGAATTACAGGTGTTAGAAAATAATTGGAACAGAAAGCAAATAATGAAGCCATGAATATTCATACGTAAATAAGTGTTACACCCATTTAATGAAGAAGATTTAAGCTTGCCCAAGGTTCATTGTAGGTGCCTGGAAATAAATGTTGGGTACATATGGCAAGCCATAAACAAGTTTACGTATGAAAACTTGATAAAAATCAGAATCAAAGAATGATTACAGGAAGAAGGAATGAACCCTGTTTTGCCAAGTAACCTCATGATGTCATCTCTTACGTTAAGTTACCAGGGAAGGGCTCTATAAATAGTTTTGTAGCTTCATCATCCTGTCACAACACAGCCAAACTAAGCTAAAAATCAGCCTCTGTTCTTCCACCATCTTCATCTTCACCATTCTCAACCATACAACCACCAAGCCAAACTCTGATAATTAGGTAGGAAGTGTCAAAAATACTATTCTTTGCTCTTTATTTCTATCACTCATATCTCATAGTCCAATATTTCTCACTCATTTACGTAGCTTTGTTTTATACCAATACAACAATGGCAATCTGTTTCCTGCAACATGACATTTTTTATTGTGTTATTCGAATAAGACTTTCCTTATTCAAATAAACCCAACAAAAGCATTACAAAGCGTGTTGACAAATGATTTTATTCGAATAAACTAGTGTTTATTCGAATAAGATTTTTCAGGCAAAGTAATTGAAATTTTAAAAAGAAGTTTATTCGAATATCGTAATGCTTATTCGAATAAACATTAATTCAAATGTTTTAAACGAAACTCATTCTTCAAATCCTATTCGAATATGACAACATTTATCCAAATAAACATTACAGGCATGACTCATTCTTCAATTCCATTTTAAATCTTTAATTCTATTTTAATTATTTCCATATGATTTAATTACATGAACTCTTATTAGTTTTACCTCTATAATCACTATTTTATTACTTGTTCACTTATATATATATATATATATACACTATTTTATTTTTTTATCAAGGTATCTTTACTATATCTGGTTAATTTATATGGATAAATTTTTAAGAGAAATACTATCTCATGGATAAAAATGAGTCAATGTGCCAAAGAGAATTATTGCGGCTGTGATGAGAGAATTAAGGGGTACCTTAATCAACTAGAGATTATTATTGTGACCATAATGAGAGGATCAAGAGACGCATTGGTTAAATTATTGTGACCATGATGAGCGGATCAAAGAACGCCTTAGTCAAATTATTGTGGCCATGATGAAAAGATTAATGGACGCCTTAATCATTTTTAATAATTATGGTCATGATGAGAGGATTAGAGGACGCCCTAATCAAATTATTGTGATCACGATGAGAGCATTGGAAGAAGCCCTAATTAAGAGAAAAATGTACATTTGATTAAGGGTATTAAAATGGATAATAAAGAGATAAAGAAATAAAGATTTTAATGATGTGAAAAGAACATTCAGTTATTATTTTTATAAAGTTTTGAATTTCTTACTCTTTTATTATTGAGTTATTTTAGCTTCATTAAATACTCATTTTACTAAGATATTTACATTTTTCCAAGTTTCTTATTTTTATGAAGCTATGAATTTCTTACTCTTTCATTGTAAAACTATTTGCTCATTTTATTTATTCCTCTTCCAATTTATTTTACTGATATGAGAAACAGAGAAATTTTGAAATATATTAATTTTACAAAGTTACTTATTTTATTTATTTATTTATCAGAAAGCGTTCAGTCTTAAATTTTCGCATTATTACTTATCTAATTTATTTCTCAAATATTGATTTATTTATTTATTTGTGGACTCTCAGTTATGATTTTAGAAATAGAGAATGATAAAGAATAAGTCATAATTGTATACCTATTTTTACATTTTCCTACTGAGATTTTTATCTCACTCTTTTTGTGGTGTAACATTTCAGATAATTCCAACAGTAAGAGTTTCGAAAAAAAGTTATGAGTGACAAGTTATATAAATCTTCAGAATTAGAAGATTATGTCTTTACTGCTATTTTTGGGGACTCTTGAGTAGATATAGTATTGAAGTTATAAATACGTAAATTTGTAGCATTATGTAAAAGCTTTTGTAAGCCTCATTTTTGTAAATAGGTGTTTAGTTTAGAAAATATCCGTATGTAAAATACTATCTTTTAAAGGATTTAACCTCTTAACATAATATATTATATTTTTAGTAAAAGTAGTAATATGTGTTTGTCTAAAATTATATATTTTGACATTAAATAAGGAGTAGGACGTTACACAACCCGACCACTCGAACCGAACCAATCCGTAGATATTCGGTTCAGTTTGATTTGAGTATGACTATCAAAAAATAAAAAAATCGAATCAAATTAAACTAATTAATTTTAATTAGTTTAGATTTATTTTTTTCTAAGAATCAAATCAAATCGACCCGATTACATGCATAACAAGGATCGTGCAAGGAAATGAATTCCAAGTCACATGACTATATCACATAGCACCACTTAAAGGTGCATGTGAGTCCCACTTGCTAATTTGGCAAGTTACATGTACTAAGGCCCCGTCACGAAGGATTAGTAATGACACATGGTATCGTCAAACTGTACTTTCATGTGATACATCATCAGTTAATAGAAATCTCTTAACGACAAAGAGTAAAACCATCTATTTTGAAGAAAAAAAATTGGATGTAAACAAAAAAAAATTATAAGAACCAAAACCAAAAATATATTATATTTTCAAGGAGTAAAATCATATTTAAGCCAATATATATTAGTTGTTGGTTTGAAAATAAAAGTTTATAAGTTCATTAAATATAACTAGCAGTTAATAGCAACTTTCCAACCAAAAAAACGTAAGTTACGTATCATGCATATGCATGTTGCAGCTCACGGTTGCATTTATGTATAAAGAGGAATAGACCACAAATTGCTGCGAAAGCTGTTGAAATTGCTGAGAGCGCAAAACAAAAGACAAGTGACCAGAATATATTATGACACCAAGAGATCTCGTTTCGTTGGAAAACAATCACGACTTTTTCAAACTTGGTCAATTGCAGTAGCTGCTGCTTGATAACAATCATGTTATGCCACGGGGCGGTCGCACCCCATTGCTCAAGATTTTTTAATGTAAATTGTGAATGACATTGCCATTGTTTGAGTTTGTATTGCTTAGATTGCTTAATTTCGCCCCCTAACTATTTGGCTCTAGTTCCTTTTCTGGTATTCGATATGTATTGTATCAAATATTTTGACATTTTTAAATATTTTTTGTTTATATATCTTTCAATTATTTTTGAATTTTTTGTTATGTCAATGCATCTGTATCTCGTATTTATATTTGTGTTTCTTAGGTACCAACCCTAGAAAAAAGCGTAGGCGGAAGAATTTGAAGCAGACCTTCGTTGTATGAGTCTTTAATAGCAATTCATTTGGTTGTTTTTCGGGGGTTGATTGATAGGTTACTGTCACGTTCATAGTATATATAATCCGTTTTCCTTCTTATTAGCAACATAATATTCTAGAGACTGCAGGGATATGTACACTACTTGAGAGGGTTATTGTTCCAACCTGTACGTGAGGGTGGTCCAAGATTGACTGCCTGATGATGCCAAAGATTTCCACATTACTAATGTAAAAACTTTCTAACGCTCAAGTCAATTTTTGAGTAAGAGTAGGCATAAAAGTGACATGTGGGATAACACAAAGAATAGAGAGTAGGGTATGAAGGCTTAAAATAATAGGTCATGTTATTAGGCTTGAGGATTGAGGCTGGGACCTAATGATCCAGTTATATGATGAATCTGTCATATGGCGGTAATATATGATATACTTAATTGTGAAGAAGTGAAGATGATGTCCATACTTCAGGTTGTAGGTAAAAAAAAAAAAAGTTAATCATAGACGATTATTAGTACTTTTATTTTGAGAAAAACTTGTTTTTCCCCCATTTATAGTTGCATATCATATTCATACCATATACAAGATATATACCACAAAACAATTTCAAGTATATAAGATCAATTTTTTTTTCCACGAATAAATCTTTGTACTGCCCATTTCTTTTGGGTTGATACAAGGGGCCTAAGGCTAAAAGAAAAGAAAAGGAGAAAACAACAACTGAACTAATTGTGGCTTCTGAACCCCAAGACAACTGAAAGGTAGAGTGTGGACAAACTGCAGGGAGCTCCTGGAAAATATGAAGATCTTTTCTTAAACTGAAGTTGTGATTCATCATCTAGTATGTATAATAGTTACTGGTTAGCATCCCTGTGAAACTGGTGTATAATTAACTTTCTAATCTTTATAGAACTATACAATTTCACAAGAGCTTGAGCAATCAGCCATGCCATGTATGGAAAATGAAGGATTGTTCATCCATCTTGAAAAAGAGTACTGTGAAAACCTATTTAAATACGCCTTTTCCTTCTATATATATTCCCAAAAAGTGTGCGTGTTGCCTTGATTCATTTTCCTTTTTCTTTTAAGTACACATTGCCTTGATTTTCATTTTGAGGCTTTTTATTTATTTATTTCAATCATATTATTTTTAAAATAAATTATCAAAATATAATTATTTTAAAATATATTATCCATATTCAAATTCCTAATACATATATTGTTAATTTTGTCACAGCCACAGTTGTGTCAACAGAACTGGTACAATTATGTAGAGTGCAGAAAACAAAATATTCATTTTTCAACATACATAAATTTCAGTTCCACGTGGTGCAATTAAGAAAAAAAAAAAACACATCTGAGATCTGACACAACACACTAGATGCAATTTCTTTCTTCTTTGTTCTTTCTACCCTCCACTATTTTCTTTCTTAAATTTGTACACAAATCTCCAATAAATTAAATATACAATCAAAAGCAATTGTTCCAACTTATAGTTGCTATGAATCTTGGTCAATGAAGAAATAATTTTTTTAAAGTATTTATCATCAATTAAATGAGAGACTATCTCACAAAATATAGTCAGATGTTAAATGAGAGTTTTTCTCAATAATATTATCTCAATGAAAAAATAATTTTAAAATTAAAGTGATGCCTATACAAATTTAAAGTAGTTGAATTGAGATTTTTAATGAATATGGTGAACTAGTTTAATAAATTTTGATATTTGCTTATTGATTTGAAGAAAATTCAATTAATAGCTAAAAAAAAATCAAAATCTAGAAAAAAAGGTATCCAAATAAACATAAATGCTATCTCCCTACCGGACATGTACAGCAATATGAAAACCTGGCAAAATCTTGCTTGTTGATATTCAAGTGAGGTAGTTTAAATGCATTTTTTTAAATTTTTTTTTATTAAACTTATCTTATTCTCATAAATTTAATTTCATTTACTTCCAATAAGATAGATAAAATATAATTTAAAAATTGCTACTCAAGAATTTGAATTTTTTAAACAATTTTTTATTTTATTTTCTTGAGAAGAAGAGCTAAACTCTTAAATTGATAAAAATTGTCTCACACTACACTGAACTTGTTTTCGTCATTAAATTCAACGAATTGTTTATATATGTAGTCAATCTTAAAGGTTTTTCTCATAAAAAAATCATAGATATAAAATTCCCAAATAAAATAAAAATGGCAATGATATAATTAAGGCTATTAGTTAATAGTTAATAATCAACATGTATTTGTCTGAATGAAATGGACTCAAGTTTTTTGATAATATGATATTGAGTTTGATTTTAAAATTTATATATATAAAAATGACATTATTAAGATGAGTTTTTATTTAAACAACTCACTGTATCAAGGAAAATCAATCTCTGACCTATTAGATAAGAAATATTGGGATACCAAAAAAGGTTATTAGTCAATATAGTCATGAAGTGTACTCCTATACTTAGTGTCTTGTTTTATCTTTTACATATAAAATGCAATAATTACCAAACTTAAACCTATAAACCCTGTCCCTTGAGACAGGTCACTTGATAGAGTTGTGGTGTGGGACATACAAAAATAGCACCGAGTTTTGAATCTCGCAATGTATTTTACTAGTGTATGGTATCTATGCAATGTACGGAATAATTAGTTATAAGAATTTAATCATTTCATATTAATATTTTACCAACAAAAAGAAATTGTTATACAAAAATTCTTTTGCAATAACAATATAATCACAATAATTAATATAACAAATTTGTTGCTAATCTTTTTTATTTATGCATATGTATAAAAAAATATAAAAAACTTGTATCATCATGTTCTTCATTTTAGAACTTTACAATAGGATAAAATAACAAATTATTATATATGAAAACTTTTCTCTAATAATGTAATAATTTTATAAAAATGTATTATTAATTGATTTTTTATAATAATATAAATAACATTTTAATCATTTTTGTTATATTTCATAAAAATTCACTCCTATAAATATATAAAATATTATAATATTATAAAAATACTTTTAGAAATGAATAATAAAATATGATATAATTAAAAATATATTATAATTTCTTTTAATAATAAAATAATATTAATTCAAGTATTTTTATAATATATAAATTACACTATAATTACTTTTATAATGTTTTCATGCATAACTCTAGTTCTTTAATTATATTTTCATGTAAATTTTAATGTTATAAAACAATTTTAATATTAAAATATATAATGTTATAAAACAATTTATATATATTATTTAAGTGGTAAGTGGTTTAAGTCCTTTAGAGGTGTTCAAATCTTGCTAGAGTTAGTATTTTCGGAAGGACTCTTTTAAGCGTAACTCAGGTCTGAAAAATTAGACTTTACTACTTAACCTTTTTTCATAAAAAAAATGAAAATAAATAAATAAATAACAAATTGTTTTAAATTCATAGAGTACTTCTTACATTTTTTATTTATCCTATTGACAGGTAACTTGTCCAAAGAATAAAATTAGTATTATTTTCAATCACTTAATATTTTCATGATCATAAAATTAAAAGTGTCATTGATTAATCAAAGATGGTGAAGGAAACTCCATGATAAACCAAAGATAGATAAAGGAAAAAAGATTTAAAATTTGAATGAAAAGTTAAAAAAAAAAACATGAATCGGGAAGATGAAGAGGATCGAAAGAGAGGGAAAAGGCCAAAAGGGGTAAAGAAAAGAGAGGTTGGAAAGAAAAAAATATAAATTCATTGCAATGACAAAAGAGTTCATGTTCTAACAAAAGTACTTACATTAACTTGAAAAAGTGAAGGGTGGTATAATAATTAAAAAAACAAACAAAATCTAATAAAAAGATAAATATATCCTTTACTCAACAAATTATGTTTCATCAAGACAAAAGATTTTAGGCAACAATGTGATTTCACAATAAGCAATAAAAGAGAAAAAAAAGAACCTTAGTAAGCTGCCACGTGGAATTTACTGTTCATAAACAGTAACTATAGAAATATGTACGTATATATGAGTTTTTTATTTTTTTTTTCCTGTTCTCGTCCCTTCTTCATATCAGCTTTCCCAGAGTCCAATATAGCTAGTGATGGCCCTCCTGTGCACTAAAAATAAAAAATAAAAAAAACCCTATAAACTCTATTTAAATATTTTTTTATTTCATGACCAACCGTTCTATTTTTTTAAATATATTTTTCTATTTCATGACTAAAAAAAATATATTTCCATTTCAATTTTTCGATCACCCAAGTTAACCCAACGTGATGACCATAGTTAATGTTTTTAATAAGGTTAGTTAGCTTGAATGCAATGGCGGATCTTTATTATCCCACCGGATGGCGAGCCCACCCAAATTTTTTTCCGAGTTTTATATATACTAATGATTAATTATAGATAAAGAAATATATTTCATCATGTTAATAAAAAAGTTAACTTTAAGGCTATATCCTTTATTTTTTTAATAATCTTTCTAATATTTAATATAATATTAAATAAAAAATTAAATGTAATCAATATTTTAAAAATATAAAAAATATTTAATACATTTAGTGTTAATATTATTAGGAGGATGAGTTAGGAGTATGTTAACATTTTTCTAACTTTAAAATATAATGGCGAAGTTTAAACATGTAATTTTTTAAGATAAAAGTAATATTAAGGAGAAAAAACTGTAAAGTTTTAATATCTTTAGTTACTTCTTAGTAGGCCTAATTTTGATGTTCAAGATACAAGAATTGAGCATGAGAATAAATAACTTTAAAATCTCTAAAAGTGACACTTAATTTTATTAAGATGTAAACAAATATAAAAATATAAACATTTGGCCACCTAAAAATTTAGAGTAATGTTATTTGTATAACTTAAAAATGGATAATTTTAGAATAATTTAGATAAGTAGTGAATATTTTTAAAATAAATGATGATTTTAATTATTTATATGGTGATATTTTTTATTATAAATAAGTAATTGAAATTAAATTTATTACATCTTATACAAAAATCATTATATGATGACTAATAAGATAATAAATAATAATTTTTATTACTTATATAGTTAATTTTAATTTCAATTCACTATATATAATAAAAAATTACATAAACAATTAAAATCACTATTTATTTTAAAAACATCCACTATTTATTTAAGTTATTCTAAAATTCATTTGAAATGTTAACAAGACACTTTCCAAAATTTTAGTTTAAGATCCGCCACTGCTTGAGAAGAAAAAGGTGAATATGGTTATATAATTGCCTTTGTTTAAGGCGAAAAATCATTATTGACGAATTTTACCTTAGTTATTTAAGAGACACATATTACTAAATCTAATTTTCAGTTTAATGTCTAAATTAAATTTATAAAAACTGATCTGCAAAATGAGTTTTATTTTCTTCCGTTCATACAGGCAGCGGATTGAAAAACTGATTTTTATATACAGTAAATTACACTCTATTTTTTTTATGTATACTTAAATTACACCGTTTTTTCTTCATTTTTGAAAAATTACATTTATCTAAAAATGTTTTATACTTTAGTCTACTTTATGTTTTTTCATTAAAAATCCCATAGGATTGATGACTAGAAATTACAGCAATTACTAACTAGTAGAGCCAAAGTCGTAAGTATTGATCATTACGAATGATAGTGATGCTACAAATGTAGTTATGTTCAGTGAACTAAACACTCTTAATAATGTTCCTTAAAAAAAATTTATATACCTTCTTAGTTATCCTCGACATATGTTCGGAGTGCCATCGCGTGCGCAATGGCCAACACATGTGACTTTGACCTTGTTGACTGTTGTTTCGACTTAAGTCTTTGACATTGTAAGAGTTTTAATAGAAAACATTAAAATGAACTAAAGTTTAGCACATTTTTATCTCTCGGGGAGAGCAGCGTAATTTAAACATCAATCAAAGGAGGAGAATTAATTTACTCTTTTATATAATAATAAGATTTAAACTTGTGAATTTTTACCAATTCACCTCTATATATCACATAAAAAAATCTCTATATACCCACGTGTACATATTAAATTAAAATATATTTACTTAAGAATGAGTTAATATATATTTCTATTCTCTTTTATAAAATAATATGTTTTATTCTTAATTTTCTACTTTTTTATTTTTAATTTTAAATTATTTTTAAATTAATTATACATTTTTTAATATATACTTTATTTAATATTTTAGTTAAATTTGAAACAAACCATACAATACACGAAATAGTTAGTTAAATCCCTAATCATTAGTCATTTTTCGGTGGCTTGCTGTGAAATAAGGTTAAATCATTGTAAGATATTGGCATAAGTTATTTCCAGGAATTCTGAAAAAAAAAATTCCTTGAGTTTCAAATGCTAACCAAACATATTTTTTAAAAATATATAGAAATAATATTGATGATCAGATTATTTTTGAAAATGTAATTAGAAACTTTGAAACAAAGACATCCTAAAAGATTAGAGAGTTGTTGGTGGGCGAAGGGTTCAATCCTTTCACGCATGCCTTTTCCCCATTTCCTCTTTAGATCCTAACAGAGGTCTCCCTAGTTTTTTTCCTTTTATATTTTTAAAAAAGAAACAATATTGTTTTGATCAAGCAATAAGAATATTAGAAATAATATAAAAACAGACTAAAAACAAAAACAAAAAAAGAGCAAATTTTGTAGCATATATGGGCCCCTTGACCCAGTTGCCAATTTACAGCAAAACCATCCACATGGCCCATCCATAACTGCCGGCCCATTTATGCCCCACCTTCCCTTTTCAAAACTCCTCCATTTCCATCTTCCTTCCTTTCACCATTTCCACCCAAAACCCACACACACAGATACACACACAACCAACTCAAACCCCATCATTGATCCCACCACCCTACTCTACAACCACCACACCACACCACAATGCACTCCTCCAACGTAGACCTCGCCACCGACGACACCGACAACCATAGCATCAACTCCACCGCCGCCGCCACCACCACCATCACCATTACCACCACCACAACAGAAACAAAGCGTAGCACGAGGTCAGGCTCAGAGTGGACATCCTCCAGCCTGGCCTCTCCCTCCAGCAAGCCCCATGCACACTCTTCCAACCCCTGCTGGGATGCCATACAGCGCGTCAAGTCCGAAGGCCGCCACGGCGCCACAACCCTCGGACTCGCCGACCTCCGCTTTGTCCACCGCCTTGGCAGCGGCGACATTGGCAGCGTGTACCTGGTGGAGCTCAAGGGCTCCAATGGGTGCCTCTTCGCTGCCAAGGTGATGGACAAGATGGAGCTTGTGGCTAGGAACAAAGAGAGTAGGGCAAGGGTAGAAAGGGAGATATTGGAGATTTTGGACCACCCTTTTTTGCCAACCCTTTATGCAACATTGGAGTCCCCACGGTGGTCCTGCTTGCTCACTGAGTTTTGCCCCGGTGGCGACCTCCATGTCCTCCGCCAGCGGCAACCGGAGAAACGGTTCCACGAGGCTGCCGTGAGGTGCGTGGTTTTTTGTTTTTATCTTTTTGTGGTCGAACTAGTTTAACTTTTCTTTGATTGATTTAATGTGCATGTGAATTGTGTTACAATGGCTTATGACTGTGTAATTGGGATAGTTGGAGGGAAATAATAATAATAATAAATAAATAATGTGTGTCTGGTCATGTAAGGTTTAAGGAGTGGGACTCAATTCATTTATTTTGTTTGGAATAATTTGGGCTACACATATGTTTCTGTCACTTCTGTGTAACAATTTTGGAAGATGAATATGGATTAATATTGTGCTAAAAGACTTTAAAATTTTGGTGTGATGTAACACATTTTCCCCATTCCCATATCATCTCTAATGTAACTAAAAAGAAAATGATTAATATTTTTTTTGGTGGCTAAGCCCCACACAAGCTTAGGGGAAGACCCTACCATTGAAGTGAGGTCAAGAAATGTCTCACAAGAGGCTCCATGGGAGGGGAGAGGGGAGGAGGGAGAGAAAAAAAGTGAGAGCACATTAGCATGGATCAAACTCTTGTTACACTCTTTACAACAATGTAGTACTAATTACGGAGCCTCATCCGCATGATTAATATTCTAGAGATTAGAGTTAGAATCTTAGAGAGAGAAGGGGGCCATGTCTCTTCGGCTTCTCTCACTGCGTGATGCAGTTTCACGATGGGAAAGTTGGGTTGGGTCCATAGCTTTGAGTTGAGTTGGCTTCGGCTGTTCATAATTTCATTGCAAGTGGGCCATACGATTCAATTCGTGTCTCCTCTGACTGCCTTTGATTGTGAGCCCACGAAGGCTTTTGGTGTGTCCGTCGTGCACCAAATAATAATTCAGCATCACCCCACTTAACCAATAACAATTATCAAAATACAAAATTTAATAGTAATAATAAGCCTTTGAACATTTCAATCTTGTCTTTCCGAATTTTGTAGAGATTAAAATATTTTTCTTTTAAGGGGCGTTTTAATATTGCCTAAATTTGCATTGGGATATGAAGTTCTTGATATTAAAATATTATATCAATAAATAGATTGAAATGCAAATTCTGGGCTCTTAATGGGAATTGTCATGTACGGTGCAATTTTATAAACTTGGTCAATTGATCAATTGCTTGCTCATATTCAAATACGCCATTTTCTTTGTTTTATCTTTTCGCTTTTTAAATCTGTATGACATTTTCCTTGGTCAAATTTTAAGAATAATGGCTATGATTATTCAAAAGTGGACCCTACATGATTTAATTATTGGAGAAATTGATGGTATTAAAATTATTATGCTGACATATGGTACCAAAAATAATATGATGCTGACAATAATAATTCTACTATTTTGTTGTCTTGAATGTGCTACTAATGTGAGTATAGTTCTATTGCCTTTATTTTTTGAGTAATATTTGTGTTTCTTTGATGCTATAGGTTCTATACATCTGAAGTAGTGGTTGCCTTGGAGTACTTACATATGATGGGGATAATATACCGTGATTTAAAGCCTGAAAACGTGCTCATAAGATCGGACGGTCATATAATGCTTACAGATTTTGATCTCTCATTAAAAGGTGATGATACTTCATCAACGACTCAGATTGTCTTTGATCAAGATCCACGCACCAACACTTCTTCTAATGAACTTCCCAAGAACCAATGCGTGTCTGCCATGTCATCATGCATCTTACCCAATTGTATTGTGCCATCTGTCTCATGCTTTTACCCAAAACGTAATCGTAAGAAAAAGTCATCTCGTTGTGGGTCCCTTGAGATTATAACTGAACCGATTGAAATTCGATCAATGTCATTTGTTGGAACTCATGAGTACTTGGCACCGGAGATAATTTCCGGTGAAGGCCATGGCAACTCCGTTGATTGGTGGACACTAGGGGTGTTCATATTTGAATTATTCTATGGGATCACACCCTTCAAAGGACTTGACCATGAGCTAACCCTAGCCAATATAGTGGCTCGGGCCCTTGAGTTCCCAAAGGAGCCCATGGTCCCCGGACCAGCCAGGGATTTGATCACACAACTTTTGGTCAAGGACTCCACAATAAGACTAGGGTCTACAATGGGTGCTGTAGCAATAAAGCACCATCCCTTTTTCAATGGGGTTAATTGGGCATTATTGAGGTGTGCAACCCCGCCATACACACCATCCTCAGAAAAGTGCAAGGAGTTGGTTCGAGTCTATAATTGCACAAACAATGCAATAGACTTCTATTAGAAGGATAGTCCTACTTATACAACATTACCATTACAAGTGCATACAACTGACACGGTTTCTATACGAGTACAATTGAAAGAAGTTCAACGGGATTACTTAAATTTAAATAGATTCACGTGTGTTGATTTTGTGCAATTATGATTAATGTTGTGTCAGAAACATCTCTTCTATCACAAAAGCAAAGAATCAGATGGGACATATATGTTAGGCAAATATGATATATGCATGCAAAGGAGCTGCAATTGGTGTAATTAACAAATTTATTTTGATTTTTAGATGGGAAGCAAAACAATTTTATTCCCTTAAATGTTGGGGGTAAAGCAGTTCAAAGTGAGCATTGGATACCAAATTTTGATGTTTAAAAAAAGAAAAGAAAATAAAGCAATATTCTTTCTCTCTTCCTCCTGTTTTGCTTGTCCACATCAATTATTGTTTCTCATCAAATATTGTGGTTGGCTGGTGGACCTACAATTTCAATTGCCAAGTGCATGTGGGTTTGGTGTGTATAACAAGTTTTTGTTCTTAGTGTTTCTCATTTTGATTTAGATTCACAGGGCTTTGGTGGTGGATGCAATTATCAATCATGTTAATTTCTGGCAAGAACAAGAAAAAAAAATCACCTATATAATAAGAAGATGTTGGGAAAATGAAAGATATATTGTTGGAGAATTATTGTAAGATGTTGTATTTTATCGTGGTACTATATTTATTTTTTTTAAATTACATTATGAATAAACTATTCTTCACAAAGAAAAATTTAGACTTCATCAAATTAATTTTCATTCCAGAGAAATTGTAAAACTCAGTCAAAGTAGCCATGGCAACCCCCCTAGTTCCTTTTGCAAAGAGTAAAGAATCATTTGCAAATAGAAAATAGGAGGCAGTTATATGGAGAAAATTACATAAACAAGACTTACATATGTAAGTACATAGAAAATGTAACCATAATAACATGTTCACTGATTGTATTTTCAATTCTTTCCAGAAAACTATATTAAAACTAACTTATTTTGAAATATCTGCTTCTCAAAAGCTATACCAAGTCACTAATCCCTTAACTTTCATTATAAACCCAAAACAAATGATCATCATTATCTTTCTTTTTTATTCCTCTCCTTTCACCTAACTTTTAAAGTCAGAAATTAGTTCAAGAGCTTAGAGGGAGTGGGGAAGGCAAAAATGTAATGTTAGTGGTTGCATCAATTTATTTGCCATGGTAAGTTATAGATTATAAGAGAAACTCGGTTTTTCCTAAATAATTAAAGAACATAAAGAATAAGAGTATTCATCATGTTTAAGTTGGTGGCTCTTCCTCTTCTTTCTAAAGTCAGTTATCTGGCCAACTACTCAACAAGTCACCTCGAGTAAACTAGAGGTGGGTCTGTGGGACATGAAATACATTCTCTAAGCATAATATTACCAATCTTCAGCTAAAAATATTAGGCATTTCCAGGAACAAAAAAAAAATTCAACAAAGATATGTGTGATTACAAACAAGAAGTAGCCATAAATAATACATATAAGTGTGATTTCCTTACCTCTGAAAACATTATCTATAGACTATAGTGTCATGTCATGCCAGTTTGTTTATAATCTGCAACAAGATGTTGAATAGCCGCCTCCAACTGCCTAAGCTAGTAAGAAAAGTGTAGGAAATTGAAATGAGAAAGCTGCACTAAACTAAATCAGCATTATCTGTATTCGCACATTACTCATATAGGGATCTATCAATATATTCCAGCAATTGAATGCAGATAATAAACCTCAAAACTTCTGTATTCAAGTGGCACTGAGCATTTGTTTGTGTGAAAGAGGCATGGCAAAGCAACATGCTTTGACATATTCATTGAAATGAAACATAATAAAGACAAAAAGATTCATTATTATATAAAAATGAGTCAGAACAATATAGAAACACTATTCATTCTGAAGCTAAACATCCATAATAGAGGAACACTACAATTATACCCTACTTCAAATGAAAGAATATTTTTCCAATTCTCATCAATTGAAATCCTTAAGTCGCTTTTTGAGCATGTCTATTGATTTCTTTTTAGCACTTTGCTTTGCATTTTTATTTCCAAGGCTTCCAAAGATTCCATCCGGAGAATCCTTGAATTTATCACAAATGGTAGCCACCTTCTTATAATCCAATGCATAGTAATTTTTCTCCCTTATAACAGGATTCATGAAGTTCTCAGGTTGACTGCTTGACAAAAGATTAATTAACTGCCGTGCTTCTATCAAGCAGCTCTTAAAACCTTCCTTGTAAATTTCACCCAAGCCAGAAGAATAGAACCTCTCATCTGCAAAATTCTCTAACATCCTAAGATCATTGTTGATACTCATAACTGCATTTGCATTAAACCTTTTAATGCTATCACTAAGAAAAGCAGCCACAATTGTATTGGAAATATGCTCAAGTGCGCCAGTCCCAACTTTGTACATAGCATCCAAGGGTAAAATTTGTTGTGCTGTGGACATAAGAGAATCAAGGTAAAAGATCACTTCATTTATGTAGTCATTTCCATTCTGCTTTGTCTCTTCTGAAGTCCAATTAACACTTTCTGTAAGAGTCATATACTCATCTACTTTTGTGTTTACCAAACTCAGTAGAGTAATATAAGCTGCATCCCTTGAAGTATTCAGTAATACCTTTGCAGTTAAAGTAGCTTGAGGCTTCTCAACTGATCGGACTGGGATACCACATTGTTGGGCTGCATGTCGAAGGAAAAAATCACAAGCTCTTTCAAAAACAGCTATGTTTGCAGCAATCTGCATAGCTTGAGACACACTGATATTGGCACTATTGATTATATCAAGTAATGTTTCATTTAATACTTCAATCAGGAACTTGTCCAAATACTTCCTCACAACATCAAAGAAACTGGTATGTACACCATAAGACAAGTAATCAACAGCGCCTTTGATGAAGGATCTCACAATACGACAAGCATCAGGTACCATGGAGGAGAATGGTGCAACATATGGAAAAGCAGGCATAATATCTGAAGTTTGAAGACTAAATGACAGAACATTATTCTCATAATCAGTATCCTTTTTTATCACCATCTGCTCATATGAGTCATTGCCAAGAACATCAACAGTTTGTTTCCGACATTCTTCCAAAAGAAGCAGATGGTATTTGTCACGGCTGTTATCAAGAACATCAAGAAGTGGCCCTATTTCATATCCATACTGTCTAAGAGTAGACCCAAGAAGTGTGACATAATCCTTAACCAGGAGAAGATGGGTGGCAGAGTTCATTTGGGAGAATTGCAAATCCAACACTGATGTCATTTTAGCTAAAGCAGTCTCCCACATGGTTTCAACCTGATCAGCTACCAGGAGCCCCCCAGCAGTCCTCAGGACCCTATCCTCCACTATGAAGTACCCAGCAATTTGAGCCAAAAATGTCTGGTATGATTCAACAAAAGGTTGTGCAGAAGATATCTCCAAGTCTGAATTCAATTGTAACAATCTATTCTTATAGTAATATTCATGAAACTGCTCTCGGATTCCCAGACAACTATGAATATGACAAGCACGATAAAGAGGCGTGAGGTCAAACTTCATGGCAGAATCTTCATCAGCTTCTTCAACATCCAAAGTATAAGCTTGATCCTCTACTACTGAAATATTTTGCTCATCAGCCTTCCTCTGCCTTTCTAGCATTTCCTCATCCCTCTGACGAACTGATGCAGCATGACCAATTGCTGTTTGCCCAATATATTTACAAGAACTCCTTATGTGGACCATCCATTCATTAACTTGACTGCATACTTTCTTCTCGATGTGCGATTTTATGGCAGGAATTCTTTTCTCTATCACCTTTTTAAGAGCCTTGGCAGGAATATTCTCCATGTAATTCTTCTCAAGTAAATCCACAGTTTTCAGTGCAGGATAAAACTGCCCTTCAGAAATGTGATTGTTGCTCTTGACACAAAGCTCCAACACCTCTATACAGTTCTTGGACATTTTTATAGCTTCAGTCACATTCTTCTTGACAGAATAAGATTCAAGAAGCTCCTCAAGCTTGACAAGAAGGGTGGTGCCAACCTGCTGCAACTTAAAATTGTCACTTTGGAGTTCACTCTTGAGCTCTTCGGCATCAACCAACACGCCACGAAGCTCATCAACTGCAAGGATGAATTCCTCATAGTGGGTCTTGCACATCTCCTCAATTTCAGCTTCCTTTTTCTTGACCACATAATTCAGCTGGCGAAGGAGCCCCTCAGGCCGCCCCATTTCAAAGGCGTGCCTGACAAGAGGACTAAGATCATCTCCATTCGCAACCAAAGTAGCGAGAACTAAGTCCTCTCCTTCATCACCAATCTCAACATCAGTTCTCCTTTTCGTTTTTATATCCATTGTCACATGAATCCCTGGAATCAGGAAACATACTACTTGTTAGAAACCAAATACTAAACCAAGCTTACTACATATTCATTACTCTAGGGTGTAGAGATTAACAAGTGTTTGAGCAGGTTTACTACGCATACTATGCTTAACAAGACCATTTATGAGAGTAAATGCAGAAAAAAAAAAAATTGCCCACCAATTTTCGTTTATATTCATAACCAAACCCCACCAAAAGAAAACACGTTAGAAACATGCAAAACAGATTAACAAGAACTTTATCGAAACACAGTAGCTAACCATAAATGATCACAAAAACCCACAAAAGCAAAAAAAAAAAAAAAACATATCATAGACAAAACAGAGGGGAAAAAATGCAAAAGGAATAAAGCTAGGCCAAAAACAAAGTGAGAACCATGAAAGGTGAGAATGCGTACCAAATGGGTCAATGAAGAAATCTCAAAATGAATGACACTGAAAGCACGAAGCCCATGATGTAATCAAGCGCCATGAAGGCTTGTGCTACGATTTTTGTGCCAAAAATTGGAACTTTTCGTCGTTGATCACAAGGGTTTTTCTTCTTCGTGACGATAGATTCTGGGTACAAATTTTCTGTTGGTGACTGTTCTCCGCTTGACGAAAATTCCGAAGTGGATATTGCTATTTCCACGGTTTTGGCGCAAAACAAACGAAGAACGAAGTGGGCCTAGCCCGTTTCAGCGAGTTGAGGTCCTTTACCTTTTTGATTCTTTCACTTTTCAGTTTCACTACATGACAGAAATGCATGAAATGAGTTGACTCACAATTACAGTTTTTTTTTTTAAATTAACGTTGTGATGTCATTAATTTTACTATTTTCAATTCAATTTTTATAATTTTTTTAAATTAACCATTATATTTATAAAAGAATTTAAAATAATCTCTTCTATTAATTTTTATTATAATATTATTATAATATTATCAATTAATTAATAAAATAAGTATTTTTTATCCAATAAAAACTTTTTTAAATTCTCATTTTTTTCTATAAATCATCAAATAAAATGATCTTTCATTTTAATGGGCACTTATTTTTTTGAATAATTATTTCTTTTCCAATAAATGTTCTTTTGTATATTTTTTTTCTTTCTCCATAAAATATACAGTAATAATTAAATTAACGATATTAAAATAAAAATTAATAGCATAAATTATTTTAAAAATTTATATAAGTGTGATAACTGATTTAAATTTTTTTTTATAGAAATTGAATTAAAATATGAGTATAAAATATATAGACTAAAACCTTAATTTAACGTTTTTTTTCCTTTGACCAAGACACGCATTGCTATAAGTGAAACTCTTCAAACATGGTCATTATTAACGGAAAATGTCTATATGCTGCACCATCATTTTTTGGGTGCAAATACGGTAGATTTATTAATATAAAAAAGGGATGGTTGAGATTAGAAAGGCTCCAAAAGTGAACAAACGGGTAAGCCAGGAATGCAGAGTGTAACACTTGTAAAAATATGATAAACTTATATATAATTATAGAGATAACTTAATACCTGTTTGTCGGTGGTATCTAATATACACCCTTTAAATAAGGGTGTATCATACACCTTGAAAATATAGTTATTGATATATGATTAAAATATATCAATGGTCATATTTGATGACCTTCTACCTGCACAACAGGTTTCAGTTAATAGAAAACTTAATCCTAGAGCCAACATGAGCTCCATCCACCACCTCAGAACCACCATGAACTCCATTGCCAGCCTCTGCCACGCCATTCACGGTCCCGGACGGAACCCAACCACCAGAACCACCATGCACGACCAGAACCAGAACCACCATGCACGACCACAACCCAAATACTAGAACCCGGCCACAGAACCACCTGTGCGACCATAACCAAGAACTGCCAAATCCACCACCCATGAATCGCATCGCCAGATCTACCAGCCACCATAGTCATCGAGACCTAAACCCAGCATCAAGCCACAGAACCATCCAAACCCCAAAAACCACGCAGATTCATCACTGAAAACTTCACCATCGAACCACCACGAACAACTGCACATACCCAAAACCAACTTCACCATCGAGGCAGAGGTATGCGGTGGCTGAGCGTGGAACAGGGCGGTGGTTCTGGACTTGACTCGCGGGTCGCGTGCTGGTTGGAGTGGAGGCTGAGGTCGTGGTGGTTGAGGGCGCAGAGGCTGAGGTCTCAGCGTGGTTTTGAGCTGGTAGCACCAGATCTGTTCAGATCGGACTCCGCGAAACCAGATCCAACACCAGACGGCTGTGGATGCGCCAGATCCGAACGCATCTGTTCGCTCCACGCCGATGGTTCTGGGCTTGACTTACGGGTCGTGTGCTGGCTGGAGCGGAGGCTAAGGTCTCAGCGTGGTTCCAAGCTAGTAGCAACATATCTGTCTAGACCAGACCGCCGTGGAACCAGATTCAGCACTAGACGGATGCGTATGCGCCAGATCCGAACGCATCTGTTCGCTCCACGCCGCAGCTCCTCCATTGGACCCCCTAGTTGTAGATCCGTACAGACCGAATGGACGCTGTCCATTGACGCTGTCGCCTCCACTCCATGTCGCAGCTTTGCCGGTGAGTTGCAACCTTTGGCATTGGGTGGATGTTGGGGAAACCTAGAAAAAATGAAGTAACCTACAATAGCAGGTATTTTTAGGTGGTGCATGATACACCCTAACTTAGTAGGGTGTATACTAGCAACCGCTACCCCTGTTTGTCCTGCCTGTTAAGTTTTGTGGTCATCTGAGCATGTTTTGTCACTTTGCTGTAATACTATATGTGAAATATAACTGTTATTAGCCCCAGAATTGGCTTAAATTACTTAGTTAATATAAATAACTGTGGTGAGTTTGTTTCTAGGTCACAAATGTATGAAAGATAGTGTAGTTAAAATTTGAGATCAATCAGAGTTAATTTGACATTTTTAAGCATACTGGTTGTGTGTTTTAGTACCGAATTGACTACCAGCATATATGAAAAATAATGGAAATGACAAAAAAGGATTTTTGATAAATCTTAAGATTTATTTTAAATTTGTTGGAAGTTAGGAAATTAGATTCGGTGAGATCTAAGTATTCTTAGCAGATTCAGAGTTTTAGCATGGTCACTTAAGTGACCAAGTTATCACACGTTTTCCATGTGCTGTTGCCTTGACTTAAAGACTCAAAATGAGATTTTTTTTCTCTCATTTATCACTTTTCTCATGGTTGCTAGCAAGGAAGCAAAATGGGAGAGCAAACAAGGAAGCCAAAGGAGAAAGATCAACAACCAAAGAGGAGGAAGAATTTAGTGGTGGAGAGGAGCTGCTCACTAACTTCATTTCTGGCCATTGAGGTAAGGGGAAACTTGTTTTGTCTTCTTGCTTTCACCTTCTTCATTTAGTTCATGAGGGGCTTGATGAGGAACATGGGTTTTGAAGTGTGGTTTTGTTGTTTTTAACTTGAATATTGATGAGGAACTTGAGGATGGTGATAACTCTTAGAAATAAGAGTTATTACTATCCTTTTTGCTTAATTATTTTATCTTGTTTTGATCAAATTAGGAAAAGAACTTCAAGTTTAATTTGATTAAGTAAAAATCTGTGTGTAATCTGATTGATCTTGAAAAGCTGTAAGTTTTGATCTGTTGTTGATGAAGGTCTGATTTAATCCTGAGCAGGTTTTTAAAGATGAAAATTGCTGAAGGAAAGTATTTGGGACATTTTGGAATCTTTTGCGGCTTTGGGGAGAAAACCATTATAAGATAAAATCATTTCCATCGGATCTTGGCCACTAGGAGACAAAAGACTGCTTTGCACTTTGCGCCTAAAAGGAAGAGAGAGAATGTAATGCAACAACTGAGTGTACTTTTCGAAAGATGGGCCAAGAAATATTTTAATATTTGACTTTGTATAGGCCCAAAAAGTCCAGTATGAGAGAGAGTGTAACCTTATTTTTGGGAGACTAGTACAAAAAGGAGAGGACTTTTGCATAAAAAAGGAAGTTGAAGCGAGGGAGCTCACACACTGGTTTGGTCATTTTGCAGTTTCTTTGTTTACGAAGAATGCCTTTAATTCTTAACTCATTTGCTTGTTTTGTCTTTAAGCTCATTATGAGCTAAATTCTCATGGTTAGGATTTTATGAATTTGTAATTTGTACTGAAGGGTAATCCCATGTATTCGGATGTTATTCATTTTCTTCTTTTTTGTTTTAATGCCTAATTTCTTTTAGCATGATCAACTAAGTGAGATATTGACTGATTTTGTTTGGAAAAACCAAATTGGTGGACTTGATTAGAAGATAAAGATAGAACGATTAATTGGAAAATTGATTGTGTTGAATGAGTTAGGAATAGCCTTCAAGTCTTTAATAGCTGGACGTACTTCTATGACTACTGAGGAAATTAAATTGAACTTAGGAATAAGACGCTTTTAATGAACTCAGTGTTTACTGCTGGAAAGCAAAAATCTATCCCGTGAGCTAAATCTTTGTAGCATCTTGGAGCATATATTACCATGATGTTAATAATTACAAAGGATTAAAATCCTAACTATTTCCATCTCTGTTTTAGAACACTTCATTTATTATTTCCGTTAATTCCCTTGCATTTATTATTCACTGCTCTGATACCTCATTAATTTATTACTTTATATGCTTAAAAATCTAGTTATATTTATTACATTAAAAAGGAAAGGTGAATTCTAGAATTTATATTCAATACAAGTAAATCCTCGTGGGAACGATCTTTACTCACACTTTATTACTTGTTGACTGTGTACACTTGCACATATTCATTGAGAATTTTGAGCCAACAAGTTTTTGGCGCCGTTGCCGGGGATTAACTTAGTGTTGAAAACGTAAATTCTTTTGTTAACTTTATTCATTTCTGTTAACTCTAAAAGTTTGATGTACTATGCTCAGCAACAGGTATTGCAATCTGTATGCGCAGCAAGGGTGAACCCGAGTTTCAAATTGATTTGGAGATAGAGAAAACAGCTAAGAGTTTAAGGAAGAGAACCAAAGAACAACGTGCTTTGACCCAACATTCTGAGTTAGGCTTCATGGCTAATCTTTTTGTAACTGATGAGGAGCAACCTAGTATGATTGACATGGCAAATGACAAAGAGAGATCCATCAGAGATTATGCGTCTTTGATCCCCAAACGATGAATACTTGGGATAGTGAGGCCAGCAATAACTACCCAATAGTTTGAATTCAAGCCAATGATGTTTCAAATGCTTCAAACTGTTGGGCAGTTCAGTGGTGCCCCTACTGAAGATCCCCACTTGCATTTAAGACAATTTCTGGAAGTGGCTAGCAATTTCAAGATTCCTGGGGTAAGTGATGATGCATTCAAATTGAGGCTCTTCCCTTATTCATTGAGAGACAGAGCAAAGACTTAGTTGAACTCTTTGGAACCCAATTCAATTACTACGTGGAATGGATTGGCTGAAAGATTCTTGACAAAATATTTTCCACCCACTAAAAATGCTAGAATGAGGAATGATATTACTTCTTTTAGGCAAAATGATGATGAATCACTGTATGAAGCTTGGGAGAGGTTTAAAGATCTGTTAAGAAAGTGTCCTCATCATGGCATTCCTGTGTGCATTCAAATGGAAACGTTTTACAATGGATTATTACCTCCTTGAGGTTGATGTTGGATACCTCTTCTGGAGGAGCTCTTTTGACTAAGTCTTATAATGAAGCTTATGAGCTAATTGAGAGCATAGTGCCAATAGTTATCGGTGGCCAACTAGCGAGCAAATTCTTCTAAAGGTGGGGCTGGTATTCATGAAGTGAAGGAGATAACTGCTATGTCACTCAACTTGCTGCCATTACTAACATGCTGAAAAATTTAACTGCGGTTAACACCAGCAAGGAACCTGTTATGGAGGAACCTACTATGGCTCCAGTGAATTCAGTAGCTTGTGTTTTCTGTGGAGGAAGGCATCTGTTTGAAGAATGTCCTGACAATCCAGTGTCAGTAAATTACGTGGGAAACAGAGGGAACAGTTCTTTTTCCAATACATATAATCCTGGCTGGAAGCAACATCCTAACTTCAGCTACAGTAATCACAACAACGCTCTGAATCCTCCAGCGGGTTATGCGTCCTCACAATACCAACAACAGCAGCATAACATTCAGCAGCATAACCATGCTCCTGCAAAGGAGCCATCTCTGGAAGCTATGTTGAAAAGTTTCATGGCTGAAACTAAAGCTCAAATCCAAAATCAAGGAGCTGCTGTAAGAAACTTGGAGAACCAAGTAGGACAGTTGGCCAATGCATTAGCTACCAGACCTGCTGGCACTTTACCAGCTGCTACAGAGTCTCCATCGTCCTCAAATGATAAAGGGAAGGAACACGTTAAAGCTGTAACCCTGAGGAGTGGTAAAGTGCTACAGGATGCTGTAGCAACTAAGTAGCAGGGAACAAAGGTAACTGAACCAGCTGAACCTGAAGAATCGAAGCATGAATCAGTTCCACGACTTGAAGATACAGAGCAAGTTATTCCTAAGTGGACTGAACCCAAGATGGTTCCAGAGAGGCCACCTCCTCCATTTCCACAGAGATTGAAGAAGGCAGCTCAAGAAAAGCAATTCAATAAGTTTCTGGATATTCTGAAGCAGCTGCACATTAACATACCTCTAGTTGAAGCTCTACAGCAGATGCCCAACTACACCAAATTTATAAAGGACGTTCTTACTAAGAGGAAGAGATTGGGAGAATTTGAAACAGTGGCAATGACAAAGGAGAAGCGGCCGGTTATTCTGAGAATAAAGTTCCTCGAAAAATGAAGGACCCGAGGCGACTTTACTATTCTTTGTTCTATAGGAAATACTTATTGTGGAAAAGCCTTATGTGATCTTGGAGCAAGTATTAATCGATGCCTATGTCCATTTTCAAGCAATGAATATTGGTGAAGCCGGGCCCACTTCTTTGTGACTTTGCAACTTGGCTTGATAGGTCTATTGCTTACCCAGGAAGGAAAGATTGAAGATGTCCTAATCAAAGTGGACAGGTTTGTGTTTCCAGTGGATTTCATTATTCTAGACTTTGAGGCTGATAAGGAAATTCCAATTATCCTTGGAAGACCCTTCTTGACAACTGGAAGAACATTGATTGATGTGCAGAAAGGAGAACTTACTATGAGGGTGAATGATCAGCAAGTAACTTTCAATGTTTTTAATGCATTACATTATCCTGATGAAGATATGGAAAGGCATTCATTTTACGACATTGATTCTCAGGTGCAAGAGCAATTGATAGCATCGGCGAGAGACTCGAGCATGATTACGAATCGAATAAGAAACGATTACTGGAATTGAACAATTAAAGCAACTAGTTGAAGGAAATGTGGCACACAGATCCTGGATCAAAAATACGAATCATTAGATATATCTGCAGACACCTTCACAGAGAACGTTCCTTCGTTGAAAGACCTCCCATCCTTGAATTGAAGCAACTACCTTTTCATCGAAGTATGCTTATCTTGGAGAAAAGGAAACTCTTCCTATTATCATCTCTTCTTTCTTAACTTCCTGACAAGAAAGTAGTCTTATTTCACTTTTGAGGAAGCACTGAAAAGTTATTGGGTGGCAAATGGCGGACATTAAAGGAATCAGATCCTAGCCTTTGTATGCACAAAATTTAGAGAGGAAGATACCAAGAACAGTGTTGAAGGCCGAGAAGATTGAACCCAATTATGAAAGAGGTGGTAAAAAGGAGATCATTAAATGGCTTGATGCGGAATCATTTACCCCATTTCGGATAGTGTATGGGTAAGTCCCGTGCGGTGTGTTCCAAAGAAAGGAGGAGTTCTTGTAGTGAAAAATGAGAAGAATGAGTGATTCCTACAAGAAAACAGTCACGGGTTGGAGGATATGTATGGATTATAGAAAGTTAAACAAGGCCACGAGGAAGGATCATTTTCCTCTACCATTCATTGATCGATCTTTGGATAGGTTGGGCTGGAAGAGAGTTTTATTATTTTACGGATGGCTATTCGGTTACAATCGGATAGCGTGGCACCGAAGATCGTGAAGACTACTTTCACTTGTCCTTATGGTACATTTGCTTTCGACGAATGCCTTTTGGGCTCTGTAATGCTCCAGCAACCTTTCAGAGGTGCATGATGGCCATCTTTTCTGACTTTATTGAGAAAACTATGGAAATCTTCATAGATGATTTTTCAGTCTTTGGAGATTCATTCATGGGATGTTTGGACAATTTAGAAAAGGTGCTGGACAGATGTGAGGAAACCAATTTAGTGCTTAATTGGGAGAAGTGCCATTTCATGGTCAAGGAAGGCATTGTGCTAGGCCACAAGGTGTCAAAGAAAGGCTTAGAGGTGGACAAGGCTAAGATTGAGGTGATTGAAAAACTTCCCCCACCCAATTCTGTTAAAGGCATTAGAAGTTTTCTAGGGCATGCTGGGTTTTATAGGAGATTCATCAAAGACTTCTCTAGAATTTTCAAGCCACTCTGCAAATTGCTAGAGCATGATAGTGCATTTAATTTCACAGAAGAATGTCTATCAGCTTTTGAGACTCTGAAGAAGGCTTTGATCTCTGCCCCCGTAATAGTAGCACCAGATTGGGAGAAACCATTTGAGTTGATGTGCGATGCAAGTGATTTTGCAGTGGGAGCTGTGCTAGGTCAGAGGTATAACAAGATCTTTCACACTATTTATTACGCGAGCAGGACTCTCATTGATGCTCAGATCAACTACACCACTACAGAAAAAGAATTGTTGGCAGTAGTATTCGCATTCGACAAGTTCAGATCATATTTGGTGGGAATCAAGGTAGTAGTATACACAGATCATGCAGCAATCAAATACCTCATTGACAAGAAGGATGCCAAGCCAAGGCTTATCAGATAAGTGCTTTTGCTTCAAGAATTTGATTTGGAGATCAAGGATAAGAAAGGAATTGAAAATCAGGTTGCTGATCATCTCTCCAGAATTGTTGAGAAAGGAGAAACCAAGCCTCAAGGAGAAATTAAAGAAAATTTTCCTGATGAACGCACATTTACTTGATTAAAAATCTTTGCGGCACCACAGTACGAGACATTGTGAATTTTACAGTCGGTGGGGTAATTCGGTGGAAATGAATTTTCGTGAGAAAAGGAAATTTTTGCATCAAGTTAAACACTTTTCTTGGGATGAACCTTTTACTGTACAAAAGATGCCAAGACCAGTTATGAGGAGATGTCTTCTTGAAGAAGAAATGCATGCTATCCTTAATGATTGCCATCTTGCCCTTATAATGGTCACTTTGGAGGAAATGAACAATGCGAAGGTCTTGCAATCAGGATACTTTTGGCCCACTTTATTCAGAGATGCTCATGAGTTTGCCAAGAATTATGATAGATGTCAGAGAGTAGGGAATATTTCTAGCAGACAAGAAATGCCACTCAACACCATTTTGGAGATTGAGTTGTTTGATGTATAGGGAATAGATTTTATGAGACCATTCCCTATATCTTATGGAAATGCTTACATCTTAGTTGCGATGACTATGTTTCTAAATGGGTAGAAGCGTAGCATTGCCGTCTAATGATGCGAGTAGTCACAAAATTCTTGCACAGAAACATATTTACAGTTGGCACTCCTCGGGCCATAATCGGTGATGAAGGGACACATTTTTGCAACAAGTTGTTTGCAAACTTGCTTGCAAAATATGGAGTGAAACATAAAGTGGCTACTGCCTACCATCCTCAAACCAGTGGACAAGTGAAGTGTCCAACAGAGAGATCAAAAGAATCCTTGAAAAGATGGTGAATCCTTCTAGGAAGGAGTAGTGCAGTGCACTTAGATGATGCTCTCTGGGCCTACGAGCGGCATTCAAAGCCCCCATTGGCATGTCCCTTACAGATTGGTTTATGGCAAGGCTTGCCATTTACAATAAAGCTGAAACACAAGGCATTTTGGGCTGTAAAGAAGTTGAACTTTGATGCACAAGCAAATTTGGAGAAGCAAGGTTACTATAGTTTGAATGAACTCGAAGAGTTCAGGGCTCTTTGCTTATGAAAATGTTTGAAGTATATAAGAGCAAGGTCAAGGCATGACTTGATCGAAAATACAACCCGGGATTTAGTTGAAGGAATGCAAGTGCTTTTGTTTAATTCAGATTAAAATTATTCCCTGGGAAGTTGAAATCCGATAGTCTGGACCATTTAAATTGGTCAAGGTGTATCCGCATGGAGCTGTGGATTTGTTGGAGGAAAATTCTGGAAGAGAGTTCAAAGTAAATGGACAAAGAGTGAAACAATATTGGGGTGAGCCGTGTGCAAGAATGAAGGCCACCACTCATCTATCAGACCCTTAACCACTAGTTGGAGTCAGGCTGAAGACACAAAACCAAGCGCTACTGGGAGGCAGCCCAGTTTTATATCCTTTACTTTATCTTATAAATTTCAGTTAACATAAGATGGTTTAGTAATCATTTTTGCTTTTGTTAAAAAAAATTAATTATATATATATTATATAATTAATTATATAATATATATATATATATATAATTGCTAATTACCATATGTTTGCAGACTTAGAAGCGTCCTAAGCCCAAGGTTGATCATGGGCAAATTGGTGTGTAGTAAAGTCCGGTCCAGTTAACATCAGAGTGGTGGTGACTGTTGGGCAAGCACAAGAGCAGTGTGCAACAGTATTTAATTTTCGTAGTTTTCCAAAGGCAAGCGCCAGCGTGGGAATGTCCAATTCTTCCCACCAAGCATTTAATGTCACCTTCCCCTCCACCAATCATCTCCATTCTTCACCTTTCACCGACAACTCTCTCTCTCTCTATTAAAGCCATTGTCTTCTCTGCCTCAACCCCTCACGCAACCCCACTCACACATTTTATCTTACCCATCTCGTTCTGTCACCATCACCCCATCCTTTTCATACCCAGTTCAAATACCATGGTTAAAGCACACCTTGTCGTCCAAACAACTCGTTCTTTGCTAGTTCACCCTCCTCGATGAGGAACTTAACTTGCGCTTTGTGGATGAGGAAAGCGACGAAGTTTGAACGGGAAATCAAGCGGAACTTTCATTTGGAGAAGGGTTTCTTCATTTTGGATTCCCCACATTACGGGCTCACGAGGATGTGGTGAGCTCGAGGCAGTCCTGGCCGAGCGATTCGTAACTCACCCACGAGCCTATTGTCCCTTTTGTGCGCTAGTTTTATGCCAATCTGACCGCACCAGAGCAAAAATATGTCATAGTGAGAGGTTCCAAGGTATCCTTCTCTGCCACTACATTGAACAGGAGATGGGGCTTGAAGGGTGTTGAGGATGAATACCTCACTCTGTTGAAAAATCTTTGAGGAAACAGAGTGGCCGATATGATGAGGAAGTCACGGTGGAAGGGCAAAGCGGATTCAATCGGATGAGAATGGAAGATAGCCAGGCACGATCTCACTCCCTTGGCCAAAGTTTGGTATCATGTCATCCGAGACCAAAATTCTCCTCACCGCGCATTTAGAAACAGATCACCAAGGACGGAGTTAGTCCTATTGTATTGCATTCGACGAAGAAGAAGGTGGATGTAGGACGGTGATTGAGAGAGAAATTATTGCTTGTGTGTTCAAGAAGAAAGGACATTGTTTTTCCGTCTTTAATCACCTCTTTATGTTTGCTTATTTGTGGAATAAAAGCCTTGTCGAGGATGAAATTATAGACAACAAGGGAGCCATTGATTTGTTGGCTATCAAACGTTTTGGTGCATCGCATCCAAGGTGCAAGGTTCGATTCCTTCTTACGGGCCGCAGAACGAGCCCGGATGACGTGAGCATAAATGTGGACCACTGCTATCAATTGCTTTGCAAACATAGTTTCAAGCAGCAACAACTCTTTTGGGAATTTGCTAAAGAGCAGCATTTGTGGGTGCAACGAACCCTTGGAATCAACAAGTTGAGGCAAGGCAGCTATCCTCCTCTATTTCCTGAAGCACTCTTTGACCCATTTCAATACTCATCCTCTATACTCAAGAAACAAACACACCTTTGCGAAGGTTTACGCACCGGTGACCTCTCGCACCAAAGCCAAGACCACTTGCACTACCCTCGAGAATCCCACTTGCTAGTGATCACTCTATCAATAACAATGAAGTTAGTTCTGACTGGACACCACCACCTCCACCCAGAGATCCACCACCACCTCCAACTCAACCACGAGGATCCAAGAGAGGAAAAGAAAAGATGGTCGATGAAGCGCCACAAGACCCTCTCCACAAAAGAAAGGAAAAATCAAGCACAGAGCTCCCCCCCATGATAAAAAAACCAACTAAAATTGCGGGAAATGCTAAGGCAACTCCCACTGTCACCAGTGCTGACTCTGAAGATAACATGCCTATTATAAGAAGAGTTGGGAAAGCCAAGTCCATCACAGCCTCTAAGGCTTAGCCAAGCGATGGTGGCGGGGAGGAAGATGAAGCTGCGCAAGAAAGAAGTATTGAGGTGGCTGTTACCAAAGAAACTCCAGCTACAGCCCAGACAACAATGAAGCAGATAGCCAGGATCGGCAGCAGAAGGAGCAGTGCCAGATTGGCTCAGCCTTGAGCAAGATGAAACACCCAAGATGCTGCAGCATGCTGCAGAATCAGATGACCAGGATTTCCTTTGATCTCTCTTAGTCTGTTTTGATTTACTTTTGTTTGTTTTATTTCTGTTTTTCAATTGTAGTTTTGTTGGCCCCCACTATTTAAATATAGTAGGCTCAATGATCAGTGGGGGCCCCATTTTGACTGCATGATTAATGAATGAATGGTGTTTGCTTTGTCTATGTGCATCTGATGAAGACACGTTTTACTTTACTACATGTGAAACACATTCATACCTTGAATTAATCCTTTCTCCCCACAAATCCCTAGCTCTAATTGGATTTAACAGCAAGACATCTTTCAAAAGACACCAATCAGTTGGGGGATTTGGGTTGCAAAAGTCCCTGTTCAAGGAACAATGGGTGAGGTCTAAATTAGATTTCAACCTAAGTTTGGGGGAGAATGCAATTGAGTGTAGGATTGTAGAACTTTACAGCATCCATCTTGGGAGCTTTCAGACTTCAACAGATTCAGTTTAGCATGCATTCCATACATGTTTGTTCTCTGCAGAACTTGCCTTAATTCTGTGATTGATTGCATATTTCAATATTGTACACAATTTGACTTGAGGCACTATTTTTGTTAACTACTGAGACTTCAAAGGCCAACCCTCACATATTACCCTTTCTGAACCCCTTTGAGCTTAAGCCTTTCTTCATTGGTGACAAGCCACATTACAAGCTACAAATCCCTGAAAAACAATGTAATGCCCTGATAGCTGGAGTTTAGGATTTTGTCAAAGAATTGCCTACTTATAAGTTCTGATCACATTGGTTGAGGACAACCAAAAGTATCAGTTTGGGGGTGGGTTGCCTATTATTATATGTTAGTTATTTGATCATAAAAAATAAAATAAAATAAAAATAAAAAAATAAAAAAAATATTATAAACAAAACACAAACAAAAAAAAAAGGGCTTCCCAAATAAATAAATAAATAAATAAATATATATATATATATATATATATATATATATATATATATATATATATATATATATATATATATAGTGGGTAATTTTGACAATGATCTTGAACTCCACCTAAGTAGCTACTTTCCCAAGATTTCACACCCGAACCTTAGTCTCATTACAACCCATTAAAGCCCTCTTGCTGTGTACAATGTGTGTGTGCTATTGATTGATAGAATTTTGTCAAGCATATGATAGAGTTGCATGTGTTGGATGTTTGAGTGAAATACTTACACACAGAAGAAAATAGAGTGAAATGAGCGATATGACAAATCCAATAATGTTTTGAGCCCTTGTTCTTAGGAAGATAATCTGGTGTGCTTTCATCCTTAATTCCAATGGACATTTGGAAATTGCACCTAAGACTCTGTTGAGGGGTGGTCTGGTTGAGTTCCTTGCTAAAAACTGAATTGAGAGTTTAGGGAAATCACATACATTTTGGAAAGTGATTAAAGAAATGGTATGATGTGTTGAGCATAATTCTGAAAATTGCATCTGAGGATTGGCATGGACTTGGCTTATACTATTTTGATTTAGTTCTGTGATTGCTTGTTGAATGTCATTACTTGAGGGCAAGCAATGGTTCAAGTTTGGGGGTGTGATAACTCTTAGAAATAAGAGTTATTACTATCCTTTTTGCTTAATTATTTTATCTTGTTTTGATCAAATTAGGAAAAGAACTTCAAGTTTAATTTGATTAAGTAAAAATCTGTGTGTAATCTGATTGATCTTGAAAAGCTGTAAGTTTTGATCTGTTATTGATGAATGTCTGATTTAATCCTGAGCAGGTTTTTAAAGATGAAAATTGCTAAAGGAAGACGTTTTGGAATGCTGCAGCTTTGGGGGAGAAAACCATTATAAGATAAAATCATTTCCAGCTCAGATCTTGGCCACTAGGAGACAAAAGACCTGCTGCACTGTGCCTAAAAGGAAGAGAGAGAATGTAATGCAGCAACTGAGTGTACTCGAAAGATGGGCCAAGAAATATTTTAATATTTGACTTTGTATAGGCCCAAAAAGTCCAGTATGAGAGAGAGTGTAACCTTATTTTTGGGAGACTAGTACAAAAAGGAGAGGACTTTTGCATAAAAAAAGGAAGCTGAGCAGGGAGCCGTCAGCTGCAGCTGGTCATTTTGCAGTTTCTTTGTTTACGAAGAATGCCTTTAATTCTTAACTCATTTGCTTGTTTTGTCTTTAAGCTCATTATGAGCTAAATTCTCATGGTTAGGATTTTATGAATTTGTAATTTGTACTGAAGGGTAATCCCATGTTCTGGATGTTATTCATTTTCTTCTTTTTTGTTTTAATGCCTAATTTCTGTTTAGCATGATCAACTAAGCTGAGATATTGACTGATTTTGTTTGGAAAAACCAAATTGGTGGACTTGATTAGAAGATAAAGATAGAACGATTAATTGGAAAATTAATTGTGTTGAATGAGCTAGGAATAGCCTTCAAGTCTTTAATAGCTGGACGTACTTCTATGACTACTGAGGAAATTAAATTGAACTTAGGAATAAGACGCTTTTAATGAACTCAGTGTTTACTGCTGGAAAGCAAAAATCTATCCGTGAGCTAAATCTTTGTAGCATCTTGGAGCATAGATTACCCTGATGTTAATAATTACAAAGGATTAAAATCCTAACTATTTCCATCTCTGTTTTAGAACACTTCATTTATTATTTCCGTTAATTCCCTTGCATTTATTATTCACTGCTCTGATACCTCATTAATTTATTACTTTATATGCTTAAAAATCTCGTTATATTTTATTACATTAAAAAGGAAAGGTGAATTCTAGAATTTATATTCAATACAAGTAAATCCTCGTGGGAACGATCTTTACTCACACTTTATTACTTGTTGACTGTGTACACTTGCACATATTCATTGAGAATTTTATGCCAACAGATGGCTTGAATGAGCGAAAAATGATTTGTTGGATGCATAAAGATGAATTTTTCATCATTTGAACACCCTTGTTCCCTTTTAGGCCAAGAATTGGGGGTTTATGTTTTAAGTTGATGAATGATTCACAATTTGCATGATTGAGTAAAATTAAAGTGGTATGAGAGTTGTAATATAATAATGGATCTTATTTGATGTGAAAAATCATGTGGGATTGAAGTTGGAGTGTTTGGAGCACCATTGTTCCTCAATGGAACAGTAACACTATCTGTTGAATTCTACAGATTTCATTTTGCCTAGTCAGTGCCTAGGCACTAGGTGTCTGGTGCCTAGACACTAGCAGGGCAGACAGAGAGCACATTTGTGCCACGTGACCAATGCCTAAGCGCCCATGAAGGAGTGCCTCGGCACGCAATGAGAACTTGAGCGCCAGGCAAGGAGCGCCTGAGCGCCCATCGCTAGGAAGAACAGGGGAGGCTCTTTGCCACCCGAGTGCTTGAGCGCCCAACGTGGAGTGCCTGAGCGCCCAGTCCAGTTTTTAAAAGGAATTTGTTTTGGTTGAAATGAAGTGTCTTACTTGTGTAGTTCCTTCTTTTATGCTTCTTAATGAGTGATGAGACTCTAATAGGAGTATTTAATGAAGTGTGAAAGTAATGAATCAAATTGATTTGTAATGCTAATTATGAGAGGTAATTAGACATGGTTGTTTATATGTTATATATATATATGTGTTTGTTGAAGGGCGTGAGCCTCACATTTGAGGATAATTTATGTTTAGGTAAGGATGGTAGTTTCCTTCCTATTATAGTGATGAGTTGAGGATAAACTTCTTCTCCCTCATCATTCTGGAAAATGTGACAGGATTTCCCCCCTTTTTTTGCTAGATGTTATCCTAAGTGGAGAGTAGTTGAGGTGGATTCCTTATTACCGGAGGTGACCCTGAATCTTGATATCGTGAGGACGCGCAACTCCCTCCCTATTGTATGATTCTGAGGATGGATTTCCTTTTTAGTTGTTGAAAACCACGTAGTTGATGAGATTTCACTACTTGGAGAGAAGACTACTGGAATTGGGTTCCAGTGCTTGTTCAAGGTTTATGGATGCAATTTCCATTACTTTGTTCGGGATTCACGCATATCATGACATTGCCATGAATTTGGTATCATAACATTATTCATTTCATACTTAAGCTATTGCATAGACATGAACACTGGACATAATTTGACATAGCATGACAATTATATGGACGATTGCTAGCCATGACATTTACATTCATGACATTACAATTGTATAGACAATTGCATATTATTTATGAATGTATGAAATGCTTGTTTTGGAATGCTTTTATTGAGAATTGTGATTTCTCATCCCGATTGTATTGTCATGTAAATCCAGGTATAAGTTCTTCGAAAGGGAAGCAGAAGATGTATGAAGACTAGTATAGTTTATATGCTTTATGTAGACAAATCTTACATAAATTATACTTGATCCAGTTTGTGTGGAAGTTTATGTATTACAATGTGCCTTTTTTGAGGCAATGATGTATATATATAACTTTTTGTTTATCGTGGCTCCCCATAATTATTTGTATAAATGTTACGTGTTTAGTTTGTTATATGAGTTGAAGTAGCATGACTAGTATTAGTTGTTCTTATATATGTCAAGTATATTAGGATATCAATATTGGGATGTTACATAGAGATGTCGCAGTTCAGGAGGTTCTGGTAAAGGACAAGGTGAGTTTGGGTTTGGATCCAGGTGGTTATGGGTCATTGGTCGCGGTGGACGGTAGCAAAAGTTGGTGGCCAGTTTGCAGTGGCCAGATCTGGGCTCTATTTGACCATAGGCGGCGCAAAGCAGGATGGGATTAAGGTTCTAATTTTGGGGGTGATTGTGGTTCAGGGCAGAGCGGTTGGGCGTGGTGGCGTGAGTTAGTCAACGGTGGTTCGTGGCTAAAGGTTAGTTGGATCGTGTGGGAGCTTGGGGCAGCGGTGTTTGTAGCTGACAGCATTGAGATTCGATTTGTGGTGGCGAGGGAGGCAGGGACACATTTGGGTCATTGGGGCGGGGTGGTGGTACGACGATGGTGGTGAGGCAGTGTGGTTGTAGGTCACGTTCAAGGTTCTATGCAACGACGATCTGGGACACAGTGGTAATAGCCGGCATTTTTGGGACACAGTGGTGGCCGGTGGCTTGCTTGTGGTTGTGTGGCATGGGGAAAATCTGGCTGGGTGAAAGGCTTCGAGGTTCGATGGACGGTGTTGGGTTTAAGTTCGATTAGTGTTAGAAATTTGGTGGTAGTGACTATGACGTGGTGACACAGTGATTCAAGCGGTGCTGGGAGGGTGATAAAGAATTTTTGTATGAAAGGAAAAAAAAAGGGGCTAACCATGTATCAAAGGTGAAAAACCTAGTGCATCAATGCACAAAAACTCTAATGGTGCATAATTGAATCCTCCCTTTATTTATAGTTACTTTCTCAAAAGTTTAAACTTTAATCATTCCCTTTTTAAGGCTGACTTACTTACCATCATGCTCACACTCAACACTTATTAGTACTTTTTTTCTATTTTATGAACACACTTATTGGTACTTGTAATTATAATTTGAGTTTAATTTTAATTTTATTTATTTTATAGTAAAGGTATTTTCATCCGTTATCGCATTAACTCTGATTAAGTTCATATTTATTTAGACAATTTTAAAGGTACATCCTCAATCATTTTGATACACTTGTAAAAATCAATTCCCTTATATGTTAGTCTAAGGTTACTATTACTTAATTATATTGCTAAATTATTAAATGAGTTTATTTATGATAAAATAATTATTTATGAAGTTAATTTCATTACAATAACACATAATTAGATGATAATGTATAAAATTTTTACACTATTTGATCTAAATTAAAATTTTATAGTTTTGTTATTTTTTAAAAGAAAATTATAGAGTTTTAACAGCAAAAGATAAAGGAATGTAATGACAAAAGAACAATGTCTTTTGAGATGAGACTCAACATTGTTTTTGATTTAGAATTAAATGTTTATCTTTTATTTAATTAATTAATCTAACTTCTGCACATCATAGTGAGGAATGCTCACACAATTTATATTGCTTCACAAGAAAATATAATATTTTTATGTTTAATTAATGGTAGGCAGTTTTTTTAGTTTGTATTAAACATGACCATATAATCAAGGAAATCAATAGTAATACTACTCTTGCAGTTTTTATCGATATCATTTAAAAAAAAATGATTTGTCATTTTCCTTTTGTTTCTTTTTAAAATAAGAATTATTTATCTTCATTAAGATAACGTAAGGCACCGACTCAAGCATGTCATTTTTTGGCAGCACTTAAACCACCTATTGAGTTTGTGTCAATTGAAGCAGCTCTGCCAAAAGATTTTTAACAAAAGGATTTAAGGAAGGTGGATTGCTTATGGTGGATGGTATTGCCCATTGTACTGCTATTAATTAATCCATTCAATCATAATTAGATAGATTTTCTTCTAGCTTTTCATATTTCTTTATGGATAATGCTTGGTGCATATCACGTATGTACATATCTGTTCATATCTGTAGCATATGGCAGAAGTAGAATATATGTATACAAAAAATAAAAATTAGATGTGATTAAATAAAAAAAAACTGTAAATGTGAAGTGATTTAATTGTAAATATGAATAAATATCATTATTCTATCTTTATTTGCTTGTCCTACCTCAATAAAGCATGAGAAAAAATATATATAAATCTATGTACAGTGTACTGGCTAATTTGAAGTGCTTAAGTAGGAGTAGCGTAAGTGTTAATTGTGTAACAGGTTATACGAGAGTTGTTTTATGATTATTGCAATGTACAGGCCTCAGGTACACGCTTCATACTCTGTTTGCTTTTGATAGGGGTGCTCACGGTTTAGATTGATTCGGTTTTGACAGGACAAGTTGGTAGAAGGTGTGGACAAATTATAGAGAGAACGAAGAAAATCAGTAGGATCAGGGAAGTTAAATTCTCAATAGAAGCAAATTAATACAGTATTACAGCTGTGTAAAATAGTAATATACGCCATATTTTATTATAGCTTAAGATACCAGTAATAGCATACTAAATACATCAGATGACATGTTCTATAGTTATTGCAAGTCCATCATGTAGTATTTGATTCACAGACCAACTTCTCCCACACAGAAGTAGAACTAAATGTTTTAGGCAACAGTTACTGTGCTTTCAGTCTCAGCTGGTGCTTCAGCTTCCCAGAAGGCAGTCTTCTTCCCAGTTTTGGAAACGGTCTGCAGAACTGTGTCTGGCTGGACGTTTCCTTTCACTACCACCTTTTGTTCCTTCAAATCAATGTCATATGATTCCACACCTGTAAATAACAACACTATTTACTATAGACACATTGCAAGAGGAACTTTGATGGGTATAGAACTATCATTGCAGCAACTTCAATCAATATTAAGATTCTGTCTCAGCATGTTTGCTTGTGTCATATTCTTTTACTAAGGGAACCAAAAAACTGGCTTAATATTGAGGAAATAAGTAAGAAACAAGCAGACACCAGAACCAAAATAGGGGAAGAAGGAGGAAGAGGAGCTTTTCTGTTGACACAAGAAACAAAGTAAATGCTTTGGTAAACTGACCTCTAACAAAGGACAGGAGAAAGAAAGATCCCACAGGTAAGAGAAAGTAAAGTTTCCATCCCATTCATGGAGGCAAATTAAGAGTATAATCATGAGTGGAAAGGGAGGATATCAGAAATAAACTAGTTAAGGTGTGCTAGAGAAGGTGATGATTTAGCATATTTAAATTCCCTTCTCTTTGCTTTGGGATATACCATCCATCAATGCACCTTTAAGTGCTTAAATGGCATGCACAATTTCAGGAATCAGACAGTTGATAGTATGTTGTATCAAATGGTTTCTCAGAAGAAATGTTGAGAAGTCTTAAGATTGAATCTAGACTGTGTTTGAGCTAAACTATTCCCAGGATGGAGAACAATTAAGAGAGAAGTATAATAGCCAGGGCACCAGAATCAGTTTAAGGGGATAATCAAAGGTGGGATGGAATTGGATTCGGATTTTAAGAGAGGATTTTTATTTTTTTAAATGTAAGCTAAAGTCAATAATGGACAGTGAATGAAAATTTTGCTTGGCATCCATAGTCCACAGTACTACAATAGAAGTACAACGAATGTTGTTTCCAAGATCAAACAACCTTAATACACATTTAATGTGTCACATGATCCTTGAAATCAAATTGAAAGCTTTTGAAATTACTTCAAACATGTTTCAAAAATGAATAAAAGGATTACTATTAGATATGTTGACACTTGACATAAAGATACGAAACATAAGACATAAATAAATGCACATACTATGAAGAGAAGTTCAAGAAAATCATTTCAAAGCGGAACAGAGCTAAATCATAACACCCAAGACAAGTTCATGGATAAAAAGTGGAGAAAATGGGGTTAAAACATCAAACCTGCAACTTACGAATCAAAAAATAGAATAAATTATCATAAGAGATACCTAAAGAAGGCTGTCAATGGCTCTATGTAGAAACCACATCAAATTCAGATTACATTCTAGTAACCAACATTGACACAAGGTCTTTAACAATCTGTGCAGGCAGGGGCGGAGCTAGGCTATATTGAAAATTATAGGTTGGGGGAAGCCAGTTTTAAGAAAATAAATTTTTTTTTTTAAAAGTACATGTAAAATCTTTAGATATTTTGAGAGGAAGGGGTGGCCAAAGCCTCCCTACCCTTATACGAGGCACCACCCGTGTGCAAGATATTATTCATGATGTCCAAGAATTAATTACAAACACGAAACCCACATGATCATACAATATTACAATCACAGTCCAACAGGAAAGAGAAACAACTTTTAGAGAGAAGAGCATTGACAAGAACTTTGAGCTGTTTAACATTACAAATGACCTCAATATTTTCCTTTTTTTGATAAAAACAAATGACCTCCATATGCTCTACTAACTTAAGTCATTTAAGGCCATATGTCATAGATGATGGAACGTGTAGCTTTAAAGCAGATAAAAAAGGAAAGGGGAGGAAATAAAGTTCAGCAGACACATTCAAAACCAAAAGCTTTTGAGAATAAGGATGTCAAGCAGACAACAGATCTTAATTGATTGAAATTGACAAAAAGCATAGAACTACTAACTAAAGTGGCCAGTGTAAGATATTACATTATTACAATAACTAAACCATTTTCATGTTGGTATTGGATAGCAGAGAAAGTTTGCAGTTGCACCAGTAAGTTAATTAAAATAATGCCGAATATAATATAATGGAAACTTAAATCCAAGGGATAAAATATACCATCCAATTTTCCCAAAACCCTCTTCACTGCTCCAACACATCCTTCACATGACATACCAACTTTGAGGACAACAGTCTGCAATCATAATGCAAAAGTTTTCAGATTAAAAGAGGAGATAAAAGAATAAATAATAAATAATAAATAATCATCTTAATTCTTAACCCCCAACACCCACACATAAAAGAAACACATTCATATTTTGAATTTAAGAAATACTGGAATCAATTTAAAAAGAGAAAGAGAGGGAGAGTGTCGAGGAAGAGAGCAAAGCAGTGAATCAGATATAGATATAATTAATCTACTATCATCTACATTAGTACAGCAAAGAACAATCATCTTCTGTTTCATTATTGCTGGTAAAAGTGAAATTCTAGTGACAGTCATGTATCTGACATATATATATAATGCTAAGAATTTAAAGGTCAACATAAACAAAAGGAACTAGACATGTGGATTCATATTTAAAGACCGTAAGTACAAATTGAAAGCTATGCCTACAAACTTCAAAATGAAAGAAAAACAAAATAAAAGCATTTAATACAAGTGCATTGCAACAATTTTTTTAAGATCATCAGACAGATTCTCTATACCTCGTAAAAGTATAAAACCTTACACAAACTGTAATAACACATTTGACAGAAAAGAACATCATGGATTCATGCCATAATCTAAAGTTCTTAACAAACAAGGAAGGACCAATCATTGTTAGTATTAGATTTGAACTTTTACCAACAGATAATAATTCAGCTACTCCAGAGCATATCAAGCAATCATATCCTTTAAATGTTAGAGCACATAATAACGAATAAAAGGTATAAAAGAGAGATAAAGATGTATTATAAACAACCAAGGAAGCTGAACAAGAAAAAAATTCTGTAATCGTTGATAGAGTAGTCAATGGTTGATGAAAACCAAATGCATATACACAATAAGCAGCTAAAAAACACTTCCATTTAAAATCCATTAGAACTGATAGAAGTCCTGTTCTACAACTTCAAATTTTGTCTCCAAATTTCTCCAAATCATGTACTTCCTAAAGTTTTAAGGATTCCCAACCAAACACTTGAATTCCTATTTTTTCCAAAATCAAATTTTCCTGGTAATCATATTTTATAAAACAATGCCAATAATTCCAGATATCTCAACTCAGAAATTCATATAGTTCAGCACAAAAATCTAGAACAACGAATCAGAAAAAAATAAAAAATGAAAAATAACTATTAATTAAAAACAAAAAAAAAAATTGACCCGGAAATCAAAATGACCCAACACAAGAAAATTCAGCCAAAACAAAAAAAAAGAAAGGTTGGGGTTGAGGTGCACCTGAGACATGGTTATGGATGAGAAAGGAAGAACTCAGGTCAAGAACAAAGGGAAATGAATGGAAGAAGATACGATGGAGAGAGAGTGCGTTTTAGGGAGGTGCCTTTATACACAAAACAAAGCCAGCGTTGGTGTGACAGTGAAAGAAAGAGAAAGGGTCGAAAAACAACAACGTTAGGTGGCGTGCGCTGGGTTCGGGTAGGCCAAGGTTGACCACAGCTAAGTGAAAAATACACGCGCTTGTATTCCATTACGTCATCTTGGTTGGAAGATGGACACCGACATACCAGAGACTCTTGTATCAATATACATTATTTTATATTTACATAATTTATATTAATTAATTATGATTATTCTTATTTCATTTTCTATACATATATTTTGATTCTTCCTTATATTTTTTTTAATATCAGAGATATGAATCATGTGTAATATATATTAAGCATTTTCCAGATTCTTCTATAGACTTCTTTCATATAAATTTTTTAATTTATATAACATGTGTGTTACGAACAAATTTTTAAAAATATTAAATATTAAATAATTTTTTTAAGTTTTAAATGTAGGAAATGCCTTAATTTCTATTTAATACTTTAAATTTTTTAATAAAATGCCTCATTTGTTTGTTAGACAAACCTTCTAATAAAGACTTGATAGTTGTTTCATACCACGTCAAAAAATCACTTGTTTCATGACGCAAAAAACAAAAAAAAAAACCGAGTTTTTAAAGAAGTAAATAATGTATGGGGATGTGCAGTGATGGATTCAAGAATTTTAGGTAATGGGAATAAATATAATACTATCAATACAGAAGCATAAAAAAGTTTTAATAATTATATTTATATATCAAAAAATATATTATTACAAAATTATAACGGTCAATTTAAAATGTTCTAATTTTCATATTTTGAAAACGCGGAATATCTTTTCATTATAATATTATTAAATATTTCTTAAACATGTAAGTAATCAATGATTATTGATTATTTATCTCTCAACTGATTAGTTCTTTTAAGATCAAGATGTAACTTCAAAGAAGAAATATCAATTATAAACAATATGTTTTCTAGTTATAACCAACTTGAGAGACCACTAATTCCATTCACATTTGAGAATTGATCATCAAAACGCACATCTAATATAAAATTCTCAAGTTGACTATCAAGTCCCAAAAAATCAACAGAAGAAAATTCAGATGGATAAATTGAGCTAAACGAATTAGCTTCTCCTTGTCAAAAGCAGAAAATGAATCTCTTGGGTTTAAGCAATCTACACAAAGAAGTAGTTCAATATTTACCTCTGTAAAACGATTGTTAAGTTCTTGAAGTTGTCTATCAATCACTTGACAGAATAGTTCAACTTGAAAATGATGTTGAATTGAGATCTTTTCAACTTTACGCCTTGATCTTCCTTGTGTCACAAATATATCATTCAAATTTGGAATGATAATATTGTGCTTGTTACAAAACAATGAAACTTCATTGAGGAAATGATGTCAACCATCATCTCTTATACTCTGCAATCGTTGCTTGCACACTTTAACCAATGCCATGACATTTACAATGTCTTGATCACTTCTTTGTAGCGCTTGTGATAACTCAGCAGTGACTCCCAATATATTTTTGATCAAGTACAAGTTGAAAATAAACTCAAAAGATTGAATAACATTCAACAAATGTCATGCTTCAGCTCTTTGTTCTAAATTTATCTCATCTTCCTCAACAATTTCAAGAACATCAATCACTGAAGAAAACACAGGAACCAAGCTAAGTATTGTACCATAATGTGAGCCCCATCTAGTATCTCTTGCCCTTTTTAATGTTGTTTCTTAATTCAAGCCATGTCCACTAGAAATTTCTCCGCTTTGCAATGCTTCAATTGTCCTAAGCACTTGACTTTCACGGAGCATGTCTCTATGTTTACAAAAAGCTCCAACAACATCATACAAATTAGTAACCACATTAAAAAGAAAAGCAATTTCAACTTATTTTTTTGCAACTGTCACAAGTGCTAACTGAAGTTGGTGGGCAAAGCAATAAACATAGAAGGCACAATAATTTTCTTTCAAGATCAAACTTTTTAGGCTATTGAGTTCTCCTTGCATGTTACTAGCTCCATCATATCCTTGTCCAAGTACTCTTGCCAAGCTTAAATTATATGTTGTCAATAATGACTCCAAAGCTAATTTTAGTGATAAAGCACTCATATTAGAAACATAAACAAGGCCAAGAAAACGCTCCACAACATGTCCTTCTCTATTCACATAACGTAAACAAATAGTCATTTGCTCCTTAATATAAATATCTCTAGCTTCATCAATCAAAATGGCAAACATATCTTCTCCAAGATCATCAATAACAACTTTAGTAGTTTCACTAACAGCTGCTCTGACAATATCTTTTTGAATTTGAAGTGCTACTAATTTTAGATTTCCACGAGCATTTTTTAAAACATGATCAATCTCTTCATTATGTTGGACAAGAAACTTTAGAAGCTCCAAGAAATTACCTTGATTACTTGAATGCTCTAATTCATCATTACCATGGAAAGTCAGTCCTTGTCGTAATAGAAATCTAATGCAATCAATTGTAGCCGTCAAGTGAATTCGATAATCCTTTTTAAGTTGCTCAAATTGCTTGCAAATAGCAACTTCAATATGTTACTTTTGGTTTATGAGTGTCTGGCATTTTCTCCAAGCTTGATTATGAGCACTATCATGATTTCCAACATGAATTTGTAATCTCTCATTTTTTTCTCCAATTTGAAAAGTCCTCTATTACAAATGCATCATTACCTCTAATATCAGGTTTCATGAGATAACAACAAAAACAAAAAACAATATCTTTTGATATACTATACTCTAACCAATTGCCAAAGTCATCAAACCAGTTATGATTAAATATACAAAAACAAGACCCACAATTGGTTTTTAGGAAATCATGGTCTCTTGGTTGACAAGGGCCTTTTTACAAATAGGCCCTTCGAGCTTCATCTTAGTCATTTAGATGATAATTTGAAATTTTATGTCGTTGTCTATGATCTACAGGAAGGCTTTTCACATTAAATTCAATAAACCTCTTCTTACTAGATGAGGCCAATAGGGTACTTTGACCAAGTGTTTGAGAGTCCAATGGTGGTCTTCTTTTGAGAAATTTGTCCGTTGCTAATAATACACAATTTATGAGCCTAATTAGTAATTAGTTAACAATAATACTAATATTGCATTACTAAATTCATAATTTTTTCAAAAACTCAACGACAAAGCACACAGTATGGTAAAAAATACCAAATTTTACAATATACAAAATAGTAATATTTTTTTCGGTAAATCAATAGTATAAAGGCAAGTTTCTCATAAAAATTAATGAATGAAATTGTAAACTTACTTCATTGGTATTTGGTTGGTACTTGATACAACAAAATTTAACACTCTGCCATAGAAAATGGAAAGGGAACCTACGAGCTCAACTAGCAACTGCAATAAAATATTTTGCAAAGCTTATTAGGCAAAGTTAGGAACAAAAAATTGGAAAAGTGTAACAGTGAAATCTAGACTTGAAGAAGCGTAACAATGAAGACGGAAAAGGAGAGAAGGAGAAGGAGGTGAAGACGGAGAAGCGTAACAGTTACTAACAGACCACTTGCCTTGGGTCAAGAAGGAGAAGGAGGTGAAGAACGAAGCGTAATAGTGAAGACTGAAGAGAAGTTTGAAAAGTGAAGAAAAGAAAGCATAATAGAGAAATCTGAAAATGAAAAGTGAAGAAAACTGTAAGCGTAAAGTGGAAAGAAGCAAACTTTTGACTTTTGTACAATTTGTACTTAAATGATAAATCATGTGGGACAGGGACAGAAGGATGAGGAGTTTTATAAAAGAATTAAAAAAATAAATTTTATTTTCTATCATTGTAAATTTGTTAATTTATTTATACATGAAGGTAAAAGTTATACATATTATAAAATAAAAGAGACAAATATATATAGAGGCAAAAGTTATACATAAAAATATATATATATATATATACATATATAAATAAAAAAAGTTTTCAAATAGAGTGAGGACGTGCGTCCCCACTCATTTATACGTATATCCGTCCATGAAGACTACGCATTAATGCACATATGCTTATCACAATAAGATTCAAAATTTTCTTATATATATTTAATTTATACAATATGTATAGATATAAGCTAATAAATAATTTATATATCATTTTATATAAAATAATTGTTTAAAATTGTATGATATATTATTATTTTATATTTAAAATAATGATGTGTCAATTAATTATTAATTTAAGTTATACAATTTGTATAGTGTAGTGCAATGAGAAACGTTGAAGTAAACATTGCCTCTTAGAAGTATTTAAATTCAAATTTACATTACAAGATTGTGTGAGTCGTATTAAAAATATATTTATTTTTAAAATTGTTAAAAAAGTTTTTTTTAATCACGATGATAGTTGAAAAGTTAGTTTTATAATAATATATGTAAGAATACATGTTTATAAATATTATATACATACTTATAAAAAATTAAAAATAAAAGTATTAAATAAAAAATAAAACTTTAAAAATTCAGGAAAAAATAAAATTTACTCGTTAAATGATAGAGTTTATCACAAATCTTATCGAATTATAATAATATTTCTAAATGATTTGTCAACGAAAGAAATATCTAGTAAAAGAAATCAAATTCAAGGTTACAAAACAAGTCTATTACAGACAGAACACTATTTGTTAAAAAAAAAAAAAACAGAGCACTTTTGCGGTTCGATATCAGAATAAAATTAATCCATTAAAGATTTGATATTAATGTACCGAAAAAAGATTTGATATTAATTAAAGTACACCCCTCAACTGTTCCTTTTGTTCAATTTGTATATGAGGTAATATTTTATTATTATATTTTAACGATTAAAAATTTTAGAAAAAAATTATTTGTGCTCACAATATAAATATTGTTTTTGTACAACTCACAATATAAATATAAATATCTGAAATTCTTGCAGTAATACTTTGAATTAAAACTATAATCCTATGTAAATATAATTTTTATTTATTATTTTTAAATTAAAGATAATAAATAATTTAAACTCAAAGGGTTAACCTAGTATTTAAGGAAACACACTCTATCTTATCAAATTTAAAAATTGGAACCACTCATGTTTTTATCAAGCACTTATCCTAATTCTATAGGCAAACATCATGGTTTAATCTGATTCTAACTTTACTTGAGTCTTATCAAAGGCATGATGTTGGCTCACAACCAATAATGTCACTCCCAACAAATGCTTATAGGAGTGCATGTCTTTTTGGAAATTGAGCCTACAATTTGATATAACTTCACCTGGTGTTAGCAAGGCAAGATTTTAGCCTACAATCAACAATCTCCCTCTCAGCACTTGTCACCTATCGGAGAATTAAACTTGTGACTATGGTTCTAGTATCACTTGTTAAGTTTGATTAAACACTTACTATTAAGTCAAAAACTATAATTATAAGTCAAGACACAATTTTTTCTACTCAAATCTTTCAGTAAGCACCACAATTCAATTTCACTCCAATCACCTTTACTTAGGTCTTGCTAAGGTAGGATACTAACTTGCAACCAACAACTCAGCTAACAACATGAATTCCATGTGAGCAAACTTTACCTGCATGCATGCAGGGATTCAAACGTCATTGAAAAGCACTTGTGATCGAGACCATCCCATAAGTCACCCAAGTGGAAACTAGTCTCATAGGCAAAGAGTGGGGATTGTAGCAATTAAAAAAAATGAGAATTAATTAATTCCTCTAAAATGCTAAAAATCATTGTAAAGGTTGCATTCTTAAGATTGCATAACTTAGTCTCAAACAACATGAAAATTAATCATATGATACTTTTATAATACGAAATTTAGATAAAGTTTTCTTGAGGTTGTAGCCTATTTTTACTGCGATTAACGACGGTTGAGTAAAATAAATTATTTGACAAAAATGTGAAGTTATCATACTCTCTATTCATATTTTTATTTGATTGATCAATTAATATTTTTATTCAAAAAATTAATTTGGTCTAACAGTGTTTTTCTTAATTATTGGTCTGATGTGAATTTAAAACATAACTCTACGTTTCTTTTTTTTTTTTTTAACAGAATTTAATCTTAAAATTGTATATTTAGTGTAACAGATTTTATATACTTAATTAATTGACGTTTTCTTTATTTTATTTTTCAACTTATATAATCCGGCCTACATAACCCGCTTGGTTATGATTCTAGCTGTTTGATTGGAATGCCTGAAAATGAAGCAAATAATAATGGGACCAGTGAAATATTATTTTGTTTCCAATAGCAAGGAGAAATATGGTTTTTTTTGTTTTTGTAATATGTCAATTGGGTGATTGGTTTGGTTCCTTTAAGCTGAGTTTTGCAGTACAGGATCGTAATGTTATGGTATGCAGTACTGCCGTACTATCTTTTATTATAGGCAAAAGATAGGAATGTGCTAAGAAGTGAGTAACAAGTAGCAATCTAATTAGGTCATTTAGGTTAGGTGCAACTGTCTCCCAGTATTGGATTATTGTCTTTACCCCCGCAACGGTTTGACACTCTGCATTATTGACACATTGTTTTTTATGTGTTTTTGAGTGTTGGACACCTATTTGCATTGAATATATAAAAACGTATGTATGATATTTATGTTTTATATGTTTAAATGTATTTGATTAATTTTTTTTAATTTAGACATGTTTTGAATATAATTGAGATATATTTAAACATACGTAAGATATAATTTAAACATAATTTATTAATATAAATTTTTAAAAAAATTAATTTTTATAACTAGCATCTAATTAATTTATATATATTATATTTGTGACTTATAATTTTTAAATTTAACGTGTTTTTATATCTGTATTAATTTTGTATCATGTATATTTATATTTCGTAAATTTGCCAAGATGAACGAACGGCATGGGGAAAGAGAAAGGTCAAACTCAAAACCTACCGCAAAAGCTAAAAATTGTATCCGCTCATCCGCCAAACTCCAAAAAACTTTCGGTTTAGATTTTAATTGAATTAATTTAAAAGTAATTAATTTTGAAAAAATTAATATCAAAAGATTTCATTAATGTTTAGGAATAATATTTAAAATTTAATTGATAAAATTTAATTTAATTTAAATAGTGTCAAATAAAATTACTTTTAAATGTTAAATTATTAAAAAGGATATAAAAGTTTGGATATTATTTATTTATTTTGTTGTCGGATATTATTATCATATTAATCTTGACAACGACGGAAGAACGTGATGGGCCTTTTGTGCTTCATTGTAGATTGAGTCAGTTAGGCCTAGCTCATGTCAGCGAGTTGACTTACAGTTATAATTTGAGTTTAATTTTAATTTATTGATAAAAAAAAATGTTACCTTGTTCCAACATGTCCAGATAAATTCAATCAAGCACTCACTATTTATTTTCATTGTTTAAGTATTTGATAACATGAAAAAAATCAAAAGCTGTCCCCCTTTTCTATCTATCTAAGGGATGGATCATGTAAGGGCATAGGTTTTCGATGTCCCATCTAGTCAAGAATTAGGATCTCACACTGAATAATCAATATGTTTTTTTTTTGTATTTTTATTTAGGGGTATTATCGTTAGTTATTGCATTAAGTAATTTAAGTTCATATACACCCTCGATCGTTTTGTTATATATTTTTATATATTTTCTTTTTCATATGCTAGTCTAAGTAGAGATGACAAAATCTTCTTATATTTAGAGATTTTTGTGAAGGTTATCTTATTTGGAGACTTAAATTTAAATTATTTTTTTCAATAAGGACAAGGATGAAGATAAATTTTTTTTTGGGATAGATGCAGAGACAGAGATTGTATCTCCCACTTTGCGAGGTCTCCGTCTCTAAAAAATTACTAAATTATTTTTAATGATTATATTACATATATGTATTAATACTTTGTTTCTTTTATTAATTCCAATCTATATTATTTTTATGTTAATCTAAAATTATAAAAAATATAAAAACATACCACTAGATAGTAACTTATTGTTTTAATTTGTTGATATTATAAACTTAAATTAAAACTACTTATAATTTTTTATATTTTTTATTTTTCTAATTTCTTTCTAATTTTTAAAAATAATTTTGAGATCATCGCTGGTCTCTATCTCCCTGCAAGGAATGAGGGCAAGGAGAATTTTTCCTTCGAGAGAGAGATTAGGGGTGGGGACTTGGAAAATTAAGGAGGCTGGGATAGGGAGCGCCTCCCCGGTCCTCGGGTGTTATCCCTAAGTCCAAGGTTATTATTAACAAAGTATACGTTGTTACATTATTAAATAAGTTTAATTTATCAGAGACAAATCGTAACGAATATTTTTGTGAATCTCCTAATCACGATATAGATGACCTGCTTTTGACTAAATTAGGCAGGTGAAATAGTTAATGTGTGCGAAAGTTAACTTGAACACCACATGACTGCAATACCAAATAATAATTAAATAAGTTTAATTTTGATAAAATAATCATTTAAGAAGTCAAATTCATCATGATAAGTTGATAACACGTGATTTTTTTTCTTAAGATAGCTAAATTCATTAATAAGATTGAAAAGGGAAAAAAAGTTTTAAGTACAAGATCTAAGATCACAGGCAAATACCCAAATCACTTCTAACAAATTAGAAGGTGACTTAAAAATGAATGGAAAAAACATAACTAATAAATACATTTTTTCATTTCTTTGACTCAAGTATAAACATCAAACCTATAGAGCAACTCACTATGTAATAACCTAAAAATATTAATAATAAAAAATACAAGTATATAATATAGAATAATAGAAGAAAATCACAAAATAAAAATGTAATGTTTTTAGATGAAGTTATTCAAATAGGGTTTATTCTATTCGAATAAATGAATGACTGTCGGCAAATATGCATCATAATAGAATAAATTATTTGAATAAAAGCATGATTATTCGAATAAAGGCTTTTATTGAACAAAAATAAAGGAGGAAACATGACACTTTATTCGAATAAAGTTATAGCTATTCAAATAAAATGGGTTGCTGTGTGCATAAATATGTTGTGACCAGAATGAGTTATTTGAATAAGGCTATTGTTATTCGAATAAAGTAACCAATATCAGAATAAATGAGAGACATATTCCACTGCAACAAAGAAAAGAAGCTTTGTTTTTATTTGGTCTAGAATTTCTATGATTTTAGTGGAACTAAATGGATGGAACTAAATGAACAAGATAAACTATCACCAATAGATGTCAAAGAAGAAAGACTCTTGGAAGACTTGATTTGTAAGACTTGACTTAGAAAACTTAGAATTTTGGAAAAAACAATGAATTACAAGGAAAAAGTGTCACGTAAGTGATGAAATGAAGAAAGAAAGATTAAGCAAATTCACAGGCAAAGAAGCATGGTGGAGAAGAAGAACAAGTATCATGAAGGGAAGCTAATGGAATTAAGAATGATCAAGAGAAATCTAAAATAAGGACATATGTCAAGGAGTGGATGGAAGATTGACAAAGCTTAATTCATAAGTCATTCTACGTTAGAAAGAAGCAATGATTTCAAAAACAAATGGAAAACAAATAAGTACTACAAGTAGTAAAAGATTAAGTTAAACACATTAAAAAATTGGTGAAGCACGACCAAGCAAAACCAGTGTCCAAGAAATTAATGAAGATGAGCTAAACATATGAAATTAGCTAGGACATGTGGCTAAAAAGGGACTATGTATTTAGAAACTAACCATGATCAGCAAAGACAAGTGTCCATTTTATGATAAAAATCAAGCAAGAAACAATAATTACATAGGAAGACTTTAGGAAGACTTAATTCCCCTTTTGACACGCAACATCCTTCACATGAAAGACAAGCTTTAAACAGGCTCTATAAATACCTTTCCCCATTCCCAATCTTGTCAAGCAACACTCACCAAAGATTATACAGTAGCAACCTTATTTTCCAGCATCTTATTTTTTTCATTTTAACTACCCCTTCACCCATAATAATTCTGTAAAATAGGTAGGAAATGTCAAAACCACCATTCTTTACTCTTTATTTCTATCACTCATACCTCCTAGCCCATCCTTTTTCATCCATTCATGTTGTCTTTATCTTTCCTCCATGGTAAGCGACATTTTGCTTTCTACAAATGTGATTTTTGACCCATTTATTCGAATAAATTATAAAAAATTCAAAAAAATTTAAAAAATAAAATGAAGAATGAAAAAAAATATAATATTATAATTTTTGATAGAATACTTCTAGTGCTTTTTTCTAAATTTATCCAACAAACTTAATTTAAAAATAATGTCAAACACCTAAAATACTTTTAATTTATATAACTTTATAATATTTTTTAAATTTTTATAATTAAGTTTTTCTAATAATTTTATATAAAATATTTATATAAAATTTTTTTATATTGGATGTGTTAATTATTGATTATTATTAACGTTCTTTATCGTGTTCTTTTTATTATAACGGGGATAATACTGTTTTAATACAAGTTTATTTATATCTATAGAAAAATTTTTTGAAGTATGATCACATGGATAAAAATGTATCAACATGTAAAGAAATTATTATTGTAGTCATGATGAGGGCCATCCCTTGGTCATATTAAAGATTAAATAGGTAGAAAATGTCAAAAATATCATTTTTTACTCTTTATTTCTATCACTTATACCTCCTAGTCCATCCTTTTTCATCCATTCATGTTGCTCTATTTTTATATTAATGCAACAGTGACATTTTGGTTTCTGCAAATGTGATTTTCGATCCCTTTATTCGAATAACACTGATGTTATTCGAATAAAGTTTGCTAAAATGCTTCAAATACTATTTTCTTGGGTGATTTATTCGAATATAAATTCCTTTATTCTTTAAAGATTATTTTATCCTAAATTCCAATCTCATTTTATAAAAGGTTTATTTTGATAACAATTTTGTTATTCTAATATTCGATTTTAATCAGATTTAAATTGAGATTTTAAATATAATTAATTTCTTGTGAATCATTCTTTTAACTCCTTTTATCAATATTTCATTTAACCAATTTTATTATGAGCTATTTTTTATGTTATTCTTTTTATATTGGATGTGTTAATTATTGATTATTATTAACATTCTTTATCAGTGTTCTTATTTTATTATAATGATACCTTTTTTAATACAAGTTTATTATTGATCTATAGAGAAAATATTTTTGAAGTATCATCCTATGGATAAAAATGTATCAATGTGTAAAGAAATTATTATTGCGGTCGTGATGAGAAGATCAAAGAACGTCTTGATCAATTTAGAGATTATTATTGCGACCATAGTGAGAGGATCAATGGACGACTTTGTTAAATTATTGTAACCATGATGAGAGAATTAATAGACGTCTTAATCAAAATTATTGTGGTCATGAGAGCATTGAGAGACGCTCTAATGAAGAGAAAGATGTACATTTTGTTAAGAGTACTGAAATGAGATGATAATTTAAAAGAAATGATAAAGAGATAATGAAGAAAATATTTTGAGTAATGATGTGAAAAAAAATTCAGCTACTTATTTTATGAAGTTATGAATTACCTACTTTTTCATTATTAAGTTATTTTATCCTAAATTAAATACTCATTTCTATTATGTTAATTACTTCTTTTTCCAAATAATTTATTATATCCTTATTCCTTTAATCACATAATTATTTTTTACATAAATTTTTATTTCTTTATTTCATATAATTATTCTTTTTTTATCAATACATTGAGATACTCACTCTTTCTTTGAGTTACTTATTTTTAAGTTATTGATTTTTATCTTGAATTATTTATTCATTCTTCTCATGTTATTTACTCTCTTCAAATTTATTTCTCAATTAATGATTCGTTTATTTATCATTTTTAGACTTTCAGTTATGGTTTTAGAAATAGAAAATGGTAAAGAGTGGGTGGTAAATGTATACTAGTTTTTGCATCTTCCTACTGAGATTTGTATCTCACTCATTTTTTGTTTAACATTTTAGGTTAAGTCGACTGAAGAAGTTTATATAGATTTTTATATTTAGCAAATCTATATGCTAGAAGTTAGAGTTTATATTTGTAAATAGTAAAAAAAAGGCTTTTGTCAGCCTCAATATGTAAAAAATAGGTGCATAACTTAGAAATTTTTGTATGAAATTATTAAACTATTATATATATATATATATATATGTTAATAATCATGTTAGAACATTTTTCTAACGTGTTACTCATATTAGAAAAAACACTACAATTCTATAATAAGAAAAATAATTAAAATTAGAGTAGAACATTATACACTACACATAAGAGAAATCTCAGGGTACCACAACTTGTCAAGACAATCACTTTTTTTTTTCTTCCAATTGCAGATCACACTGAGATGTGTTAGTGTAGATCTGATTCTTGTTGATGCATAGCGTGCCATGAAGGTTGTGCTTTGTTACCTTGAATTCTTCTTGCAGCTCATTCTCATTGAGGTATATAACTTTGTCAACTTCTTTGTTATCATCATCGCCGCCTTTATCATCTCTGTTGTTGTCAATGCCTCACTTTTCCTGTCTTATCTTCATGATCCATAAATCTAAAGGTCTTCATATACCGTAGGCCAAGTGTGCAATCAATCTAAGAAATTAATGCTAGAAAATTTCAAATATACCCAGATAGAATGCATATCTAAAATATTCAAACTCAAACTCCTTAGATCTAGATATTTGGATCAATTTATCTCATTTGTTAAAGAGTGGTTTGAAGAAAAAAAAAGAAAAAAATCAATTGAATTTTTGAAAAAATCAAGAAAAAAAGAAAAAAAAGAGCAAATGGGGCTGCCATAAAGGAGATCAACGGCAGTCCTATAAGAAAAATCCAACAAGAGAGAACTAAGCTTTACGAAAGGAGATTAAAACCGCTAGATGCGGAGACAAATTGCCAAGCCCAGATGATTGCTACCCAGGGATGGCGACGCTAAACAAACCTTAGTAAAGCCACATCCTTGTAGAGCTTGCAACAGAAGATGTCATAAGTTGATAAGACATGATTACACGATAATGTTAAAAGAATTTACATTGAGTGTTGATCTAAATTAAACTTTTATAGATTTTTTATGAGTTTTGTTATATCCTCCTAAAACATCTTTTTAATAATTTTTTACTACTTAATAAAAAAAAATAAAAAAAAACTTCAAAGTAATTATTCAATATATTAATAATATAAAAAACATTTCATACTTTCTTTGTTTAATAATTAAGATGGTTAGTAGCAAGATTGATTAGGAGGATCTAGAATTACTCAAATTTTGTTTATTACAAAATTATAGAGTTTAATAGCAAAAGGAAGATGAATTTAACGACAGAAGAACAATGTCCATTGAGATGAAGACACACCACTGTGTTTGATTTAGAGTTAAAAGATTTTTTATTTAATTTAAAGTTTACTCATTATAGTGAAAAATGCGGACACAATATACAGTAAATTGGTTGAGCTCTAAGCAAATTGCTCTTAAGCTTGGCTAACAAAGAACACAACACATACATGAAGAGAAAGAAAGAAACACACAAAATACTTTGATAAAGTGCACCCCCTAACAAACAACAAGAGAAAGAAACATTCCACGCATAAGAGAAAGAGAAGTTCCCATCCCAATTTGGGTGGCAAATTAAGAGTATAATTAGGAATAAGGAGAATGCTAGGAACACACTCTCTAACATACTCCTTTTAATACACTCATTTTTATTAGGTCACGTTACACACTAAAGCACACATTTAACTTCGATTAACATATAATTATCTAGATTAGCGTATAATCAACTCGATTAACGTATAATCAAGTTTACGTGTATGTTTTAGTGAATGACGTGGTCCAATAACAAAGAGTGTGTTAAAAAGAATGTGTTAAAGAGTGTGTTGTTAGCTACACTCTTAAAGGTCAGATATGGCTAGAGAAGATGTTGATTCAGCATATTTTAGTGCCCTTTTCTCTGTTTTGTGAATAAACACGTACACCTTGAATGTAATAAATGCATATCAAATACAAATTCAGGAATCAGACAGTTGATATGTATGTTGTATCAACTATCAAATGGTTTCTCACTAGAAGTGGTGACAAGCCTTAAGATTGAATCTATTCTCATTGTGGTAAACTATTCCCAGGATGGAGAACAATTTAAGACAAATAAAATAGCCAGGGCACAAAATCAGTTTAAGAGGAAAACCAGAGGTGGAATGAAATCGGATTAGGATTCTAAGGGATAGGAAATTTTTTTATGTAAGCTAAAGCAAATAATGGACTCTTAACAAAACTGTTGCTTGGCATTCCATAATCCAAATATAGTAACAGTACTACAATAGAAGTACAACCAAAATTGTTTCCAACACCTAACAATCCTCTGGCACGATTTAATTGTGTCACATGATCCACGAACTACAATTAAAAGCTTTCGAAAACCCGTCACACATGTTTCAAAATTGAATGGAAGGATTATTATTAGATATATCGACAATAAGATAAGAAACACAACACACATAAATGCACATACGATGAAGACAAGTTCAAGAAAATCAGTTCAAAATTCCAACAGAGTTGATTCATAGTTATATCCAAGACAAGGTCATGGACAAAAAGTGGAGTGCTACCAGACAGAGATGGAGAGAAGGGTTAGAACATCAAACCAGCAACTTAATGAAGAAAAAAAAAATTAAGTAGGGTAAGAGATCACCTAACGGAGGCTGCCAACAGCTCTATGTAGAAGCCACATCAAATTCAGTTCAGATTGTTCTAGTAACCAACATTAACACAAGGCCCTTAAACCGTGCAGGATATTTTTAATGATGTCCACGAAGAGAACTAACAACTACTTTGAGCTGATTAACATTACAAATGACCTTAATATGCTCTGCTCACTTGAGTCATGTAAGGCCATGTGTCACAAAATGCACAGCTTTAAAGGCATATTACAAAGGAAAGGGAAGGATGCTTCAGAATTAAAGAAACAGTTGATAAACGTTTCGAAACCAAAAACTCGTACTGTTTGTAAATTTAGGATTTTTTTATCTATTAATATTTTAAAACTGATTAAAATAAGATTTTAAATAATAATTGATCAACAGTTCAAATTTAATGTAGATGGAGGGATCAGATATTGCTATATGCATAGTTATAAAACTCAGATTGGTGATGGACTTGGTTGAGCCATTAGACTAATATAAGTCATTGATCGAATTGCGTAAAAAAAAATAACATTTACATAAAAATTAGAACATATATGTTACATTACAAGTTCAAAACATCATTTATAAAAAGTGATTCACATTTTAAGAAAATGATTATTTCTTGATAAGTTATATTAATTAAAAATTAATTATGCAAATATTATTTTACCAAAAAAATGCAAATATTAATTGTAAATAATTTCAATTAACTTTTAGTTGTGACAAATTATAGCAAACTCATTTATATTGGATAAGGAAACTCTCACATCAGAATATTGTGGACTCTTTTCACATCAAAATATTGTGGACTTTTCAACAAAAAAAGGTATTGTGGGCTTTGACATAAAAATCCAATAACTTCTAAAGAAAGCCTAGCCTTTTCATTTTATTTTTGTTTCTAATCTCTCTCTTCACTCCTTCCTGAGAGCCGCCGGCACCCTCTTCATTTCATCATTTCTTTCTTTCTCATCTCTTGCTGGCAATCTTCTTTCATCTCACTGCATGACATGATGGCCTGTGACGCGCGGTAGTTGGACACGACAAGTGACGGATTTAAGGGAGCGAGCATGACTTTGGCCCAAATGTCAAAATTTTAAAAGGTGCCTATACTATATTTTGCTAAAGATAAAATTTGTGAGTGTTGAAAGAGGTGATATTTGATATGAAAATGTTTAAACCCTATATTTGATATATATACAATGTAACTTATGACTTGATATATATTGATGTCACAATTTTAATTCCTCTTTCTACCAATTTCCAGTCTCTATTATCAGCTCTTCTCGTTTTCAATTCACTCTCTTACCTTTTATAATATATATATATATATATATAAAGACTTCATTTTACCAATGAATCATGTGTAAAAGACATCACTACTATGATGCATTTAATATCTAGTGTTTGTTTCTTTATTCTATTTTCGCACTTTTTATAAAGCTTCTTATATAATAAAACTAAAAAGTTCTTTTTTTTAAATGTCAATATGACATTAAGATATACCTATTTTAAAAATACAAGAAGCAAATATAATGATGTTAGAGTAAATTAAATTTATATAATTAATTTTAAAATAAAATATTAATTATTCACTATTAAGTGTAATATACTTGTTAAGAACCTTTGGTTTACATAAAAAAAATAAAGTAACTAGGGCTAGTATGTGAAATATAAATATCCCTATCCCAATTCTTTTATTAGTACAAGCAATGATATATATTTGATTATTCGATAATGTGACGCATGATTTTTGGCCCATGCACTAAACTTTTCTTGCATCCGCTCCTAGACACGAAGATGGACATAGTGGCTGGTGCATTTGGTTCTTCTCAAGCGCCTTACTTGCCACTATAGATTGAAACAGCACTCAATATACTCGTCCCAACCAAGTCACCAGTTCTAGCTAAAACCGCCGAGTTAGATCAGTTTTCACCAAATAATGTGCAGACTAATCTAAAAGATGACTTAGGTCGATTGCATACCCGTCATGGTGCTAATACAAAAAAGTCAAACAAAATTTAAGAAAATTATATATATTTTTTATCTTATATTATCTATTATATGATCTTTTGTTTATCTCGTGCATCACACGTAGCTTGCACGTACATTATTGCACATGCATCCTACATGTGCTAACCTTATATATTAAAGTTAGAAACAAAAACTTTTGTCCCTTTGAATTAACGACTATGTTTCATAAGTTGGGGTGAACCTCTTGGAAAATTAAACAGTGAGCTTGAGTTTTCATCAACAATATAAGTAATTATTCAAGGCTTTGCATAACGAGGACTTGGATGTTGTAAAAACAATTTCTTATTGACCAACCAAAAGCGATAATTGCAAGGATATGTCTTGTGGGCATGACATCTCTTCACATTGCAGCTTTGTTCGAGCATTTGCACTTTGAAAAGGAGTTAGTTCAATTAATATCAGTGGATGTTCTTGAACTGCACTGCGCTATACCTTACTACTTTGACTAGAAATATCAAGATAGCAAAATGCTTGGTTGAAAAGAACAAGAAGATGCTCACATCTTTGATCTTAATCACTCGATTCCTGTTACAATGACTCTTGACATTGCCCACACTAAAATAGCTTGTTACCTTTATTTCGTCACTCCATTGGTAGTACTTCTAACAGCGAATGGTTATCATGGCTCTCAACTTCTTAGCCAGTACTACCATTCTAAGATATTATCTAAAGTTTGGTATTTGGTAAGGTAATTTGTAAGCAACTATAAGTAATAACCCTGTATGTTTTATGTGTGAGAAATAAATAAAAAATGGTAAACGCTAAAAGTTGGAAAAAAAAAGACTCATTCCTCAATTATTATTTTTAATAAGATGTTTAACTCATTAAATGATATGACAAATATGATAGTGTAAGATTTTTTAATATTGAGAGTGTATTAAAATTAAATTATTTAAAATATTAGCATCACCTATTTTATGTTTGAGCTCTACATTATATTTTTAAAAAATATAACTTCCAATAACCTAAAATATGTTTATATGATATAGAATCAAATCAAAGTATATTAGTAGCCATATTAATGTAATAAGAAAATTTTATTTCAAAAAATATCAAATAAAAAAAATTCACTCACTATTCTAATACTAAAAAATAATAATAATCAAATACATGAATTTTAATGTATGTGTTAATAAAAATTGTATATACATACATACATATCTTTCTCTCTTTATATATATATATATCTTGGAAAGGGAGGGGGGGGGGGTCCATGCCCCGTCCGTCTTAACAAAGCTCCGCCAGTGAAGACTGATATATCCTATCACAATGAATAATGAAAAGGTTTTTAGCATTTGTATTGTCAATAAGAATCTACTGCCACACCAAACCATTATTGGGTACCTTTTATAGATATTAAGTACTTAATAATCTTATTTTATTTCTTAGAGTATCACTTCATTCGATAGTTGAGAGACTAATATATCGAGATATGATCAGATACTTAAGCAGAGACTACTCCTAACAGTGTTATTTCTATATATATAAATGCTGAGATGAAACCCAAAACCACATACAAATAAAAATCGAGTCTCTTCTACTCAGATCAACACACGTTGCTAAGTACTTAAGGGCCCGTTTGGTACGAATGATAGGATAAGACCTGATTGTATTAAGTATGATAGTATAAGGCTTGATAGTATAAGACCTGATAGTATAAGACCTAATACATAATGGTTGAAAATATTGAAGTGTTTAAAATTATAATGAAAAAGTCTTTATAACACCTTATACATCAAAACTCAATCAGGCCTAATCCCACTTCTCAAGACTTGATTAAATTATCCATCATTTTAATACAGCAATTTAAAATGGATAAGCTTATACAATACAGTATTTACACCAAACAACTGATAAAGTCATAATGTATTGTATTAGCTTATCCCATCAGGCCTAATACAGCATGTCAAACAGGCCCTAATAATCTAATAATAATACTTTTATGGATTATTAAGTAATTAGTTTTGTTGTCTAAATACGTAAATTTTTTGTTGAAATATTATTTTCTTCCCTTAAGTTTACCTCAATTTTAAATTTTGTCCCTCAACTTTAATTTGTTCTAATTGCGTCCATTAACTTTACCTCAACAATTAGGTAACTAAACTAGTTAATTTCTATTTGTTCTCATTTCGTTTCTCTTGTCTCAAAATCATTTGTGTTTTTCTAATTGAGCTAACTCAATATATGTCATTAACAGAAGCAGCAAGCCTACTGATATTTATGCAAAATTAGGATTTAGGAATTGCTAGACTTATTACAAGTTGCTAACAAGGTGCTAAACTGCCCATTAAGAAGCATAGAATGAAAGAGGTTTCTATTTTGGTGGATTTAAAGGAATACAGGCTTTGAGAAATTTAGGAAAACTAATAAAATTTTTTGTTTCCAATTTCCTTTGCATCTCTTTGAAAAGGCTCTCAAATCTCTCCTTCTCTTCCTTTATGGTCATCCCACAAGTCGTTGATTTCAATGTTTTAAAAATCGAATCAGATATTGAACCATCAAAACCTTCGAGTTATGATTCGATTAATTCAATTGATTAAATTTATGATTGAACTGTAGTTGAATTAGATAATGTTTAAACTGAAAATATAGGTGATTCACAGTTCAATCGATTCAACTGGCTGGTCTAATTTAGTTTTTAAACATTGTTGGATATATTTTCTAGTATACATGTCATATAATATTCAATAAGGTACTAATCATTGTATAAATTAATGGGTTTGACAAAAGTAGTTCACAAGTTCATCGGAATTAGACAACAAAATTAGAGGAGTAAACTTTTACTTTATTCCCTGAAATTTCATAAACTGGTCACTTTAGTTCTCGAATTTAAAAAATTGACAACTTAATCACTAAAATCTTAAAACATCTGTCACATTAGTCCATGTGTTTTTTGCTGCTAGTTAAACTTGACAGACATGCACATGTGGCATGTTAAGTGTCAACTTGGACGTTGATGTGGCTTCCTACTTGGTCCAAAACGACGTAATTTAGATTGCGCATGAAGAAACAAAGTTCCCAACCTAAAACGATGTCGTTTGGGCCCAAAATTCTTGAAGACCAACTTTCTCCCAACCCCATAACTGTGTCGTATTGGAGGTGAAGGGAAAATTTCATTTTTCTCCCCTAATTTTCAACGGCATACATTTCCCAAATCCTAAATTCCTAATTCATTTTCTAATCCTAAATTCCACTTGTTTTCTCTCAGGAATCAACCTCGTTTTGCTCTGGAGCCTGTCCAACAACGTTGAATTCGTTGTCTTTCTCGTGAGATTCGAGCTTTAGAAATGTATGTTCCCTAAACTTCAAATATTTGAGCTTCACAAACATTCCCTGTGTTGAGTGGTTATTGTGGTCCTTGGTTTTCATTTTTGGTGTTGTGGTCTTGCTTGTTTTTCCTTTTTGGTGTGTGTGGTCCCCTTGTGTGTGGTCCTGCTTTACATCTGTTGAAAGAGAGAAAAGAAAGACATATGGAGAAAATAATGTGTCTGAATTATACAACAGATGTTAAATTATATAGAGTTATTGTAATAAATACAAAAGATTTTAATTACCGTAATTACATAATTTGTTTATGATTTAGTTAGTCTATACAACGAATCTAGATACTATTTACATAGTTTTCAATACTCTCCCTTAAGTTGGAACATATAGGTCATATGCACCAAGTTTATTACAAATATAACTTATCCGAGGACCTCTCAAAGACTTAAGGAAAATATTTGTCAGTTGATCATTTGAATTAACAAAGTTAGTGGTGATGTCTCTATATAGGATGTTCTCTCTAATAAAACGATAATCTATCTCTATGTGTTTAGTCATCTCATGAAACATTGGATTGGAGGAGATATGTAATGCAATTTGATTATCACAAATGAGCGTCATTTGCACAATATCCCAAAATTGAAGGTCCTTAAGCAGTTGTTTTTAACCAAATAAGTTCACAAATGGCTAAAGTCATTGCTCGATATTCTGTTTTGGCACTTGATCTTGTGATCACTTTTTATTTTACTCTTCCACGATATCAGATTACCTCTGATAAATACACAATACCCAAAAGTGAATCTTGTATTAGTAGGAGAGCCTGCCCAGTCAACATCTGAATATCTAACAATTTGAGTATGACCTTTATCTTCATAGATGAGGCATTTTCCTAAAGCTTTTTTAATATACTTTAGGATACGAACGACTGCATCCCAATGTCCTTCACAAGGTGAGTTTAGAAACTGACTTACCACACTCACTGCAAAAGAGATATCTAGACAAGTAATGGTGAGGTAATTTAATTTTTTGACCAATCTTCTATATCTTCCTAGATCTGAAAGTAGCTCCCCCTGATCCGATAGAAGCCTAACATTATAATCCATTGGAGTGTTAATAGGTTTTGTATTCAACAAACTTTTTTCCTCAAGGATGTCCATAACATACTTCCTTTGTGAGATAACTATACCATCCTTGGATTGTGCCACTTTGAATCCCAAGAAATAACAAAGTTTGCCAAGATCTTTGGTCTAAAAGTGATGATAGAGGTGCTGTTTTATCTGAGTTATACCCTAGTGATCACTGCCAGTGATAACAATTTCGTCCATATACACAATCAAATAGATGTAACCTTGAGCTGTATGGTAATAGAAGATAGAGTCATCAGCCTCACCCTGAATCATACCAAATTGCTAAACTATAATACTGAATCGACCAAACTAAGTCCGAGGAGATTGTTTGAGACCATACAAGGACTTGTGAAGACGACAAACAAGGCTAGAAGACTCTCCCTAAGCAACAAACTTTAGTGGTTGTTCCGTATAAACCTCTTCTTTTAGATCATTATGGAGAAAAGCATTCTTGATGTCTAACTGATGAATAGGCCAATGGTGAATAGTAGCCACAGATAAGAAGAGCCAAACAAAAGCCATCTTCATCACCGGTGAGAAAGTGTCTTTATAATCCAAGCAAAAAATCTATGTATACCCTTTTGCCACCAGACGCGCCTTGAGGTGATCAAGCTTGCCATTTTGGTCAACCTTGACTATATAGATCCAGCGGCAGCCTACAATAGACTTCCTTAAAGGAAGAGGAACAAGTTCCAAAGTATCATTATTCATCAATCATAGCTTGTCTCCACCTAGGATGGGATAAGGCGTCACTTGGAGATTTAGGAATAGACACAGAAGACAAAGAAAAAAGACATACAAAATGCGAAGAAGATAGATGATGATAATTCAAAGTAACATAGTGAGAAGAAATGTTACGAGTAGACCGTATACCTTTTTAGAGAGTAATGAGAAGTTCAGACTCAGGAGCCAGTGCCTGAGTTGGTTCTGAAGGAGAGTTCGCAGTGACCTCTACAACTTTTGGTGGAGGTAGTGGTTGTAAAGGTGGTTGGGACCGACGATGATAAACTTGAAAGGGGCGTATAATTGGTGGGGGCCTCCAATAGGAGGTGGCTGAGTGGTATCATATTCAGCTGAGGCAAGAAGAGGAAGGAACATGGAAAACCTCAGTAATGGGTTTAAGAGTCAAACTACAAGAGTTAATGAAGGGAATAGACTTGAAGAATGTGACAACGATAGAGACTAGGTAACGATGGAGAGTAGATGAAAAATAATGATAACCTTTTTGAGACCGATTTAACCAAAAAAAACACATTTGATGGAGCGGGCAGAAAGTTTATCAAGACCAAGAGTGAGATTATGGACAAAATATATTGACTCGAAGACACGAGGCATAAGAGAATGGAAGAGTTGATAAGAAAATAACACAGAGTGGGGTACTTGGTATTAAGCACAAAAGAGGGCATGTGATTAATCAAGTAGCAAGTAGTAAGAACTGCATCGCCCCAAAAAACGAAAAAAAGACATGACCATGAAGCAAGATTGTTCGAGTTGTTTCAATTAGATGTCTATTTTTGCGCTCAACAACCCCATTTTGTTGAGGGATATAGACACAAGATGTTTAGTGAAGAATGACATTAGATGCCATAAAATGTTGAAAAGGCTAAGATAAAAATTCACAGACATTGTCACTACGCAAAGTATGAATTGAAACACCAAATTGATTTTTTATTTCATTATAAAATTGTTGAAAAATAGAAAATAACTCAGACCTATTTTGTATTAAAAATAACCAAGTACACCGACAGTAGTCATCAATAAAAGTAACAAAATATTTGAAATCCAAAGTAGACTCGATATGACTAGGACCCCAAACATCAGAATGAACAAAAGTAAAGGGAGACGCGACTCAACGATAGACTTTGTCTAGAAATGAACTATGGGTGTGTTTTTCAAGTTGACACGACTCACAAGGTAAACTAGATAACTTAGATAAGCTCGACACTATTCGTTGTAGTTCGGTAAGGTTCAGATGACCCAATTGAGCATGGATGGTAAAAAGGGAATTCATGATAGAGCAAACACGAGAGGTGGCAAAGAGCTGGTAGAGGCCATTGGATTCACATCCAATGCCAATCATTCATCTCGAACTCTGGTCCTGCAAAATGATAGAGTCTTTAGTGAAGGTAATGTTAAAATCTAAAGAATAGATCAAACGAATAATGGACAGTAAATTAAAAGGACTCCCAAGAACATAAAGCACGAAATCAACAGACAGGGAAGGGGGAGGATGGATCGTGCCAATCCCTTGCGATCGTGTTTAGGAACCATTTGCTAAAGTGATTATAGGTAAATAACCAAAATTAGAAATTTTAGAAAAAAAAATTTTTATTACTAGAGATGTGATCATAGGCACCATAATCAAGGACCCAAAGATGGTGTCTGTGAGAGACAAGCAAATGCATTACCAGTATGCTCAACAGATGTAGTGAAATCGATTGGTTGGGCAGAAGGCTCAGGTGGATTCGGGGCAGCAGTCTGTGTAACATCCTAATACAAGCACCCTAGTATATCTGACATATACTTGGATAAACAGTATTAGTTATGTTACTTCTAACTTAAAGATCAAACTAACCTATAATATTTATACAAATCATTATGGAGAACTATAACTAAAAAATCATACACATATACATTAATAGCCCTAAGGGCAAAGTGTTATACATACAACTTTTACACCTTCAAAGCAAATATAAATAATTACATAAGCTTCGTCTATAATAGAAATAAATAAAATTATACTACACTAACATTCTCAGTATAAGCATTTCAAAACTAGCATTGACAATATTCATAAAGAATAAATAAACTAATATTACATAACATCATAAAACTAGAACTTAATAATAACAGATTATGGTTGTATTAAGACATTAAATCTCTACTGAATATCACTAGAACATTCACATATTATTCTTATGTAAAGGTTCACTAAGCATAACACATAATAAGTAAACATAAGTTCATATCTCATATGATAAGAACAACTATCTATACAGTTATAACATATCACGATTAGTTCATTCATAAACTTGTTATAAATACTACACATATAACATTCTTCTATAAATAAAATTACCAACTTTGGATTTAGAGTTTGCAATAGGTAATTGAGTCTCTACTCGATACCACTAGAATATTCACTACTAAAAATTTGGGTTTTAGAGACCGATTTTTCGGTCTCTAAATCAAGAAAATCGGTCTCTAAAATAATTAGAGACCGATTTAAATCGGTCTTTAAAAGCATTATCGCTAAATATTAGAGACTGATTTAGAAATCGATTTTATAGAGATCAATTTTTTTGATCTCTAAATAAGTCGCTAACTTTTGGTCAACTATTGGTCAATTGTACTTCAAAAAAAGTATATTAGAGACCGATTTAGAGATCAATTTTTTAGAGACCGATAAATCAATCTCTAAATCAGTCTCTAAATCGGTCTCTAAAAACATGAATATATTATACAAAATCGATTGCTAACTCCGTCTCTAAACTAGAGACTGATTTATCAGTCTCTAAATCGATCTCTAAATCAGTCTCTATAAGGAAAAATATATTATATATTTTATAAAATCAGTCACTAAATCTGTCTTTATATATAAAAAAAATAAAAAATAAAAAAAATGCTAGAAAGGAATTATTATGGAGTTATAGAAGTCAAAACAAACTATTTTTTTATATCAAACACGATTTTAGATCTTAATCCATATAATCAATTACGCAAAAAATTCTCAAAAATCACATTTTTATCACGATATGTCTATGAACAAAAGATTAAATCGTTGATTAAATTCTAAAAGCACCTATATTCTGATGAATTTAATTTTGGCATGTCACAAGCCACATGGTCGTGATCTTCTACACAAATGCCTATAGAGAAGACAAACAACTTTAGATAGGAAGAATACAAAATAGCTCCCATATTAAATGGCTAACCAATTAAAATCTAGTAAATTACTCTTCCCATGAATAGCAATGAGTGCCAGAACTGCAGTGGTTCAAGACTTCAAGCTCAATCCATTCAAATAGGTCTCTACAAAATAAGCAATACAAAGAGTTAGAGAGAACAAGATGCACCAATTTAATGCCAATTAAAGTTGTAGGCGCATTCCTTAGTGGCCAGTGATGGGAGGGCTAACTAAAGTTAACATCACGTATAAATATATAAATACATGATAAGTTTCTTCTTCATTCCTAATTGCAAGTGTTTTACCCATTGAGAATCACACCCTTAAATATCAGAAAAGAAGACCTAACATTTCAGAGTGATTATTTAACCTAATCATGACTAAATAAAGTTATATTTAGTATGTTTATGGTGGAGAGGGCGTGAGTTTCAACCTCCATTACAAATCAAAAGGGAGTGTTTCACAACTCACAACAGTTTGTTTCAGTTCAGTTTCTTTCAGAATATCAGTGAGAGTGAAGATGGGAGCATATTAGCACAGCAATCTCTACGTGCTACTTATATATAACAATAATAATAATATAATAATACTCTACATGGTACCTTTTTTTTGTATTGAAAAATATCTTGTTATATATTTGACAAATATTTAATATTTAATCAATTACACTTACTGTTGATACCTAATTTTGTCCATAAAATTTTGATTAATCAAGAGCTTATGTTTCTTATGTTAAGTGATGCTTAATTACAATGAGCACATATTTCTTGTCTTTTCTTTTATTTACTCTAATCTCATTTAAGTCTTTTTTTAAGTAAAAATAAAAAAGATATAAAAAAAAAGAAAAAAAAAGAGGTCTTCGTTACGGTTGCAGTTTCAATTTAGTTGAAATGCAACTACACCATTACTCCATGACAAGGTTGCAGCAGCTCCAAGGGCCTAAGGTTCAAGAGAAGCAAAAATGGAAGGTTTTTAGTGATGTGAAATTGGGAGAAAGACACAAAGCAGAAGAAAAGACACAAAGAAGGAAGCTGAGCTAAAAAGTCTATCTGTGCCTAAGTTATTTTCTTCGAAAATTTGCAGAGGGGTCGTGTCGGTTTTGAAAAGCAGAAAATGAAGGGATTGATATGGGGTAGGATTTACAGAGCAAAGTAGACATGGGAGGAGGGGGCTTCATCTTCACCAGAAAAGGATTTCTCATGCGGATATTTTTGGCTCTCGGACCTGCTACCCACTCTCACCCACTGACTCTGATTTCTCCCCATCCTCCATCACACCTTCACCTCCCTGACCATAAGCCTCCATAACCATCAATCATCCAAACAAATCCATCCTCCCATCCATCTCAAGCAACCCGTAACCACCCATCCTTCCTTGAACCTCCAGAAACTCCATCACCGTAACCCAGTCGCCGGAGAACTCCCAACTCAGATCCCCCTTTCTCTGTGCCGCTCGGACCAGATCGGAGCTCACCATCGGACCCAGATCGGAATCAACCAGATCCGAGTCGTCCACCCCGCGTTCTGTCGCGTCGTTGCCATATTCCCGGTCCGAATCGTTCGTCTTCGCCGTAGCACCACCCCACGCCGTCAAACCAGAAGCTCCCCGAAACGCCCGACGCGAACCCGCGGCTGGATCCAGATCGACGCTCCACGCGCAGCAACAGCCCCTCCCACCGTTCCGTCGCGTCGTCGCCACCAGCCGGCCAAACCTGTCCATCTCTGCCAACTCCACCGAAGCCACGCACCACTGTGAGCAGTCCACGAAATCTCCCCTCCCATTTGTTTTCCATTTCTTTTTTCCCTGTCGCAGAGACCAAGTCTCTGTTTGTTTTTTTTTGCTTTTGTTTATTTGCTTTTGTCCTTTGCTTTCCTTTTGCGTATGTTCTTTTTTTTTTTTTTGTGTTTTAAAATTCGATAGATTTAGCTTTTTTTTTTTTTTTTCTTTTCTTGTTTTTTCTTTTAATGGGCTTGGGCTAATGGGTAGAATAGATTAAATTTCTTTTAGTTAATGGGCTTGAAAATTTTTTATTGTTATTTTATTTTATTTTATTTTATTTTCTTTAAGAAAGTTTAAAAAATAAAATAAAAAGAAAAAAAAATCTAAAAATCTAAAAAGTAAGTTTCGCTTTGGGTTGGCTGATTTGTGATGTTTGTGTTTAATCTTCTTTGGTTACTTGACTCGTGGCAGTTTGTGTTTAGCTGTTTGTCTTCGTATATTTCTTAAAATAATAAATAAATAAATAAATAAATATCTTTTAATCTACGCAATGACCAATGATGATGATTGAATAGCGGATGCTGTCTTCATTATCGTTGAGCTCATAAGGATTTATTGAGTAGCCAAGTGCTGCCTTGAATCCCAGCGATGATGATTTGTTTTCAAATAAAATTCCTTTTTCAAAAATTTCTTTCTTAATTAAAATCAATCAACTCATACTCATTATTTTTAAAGAACTACGTGACTTTGAGTTCTCCATTGCACCAGGAGATACGTAGGAGTAGAAACCCATTTCTGTCAAGCCAAAAAAAAAATAAACTTTCATAATTTGGTTGTTTCTTTTAGTTCTTTTCAAAAATAAAAAAAATAGAAAAATAAAAAAAATAATTACAGAGTCTTTTGTTTAAAAGGGGTTAAAATAAATGTATTTGAGATTATCAAAATTTGCACAACTAACTTAAGGTACCGTTCATGGAACGGGCAGTGTAGGGTGCTAATACCTTCCCTACCTGTAATCGACTCCCGAATCCAAACTCATTTTCAAAAGACCAGTTTTCCTAATTAAAGGGTTTTTTCTAATGTTTTCCCAATTTAAATAAACATTGGTGGCGACTCCATTGATTTTATCTTTTTTGGTCGTCCCGTCGCGATCCCGATTGCGACAGCTGGCGACTCCACTGGGGACTTTTAGAGAGTCAGGCCTATTGTTGTTAGTTGTGCAAATTTTAATAATCTTTTTTTTTATTTTTACCCTATTTGTCTTTGTTTTTGTTTTCTTATTTGTTTTGTAAATGTATTTTAATTAGTACCTTTATGTAAATATCTGATAGCATTATTCTATGTATATTGTGACTTGTATATATATTTTGTACTTAATTGTTAAAACCCTAGGGTAGACGATTGCTGGCTGGCTGTTGTATATATGTTTTGCTGGTTAGGGGTATTTTTGTCTTTTAAGTTTTTGTACAGGTTTTTTATGCTCCTTCACACACGTCACTAATCACTTACCTCACACACCTTTTGGGCTCTATACCCGAGTCTGTGCGAACCCGAGGAGTAGGAGGGGTCTCGACTTTTGTTATTGAGGAGCCTTGTGCTCACTTGACATTTGTTGAGACACCACTCAGATTGTTACCAGTATCATGGACTAGTCATATTGAGAGGGTTTATCCCTACTTGTGATTAATTCATGAATTGGGTCCTTATCTTTTGAGATGAGGGCAATCTGGGAACCATGACTTTTTAGAAGATAGATCTGTCCTAAAAACCTTGCACTAGTGGATTGAACATAATGACATAAAAAATTTTAGAATCATCTATCTCCTTAGGTTACACCTGATTAGGATACAAATGGAGCATACTTTTTCTTTATCTTTTCCTCATGTCATTCATCCATGCATTCCTTTTGGTTTAAAAAAAAAATTCAACAAAAAAAAAAGATACATGATATTGCATTTTCATTCCTAGCTTCTTTTTTTTCATTATTCATTATCCATCTATCTCTCATGTCATTCATTCTTACTTTAAAAAAAAAGATATATCATTTCGCATTTTCATTACATTCTTAGCATTCATAAAAAAGAAAAAAAAACATCATTTTATATTTTCATGACAATCCTAGCATCAAAAAAGCAAAAAAATATCATCTTGCATTTTCATAACATTCCTAACAAAAAACATCATCCTGTATTTTCATAGCATTCTTAGCATTCAAAAACAAAAGAAAAATATACATTATCTTGCATTTTCATAGCATTCTTAGCATAAAAAAGAGATACATTATCTTGCATTTGCATTACATCCCAATAAAAAATATCATATTACATTTTCATCGCATTCCTAACTCTAAAAAAGGAAAAGAAAGAAAAAGATACATCATTTTGCATTACCATGACATTCATAGCATTCTTTTTAAAAAATAAAAAAATAAAAAATTCATTTGCATAATACTTTGCATGCATGCATGTTGCCAATTTTGTTCAGTCAATGTTGATAATTGCATATTCACATCATGTTTCACCAAGCAAAAAAAATGGGCACTATAACGAAAAATTGCTTCCGCGACACCCTTACAGGATCATTCCCAGGCTAAGATCATGGATGAAATAAATCAAACTCAAGAGTTGAAGGATGAGGTGAATCAGCTCAGAGAACAAGTGTCCAAGATGATGGAGATGCTACAGTCCATGGAAAATAGAAGGAGCACAAATGGAAATCCCTCAGTGGCAAATGAAAGACATCCGGCCACACTTCCTCACCTGTTTGGTTTCTCTCCAACCCTGCTGCAATACCAAGGCTTCAATCCTCAAAGAGTTGTGATGCCGTTCACCACTCAACCCTCAGTCACCAGTTCTCAGGAAACCCAGGTGCCACCCTTTCTACCATATGGCCTCCTTCCCACCTATGTACCATCATTGACCACCAATCCCCCTGGTAATAGCATGCTAGCAGCGACACCAAATTCAAACCTGTTGAACTTTACCCAAACTCAAGTCACTCGACTGAATGCTAATGAAACCCCGCCAATACAAAGCACCCATTCCCTTTCTTCATCCCACCATATGGCTTCCCTTCCAACTTTGTACCACCACAGGTTGCCAATTCCCCTGACCGTGGCATGCTTGCTTTAAACTCATTGAGCACAACTCAACCATATGCCCATTACCCAGGTACCAGTGGAACTCCACCAGTACAACATTTTGTCCCCACTGTCATGCCTCAATACCCATTGAATTCTTTTCTTTGAAAATCCTCGGTTCAAAAAGAGGTTTGAAACTTTGGAAGAGAGAATACGGGTCATTGAAAGAAGCAGTTGTTATGGCCTCAAGGATGCTACTTGAGCTTTGTCTTGTCCCCGAAGTTGTCATTCCCCCAAAGTTTAAGGTCCCGATTTTGATAAATATAAGGGGATTACTTGTCCAAAGAATCACTTGACAATGTACATTCGCAAGATGGCTTCACAAGCTCACGATGACAAACGTTAATCCATTTCTTCCAAGACAGTTTAATTGGGGCAGCTTCGAATTGGTACACACATCTTGAGCGTGTCCACATAAGGAGTTTCAAGGATTTAGCTGATGCCTTTGTAAAGCAGTATAAATACAACATTGACATGGCACCAGATAGAACGCAACTGCAAAACATGTCTAAGAAGGATGCTGAGACCTTCAAGGAATATGCTCAGAGGTGGAGGGAAATAGCTGCACAAGTAGAACCCCCTTTGTCAGAAAAAGAGATGGTTGCTATGTTCACTGATACACTGCACGCACCATTCTATGATCATATGATTGGAAGTGTGTCGTCGAATTTTTCTGATATTGTGATAGTTGGGGAAATGATTGAAAGGGAAATGAAAAAGGGAAGACTGCACCAAATGAATGACGGACAGGCAAGTATGGAAAATGTTGAACCGACTGAGGGTGGACTTCAAGTCGAATGAGTTAAATGGGGCTTTAGAAAAACTCATGGGTAACAACGGTTACCTAAATAGTAAATCACCAAGCATTGTCAAAGGTTTCTACACATGCCTATCTGCAATAGGAACGAACCCTATAATGGTTGATCAGGGGCAACCTTAGAAAGTTTGACAAAGTGGTGATTCTTTTTTCTAACCGTTGGGAATGAACCATATCTTGGAGTCCTCCAAAGACTGGAAAATTTCTCGAGCGACTGGCATTCTGATTTTGTTTACCAAGTTGTTACCATGAATGATGATTTAATTGTACTGACCCCATGCTTGTTCAATCATTAAAACCATTTGAGTTTTTGAACTTATGTGAACTTTCTTGAAGTATTAATGTGATGGATTTGTGTGGATCTCAGTTTACCTTATTTTCTTTTCCTATGTTCTTGGCACTCTTGTTCTTGCCAAATCTTTCTTGTTATTATTTTCCTCTCTTTACTTGCCTTCTTTTGGTTTGGATCTCATAGAACTCTCATTCTGAGAATTTTTGTGGTCATGAGACTCGTGTGTGCAGGTGTTCTTTGCCCAAAAAAATAAAAATAAAAAAACAAAAAAATCAAAAAAAGAAAAAATAAAAGGAGCAAATAAATAATCATTTGGTGTGTATGGTCATTTTGTCTCTAAATTAAAATGTTTGAAAATGAGCAATCAAGATTTGAAATGAAGAATGACCATCTTTCTCTATCCTCCACAAGAATTCATCTTTTCATTATCCCTCGTTGTCCCATTTTGAGCTTGGGAGTTTTCTTCAATAGATCCTGGACAAGGATCACCCCTACAGTAAGGGAAAGAACAAAACAAATGTTGATTGTCATGGTGACTATTTTGAAGCATAATGAAAAAGGGAAAATGAAGAAAAGTGAAAGGGGCGGAAAGTAAAAGCAGAAAATTTGACAAAGTTCAAGTTTGAACAATGATGGAGAACAAAAAAGAGGGAGAGCAATAAGAGAAAAGTGTGCTTGAATGCGTAAAAGCAATTGAAAAAGTTTAAGTTTGAATAAGGATCCTTGGTCCCACTTAACCTTTAAACACTTATTTGAGCATTATATCTTTCATTTCATAAACCCTAACCTTGGCCACGTTACAAGCCTTAAAAAGTCCATTCTGATCAATGAAAGGTTGTTTTCATTTTCATCAACTTTAATTTTGAGACAAAAAGTTTATGCACTGCTAAATTTTCAATCCTTGCTCTTAAAAAAAATAAAATAAAAAAAACAACAAAATTGTTAGGCCGAAAACCTGCAAGGGCAGTCTTAAAAAAAAAAAAAAGGACTTACATTAGGGCAAATTGTTGTCGTGTTCAAGCTGGCTCTACATTGGGGCAAGTCTCTACCCTGCTCAATTCGGCCCTACACTGGGGCAAATCTTTTGGTTCAACTAGCTCTACATTGGGGCAAGTCTCTACCCTGCTCAATTCGGCCCTACACTGGGGCAAATCTTTTGGTTCAACTAGCTCTACATTGGGGCAAGTCTCTACCCTGTTCAATTTGGCCTTACACTGGGGCAAATCTTCTAGTTCAACTGGCTCTACATTGGGACAAGTCTCTACCATGTTCAATTCAGTTCTAAACTGGGACAGTTTGCTTTGTCTTATTTGGGCCTTACAAAAAAAAATTTCCTCACTGGGACATTTTTTGTTGTCAAATGGCCTACACTGGGGCATCTTTGTTCTCAAAGGACATAACTTGAGTCAAATTCATTTGATACCATACACAGGGGCATATTCTTGTAGATACCTGATAAAACAATGGTCATGATGTCCAATTGTCAAGTAAAAATCAATCACATCCAAACTGGGTCCAAAAAAAAAAAAACCTCTTGACTTTTGTACTATTCCACTAGTGTTTTTTATCCTTTGTAAATGTCCTTCGTGTAGTCATGCTCCCGAAATCGGTCAAAAAAGGTCACTCGGGTAGTAAATCTCTTTCATGTTGTACTTTTGAATCCATGCATATCTGGTACATGATGCTTCAGGTTGGGTGAACATGAGTACAATAGTACAATTTAACCATCTGATGGCAGCCTCTTGATGAACAACTCAAGCCAAAGGAGTTCTAGAGTTTCAATCAATGAAGGGAATGACATCCTCAATGGCTAATTCATATTGAAGTATGTCCGGTGGAAATAGGAACTTTTGGGGGAAGAAAGTCACAAGCTTCTACACAAGCCATATTTAATGAAGAGAAATTCAACAATGATCCCTTTTGAATATGAGTTTGGTTGGTCAAAGTTTTCCAAGAAGTGTTTGGTTCCTCAAGTACATTCACTTCTTTGACTCGTGGCTCATTGTACAATTTTTTAGGCTCAAGGCCCACTGCATAAAGTTTTCTAGCTCGAGACCCTTTAAATGCTGTTGAGAAAAAAAAGGATGACTAGACAAATCATAAGGCCAATCAACAGATTTTGTCTTTGTTCAATCGCGACCACTGCTTGTGGGGAAAAGTCCTTAAGGGTTGCGGAACCAAAGCTCTGATGTGCAAAAAAAAAAAAAAAAAAAAAAAAAAAAAAAAAAAAAAAAACACAAAAAATGAAAAAAGAAACAAAAAAATTGCTTACTCAATTGGTTTATGAGGACTCCTACAGTAGGGCATCCATTGCATCATGCATCATTTTCTGGCATCACATGCATTCACAAAATCATTGTCTTTAAGTTTCCGGGTCCCTGCACCCATTGTCTTTTAGTTCCCGGGTCCCCGCACCCATTGTCTTTTAGTTTCCGGGTCCCCGCACCCATTGTCTTTTAATTCCCGGGTCCCCGCACCCATTGTCTTTTAGTTTCCGGGTCCCCGCACCCATTGTCCTTTAATTTCCGGGTCCCCGCACCCATTGTCCTTTAGTTTTCGGGTCCCCGCACCCATTGTCTTTAAGTTTCCGGGTCCCCGCACCCATTGTCTTTTAATTCTCGGGTCCCCGCACCCATTGTTTTTTAATTCCCGGGTCCCTGCACCCATTGTCTTTTAATTTCCGGGTCCCCGCACCCATCGCCTTTAATTCCCGGGTCCTCGCACCCATTGCCTGTTAATTCCCGGGTCCCCGCACCCATTGTCTTTTAGTTTCCGGGTCCCCGCACCCATTGCCTTTTAGTTTCTGGGTCCCCGCACCCATTGCCTTTTAGTTTTCGGGTCCCCGCACCCATCGCCTTTAATTCTCGGGTCCTCGCACCCATTGCCTTTTTAATTCCCGGTCCCCGCACCCATTGTCTTTTAGTTTAGGGTCCCCGCACCTATTGTCTTTTAGTTTAGGTCCCCGCACCCATTGTCTTTTAATTCCGGTCCCCGCACCCATTGTCTTTAATTTAAGGTCCCCGCACCCATTGTTTTTTAATTTCTGGTCCCCGCACCCATTGTCTTTTAGTTTCCGGGTCCCCGCACCCATTTGCTTTTAGTTTCTGGGTCCCCGCACCCATTGTCTTTTAATTTCTGGGTCCCCGCACCCATTGTCTTTTAGTTTCCGGGTCCCCGCACCCATTTGCTTTTAGTTTCTGGGTCCCCGCACCCATTGTCTTTTAGTTTCCGGGTCCCCGCACCCATTTGCTTTTAGTTTCTGGGTCCCCGCACCCATTGTCTTTTAGTTTCTGGGTCCCCGCACCCGTTGTCTTTCTTTTTGGGTCCCCGCACCCATTGCTTTTTAGTTTTTGGGTCCTCGTACCCATCGCTTCCAAAGCAAGCAGGGGCCTTGGGCTCGTCACCTTTTTCTTTTCTGTCAAGCTTCAGCGGATACCCGACTCCGCAAGTTTTGTGCCTTTTTTTTTTAAAGTTTCTGTCAAGTTTCAGCGGATACCTGACTCCGCAAACTTTCTACCTCATTTAATGTCCTGGTATTTCGCGTCAATATGCTTTCTAAAAAGAAAAAAAGGAAGAAAAGAAGAAAGAAATGAAAATTTTCATGGACAAAATTAAATCAATTCCTTTGCTTCTCATTTATTTTAAATGTAAAGCAAAGGGGGGCAGCTGTTGATACCTAATTTTGTCCATAAAATTTTGATTAATCAAGAGCTTATGTTTCTTATGTTAAGTGATGCTTAATTGCAATGAGCACATATTTCTTGTCTTTTCTTTTATTTACTCTAATCTCATTTAAGTCTTTTTTTAAGTAAAAATAAAAAAGATATAAAAAAAAAGAAAAAAAAAAGAGGTCTTCGTTACGGTTGCAGTTTCAATTTAGTTGAAATGCAACTACACCATTACTCCATGACAAGGTTGCAGCAGCTCCAAGGGCCCAAGGCTCAAGAGAAGCAAAAATGGAAGGTTTTCAGTGATGTGAAATTGGGAGAAAGACACAAAGCAGAAGAAAAGACACGAAGAAGGAAGCTGAGCTAAAAAGTCTATCTGCGCCTAAGCTATTTTCTTCGGAAATTTGCAGAGGGGTCGTGTCGGTTTTGAAAAGCAGAAAATGAAGGGATTGATATGGGGGAGGATTTACAGAGCAAAGTAGACACGAGAGGAGGGGGCTTCATCTTCACCAGAAAAGGATTTCTCACGCGGATATTTTTGGCTCTCGGACCTGCTACCCACTCTCACCCACTGACTCTGATTTCTCCCCATCCTCCATCACACCTTCACCTCCCTGACCATAAGCCTCCATAACCATCAATCATCCAAACAAACCCATCCTCCCATCCATCTCAAGCAACCCGTAACCACCCATCCTTCCTTGAACCTCCAGAAACTCCATCACCGTAACCCAGTCGCCGGAGAACTCCCAACTCAGATCCCCCTTTCTCTGCGCCGCTCGGACCAGATCGGAGCTCACCATCGGACCCAGATCGGAATCAACCAGATCCGAGTCGTCCACCCCGCGTTCTGTCGCTTCGTTGCCACCTTCCCGGTCCGAATCGTTCGTCTTCGCCGTAGCACCACCCCACGCCATCAAACCAGAAGCTCCCCGGAACGCCCGACACGAACCCGCGGCTGGATCCGGATCGACGCTCCACGCGCAGTAACAGCCCCTCCCACCGTTCCGTCGCGTCGTCGCCACCAGCCGGCCAAACCTGTTCCATCTCTGCCAACTCCACCGAAGCCACGCACCACTGTGAGCAGTCCACGAAATCTCCCCTCCCATTTGTTTTCCATTTCGTTTTTCCCTCATTGCAGAGACCAAGTCTCTGTTTGTTTTTTTTGCTTTTGTTTATTTGCTTTTGTCCTTTGCTTTCCTTTTGCGTATGTTCTTTTTTTTTTTTGTGTTTTAAAATTCGATAGATTTAGCTTTTTTTTTTCTTTTTTTTTCTTGTTTTTTCTTTTAATGGGCTTGGGCTAATGGGTAGAATAGATTAAATTTCTTTTAGTTAATGGGCTTGAAAATTTTTTATTGTTATTTTGTTTTATTTTATTTTATTTTCTTTAAGAAAGTTTAAAAAATAAAATAAAAAGAAAAAAATCTAAAAATCTAAAAAGTAAGTTTCGCTTTGGGTTGGCTGATTTGTGATGTTTGTGTTTAATCTTCTTTGGTTACTTGACTCGTGGCAGTTTGTGTTTAGCTGTTTGTCTTTGTATATTTCTTAAAATAATAAATAAATAAATAAATAAATATCTTTTAATCTACGCAATGACCAATGATGATGATTGAATAGCGGATGTTGTCTTCATTATCGTTGAGCTCATAAGGATTTATTGAGTAGCCAAGTGCTGCCTTGAATCCCAGCGATGATGATTTGTTTTCAAATAAAATTCCTTTTTCAAAAATTTATTTCTTAATTAAAATCAATCAACTCATACTCATTATTTTTAAAGAACTACGTGACTTTGAATTCTCCATTACACCAGGAGATACGTAGGAGCAGAAACCCATTTCTGTCAAGCCAAAAAAAAAAAAGCTTTCATAATTTGGTTGTTTCTTTTAATTCTTTTCAAAAAATAAAAAAAATAGAAAAATAAAAAAAATAA